>CM046877.1:178888424-179490483 GCA_025667525.1 Glebionis coronaria
TGGTTCCGTGTTGAAGAGACTTATTGATGGTGATGCGTGAAAACAAATGGGAAGGATCCGTCAAAGCAGGTGGCTTTGGATTTGATTGCAGGTTTAAGAAGACGGTATAGCTTGAAGCTTGTTCTTCTTAGTCGGTGAAATAGGGCTGTTGGAACGGGGTTGATCGGAAAAAGGTTGTAGCTTCGTAGTTTTTCGTCGCGAGACACTAACCGGGGTTGCGGTATAAACTGACGAGAAGAGTCGGGAAGAAAAAGAAGGTGGCTTATTGACTCAGTTTGTTTTGCGGATGATGGAAGACGGTAAAGGCGGGTATGTCCTTGTCTTCTTGATCGGTGGAAAAGTGCTCTCGGGAGAATGTTAAATAAAGACGTAAGGGGATTTGAGTTTCTTTTGATCAGACGGTTTTACAGCAGAAGACGGAGACGGTGTTTTCTGGGTCGACTGTTGTATCGGGGAAGTGCCGGTTGAGACGACGGGGGAGACTGGTTGTAAGAATTAGGTGGTTTGTAGTTGTTACTGTGATCAAAGGGAGTTATGGTATTCCAAGGAAATACAAGGGTAGTTTGTAGCTCATCGGAACAAGGAGACACGAACTGGTTCACGGGAAAAACGAGCGTAGAGATCAACACATGCGGTGTTGAGTTAGTTCGTTTGGTGGGTGAAAGAAAACGGTAGAAACTGTAGAAAAATATGTATCAATCACCTCAAAACACTTTCAACTTTTATTATCAAAGATTCAAACACAAAACAGAATAATAAAAAGATAAGCTACCAGTGCTACTCACGTGTAGCTCTATTATCTACATGATAATAGTTTTACAAGCAAACAACAAATAAAAAGATTTAACAAGTTTCTGAGTTCAAGATTCTAGAGAGAGAGTAGTTGTGTGTATGTGAAAACACAGATGAAAATGAGGCGATTATAACCAAGAGAGACACTCCTCCAACTTTATGTAACCCTAAAGGCTTAAAGAGCCGTTGTAGACAGGGCCAGCAAAATGGGCTTTATGGGCTTGAGACATTGGTCCAACAACAAGAATCTTAATTACACAACTTCAATCACTATACTCCATAGCATCAGCCATAGCAAGTCCTTAACCTATAATAGAAAGTTTAAACATGACATAATAAGTCCCTTTGGTTAATATGGGTAGTAGATTAGGTCCTTAGATTTAACACCCCCCTTAATCTGACAACGCATACAAATTTATCATTCCAAGTTCTTTTACAAACTTTTGATGTAAACCAATGTTCAACCCTTTAGTCACGACATTTGCAATTTGATTTGCAGAGTCCACTTTGATAGTTTTAACAACACCATTTAAAATCTTTTCTCTCACAAAATGAAGGTCAAGTTCAAGGTGTTTAGTCCTCTCATGGAAAATAGGGTTGGCAGTTATTTTAATAGCTGAATTAATGTCGCAGTGAAGGTCCACAGGCAAAAGGTTATGATTTCAAATCACCCGAAATTTTTAGGATCCAAATCACCTCACTAGTGACTGAAGCCAAAGCCCTATACTCTGCTTCAGCAGAAGATTTAGAGAGAGTATGTTGCTTCTTACTTTTCCAAGAAACTAAATTACCATTTACAAAAACACAATAACCTGTAACAGACCTCCTAGTGACAATACACTTAGCCCAATCTGCATCAGAATAGGCTTTGAGAGACATACCAGAATTCTTGACCACATGAATACCAAGGCCTGGAGATCCCTTCAAGTATCTTAAAATTCTAAAGGTAATTTTAAGATGAGACTTCAAAGGATAGTGCATAAACTGACTTAAACAATGTACAGCATATCAAATGTCAGGCCTAGTATTGGTTAAGTAAATAAGTTTCCCCATAAGTTTCTGGTAGTCAACAATGTTATCCAGCAAAGGGTCAATCTCTAAAGCTTCATTAGAAATGGAAAGCTTAGAGGCAAGAGGGGTCTTACATGGTTTGTAGGCAAGCATACCATATTCAGACAAGAGGTCCAAAACATACTTTCTTTGATTCAAGCAGATTCACGAATTAGTATTGATAACTTCAATTCCCAAAAAATATTGCATGTTTCCCAAGTCTTTGATTTTGAATTTGCCTTTCAAAAACATTTTAAAATTTTCAATTTCAGTTTTATTATTACCAGTAATAATGATGTCATCCACATAAACAAGAACACCAATAAACAATTTATCATCAGACTTAGTGTAAAGAGAGTAGTCAGATTTGCTTTGAACAAATCCATTTTCCACAAGCACAGAAGTAAGTTTAGAATTCCACTGTCTTGGAGATTGTTTGAGTCCATAAATGGACTTCTTCAATCTAC
Source organism: Glebionis coronaria (assembly GCA_025667525.1). Taxonomy (NCBI): domain Eukaryota; kingdom Viridiplantae; phylum Streptophyta; class Magnoliopsida; order Asterales; family Asteraceae; genus Glebionis; species Glebionis coronaria. The sequence continues at coordinate 178,890,734 of CM046877.1, forward strand.
AAACTAGATTTTTATTTCCAATATAGAAACCTTGAGGAGGTTTCATGAAGACAGTTTCATCCAACTCACCATACAAAAAAGCATTGTTGATATCAAGTTGATAAATAGGCTAAGACTGGTTAACAGCTAAGTTAATCAAGCATCTAACAGTCACCATTTTCACAACAGGGGAAAAATCTCTTCATAATCAATCCCCTCTTTTTGGCCACAACCCATAGCAACAAGTATAGCTTTGTACCTTTCTATTTCACCACTGGATTTAAAACTTAAGTTTCCAAACCCATTTAGAATTTAAAGCAGTTCTACCAGCAGGTAACTCAACTAAGTCTCAAGTATCATTCTCAAGTAAGGCAGCAAATTCTAAGTTCATAGCATCAACCCAATGTGGGCTTTGAGAGGCTTCAAAGAAATTCCTAGGCTCACTACTTCTATTTAATTGGGTAACAAAAGATAAGACATCCCCTTTAAGTTTGGAATAACCACCAAACTTTTCAATTCCATATTTGACTTTTGAGTTAACTACAAAATCATTGTAGTTTTTAGGAAAAACAGAAAGTCTAGAGGACCTTCTCAAGTTTTGGTCTCCCTGAGCATGAGTATTAGATGTATTATCCAAGTCCTCTCCCATGTTTTGTCCATGGAAGTAAGGGCTTGGATTTTAATCTAAGGTTCCTTCAGATATATCATTATCATCAAGTATGGCATCCTCTCTCCCATTTAGACTGGCATCTATTGTATCACTGCCTGAGGCAGTATTTCTATTGTCACCTAGACTAATGGGTGGGCTGCTAGCACTTGGTGACTGTAAGTCACCATTATGCTTGTTTGTTACTCTCTCATCATCATTAGGAAGCTCAGGGTTATCCAGGTTAAAAAGGTCAAAACTTTATCACTTTGGAAAACATCAAATTCTTTGTTATTATTTTTCTTGTTAAGAACAGCATCCTTAAATGGAAATATAGATTCAAAAAACTTAACATCTCTGGAAATAAAAAATTGATGCCTGTCAAGACTGTAAAGTTTATAACTGATAGGTGTGTAAACACCCATCCTTTTACCACTTAATTCTGGCTAAAACAAGACCAAAACACGTATTTAATATCATTTGTTTGGAATTATGCGTGGTTTTTGTGTTTATTGTGTTTTCAGAGCTAACCGGATGAATATTAAAGAAAACATGGGATTGCACGGGTTTTACTGAAGAAAAAGACTCAAGATAAAGTCTATTGTCCAAGAGATGCAAAAGATTTGAAGTCACTGGGCCTATTCGAAGATTTATCGAAGAAAAAGACCAAAGATGGAAGATTTACATAAGTCGAAGAAACTCAAGTCTATTAAACGAAGAAATTAAAAGACGAGTTGAATTTAATCGACGACAAATCCCGAATCAGAATCGAAAACGTCAACTTTTCTGAAAAGACGAGAAGACAAGAAGAAAGGGAGAAAGCCCACTCACCAACCAACCACTAGGACTATATATAGGGTTTTCCTTCACATTTTAGGGAGTTAGCTTTCACTTTTCTTTTTCCAGTTCCTTAGGTTCGTTTCTTCACCAACACCATTAGGGTGTTTGGTGATTTTTAATTCTTCATTCAATCTTGTAAGTTTTGATCATTACTATTGTTAACTTTTACATTTATCTTTCAATCCGATCTTTCTATTCATCTTGTTCTTCATCATCTTTTTATTGCAAGTTCTTAAGTTTTTATTTGGTTCAAGTTTGATCTTAAAAAGTTGTTGATTTAGTGTTTTTATTGGTGGGATTTTTTACTTATGGCATTTAGATGATTTGTGTTCAATTTGGTAAAACCTTTTTGCTTATTGGGTTTGATTTTGGATCAACCGAGTCCCCTGTTCTTCGCTTTCTACAGTACTGAGTTTCCCAGATTCCGAACAGGGATTCTGGGGTTGTCTCTATTCGGAATATTTCAATTATTCCGAATAGAGGTTATTTTTCTTCTTTATTCGGAATATCCCAGATATTCCGAATAGTACATCTTTTCCGCATAAGCCATCTTTTCCGCGTAATCCTTTTTTTTCCGAATTGAGCCTTTTATTCCGCATAGGATTGTTTTCCGAATAGAGATATGTTTTTCCGCATAGGACATATATTCCGATTAGAGTTAGTTTTTCCGAATAGGAGATTATTTTTCCGAATTGATCCTTTTATTCCGCATAGGATTGTTTTCCGAATAGGCCATTTTTCCGCTTAGACAAATTTATTCCGAATAGAGTAATTTTTCCGCATAAGCCTGTTATTCCGAATTGCACTATCATTCCGCATAGGGTTAATTTTTCCGAATAGGCCAATTTATTCAGAGTAAGGCTACATTCCGTATAAAGTTTATTTTCAGTAAGTTGGGTTCACTGTTTAATTTATCTTAATGTTCTATTCCAGTAATTGTTTTATTTAAATTCAGTTTAATTTCTTCAACTGTTTTGGTTCAGATTTTAATTTGTTTTAGTCATTTATCTTTTTAATAGAATAGAAAGCCAAAACCACTTTTTGTCACCAAGAACAAATCTTCCACTTTAAACTGAGATCAATTCGAGAGGATTCCGAGAATCGAACTTTTCAAGCATAGCAAAACGATTGTATCAAATGACGCCGCTGCCGGCTCTTCTCGTTAAGATCAAAAGTTTTTTGTGAGAACTTGGATTTTGGGATCCGTTCCCTGTGAACGTTACTTTTTCACAAAAAATTTCAAACAAAAAAATATAAAATTTTCAAAAATACAAAAAAATTAAAAAACATAAAAACCAAAAATATTTTTGCCTTGTTTTTCTTTGTTCGTTCTTTTGCAGGTGTATGCGCACTCGATCCACGTCATATCAAGAGCCCGAGCCTCTCGATCACTTAGACATGGCCGGTGTACCACCTCCAAACAATAATAACAACAACAACCCGCCTTTCAACAACATGAACAATAACAACAACAATGAGCCCCTTCCGGATAATCGCCCGATGATTGAATTACTGCAAGCTCATGTAGATGGCAACACGGACCCAATTGTCATACCTCCAATTGCCGCCAACAATTTCGAGCTAAAATCAGGCTTTATCCAGATGGTCTCCGCTCAACCATTCTTGGGACGTACCATTGATGATCCACACGACCACATCAAGAGATTCTTGCAACTCACCAACACGGTCAAATTCAATGGTGTTCCACAAGAGGTTATAAGGTTACAACTTTTTCCCTTTTCTTTAGAGGGACAAGCCAGGCATTGGCTTGCTAAGGAACCGCCACAGAGTATTCTCTCGTGGACGGATTTGGAAACAAAGTTCATCAATTACTTTTTTCCACCCTCTCGTACTACCGCTTTGCGGAATGAGATCATAAATTTTGAACAAAAGTACGATGAGTCGTTCAGTGAATCTTGGGATCGTTTTAAAGATCTTTTAAGAAAATGCCCACAACATGGTTTTACCGAAGTACATCAAATTAATACTTTTTACAATGGTTTAAGCATGAGTGACCAAGATTCACTGAACAGTGCCTCGCGGGGTAATCTTTTGGCTAAGACTTCCAATGCTGCTTGGGACATCATTGAGAACAAATCTCGTGTGCAAAACCAAGAGTGTTCGGACCAATGTCGCTAGTGCTAGCACTAGTGACAGCGACAAGCGATTGGACAAAATCACTACGCTTCTTGAATCGCTTGTCACCCACACCGTCAGCAACAACAACAGCAACAACGCCAAAAACGCTCAAGTGAACGCTGTCAGCCAACCTTGTGAGATATGCGGTGGTCCTCACTCTTACACCACTTGTACTGCCACCCAAGACTACCCTGCTGAGAATGTCAATGCGGCATATGGCACCTATACTCAACCTGCTTATCAAGCTAGACCTCAAGGTGACCGTAACTTGCTTAGCTATCGATCCAACAACTATCTTTCCCCACCTGGTTTTCCCCCAAACAACCCAAACCAACAACAAAACCTTAATCGCCCTCCTCAACAACAACAACAACCTCGACAACCATACATCCCACCTCACAAGCAGCAACAACCACCTCAACGAAACAACCAAGTCTACCAACAACCTGCTTATCAACCACCCGCATACAATGCTCCTCCCAACCAACCCACCGCTCTTCACCAAGAAGTGGAAACTTATATGAGGACTAACGATGTGATTGTGGGAAATCTTCAGAGAGAGGTGCTCAACCTGAAAGCAGACTTGGTCAAGCAAGGAAACGATTTGAGAGCCGACATGAGAAATACGTTGGATACCCAAACTAATGACTTGAGGAACATGATGGCTAGTTTCTTCCAAGGTAATCAACCCTCTTCTTCGGGTACTCTTCCGAGTAACACCGTTGCGAACCCAAGAGGGGAGATGAAAGCAATCACCACTCGAAGTGGCAAAGGTACCAAGGAACCCGAGCTTCCTATACCTCCACCGGTGGTTGTGACTAAGGAGAACGAGTCACCTGCTCCTATTCCTCATCCTTCTCCTTCCCCAATTTCTCCACCTCTTCCTTCTACCCCTCCTCCACCCAAGGATGTGAGTGATCCTATTCTTCCAAAGCTTTCCTCTTCTTCCAATATACCTTATCCATCTAGGTTGAGGAAAGAGAAGCAAAAGAGCAAGGATGATATTCAGGTTTCGAATTTTCTTAAGATGTTCAAACAATTGCTGAGGCTCTCGCTCACATGCCTAAATATGCGAAAATGTTTAAAGATCTTCTGAGCGATAAGGAAAAGCTCCTCGATATTGCCAACACCCAACTTAATGAGAATTGCTCTACAGTGCTCTTAAGGAAATTGCCAACTAAGCTTGGTGATCCGGGTCGTTTCTTAATCCCTTGCAATTTCCCGGGAGTAGAGAATTGCATGGCCCTAGCCGATCTAGGTGCCAGTATTAATCTTATGCCTCTAAGCGTTTGGAAGCAATTATCTCTCCCAGAGCTAGTCCCCACCAAAATGACTTTGGAATTGGCTAACCGTACGGTTGCTTATCCAGTGGGGATAGCCGAAGACGTCATTGTAGGAGTCGACAAATTCACCTTCCCTGCTGATTTTGTTGTCGTCGACTACGAGATGGACCCCCGTGTGCCACTTATTGTTGGTCGTCCATTCTTAAGGACCGGTCGCACTCTCATTGATGTTGAAGCCGGTGAGCTTATCATGAGAGTGGGTGACGATAAAGTAGTCTTCAACATAGGAAAGTTGTCTAAACAACCTTATTCCAACGAGAGTGTTAATTGTATTGACGTTCTAGATGAGGCTTGTGAAGCACACTTTATTGATGCTTGCAAAAGTATTCCTTCCTCTCTTCCCAATGTTGAGACCGTGTCCTCCATTGATTCATCGTTGTCTCTATTTGGAGATAGTGATTTATTTTGGAACAATCTTGGAGATACCATGGGAGATGTGAATTTAGCTACTAATGATTCTCCTATCGATGGGGATGAAGACATGAATTTCTTTGACAATCTTCTCACCGAAGACAATCCTTCGCCTCCATCTCCCACGGTTATTGCTATCGATGCCACGACTTTGAAAACGCCTCCCGTCGAAAATCCTCCGGATTTGGAACTTAAGGAGTTGCCGCCACATCTCGAGTACGTGTTCCTTGACGACAACAAGAAGTCGCCCGTCATTATTGCGACGGATTTGAAAGATGAAGAGAAGACTCGCCTCGTTGCCGTGCTGAAAGCTCATAAGAAGGCTATTGCTTGGAAGATTTCGGATATTCGTGGAATTGATCCTCACTTCTGCACACACAAAATTCTCATGGAGGACGACTTTAAGCCCACAATTCAAAGCCAACGAAGGGTGAATCCAAAGATACATGAAGTCATCAAAACAGAGGTTATCAAACTTCTTGATGCGGGTATGATTTACCCTATTTCGGATTCACCTTGGTTTAGTCCGATCCATTGTGTGCCCAAGAAGGGGGGAATAACCGTTGTTCCCAATGAACACAACGAGTTGATTCCCACTCGTCTCGTTACTGGGTGGAGAGTTTGTATAGACTACCGCACACTCAATGATGCCACGAGAAAGGATCATTTCCCTCTACCTTTTATGGACCAAATGCTTGAACGTTTAGCCGGTAATGAATATTACTGCTTTCTTGATGGTTTCTCGGGTTATTTCCAAATACCCATCGATCCCCAAGATCAAGAGAAGACAACATTCACTTGTCCCTATGGCACTTTTGCTTACAAAAGAATGCCTTTTGGCTTATGTAATGCGCCCGGGACTTTCCAACGGTGTATGTTAGCTATCTTCCATGACATGGTTGAACAAACCATGGAAGTCTTCATGGATGATTTTTCGGTCTTCGGGGATTCATTCTCCTCTTGCCTTGCCAATTTGGAACGTATGCTTAAGCGGTGCGAAGACACTCGCCTTGTTCTAAATTGGGAAAAGTGCCATTTTATGGTAAAAGAAGGCATCGTGCTGGGACACAAGATCTCGAAAGCCGGTCTTGAAGTAGACCGTGCTAAAGTCGATGTTATCGCCAAGTTGCCTCCACCTTCAACCGTCAAGGGTGTGAGAAGTTTCCTGGGTCATGCGGGTTTCTACCGTCGATTCATCAAAGATTTTTCTCAAATCGCTCGCCCGATGACCCACCTCTTGGAAAAAGATACTCCTTTTATCTTTTCTAAAGAGTGCCTTGAAGCCTTCAAATCGCTTAAGGATAAGCTTACTAAGGCACCCGTCTTAGTTACCCCTAATTGGGAACTGCCCTTTGAGTTGATATGCGATGCTAGTGATTTTGCTATTGGAGCGGTTCTTGGACAAAGAGTGAACAAACACTTCCAACCAATCCATTACGCTAGCAAGACAATGACGGGGGCACAATTGCATTATACGACAACCGAAAAAGAGCTTTTAGCTGTTGTCTATGCTTTTGAAAAATTCCGCCCCTATCTTGTCCTTTCTACAACAATTGTGTATATCGATCATTCCGCGCTGAAGTACTTGTTGACAAATCAAGATTCCAAACCAAGACTTCTTCGCTGGGTTTTGCTGCTCCAGGAATTTAAAATCGAAATTCGCGATAAAAAAGGAGCAGAAAACCTCGCCGCGGACCATCTCAGCAGACTTGAGGATCCTTACCAAGGGGATCATCCGAACAAAGAAATCAATGATTCTTTTCCATTGGAGACCTTAATGTCTATAAACTCGAATTCTAATGAAACCCCGTGGTTTGCGGACTTTGCAAACTACTTGGCGGGTGGAATTCTTAAGGAAGGGTTGACGTCCCAACAAAAGAAAAAGTTCTTCACCGACATTAAGACTTACTTTTGGGACGACCCTTACCTATTCAAACAACGTGCCGACCTGATTATTCGCCGATGTGTTGATGGACCGGCAGCCTCTGAAATCCTTGATGCTTGCCACAAAGGACCCACCGGTGGTCACTTTGGTCCCAACTACACCGCTAAAAAAGTGTTTGATTCGGGATTTTATTGGCCCTCCATATATCGTGACGCTCACGATATGGTTAAAAGATGTGATGTTTGCCAAAAACAAGGCACTATCACACATAAAGACGAGATGCCTCAGAATTTCATTCAAGAGTGTGAAATCTTTGATGTTTGGGGTATCGACTTTATGGGGCCATTCCCTTCTTCTAAAGGAAACAAATACATCCTTGTAGCCGTTGACTACGTTTCAAAGTGGGTTGAAGCCAAAGCTTTACCTACTAATGACGCAAGGGTGGTTTGTAACTTTTTGAAAGCTCTTTTCGCTAGATTCGGTGTGCCTCGTGCCATTATTAGTGATCGTGGGACTCATTTCTGCAATGACCAATTCGCAAGAGTCATGGCTAAGTACGGTGTGAATCATCGTCTTTCCACAGCCTACCATCCACAAACTAATGGCCAGGCTGAAATATCCAACCGAGGACTGAAGCGAATTCTTGAAAGAACTGTGGGAGAGCATCGTGCCGCATGGGCTGATAAACTTGATGATGCTTTGTGGGCTTTCCGTACTGCTTACAAGACCCCGATCGGCTGTACGCCTTATCGTCTTGTGTACGGGAAAGCGTGCCACCTCCCCATTGAGTTGGAGCACAAGGCTTATTGGGCCTTGAAGTGGGCTAATTTTGATATAAACAAAGCCGGTGACCTACGCAAGATCCAACTTAATGAGCTGAATGAACTCCGTAATGAGGCTTATGAAAAATCTTTAATCTATAAGGAAAGGACTAAGCTCATTCACGACTCCAAGATCAAAAACCGAGAGTTCCATGTTGGAGACAAAGTCTTACTTTTCAACTCTCGGTTAAAAATCTTTTTGGGCAAGCTCAAATCTCGTTGGTCCGGCCCATTCACCATTGCCCAAATTTTTCCATATGGTACTCTCGAGCTCGCTCAACCTAATGGACCGAATTTTAAGGTGAATGGCCAACGAGTGAAGTTGTACTTTGGTGAGGACACCTCCCAGGAGGTGATTCCATCCCTCAACACGTTCCCCATGAACTAATTTTGGGTCGAGTCAGGCTCGTGACTCGGTTATAAAAAACAAGCGCTCCTCGGGAGGCAGCCCGAGTATCTATCCCTTTAACCCCCTAAGTGTAGGGGAGGACCTATTTTGGTCGTTTGTATTTGTGTGGTGATGTGATTACAGGGATAAGTGCACTCTTGGAAACTTTGAAGAACCGTGCTCCCGTGTTATCCGAAATCCGGTTCTATCTCTCAACTATCGTGATTCAATTTTCTTCATACTCACATTTGAAATTGATCACTTTAGTCGTCTCTTCCTTAACTTGAGTTAACCAACGTGCACAATGTCATAAGTGTAGGGGAGACTTTTCCCACATGCTTAAACATTGAGGACAATGTTTATCTTAAAGTGTAGGGGGGACTTCTATCGAAGTTTTAAGTGGACTTTTCCATGAAAATGCCTTCATTTAACCGGAAAATCATATTTTTCAACATTTTTCAAATTTTTTATCAACTTTGGCCATTTAGTTGCAATTTTTAAAATTTTTATCGTTGCTTTCATATGTATTTATCCCGCAATAAAGTCAAAAATATTAATAAGTGGTGTAGCTAGTTTAGAAGTCTTTGACATATTAGGCCCGTTGCGTTCATTTTGACTCAACCCGAATAGACTTATCCAAGTTTATTCTAGCTAGTATCCTTAACCATGTAGACCTTAATTGGTTTATTAGGCTAAGTGTCCACGAGTCTCATTACTTGAGATTTTAAATTGTGGAGGACGAGAAATGATAGAGTCAATTATAAGTCGGTATTCTTGCGCAAGCTCACTTGGTGTAATTATTTGCCTATTCTCCCATCACTTGCTAATAATTTATCTACATTAAGTAAGGTCTTACGATTTGAAAGGTTACTTAGCTTCTAGCCCAAGATCGTTTAAAAGTTGCTCGGTAATGATAAGAGTTCATAGCCAAGGCATAACTTATGAAGCGGGGCGCGAAGATTGGTGAGTCCGAAAAGGCCCTAACAAGGCATGAGGATTCAATTCTATTGCTGAAGATCCAAAGTGATGTGAAAAGCATTATTCCCAAAATCAATATGAAGGATCAAGACTCACGACGAAAAGCAATCAACTCCCATAAAGATCATGGAGAAGTCTATCCGAAAAGACCCTAACAAGGTATGAGGATAAATAGATCCAAGTCCGAAAAGGAGGCGGATCGTTGTATCTCAAAATCCCAATTAGAGATTGAAGAATAATCATGAAGTCGTGGTCAACAAAGTTGGAGAACCTCTCAAAAGTCTCCAAGTGAAGAAACTCTATTATGATGAGAAGACCATTATCTCAAGAACGTCTCTCGAAGATATGAAGTATGAAGTACATGCCAAATATCGGCCCGAGAAAGGTCTCAAATCGTGAACCAAGTTATGCCAAGATATGAACTTTTTGATATCCCGAGAAGCAGTTTTAAGAGATTTTGTCCTTTAGCTAACTATTGATCAAATCGTCCTACTTTGCTTTCAGCCTAAATAAACTATCGAAATAAGTCTAAAAATGCATCTTCATGATCATTCTAAGACAAAAATAAAATATAAGAGATACACCTAGGAATAAGGGAGTTTAAGCATTTAATTAAGCCATGTGTGTAAGTGTTTGATTTACTAACTTATAATAACAATGATCTCGTTTTTAAGCTTAGTTTGGGGAACGTGAAACTTGAGGGTGATAAATCTTTGCAGCACCAAAGCCCCAATGTAAGTCATTGATTTCTTTGCAAGTTATTTCCATGTAGCTATTTTCAAGTGAAAATGGTTTTCTATCCTTTTGTTTATTTTAAAGTTTTAAGTTCTCTTAGTATTTTAATTTTTACTTAGTAGTATTTGAATAAGGCCAAGGTTGATTAATTATGAGAAAAATGTAAAATTTGCTTTATCACTAAGCATTGCATGAGGGCATGGCAATGGTTAAGTGTAGGGGATTTGATAGGTGTGTAAACACCCATCCTTTTACCACTTAATTCTGGCTAAAACAAGACCAAAACACGTATTTAATATCATTTGTTTGGAATTATGCGTGGTTTTTGTGTTTATTGTGTTTTTAGAGCTAACCGGATGAATATTAAAGAAAACATGGGATTGCACGGGTTTTACTGAAGAAAAAGATTCAAGATAAAGTCTATTGTCCAAGAGATGCAAAAGATTTGAAGTCACTGGGCCTGTTCGAAGATTTATCGAAGAAAAGGACCAAAGATGGAAGATTTACATAAGTCGAAGAAACTCAAGTCTATTAAACGAAGAAATTAAAAGACGAGTTGAATTTAATCGACGACAAATCCCGAATCAGAATCGAAAACGTCAACTTTTCTAAAAAGACGAGAAGACAAGAAGAAAGGGAGAAAGCCCACTCACCAACCAACCACTAGGACTATATATAGGGTTTTCCTTCACATTTTAGGGAGTTAGCTTTCATTTTTCTTTTTCCAGTTCCTTAGGTTCGTTTCTTCACCAACACCATTAGGGTGTTTGGTGATTTTTAATTCTTCCTTCAATCTTGTAAGTTTTGATCATTACTATTGTTAACTTTTACATTTATCTTTCAATCCAATCTTTCTATTCATCTTGTTCTTCATCATCTTTTTATTGCAAGTTCTTAAGTTTTTATTTGGTTCAAGTTTGATCTTAAAAAGTTGTTGATTTAGTGTTTTTATTGGTGGGATTTGTTACTTATGGCATTTAGATGATTTGTGTTCAATTTGGTAAAACCTTTTTGCTTATTGAGTTTGATTTTGGATTAACCGAGTCCCCTGTTCTTCGCTTTCTACAGTACTGAGTTTCCCAGATTCCGAACAGGGATTCTGGGGTTGTCTCTATTCGGAATATTTCAATTATTCCGAATAGAGGTTATTTTTCTTCTTTATTCGGAATATCCCAGATATTCCGAATAGTACATCTTTTCCGCATAAGCCATCTTTTCCGCGTAAGCCTTTTTTTTCCGAATTGAGCCTTTTATTCCGCATAGGATTGTTTTCCGAATAGAGATCTGTTTTTCCCCATAGGACATATATTCCGATTAGAGTTAGTTTTTCCGAATAGGAGATTATTTTTCCGAATTGATCCTTTTATTCCGCATAGGATTGTTTTCCGAATAGGCCATTTTTCCGCTTAGACAAATTTATTCCGAATAGAGTAATTTTTCCGCATAAGCCTGTTATTCCGAATTGCACTATCATTCCGCATAGGGTTAATTTTTCCGAATAGGCCAATTTATTCAGAGTAAGGCTACATTCCGTATAAAGTTTATTTTCAGTAAGTTGGGTTCAGTGTTTAATTTATCTTAATGTTCTATTCCAGTAATTGTTTTATTTAAATTCAGTTTAATTTCTTCAACTGTTTTGGTTCAGATTTTAATTTGTTTTAGTCATTTATCTTTTTAATAGAATAGAAAGCCAAAACCACTTTTTGTCACCAAGAACAAATCTTCCACTTTAAACTGAGATCAATTCGAGAGGATTCCGAGAATCGAACTTTTCAAGCATAGCAAAACGATTGTATCAATAACCTTTTTAAGAACTGGAAAAATCCATCATAACACATTTTTCAGACCTATTGGTGAATTTATCATGACTATTTAAAATAGTAGCAAAACAAAGACACCCAAAAGTCCTAATATGAGAGAGACTAGGGGATGACTTATAAATCATCTCATAAGGAGATCTACCATTTAGCATAGAAGAGGGTAATCTGTTAATAAGATAAGTAGTCGTTAGAATACATTCAGTCCAAAATCTCAATGGTATTCCCCCTGAAACATAAGGCATCTAGCAACATTTATAAGATGCCTATGTTTCCTTTCAACCACCCCATTTTGTTGTGGGGTGTAAGCACATGAGGTTTGGTGTACAATTCCCTTTTCATGACAAAACTTTTGGAAGTTATGATTTAAAAACTCAGTTCCATTGTCACTTTTAAAAATTTTGATGTTACTTTTGAACTGATTTTGTAAGAGATTGTAAAAAATCTTAATGGAAGAACCAACTTCATCTTTACTTTTTATTAAGTACACCCAAACAGCTCTTGTATAATCATCCACAGCAGTAAGAAAATATCTATGACCAGTGTGACTGGTCATCCTATAAGGACCCCATAAATCTAAATGAACAATGTCACCAAGCATTTTAGTCTTATGTTCACTTAAAGGAAATGGTTCTCTAGTTTGTTTAGCCCTTTGACATATTTCACAAAATTCATTTTGATCATTATTATCAATGTTCAAGTGATTTTTAAGAACATTCAGAGCAGGGTCAGCAGGGTGACCCAATCTTAAGTGCCAATCATGTTTAGACAAAGAACAAGTAACCACATTAGAATGATTCACAAACTTGGTAACTAATAAAACACATATCCTTTTACCACTTAATTATAATAATAACCAAGCCAAATGTGTATTTTATGTCATAAATGTCGAAATTATGCGTGGTTTGTGTTTTTGTTGTGATTTAGGATCAAAATGTGAAAAGGGAAGAAAACACGGGCTTTCACGGGCTTTTATCGAAGAAAAGGACAAAAGACAAAGTCAAAAGATCAAGAGTGCAAAAAGAATGGAAGTCCAAGGCCTATTCTGAAGATTTATCAAAGAAAAAGTCTAAAGACGAAAGTTTAATTCAGTCAAAGAACTCAAGTCTAATTAATGAAGAAATTAAAAGACAAGTTTAATTTATCCATCGACAAATCCCGAGACAAAGTCGAAAAAGTCGAAGAATTTAGAATACGAAAAGACGTGAAGAAGAAGAAAGAATGAACACATGCTAATCTCCCTATAAATACCCTCCTAATGTCACATTTGGAGGTGTTGACTATCTTGACAAAATAGTTCTTCCACATTTAATTTCATGTCATTTTACTTAATTGTAATTTAATTTCCTTTTCTTGCACCTTTAATTTGTAAGCTCTTTAATTCTTGCTTTTACTTTTAATTGTTGAATCTTATTTTTAATCAAGTTTTTAATTAATCCTCATTCTACCTTTCTTGTTTTGATTTAATCTTTATGTTTATGTGTTTATTGTCATGCTTATTTGATAGTTTGTTATGTTTTTATGTTGATGATTGTGTTAGCTTATTGATTTTATAGCTTATTGTGAGTTTTTCTTAAATTTAGTTAAGTGTTTTTAAAAGTTATTTTATAAAAAGTTGATTTTAAATATTTTATTATTTAGTGTTTTTAAAAGTTTTTAAATTTTGGTTTAATAGCTTTTTCTTAAAATCAATTTGGTTAAGTTTTTAGTTGAGTGCTTATTAGTTTTTAGCTTAATTTTTGGTCTTTAGCTTATTGCAAATTTAGTTCTTCCGGGTTTTATAAACCCTTGTTTTCCGAATAGCCTCCATTATGTACATTCCGAATAGTAGTTGTCCCTTATTCCGGATAAAGATCAATAGTGGATATTCCGGATAAACTTAGAAAGTGACATTCCGGATAGTGGGTAGAATCACATTCCGGATAAGGGAAATCCTAGATTCCGGATTAATGGCAGAAGGTGATTCCTGATAGTAACTACAACAGGGATTCCGGATAACTAACCCCAACTGGATTCCGGATAAAGCACTAAACAAGGATTCCGGATAAGCAAATCAACACTCATTTCGGATAGTGTAAACTTTCACATTCCGGATAAGGAGTCAAATTCAGATTCCGGATATAACGAAGAAGGTGATTCCGGATAGTAAGTTAAATTCAGATTCCGGATAGTGAGTAAGTTTTGGTATTCCGGATTGTGACAGGATCTTGGATTCCGACTTAGGTTTGGTTTATTCCATGTTTTATTTTCAAGCATTTGTTTTTCCCTCCATTTTTCTTTAAGTGTTATTTTAATTGTTTTTCTTTATTTTAACTTTCAAGTTTGCATTTTTATTACATTGTCAAATTTACTTTTCGTCGAGCTTTAATTTTTGTCATTTAATTAATTACTTTTAAAGTCTTGATTTTTCACAATTTACTTTAAAGTTTTGCATATTTATCTTACAACAACGACCAAAAGTATTTCTTTTCACCAAAAGACAGCTGAGTCGCACTCTAAACCAGTAATCAATTCGAATAGACATACTTCAAAGAATGAATTTTTCAGTTATTAAAATGGCGCCGCTGCCGGCTCTTTTCGTAGAGATTAACGGTTTTCTGTGAGAGTCACGTTGAATATTGGGATCCGTTCACTCGTGAACGTTGTTTTTCTTGTTTAAAAATTTCCAAAAATCCATAAAAATTAAAAAATTTCAAAAAAAATCCAAAAACATTAAAAAACTTATAAAAAGCATTTCTTTTTCAAAGTTTTGCACCAAAAAGATTTTATTTTTCCAAGTACATATATATTCTCTATTTCTTTGGTATCTTTTTCTTTTTCTTTTGTAGGTGTATGCGTACTAGATCTTCGACTTATTCAGAGCCCGAGACTCATGAAGATTTAGATATGGCTGGTGTGCACAACAACAATAACCCACCTCACCCCAACATGAATAACAACAACAATGTTCCCCCACCCGATCTTCGAACGATGGAGGAGCTTTGTCAACCAACAATGAATGGACGAGAAGGACCGATTACGCCGATGCAAATCACGACTCCAGAGTTTTCGTTGAAGCATCACATGATCCAAGAAGTCCAAAATACTTGTCCATTTCGCGGATTGTCGGATGATGATGCCAACAAACACCTCGACAACTTCATTACCGTAACTCAAAGCATGAAGTTGCCCGGTGTTACCATGGATTTTCTTCGCCTTCACCTATTTCCAAACACCTTATCCCACCATGACGAAAAATGGTTTGATCGTCTTCTGAAAAGTTCAATTCATACTTGGGATGAGATGACTCAACACTTTTTGTCGCGCTACTTTCCACCATCCATGGTCACGAGCCTTCGAAATCAAATTAGTGGATTCACTCAAGAACCCGATGAATCACTTTTTGGTGCTTGGGAACAATATAATGTTTTGATTGATCGATGTCCAAACCATAACATGCTCCCCGTTACTTTGATTGATACTTTCTACAATGGTTTAAATTTTCGTGATCGTGATACGATTAATGCAGCCGCCGGTGGCATATTTATGAAAAGAAGACCTGAGGAGTGTAGAGAGCTTATCGAGAACATGACTACTCATCACAAAAATTGGGATTCATCCACATCTTCAAGGAATAACCCGAGAGTCAATGTGTCTTCTACTTCTTCAAACCCTGATATGACCGAATTGACCCGCGCAATGGTGGAAATGAGCAAAAATATGCAACTCTTGGCTACAAATCAACAACAACAAGTTAAAGCTGTACCACTTTCTTGTGAGATCTGCGGCGGTCCTCATTCATACACTGATTGTCTTTCTACTCATGACAATCCGGAAAACGTGTATGCAGCTCATGGTAACTATTTAACGGAAAACTACCAAGCCCCAACTCAAGGTGATCGTAACTTGCAAAGTTACTGTTCTAACAACTTTCTTTCACCCGATTTTTCTCCTCAAAACCACAACCCCAATAACTATAATAGAAGCAATCCAAACCCACCTCGAGCTTCTAATCCTTATCACCCACCCGCTCAACAAGCACCACCCATTAATCAAGATGTTGAAACTTTCATGAGGACCTATGGAGAGCTAGTTAAGAATCTACAAAGCCAAATCATCAACTTGAAAGGAGATATCACTAAGCAAGGGAATGATATTAGAACCAAGCTTCGACATGATATTCAAACCTCTTTTAGCAATCAAACAAATGATTTGAAGAATATGATGGCTAGTTTCTTCCCAAGTACTCAACCCTCTACTTCGGGCTCTCTTCCTTCAAATACCGTCACCAATCCGAGAGCGAATGTGAGTGCTATTACTACACGCAGTGGAGCTACTTTAGTAGGACCATCTACCCCTCCCCCAGTTACTCCATCTATACCTCCTCCACCACTATTTATCCCTCCTACTCCCACGCCTAGTATTAGTTCTCCATTACCGTCTCCACCTCTTACTGAAGAAGTTCCCAAGAAACACTCTTCACCAACCCCACCTTCCACCTTTAAACCTTCAACATCTCAACCTTCACCTTCTACACCTACACCACCTAAACCCAACATCCCATATCCTTCTCTCCTAGACAAGTGCAATTTGCTCACCAAGGATGACATTCAAGTGTCAAACTTTTTGAAGAAGATTTCTGGAGTGACCATCACCATTAGCCTTGTTGAAGCTCTTGCCCAAATGCTGACATTCGTTAAGATGTTTAAGTAATTGCTTAATAAGAAGGAGAAGATGCCCGAGTTTGTTAATACTCGATTGAATGAGAACTGTTCTGCAATCCTTCTTAAAGAACTTCCGGAAAAACTTGGAGATCCGGTCGTTTTGTGCTACCATGTACTTTTAACCAAACCGAAGAATTTACTGCCTTAGCCGATTTCGGGGCAAGTATAAATTTGATGCCTTTAAGTGTTTGGAAAAAGTTATCATTACCCGATCATACACCAACAAAGATGACTCTTGAACTAGCAAATCGAACTCTCGGTTACCCCGTTGGTATAGCCGAAGATGTGATTGTTAAAGTTGGATCCTTCACTTTTCCGGTCGACTTTGTTGTTGTTGATTATGAAATGGACCCTCGTATTCCGTTAATACTTGGTCGGCCATTCTTGAGAACCGGAAAAACCTTAGTCGATGTTGCCGAAGGTGAACTCATTTTAAGAGTCGTGAATGATGCACAAGTTTTTAAAATGGGGAAGATCACAACCAAACCCAATGGAAGAGAATCGGCGAATATGATTAATGTGCTTGATGATTTTGTCGTCTACAACAATCCTCTTTTCGATTCTTGCTATGAGAATCCACTTTTCCAAGATGATGTGGATGATTCTCTCTCCAATTTAGATCCCCCACCAATTCATGAGTCTCCACCGATCTATGATGACTCTGATGATGATTCTAGTTCTCATATGGATGATTCTGATGAATTTGCTTCAGAGTATAAAGACATGCCAACATATGATGATTTTGATGATGTCGATACTCTTTCGAGTGATTCTTCACTTGATGACCTTGCACCTACTTTTGATGAAGATCCTCCACCAACAATGTTTGATCCTACTTAGGATGACTACTCATTTGAGGAAGATTTTGCTACTTTTCTCAACACTTACTTCCCAAATGAGAATGATTTTCCTCCTTTGGACTTTGATGATGCTCTTTATCCTCCTTTGGATATGAAGAAACCCGTTTCAAAGGAGAAGAAGCCGGAATACACCGATATCTGCAGTACTTATGTCTTGACACCTCTTTATCCACCTTCTGAGGATGAGATTGTGCGATTTATGAGCGGATCTTCTTCAAATTCTACTGAGCCTGAGTGTTATTTTCCCCTAAAGGAAAGGTGTTCGATCCCGGTATTGCAATTTTTAAGCCATCTCAGTATCCATCTAATGAAATAAAAGGAAAGATTTTTGGAACTTATGGAGATATGCTTGCACCTCCTTATACTTTCTACCACCGAGCTCAACAACTGCTTAAGGGAACCTTGCCTACTCTTATTTGGCTTGCCTTGTTCGCCTTAAGCTTGTGCTACTTGATGGATGAAAACCATGTATTTGATCCCGGTGGATGTGCTTCAAGTTTCTTACCATGCTAATCAAGGTCGAGTCAGGCTCACGACTCGGTTAACAAAAACAAGCGCTTCTCGGGAGGCAACCCGTGTATCTATCCTTTTATTCCGTTTTTATAATAAGTGTAGGGGAGACCCTAGTATGTGTTTGTTCTTTTCTTTCTTATCATGAGCAGGGATTTGAGCTTTCAAAGATCCATTCTTGATGACTTTTGACGAACCGTGATCCCGTGTACCCGTCTTCCCGGTTCCATCCTAAACTCTTTTCATTCTCTATTTTATATTCTTCAATATTAAAATAGGAATCATGATATGTGTGTAAACACACATCTTTTCTACCACTTAATTACAACAATAACCGGACCAAAACGTGTATTTTATGTCTTTTATGTCGGAATTATGCGTGGTTTGTGTTTTTGTTGTGATTTAGGACGAAAAGGTGAAAAGTGGAGAAAACACGGGAATTCACGGGCATTTACGGACTTTTATTGAAGAAAAAGATGAAAGACGAAGTCAAGAAGTCAAGAGTGCAAAAAGAACGGAAGTCCAAGACCAATTCTGAAGATTTATCGAAGAAAAAGTCAAAAGACGGAAGTTTATCAAAAGCCGAGGAACTCAAGTCTTATTTATCGAATAATTAAAAGACGAGTCCAAAGAAATCCCGAGCCAAAAGTCATCAAAGAGATTAAGAAGGAAGGACTTGATGGCGCAATTAAGAAGAAAGGAAGGAGGGGAGGAAGCTTCCTCTAACCATCCCCCTAATCACCTATAAATACTTCTCATTTTCATTTCATTTAGTTTTGTTGACTAATCGTGACAATTAGTTCTTCCACCTTTACTTTTATGCACCTTTAATTACTTGTACCTTTAATTACATGTCTTGCACCTTATTTACCATTTAATTTCAAGTAAGTTTTTCTTTTAATTCTCGCACCTTTACTTTATCGTGTTGATCTCATTCTACCTTTCTTTAATCTTTGATTTACATGCTTTTCGTCTTGTTTATTTGTTTAAAGATTACATTATTATGCTTTTGATTGTTTTAAATCATTTATTTTCATAGCTTATTTTGTTTATTTTCAATTTTATAAAGTTTTTATAAAAGTTATTTTTATATAAAAGTTTGTTTTTCGTTAAGCTTATTCATCTCGTGTCTTAAAAGTTGTTAAATTTCAGTCTAGTAGCTTATTTTCATACGGTTTGCCTTAGGATTTTAGACTCGTGCTTATTTTATTAGTAGCTTATTTGTTTAGCTTATTTTGTACTTTTTCCTCCGTTTTCCGATCTGGTAAATCAGAAAAGGGATATACATTCCGACCATAGCTCCTTGGCTTGGTCTGAAAAGGGTTTACAACATTCCAATCTGAGGGTTTTGAGTATTCCAATTGGTGGTTTATCCCATATTCCGATCTGGTGCTCCTTCCCTCATTCCGGTTGAGGTGTTCGTTTTGGTTATTCCGATCAGAGTGAGTGACAACATTCCGATCGTAGTTCCGATCAGCATTCCGACCAGAGTCTTCTCCACATTCCGATCAAAGGTAAGCTATTCTGATCGAGGGTATCTAGCACATTCCGATCGTGTGTAAGTGACAGTTATTCCGATCGAGGGTTTTTCGATATTCCGATTTGCAGGTAGGCTCACATTCCGATTGGAGGGTTGTGTATTCCGATCATTGTTTGATCGGAATATATTCCGATTGGGGGTTATTTTCCATGTTTTGTCTTGTTTAATTCTTACATTCTCATTTTAATACTTTGTCAATTTTAATTTCCGCCACGCTTTAATTTTAAGTCATTTAATTAATTTACTTTTCAAAGTTTTTAAATATCGCACCTTTCTTTTAATTAGACTTAGATTTATTTTCACGCTCTTTTATATTAAATGCCATTTTATTTTAACGCACTTTTACTTTAATTGTTTTGCACATTTTAATATACTACAACGACAACACTTTTGTTTCACCAAAAATACGACTTAGTCACATAGTTAACCTAGATCAATTCGGTTAGACCACGAGAACGATAGTTTTTTAACCTGAGTAAAATCTAGTTATCAAATGGCGCCGCTGCCGGCTCTTTTCGTAAAGATTAACGGTTTTCTGTGAGAGACGCGTTGCTTTTTGGGATCCGTTCACTTGTGAGCGTTATTTTTCTTGCCTAAAAAATTCAAAAAACCATAAAAATTAAAAAATTGATAAAAATCCATAGAAATTAAAATTTTCAAAAAATCCAAAAAGATTTTATCTTTATCGTGTATATATATTGTCTTTGTGTTTGGTTTTGTTTTCTTTTGCATTTTCAGGTGTATGCGTACTAGATCTTCTAATTATCAAGAGCCCGAGACTCAAGAAGATTTAAGTATGTCAGGTGTCAACAACAATATTCCACCGCACCTCAACAATAATAACAACAATGTTCTTCCACAGCCCGATCTTCGGACCATGGAGGACCTTTGTCAACCAACCATGTTTGGACGAGGAGGACCGATTGCGCCGATGCAAATCAACGCTCCTGAGTTTTCGTTGAAGCACCACATGATTCAGCAAGTGCAAACTAACCCATTCCGTGGATTGCCTGATGATGATGCCAACAAACACCTCGACAAGTTCATTACAATCACCCAAAGCATGAAGTTGGCTGGTGCCACAATGGATGAACTTCGCCTACAACTCTTTCCACGTACTTTATTACATCATGCCGAGAAATGGTTTGATCGTCTCCCGAAGAATTCTATTCACACTTGGGATGACATGACTCAACGCTTTTTGTCGCGCTACTTTCCACCATCCATGGTCACGAGCCTTCGCAATCAAATCAGCGGTTTCATGCAAGATCCTGATGAATCTCTTTTTGATGCTTGGGAGAGATATAATATCTTGATCGATAGATGTCCAAACCACAACATGCTCCCTGTGACCTTAATTGATACTTTCTACAACGGTTTGACTTTTCGAGATCGTGATACGATCAATGCAGTCGCCGGTGGCACATTCATGAAAAGGAGACCCGAGGAGTGTAGAGAGTTAATTGAGAACATGACTACTCACCACAAAAACTGGGATTCCTCTGCTTCTTCAAGGAACAACCCGAGAGTCACTGTTTCTTCCACTTCAGCAAACCCTGATATGACCAAACTCACCCGTGTGTTGACTGAAATGAGCAGAAGTATGCAACTCTTGGCTTCAAACCAACAACAACAACAAGTTAAAGTTGTTGCTACTCCTTGTGAAACATGCGGCGGTCTACACCCATACTCCGATTGTCCTTCGACACACGGAAATCCAGAAAATGTGTATGCAGCTTATGGTAATTATTCACCGGAAAATTACCAAGCTCGACCTCAAGGGGATATAAATCTGCTGAGTTACCGATCCAACAATTACCTTTCACCCGGTTATTCTCCTCAAAACCAAAACCCCGCCAACAACTACAATAGAAGCAACCAAATCCCACCAAGAGCTTCTAATCCTTATCACCCACCCACCCGCCCAGCAAACCCCACCCAGTAATCCGGATGTTGAGGCCATCATGAGAACCCAAGGTGAGCAAATCAAGAATCTGCAGAGCCAAATTATCAATCTTAAAGGAGATATTACCAAGCAAGGAAATGAGATTAGATCCGAGCTTCGAGATAATATTCAATCCTCCTTCAGAAATTAAACAAATGATTTGAAGAATATGCTTGCTAGTTTCTTGCCCCCTGCTAAACCTTCTACTTCGAGTTCTCTACCTTCAAACACCGTCACTAATCCGCGAGCCAATGTGAGTGCTATTACTACTCGTAGTGGAGTCACCATTGTCGATCCACCAATCCCACCCCTATCATCTACACCTCCTCCACCACCATTTATCCCTACCCCTCCTACACCTAGTATTAGTGCACCATTACCGTCTCCGCCTCGACGTGATGAAGTTCCCATGAATGACCCTTCAACATCTCAACCTTTACCACCTACACATGCACCTTCACCACCCAAACCCAATATCCCTTATCCCTCTCGTTTAGGCAAGACCAAAATGCTAACTAAGGAGGACTCCGAAGTGACACGCTATGTGAAGATGATTTCTCAAATGAACTTCAACATTAGCTTTCTTGAAGCACTTGTCCACATGCCCAAATTTGTTAAAGCATTTAAGGAATTGCTTAACAAGAAGGAGAAGCTGATTGAACTCGCCAACACACGATTAAATGAAAACTGCTCTGCGGTTATTCTTAAAGAACTTCCGGAAAAGCTTGGAGATCCCGGTCGTTTCGTGTTGCCTTGCGTGTTCAACAAAACTGAAGGATTTACTGCCCTTGCTGATCTCGGGGCTAGTATTAATTTGATGCCATTAAGTGTTTGGAAAACACTATCATTGCCCGACCTCACTCCAACAAAGATGACTCTTGAACTTGCAAATCGCACTCTCGCTTACCCCGTTGGTATAGCCGAAGACGTGTTTATTAAAGTTGGCACATTTACTTTCCCGGTCAACTTTGTCGTTGTTGATTATGAAATGGACCCTCGTATTCCTTTAATACTTGGTCGGCCATTCTTGAGAACCGGACGAGCTTTAGTGGATGTGGCCGAAGGTGAGTTAATCTTAAGAGTCGGGGATGATGCACAAGTTTTTAAAATGGGAAAGCTTACTAGTACAACCTTTGGAGGACGAGAATCTGTGAATATGGTTAATATGCTCGATGACTTTGTCGTTTACAACAATCCTCTATTTGAGTCTTGCGATGATAATCCACTTTTTGAAGATGATGTGGATGATTCTCTCCCTACTTTGGAACCTTCTCCCATTTATGATTCTCCACCGGTCTTTGATGCTTATGATAACGATTCTAGATCAGACTCGGATGATTATGATGACCTTACTTCTGAGTATCCCGATCTGCCCACGTATGATGATTTCGATGAGGCTGATACTCTTTCGAGCGATTCTTCACATGATGAAGATCCTCCGCCATCACTCGATCCTACTTTGGACGATTACTCATTTGAGGAAGATTTCTCTACGTTTCTCAACACTTACTTCCCTCATGAGAATGATGCCCCTCCTTTGGACTTTGAAGATTATCGTCTTGATCCTACTTTGGATTTGAAGCACATTCTTTCTAAGAAGAAGAAACCGGTCGACACCAATATCCGCAGCACGTATGAGTTAACACCTTTTTGTCCCCCTTCTGAGGACGAGGTTGTGCTTCTTCGCGGATCTTCTTCCCATTCTGCTGAGCCTGAGTGCTATTTTCCCTTAAAGGAAAAGGTGTTCGATCCCGGTATTGACATTCTGCAGCCATCTCAGTATCCACCTGATGAAATAAAAGGAAATATCTTTGGAACTTATGGAAATCTGCTTGCACCACTTCAACCTTGCTTCCACCGTGCTCCATCACTGCTTAAGGGAACCTTGCCTACTCTTCTTTGGCTTGCCTTGTTCGCCTTAAGCTTGTGCTATTTGATGGACGAAAACTATGTCTTTGATCCTGGTGGATATATTTCATGCTTCTTCCGTTGATGATCAAGGTCGAGTCAGGCTCACGACTCGGTAATCAAAAACCAAGCGCTTCTTGGGAGGCAACCCATGCATCTATCTTTTCGCTTTCTTTATCATAAGTGTAGGGGGGAGACCCGTTGGTGTTTGCTCTCTCCTTTCTTATTCAGGGATTCGAGCGCTCAATGTTCCACTCTTGATGATTCTTGACGACCCGTGATTCCGTGTTCTACTTCTTCCCGGTTCTACCCTAAACTCTTTTCGATTCACTATTTTATATTTTCTCAATATTAAAATAGGAATCTCTTTAGTTGTCTTTCCCTTAGCGAGATTTAAACAACGTGCACAATGTCCTAAGTGTAGGGGAGCTTACTCCCACATGCTTAAACATTGAGGAAAATGTTTATATTAAGTGTAGGGGGGACTTCTATCGAAGTTAAGTGGCCTTTTCCTTGTATTTGTCCTCATTTTAACCGGAAAATCAATTTTTCGACATTTTTCAAAATTTTTGATCTATTTTGGCCTATTAGTTTTTTCCCTTTGTTTAGTTAATTTTCATTCTTTGCTAGAATAAATGTTAATAAAGTGGTTTTAATTTTCAAGCGTTATGAATCTTTTGACTCAACCCGAGTTTACTTATCTAAGTTTGCTCTAGCTAGTATCCTTAACGTGTTTAAGTCAAGTTTTGCTAGGCTTTTATATAGGGAGCTATAAAACGCGAAACTCTCACGGGTTAAGAACAAGAACTTTTCGCAAGTTCCTATAATTGATCCTAGAGAGTCGTTTATCAAGGGAACTTTAAAACGCGATTTCTAAACTTGAAAAAGTCTAAGAATTTGCAAGACCCTATAAGCGACTCGAAAACCCAAAACTTTGATTTAATAGGCTAAGCATCCACGAGTCTCATTCCTTGAGATTTTAAACTGTGGAGAACGAGAGATGATAGAGCCAATTATAAGTTTGGTATTCTTTCGTGAATTTATGTGAGTTAATTATAAGCCTATTCTCCCATCGCTTGCTAATAATTTATCTGCTAATAAATAAGGTTGTACGATTTGAAAAGTTACTTAGCTTCTAGCCCAAGATCGTTTAAAAGTTGCTCGGTATGGATTAGAGTTCATAGCCAAGGCATAACTTATTGAAGCGGGGTGCGAAGATTGGCGAGTCCGAAAAGGCCCTAACAAGGCATGAGGACTATATTTTGTTGCTAAAGATCCGAAGTGATGTGAAGAATCATTTATCGAAAATCAATATGAAGGATCGAGACACACGACGAAAAGGAAAAACTCCCGAAAAGTCATGGAGAAGTGTATCCGAAAAGACCCTAGCAAGGTATGAGGATAAATAGATCCAAGTCATAAAAGGAGGCGGATCGTTGTATATCAAAGTCCAAAATAAAGATTGGAGAAAAATGAAGAAGTCGTGGTCCAAGTATGAATCTCTCAAAACTTCAAGTGAAGAAATTCCTATATGAAGAGAAGACCATTATTTCATGAACGTCTCTCAAGGTTTGAAGTATGAAGTCGCTGCCAAATATCGGTCCGAGAAAGGTCTCAAATCGCGAAGTGAGTTATGCCAAGATATGAACTTTATGAGGTCCCGAGAAGCAGTTTTAAAAGATTTTGTCCTTTAGCTAACTATTGATTAAATCGTTCACTTTATTTTCAGACTAAATAACTATCGAAATAAGTCAAACAATGCATCCTCGTGATCATTCAAGACAAATAATAAAATATAAGAGATACCCATAGGAATAAGGGAGTCTAAGTGAATAATTGGCCCACATGAGTTTGTGTTAGCTTACTAACTTATAATAACAATGATCTCGTTTTTAAGCTTGGTTTGGAGAAAGTGAAAACTTGAGGATGATGATCATTCACAACATTTCCAAAACCCAAGGTATGTTTTTGATTTCTTAATTTTGAATATTTATATTTTTCTATCTCTTTAATAAAGGCCAACGTGGATTGATTATGATGAAAAATGTAAACGTGCTTTGTAACTAATGCATTGCATGAGGACATTGCAATGGTCAAGTGTAGGGGATTTAATATGTGTGTAAACACACATCTTTTCGACCATTTAATTACAATAATAACCGGACCAAAACGTGTATTTTATGTCTTTTATGTCGGAATTATGCGTGGTTTGTGTTTTTGTTGTGATTTAGGACGAAAAGGTGAAAAGTGGAGAAAACACGGGAATTCACAGGCATTTACGGACTTTTATTGAAGAAAAAGATGAAAGACGAAGTCAAGAAGTCAAGAGTGCAAAAAGAACGGAAGTCCAAGACCAATTCTGAAGATTTATCGAAGAAAAAGTCAAAAGACGGAAGTTTATCAAAAGCCGAGGAACTCAGGTCTTATTTATCGAAGAATTAAAAGACGAGTCCAAAGAAATCCCGAGCCAAAAGTCATCAAAGAGATTAAGAAGGAAGGACTTGATGGCGCAATTAAGAAGAAAGGAAGGAGGGGAGGAAGCTTCCTCTAACCATCCCCCTAATCACCTATAAATACTTCTCATTTTCATTTCATTTAGTTTTGTTGACTAATCGTGACAATTAGTTCTTCCACCTTTACTTTTATGCACCTTTAATTACTTGCACCTTTAATTACATGTCTTGCACCTTATTTACCATTTAATTTCAAGTAGGTTTTTCTTTTAATTCTCGCACCTTTACTTTATCTTGTTGATCTCATTCTACCTTTCTTTAATCTTTGATTTACATGCTTTTCGTCTTGTTTATTTGTTTAAAGATTACATTTTTATGCTTGTGATTGTTTTAAATCATTTATTTTCATAGCTTATTTTGTTTATTTTCAAGTTTATAAAGTTTTTATAAAAGTTATTTTTATATAAAAGTTTGTTTTTCGTTAAGCTTATTCACTTCGTGTCTTAAAAGTTGTTAAATTTCAGTCTAGTAGCTTATTTTCATACGGTTTGCCTTAGGATTTTAGACTCGTGCTTATTTGAGTAGTAGCTTATTTGTTTAGCTTATTTTGTACTTTTTCCTCCGTTTTCCGATCTGGTAAATCGGAAAAGGGATATACATTTCGACCATAGCTCCTTGGCTTGGTCGGAAAAGGGTTTACAACATTCCAATCTGAGGGTTTTGAGTATTCCGATTGGTGGTTTATCCCATATTCCAATCTGGTGCTCCTTCCCTCATTCCGATTGAGGTGTTCGTTTTGGTTATTCCGATCAGAGTGAGTGACAACATTCCGATCGTAGTTCCGATCAGCATTCCGACCAGAGTCTTCTCCACATTCCGATCAAAGGTAAGCTATTCCGATCGAGGGTATCTAGCACATTCCGATCGTCTGTAAGTGACAGTTATTCTGATCGAGGGTTTTTCGATATTCCGATTTGCAGGTAGGCTCACATTCCGATTGGAGGGTTGTGTATTCCGATCATTTTTTGATCGGAATATATTCCGATTGGGGGTTATTTTCCATGTTTTGTCTTGTTTAATTCTTACATTCTCATTTTAATACTTTGTCAATTTTAATTTTCGCCACACTTTAATTTTAAGTCATTTAATTAATTTACTTTTCAAAGTTTTTAAATATCGCACCTTTCTTTTAATTAGACTTAGATTTATTTTCACGCTCTTTTATATTAAACGCCATTTTATTTTAACGCACTTTTACTTTAATTGTTTTGCACATTTTAATATACTACAACGACAACACTTTTGTTTCACCAAAAAATACGACTGAGTCACATAGTTAACCTAGATCAATTCGATTAGACCACGAGAACGATAATTTTTTAACCTGAGTAAAATCTAGTTATCAAATCACTTTAGTTGTCTCTTCCTTAGCAAGATTTAAACAACGTGCACAATGTCCTAAGTGTAGGGGAGGTTACTTCCACATGCTTAAACATTAAGGACAATGTTTATATTAAGTGTAGGGGGACTTCTATCGAAGTAAGTGGGCTTTTCCATGAATTTGTCCTCATTTTAACCGGAAAATTTGATTTTTCGACATTTTTCATAATTTTTGATCTATTCTAGCCTACTTGTATTTACCTTTGTATAGTTATTTTCTTTCTTTATTAGAATAAATTTTAAATAAAGTGGTTTTAATTTTTAAACGTTGTGAATCTTTTGACTCAACCTGAGTTTACTTATCCAAGTTTACTCTAGCTAGTACCCTTAACGTGTTTAAGTCAAGTTTTGCTAGGCTTTTTAATACTTCGCTTTTGGCTAGGTATAAAATCTTATCGTCCGAATCTTTTCGAATTAAAAACCGGTCTTAAGTGCGACTCAATCGTCTTTTGGTAAATCAAGAGAATGGTTTGGTTTGTTTGTCTAATTTAAACTATTAGCAAGTAATTAAAGTGTCGTTGAGTAAAATGGAAGAATAAAGTTTAACACTAAAATGACAAGTAGAAATAAAAGCTTGTAAACTTAAAGGTGACAATAGAAAAACTACTAGCACACTAAATAAAACTAACGCTTGGAAAACTCTCTAAAAATAAGAACTTGGTTGAAAAGTACTAAAAGAAAGTAAGATCGGAATAAACCAAAGTAACTCAATCGGAATAAGCCGAAAGGAAGCCAGATCGGAATGTATTCCGATCTGGTGGTCGGAATATGGGTTGAAGTGCAAACAATCGGAATACACCAAAGCAGGTCCAATCGGAATATCAGGAAAGAACACTCAATCGGAATGTGCAAAAGATTGCTAGATCGGAATATGCTGAAGACTTCCCGTCGGAATAACTGAAACTTTGACACAATCGGAATACTAGCAAAAATACCCAATCGGAATATACAAACTTACACCTATCGGAATATCCCACAAAGGCCTAGATCGGAATACTTGGGATGCCAATCGGAAAATCAAAACCCTTTTCCGATTGGATCAATCGGAAAAGGGGTGGGAGGCTGCTCGGAATGTGTAGCAATCGGAAAAGGGAGTTGTACCCTTTCCGAAAATGAAGGAAATCGGTTATAAGCTAATGATTAAGCTATATAATGAGCTTATCACCAAACTAAGCCGAATCAATGCTTAAACCGGATCAAATAAGCACTCTAATCAACTTATCTAACTCGAAAATAAGCAACTTTTTGGATCAAACAATAAAAACATAAACTTTTTAAGAAACGTTTTATAAGAAAAATAAGCTAATCATAAAAATAAGCCAATAAGCACAAAAGTCTTAAAGCTTAATCAAAAGAAAAGTTATAAAATGATCAAAAGATTGACTTTTTAAGCACGAAATCATTAAGAACAACACGGATCTATTGATAACCGCACCAAAATCAATCTTAAATCAAAGAAAAGTAGAATGAGATTAAGGATAAAAAGCTTAAAATGAACTTGATTAATAAAAATAAGCAATACAAAGTGTTTAATCTTGAAAGATTAAGAAATAAGATGAAATTTAGTGAGAGAAAGTTTAAGACTTTCTCTCTCTAAAACTAGAGAAAACTAAGAAAAAGTGAAAACTAGCTATATTAACTAACCACTAACACCCCTCCTAATGACTATTAGGAGGGTATTTATAGGGAAGGTGGAAGGAGTGCATGCGTTGCATCTTCTTTCTTGCTTTCTTCACGTTTTCTCGACTCGACTTTAATTCTTTATCTTTGTCGTCTCGGGATTTGAACTTTGTCTTTTAGTTTTCTTCTTTTATTAGACTTACGTTCTTCGACTTCGTTTAAACTTTCGTCTCTAGACTTTTTCTTCGATAAATCTTCAGAATAGGCCTTGGACTTCCGTTCTTTCTGCACTCTTGATCTTTTGACTTCGTCTTTTCCCGTTTTCTTCGATAAAAGCCCGTGAAAACCCGTGTTTTCTTCCTTTTTCATATTTTGGTCCTAAAACACAATAAAAACACAAACCACGCATAATTCCGACTTTTACGACATAAATCACACGTTTTGGTCTTGTTATTATTGGAAATACGTAGTAAAAGGATAAGTGTTTTCACACTTATTAAATCCCCTACACTTGACCATTGCAATGCCCTCATGCAATGCATTAATTTTAATGCACGGTTTACATTTTCCATCATAAATAACCCACCTTGGCCTTTATTAAATACTAAGCATAAAAAAGAGAAATAAGTAAAGAAATTAAAAACTTACATTGGGTTTTGGCGGCCATGAACGTTTATCATACTCAAGTTTCACGTTCCCCATACCAAGCTTAAAAACGAGATCATTGTTATTATAAGTTAGCAAACTATCACGAACTCATGTGGGCCAATTATTCACTTAGACTCCCTTATTCCTAGGTGTATCTCTTATATTTTATTTTTGTCTTGAATGATCACGAGGATGCATTGTTTGACTTATTTCGATAGTTATTTAGGCCGAAAATAAAGTGAACGATTTAATCAATAGTTAGCTAAAGGACCAAATCTTTTAAAACTGATTCTCGGGACCTCATAAAGTTCATATCTTGGCATAACTCGTTTCACGATTTGAGACCTTTCTCGGACCGATATTTGGCAGCGACTTCATACTTCGAATCTTTGAGAGACGTTCTTGAAATAATGGTCTTCTCTTCATAATAGGAATTTCTTCACTTGAAGTTTTGAGAGATTCTTCATCTTTGGACCACGACTTCTTCATTTTTCTCCAATCTTTATTTTGGACTTTGATATACAACGATCCGCCTCCTTTTAGGACTTGGATCTATTTATCCTCATACCTTGTTAGGGTCTTTTCGGATAGACTTCTCCATGACCTTTGGGGAGTTCTTGCTTTTCGTCGTGTGTCTCGATCCTTCATATTGATTTTCGATAAATGATTCTTCACATCACTTTTGGATCTTTAGCAACAAAATGTAGCCCTCATGCCTTGTTAGGGCCTTTTCGGACTCGCCAATCTTCGCATCCCGCTTCAATAAGTTATGCCTTGGCTATGAACTCTAATCCGTACCGAGCAACTTTTAAACGATCTGGGGCTAGAAGCTAAGTAACCTTTTAAATCGTACAACCTTATTTATTGCAGATAAATTTCTTAACAAGCGGAGGGAGAATAGGCTTATAATTAACTCACATAAATTCACGAAAGAATACCGAACTTATAATTGACTCTATCATCTCTCGTTCTCCACAGTTTAAAATCTCAAGTAATGAGACTCGTGGATGCTTAGCCTATTAAATCAAAGTTTTGGGTTTTCGAGTCGCCTATAGGATCTTGCAAATTCTTAGACTTTTTCAAGTTTAGAAATCGCATTTTAAAGTTCCCTTGATAAACAACTCTCTAGGATCAATTATAGGAACTTGCGAAAAGTTCTTGTTCTTAACCCGTGAGAGTTAAGACTTTCGCGTTTTATAGCTCCCTATATAAAAGCCTAGCAAAACTTGACTTAAACACGTTAAGGATACTAGCTAGAGTAAACTTAGGTAAGTAAACTCGGGTTGAGTTAAAATGTTCACGACTAAGAAAAATCTAAAACCACTTTATTAAAAATTTATTCTAGCAAAGGAAACATAACAAAGGCAAATACAACTATACAACTAGGCCAAAATAGATTAAAAATTTTGAAAAATGTCGAAAAATCAAATTTTCCGGTTAAAGTGAGGGCAAATTCATGGAAAAGACCACTTACGTCGATAGAAGTCCCCCCTACACTTAAGATAAACATTGTCCTCAATGTTTAAGCATGTGGGAGTAAACTCCCCTACACTTAGGACATTGTGCACTTTGTTTAAATCTTGCTAAGGAAAGGACAACTAAAGTGAATTCAATGTGAACATATAGAATATGAAATATTGAATCACAAGAGTTTAGGATAGAACCGGGAAGATGGAAACACGGTATCACGGTTCGTAAAAAGTCATCAAGGTGGATCTTTGAAGCTTTAATCCATGCACAGCACAAGAAACAAGACAACAAACATATGCGGGGCTCCCCCTACACTTATTATGAAAGCAGTAAAGGATAGAACACGGGTTGCCTCCCGAGAAGCGCTTGTTTTTGTTCACCGAGTCATGAGCCTGACTCGACCTAATCTTAGTTCATGGGGAACGTGGTGAGGGATGGAATCATCTCTTGAGAGATGTCCTCACCAAAGTACAGCTTCAGACGCTGGCCATTCACCTTGAAATTGGGCCCATTCGGCTGAGAAAGCTCAATGGTCCCATAAGGAAAAACTTTGGCGACGGTGAATGGACCAGACCAGCAGCTCTTCAACTTGCCAGAGAAGATCTTCAACCGAGAGTTAAAGAGTAAGACTTGATCACCAACGTGGAACTCTCGGTTCTTGATTTTTGCGTCATGAATGATCTTCGTCTTCTCCTTGTAGATCAGCGAATTCTCATAAGCTTCATTCCTCAGTTCATTTAGCTCGTTGAGTTGAATCTTGCGATGATCACCGGCTTTGTTGATGTCGAAGTTAGCCCACTTCAAGGCCTAGTGCGCCTTGTGTTCCAGCTCGATGGGGAGGTGGCATGCTTTCCCGTACACAAGACGATAAGGTGTACAACCGATCGGGGTCTTGTAAGCAGTACGGAAAGCCCACAGAGCATCATCTAACTTATCGGCCCACGCGGCGCGATGCTCTCCCACAGTATGCTCCAAAATTCTCTTCAAGCCACGGTTGGAAATCTCGGCTTGCCCATTGGTTTGGGGATGATAGGCGGTGGAAAGACGGTGATTGACACCATACTTAGCCATGACTCTTGCAAACTGATCATTGCAAAAATGAGTCCCGTGGTCACTGATAATAGCACGAGGAACGCCAAATCGAGCGAAAAGCTTCTTCAAAAAGTTCACAACCACCCTCGCATCATTCGTAGGAAGAGCCTTAGCTTCAACCCATTTAGAAACGTAGTCGACGGCGACGAGGATGTACTTGTTCCCTTTGGAGGATGGAAATGGCCCCATAAAGTCGATGCACCAAACATCAAAGATTTCACATTCCTGTATGAAATTTTGAGGCATCTCATCCTTATGTGTGATCTTGCCTTGACGTTGGCAAGCATCACAATGCTTAACCATTTCGTGAGCGTCACGATAAATGGTGGGCCAATAGAATCCAGAATCATACACTTTCTTAGCGGTGTAGTTGGGACCAAAGTGACCACCGGTGGGTCCTTTGTGGCAAGCTTGAAGGATGTCAAAAGCTGTCGGTCCGTCAACACATCGACGAATAATCAGATCAACACACTGTTTGAATATATAAGGGTCATCCCAAAAGTAAGTCCTAACATCATTCAAGAACTTCTTCTTTTGTTGGGATGTTAACCCTTTGATGAGAATACCACCCGCTAAGTAGTTTGCAATGTCCGCAAACCATGGGGTGCCATCAAGATTGAGATTTATAGACATTAAGGTCTCAAGGGGGAAAGAATCATTGATCTCTTTGTTCGGATGATCCCCTTGATATGGATCCTCAAGTCTGCTCAGATGATCCGCGGCCAGGTTTTCAGCTCCCTTCTTGTCACGAATGTCAATGTTGAATTCCTGAAGGAGTAAAACCCAGCGAAGAAGTCTTGGCTTAGCATCATGCTTTGCCATCAAGTACTTCAACGCGGAATGGTCCGTGTATACGATGGTGGGGGATAAAACAAGATAGGGGCAAAATTTCTCAAAATCATAGACAACAGCTAAAAGCTCTTTTTCGGTTGTCGTATAATGCAATTGAGCCCCCGTCATTGTTTTGCTAGCATAGGGGATTGGTTGGAAGTGTTTATTCACTCTTTGGCCCAAAACCGCACCAATAGCAAAGTCGCTAGCATCGCACATCAATTCAAAAGGCAGCTCCCAATTAGGGGTAACCAAGACCGGTGCCTTAGTTAGCTTATCCTTCAGAAGATTGAAGGCTTCGAGACACTCTTTAGAAAAGATAAAAGGAGTATCTTTTTCCAAGAGGTGGGTCATCGGGCGAGCGATTTTAGAGAAATCCTGAATGAATCGACGATAGAAGCCCGCATGACCCAAAAAACTTCTCACACCCTTCACGGTTGAAGGTGGAGGTAATTTGGCTATGACATCAACTTTAGCACGGTCGACTTCAAGACCGGCTTTAGAGATTTTGTGTCCTAGCACAATGCCTTCTTTTACCATAAAATGGCATTTTTCCCAATTCAGAACAAGGCGAGTGTCTTCGCACCGCTTAAGCATACGTTCCAAATTGGCAAGGCAAGAAGAGAAGGAATCCCCGAAGACCGAGAAATCATCCATGAAGACTTCCATGGTTTGCTCAACCATGTCATGGAAGATAGCCAACATGCACCTTTGGAAAGTCCCGGGGGCATTGCATAAGCCAAAAGGCATTCTCTTGTAAGCAAATGTGCCATAGGGACAAGTGAATGTTGTCTTCTCTTGATCTTGGGGATCGATGGGTATTTGAAAATAACCCGAGAAACCGTCAAGAAAGTAGTAATATTCATTACCCGCTAAACATTCAAGCATTTGGTCCATAAAAGGTAGAGGGAAATGATCCTTTCTCGTGGCATCATTGAGTTTGCGGTAGTCTATACAAACTCTCCACCCAGTAACGAGACAGGTAGGAATCAACTCGTTGTTTGCATTGGGCACAACGGTGATACCGCCTTTCTTAGGCACACAATGGACTGGACTAACCCATGGTGAATCCGAAATAGGGTAAATCATACCCGCATCAAGAAGTTTGATAACCTCTTTTTTGATGACTTCATGGATTTTAGGATTCACCCTTCGTTGACTTTGAATTGTGGGCTTAAAGTCGTCTTCCATGAGAATTTTATGTGTGCAGAAGTGAGGATCAATTCCACGGATGTCGGAGATTTTCCAAGCGATAGCGCGTTTATGCTTCTTCAACACAGCGACAAGTCGGGCTTTTTCGTCTTCTTTCAGATCCTTTGCGATGATGACCGCTAACTGCTCGTTGTCTTCCAGAAAAACGTACTCAAGATGAGGAGGTAGGTCCTTAAGCTCAAGAGTGGGAGGATTCTCAATAGATGGTGAAACTGACGATGGATCATCATTAGTCACCTCTTTAGGAGAAGGAGGAGATAACGGGTCCTCATTGAGAAGTCTCTCAATAGTACGAATTTCTTCATCCCAATTGGTGGACAAATTATCATACTTAATATCAAGAGGACCCAAGCTAGCTTCGAAATCATCCAAGTCACTTTCCCCAAAAGGAGTCAATGCTGGAGCAATTGAGGCAACGGTCTCAACATTGGGTAGAGAAGAAAGAGTACTTTTGCAAGCATCATGAAAATGTTCTTCACAAGCCTCATCGAGAACATCAATAGCATTAACACTCTCATATGAATAAGGTTGCTTAGAAATCTTACCCATGTTGAAGACAATTTTATCGTCACCAACTCTCATGATTATTTCGCCCGCGGCTACATCAATGAGAGTGTGACCGGTCCTCAGGAATGGACGTCCGACGATTAATGGAACACGAGGATCCATCTCGTAGTCAACGACAACAAAATCCGCCGGGAAGGTGAATTTGTCAACGCCAACAAAGACATCTTCGGCTATCCCCACTGGATAAGCAACCGTACGGTTGGCTAACTCCAAAGTCATTTTGGTCGGGACTAGCTCGGGGAGAGATAATTGCTTCCAAACACTTAAAGGCATTAAGTTTATACTGGCACCTAGATCGGCTAGGGCCATGCAATTCTCTACTCCCGGGAAGTTGCAAGGAATCAAGAAGCGACCCGGATCACCAAGTTTGGTGGGCAATTGCCTTAAGAGAATGGCGGAGCAATTCTCATTAAGGTGGGTCTGAGCAATGTCAAGAAGCTTCTCTTTATCATTTAGAAGATCTTTAAACATCTTAGCGTATTTGGGCATGTGAGCGAGAGCCTCGGCAAAGGAGATGTTAAAATTCAATTGTTTAAACATTTTTAGAAAATTTGAAACCTGAATATCATCCTTGCTCTTTTGCTTCTCTTTCCTCAACCTTGAAGGATAAGGTATATTGGATGAAGAAGAAGGCTTTAAGGGAATAGGATCACTCACAACCACGGGTGGTGGGGAAATGGGGACAGAAGGTGGAGGAGGTGAGGAAAGTTGCTCTTTTTCCTTGTTCACAATCACCAGTGGAGGTGTAGGAAGCTCGGGTTCCATATAACCTTTTCCACTACGAGTGGTGATTGCTTTCATCTCCCCTCTTGGATTCGCAACGGTATTACTCGGAAGAGTACCCGAAGAAGAGGGTTGATTACCTTGGATGAGCGAACCAATCATATCACGAAGGTGAACAGCTTGATTATTAAAAGGGTTTTGCATGTTGGCATTAATTTCATTGCTGTGTTTGGCCATGTCATTCCTTAGCTCGGCTCGAATATCGCTCCCTTGTTTCACCATGTCATTCTTCAAGTTGAAAAATTGACTCTGAAGATTCGTCACCAGCTCACGATTAGTCTTCATGAACGTCTCGACGTCTGGACTCACTGCCATCGGTTGATTGAGAGGTGGAGCTTGGTAAGCTTGAGAATTTCCTTGAGTTGGGTATGGGTTTCTTTGGGATTGATATTGATTTTGAGCACGAGGTTGGGATTGGTTGTTTCGGTTATAGCTTTGTTGTTGGTTTTGGTTTGCAGGAGGGAAACCAGGAGGAGCAAGATAATTGTTGGAACGATAACTTAGCAAGCCACGGTCTCCTTGAGGGAGGGCTTGATAGCCTCCCGTGGGATAAGTGCCGTAAGCTGCGTTAACGTGTTCAGAATAATTGCCTTGGGTAGAAGGACAATCATTATAAGAATGAGGGCCACCACATGTGTCACAAGAAATAGCAACGGCTTTAGCTTGTTGAAAATTGTTTGTGGCTATGGACATGAAATCTTTGTGCATCATTGCGATTTGTCGGGTAAGTTCAGATATCTCGGGATTGGAGGTGGTAGAAGAAACATTGACTCTCTGATTAGATCTTGAGGATGCGGATGAATCCCAATTTTTGTGGTGAGTAGTCATGTTTTCGATCAACTCTCGACACTCCTCCGGTCTCCTTTTCATAAAAGTACCACCGGCGGCGGCATTGATCGTGTCACGATCGCGAAAAGTGAGACCATTGTAGAAGGTGTCAATGAGAGTGACGGGGAGCATATTTTGATTAGGACAGCGGTCGATCAAATCATTGTACCGTTCCCAAGCATCGAAAAGCGATTCATCATTCTCTTGCATAAATCCACTGATTTGGTTACGAAGGCTAGTGACCATGGATGGGGGAAAGTAGCGCGATAAAAAGCGTTGAGTCATGTCATTCCACGTATGAATAGAATTCTTAGGAAGACGGTCAAACCATTTTTTGGCATGGTGAGAAAGCGAGTGTGGAAAAAGTTGGAGGCGAAGGTCATCCATAGAAACACCGGAGCACTTCATGCTTTGGGTCATGGTAATGAATTTGTCGAGGTGTTTGTTGGCATCATCATCCGGAATTCCACGAAATGGGTTAGTTTGCACTTGTTGGATCATGTGATGCTTCAACGAAAACTCCTGAGCCGTGACGTGCATCGGCGCAATTGGGCCTCCGCGTCCATTCATGGTGGGTTGACACAATTCCTCCATTGTTCGTAAATCAGGGAGGGGGACATTGTTGTTGTTGTTATTCAAATTGGGTAGAGGTGGGTTATTATTGTTGTTATTAACACCAGCCATATCTAAATCTTCACGAGTCTCGGGCTCAGAATAGTTCGAAGATCTAGTACGCATACACCTGCAGAAGAAAAATAAACACAAAGAGAATATCTATATAATATTTTTGGTTTTTATAGGTTTTTTTAATGTTTTTGTATTTTTGAAGAGTTTTATAGTTTTTTAGGGATTTTTGAAAAATTTTTAAAGCAAGGAAAATAACGTTCAAAGAACGGATCCCAAAATTCAATGCGTCTCTCACTAAAAACCGTTTATCTTAACGAAAAGAGCCGGCAGCGGCGCCATTTAATACTTCGCTTTTGGCTAGGTATAAAATCTTATCGTCCGAATCTTTTCGAATTGAAAACCGGTCTTAAGTGCGACTCAATCGTCTTTTGGTAAATCAAGAGAATGGTTTGGTTTGTTTGTCTAATTTAAACTATTAGCAAGTAATTAAAGTGTCGTTGAGTAAAATGGAAGAATAAAGTTTAACACTAAAATGACAAGTAGAAATAAAAGCTTGTAAACTTAAAGGTGACAATAGAAAAACTACTAGCACACTAAATAAAACTAACGCTTGGAAAACTCTCTAAAAATAAGAACTTGGTTGAAAAGTACTAAAAGAAAGTAAGATCGGAATAAACCAAAGTAACTCAATCGGAATAAGCCGAAAGGAAGCCAGATCGGAATGTATTCCGATCTGGTGGTCGGAATATGGGTTGAAGTGCAAACAATCAGAATACACCAAAGCAGGTCCAATCGGGATATCAGGAAAGAACACTCAATCGGAATGTGCAAAAGATTGCTAGATCGGAATATGCTGAAGACTTCCCGTCGGAATAACTGAAACTTTGACACAATCGGAATACTAGCAAAAATACCCAATCGGAATATACAAACTTACACCTATCAGAATATACCACAAAGGCCTAGATCGTAATACTTGGGATGCCAATCGGAAAATCAAAACCCTTTTCCGATTGGATCAATCGGAAAAAGGGTGGGAGGCTGCTCGGAATGTGTAGCAATCAGAAAAGGGAGTTGTACCCTTTCCGAAAATGAAGGAAATCGGTTATAAGCTAATGATTAAGCTATATAATGAGCTTATCACCAAACTAAGCCGAATCAATGCTTAAACCGGATCAAATAAGCACTCTAATCAACTTATCTAACTCGAAAATAAGCAACTTTTTGGATCAAACAATAAAAACATAAACTTTTTAAGAAACTTTTTATAAGAAAAATAAGCTAATCATAAAAATAAGCCAATAAGCACAAAAGTCTTAAAGCTTAATCAAAAGAAAAGTTATAAAATGATCAAAAGATTAACTTTTTAAGAACGAAATCATTAAGAACAACACGGATCTATTGATAACCGCACCAAAATCAATCTTAAATCAAAGAAAAGTAGAATGAGATTAAGGATAAAAAGCTTAAAATGAACTTGATTAATAAAAATAAGCAATACAAAGTGTTTAATCTTGAAAGATTAAGAAATAAGATGAAATTTTGTGAGAGAAAGTTTAAGACTTTCTCTCTCTAAAACTAGAGAAAACTAAGAAAAAGTGAAAACTAGCTATATTAACTAACCACTAACATCCCTCCTAATGACTATTAGGAGGGTATTTATAGGGAAGGTGGAAGGAGTGCATGTGTTGCATCTTCTTTCTTGCTTTCTTCACGTTTTCTCGACTCGACTTTAATTATTTATCTTTGTCGTCTCGGGATTTGAACTTTGTCTTTTAATTTTCTTCTTCTATTAGACTTAAGTTCTTCGACTTCGTTTAAACTTTCGTCTCTAGACTTTTTCTTCGATAAATCTTCAGAATAGGCCTTGGACTTCCGTTCTTTCTGCACTCTTGATCTTTTGACTTCGTCTTTTCCCGTTTTCTTCGATAAAAGCCCGTGAAAACCCGTGTTTTCTTCCTTTTTCATATTTTGGTCCTAAAACACAATAAAAACACAAACCACGCATAATTCCGACTTTTACGACATAAATCACACGTTTTGGTCTTGTTATTATTGGAAATAAGTAGTAAAAGGATAAGTGTTTTCACACTTATTACTTTTATATAGGGAACTTTAAAATGCAAAAGTCGTAACTCTTACGGGTTAAGAACAAAAACTTTTCGCAAGTTCCTATAAATGATCCTAGAAATCCGTTTATCAAGGGAACTTTAAAATGCGAATTCTAAACTTGAAAAAGTCTAAGAAGTTGCAAGATCCTATAGATGACTTGAAAACCTAAAACTTTGATTTAATTGACTAAGCATCCACGAGTCTCATTCCTTGAGATTTTAAATTGTGGAGAACGAGAG
Source organism: Glebionis coronaria (assembly GCA_025667525.1). Lineage (NCBI taxonomy): Eukaryota > Viridiplantae > Streptophyta > Magnoliopsida > Asterales > Asteraceae > Glebionis > Glebionis coronaria. The sequence continues at coordinate 178,930,104 of CM046877.1, forward strand.
ATGATAGAGTCAATTATAAGTTTGGTATTCTTTCATGAATTTATGTGAGTTAATTATGAGCTTTTTCTCCCATCACTTGTTAATAAATTTAATTGCAATAAGTAAGGTCGTACAATTTGAAAAGTTACTTAGCTTCTAGCCCAAGATCGTTTAAAAGTTGCTCGGTATTAATTAGAGTTCATAGCCAAGGCATAACTTATTGAAGCGGGATGCGAAGATTGGCGAGTCCGAAAAGGTCCTAACAAGACATGAGGGCTACATTTTGTTGCTAAAGATCCCAAGCGATGTGAAGAATCATTTATCAAAAATCAATATGAAGGATCGAGACACACGACGAAAAGCAAATACTCCCCTAAAGATCATGGAGAAGTCTATCCAAAAAGGCCCTAACAAGGTATGAGGATAAATAGATCCAAGTCCTAAAAGGAGGCGGGTCGTTGTATATAAAAATCCCCAAATAAAGATTGGAGAAAAATGAAGAAGTTGTGGTCCAAATATGAAGAATCTCTCAAAAGTTTCAAGTGAAGAAATTCCTATTATGAAGAGAAGATCATTATTCATGAACGTCTCTCAAGATTCGAAGTATGAAGTCACTGCCAAATATCGGTCCGAGAAAGGTCTCAAATCGTGAAGCGAGTTATGCCAAGATATGAACTTTATGAGGTTCCGAGAAGCAGTTTTAAAAGATTTTGTCTTTTAGCTAACTATTGATTAAATCGTCCCACTTTATTTTCGGCCTTAATAAATTATCGAAATAATTCAAACAATGCATCCTCGTGATCATTCAATACAACAATAAAATATAAGAGATACACCTAGGAATAAGGGAGTCTAAGTGAATAATTGGCCCACATGAGTTTGTGTTATTTTACTAACTTATAATAACAATGATCTCGTTTTTAAGCTTGGTTTAGGGAACGTGAAACTTGAGGGTGATAAACATTCATGACATTCCAAAACCCTAAGGTAAGTCTTTTATCTCTTTACTTGTTTTCTTCCTTTGAATATTTTATAATTTTCTATCTCTTTAAATGTCTTGTGTTTAATAAAGGCCAAGGTAGGTTAATTATGATGAAAAATGTAAATCTTGCTTTGTAACTAATGCATTGCATGAGGGCATTGCAATGGTCAAGTGTAGGGGATTTAATAAGTGTGAAAACACTTATCCTTTTACCACTTAATTATAATAATAACCAAGCCCAATCGTGTATTTTATGTCATAAATGACGGAATTATGCGTGGTTTGTGTTTTTGTTGTGATTTAGGATCAAAATGTGAAAAGCGAAGAAAACACGGGCTTTCACGGGCTTTTATCGAAGAAAAAGACAAAAGACGAAGTCAAAAGATCAAGAGTGCAAAAAGAACGGAAGTCCAAGGCCTATTCTGAAGATTTATCGAAGAAAAAGTCTAAAGACGGAAGTTTAATTAAGTCGAAGAACTCAAGTCTAATTAATGAAGAAATTAAAAGACAAGTTCAATTTATCCATCGACAAATCCCGAGACAAAGTCGAAAAAGTCGAAGAATTTAGAAGACGAAAAGACGTGAAGAAGAAGAAAGAATGAACACATGCTAATCTCCCTATAAATACCCTCCTAATGTCACATTAGGAGGTGTTGACTATCTTGACAAAATAGTTCTTCCACATTTAATTTCATGTCATTTTACTTAATTGTCATTTAATTTCCTTGTCTTGCACCTTTAATTTGTAAGCTCTTTAATTCTTGCTTTTACTTTTAATTGTTGAATCTTATTTTTAATCAAGTTTTAAATTAATCTCTCATTCTACCTTTCTTGTTTTGATTTAATCTTTATGTTTATGTGCTTATTGTCATGCTTATTTGATAGTTTGTTATGTTTTTATGTTGATGATTGTGTTAGCTTATTGATTTTATAGCTTATTGTGAGTTTTTCTTAAATTTAGTTAAGTGTTTTTAAAAGTTATTTTATAAAAACTTGATTTTAAATATTTTATTATTTAGTGTTTTTAAAAGTTTTTAAATTTTGGTTTAATAGCTTTTTCTTAAAATCAATTTGGTTAAGTTTTTAGTTGAGTGCTTATTAATTTTTAGCTTAATTTTTGGTCTTTAGCTTATTGCAAATTTAGTTCTTATCCGGGTTTTATAAACCCTTGTTTTCCAAATAGCCTCCATTATCTACATTCCGAATAGTAGTTGTCCCTTATTCCGGATAAAGATCAATAGTGGATATTCCGGATAAACTTCGAAAGTGACATTCCGGATAGTGGGTAGAATCACATTCCGGATAAGGGAAATCCTAGATTCCGGATTACTGGCAGAAGGTGATTATGAATAGTAACTACAACAGGGATTCCGGATAACTAACCCCAACTGGATTCCGGATAAAGCACTAAACAAGGATTCTGGATAAGCAAATCAACACTCATTCCGGATAGTGTAAACTTTCACATTCCGGATAAGGAGGCAAATTCAGATTCCGGATATAGCGAAGAAGGTGATTCCGGATAGTAAGTCAAATTCTGATTCCGGATAGTGAGTAAGTTTTGGTATTCCGGATTGTGACAGTATCTTGGATTCCGACTTAGGTTTGGTTTATTCCCTGTTTTATTTTCAAGCATTTATTTTTCTCGCCATTTTTCTTTAAGTGTTATTTTAATTGTTTTTCTTTATTTTAAATCTCAAGTTTGCATTTTTATTACATTGTCAAATTTACTTTTCGTCGAGCTTTTATTTTTGTCATTTAATTAATTACTTTTAAAGTCTTGATTTTTCACAATTTACTTTAAAGTTTCGCATATTTATCTTACAACAACGACCAAAAGTATTTCTTTTCACCAAAAGACAGTTGAGTCACACTTTAAACCAGTAATCAATTCGAATAGACATACTTCAAAGAATGAATTTTTCAGTTATTAAAATGGCACCGCTGACGGCTCTTTTCGTAAAGATTAACGGTTTTTTGTGAGAGACGCGTTGAATTTTGGGATCCGTTCACTCGTGAACATTATTTTTCTTGTTTAAAAATTTCCAAAAATCCATAAAAATTAAAAAAATTTCAAGAAAAATCCAAAAACACTAAAAAACTTATAAAAAGCATTTATTTTTCAAAGTTTTGCACCAAAAAGATTTTATTTTTCCAAGTACATATATATTCTCTATTTCTTTGGTATCTTTTTCTTTTTCTTTTGCAGGTGTATGCGTACTAGATCTTCGACTTATTCTGAGCCCGAGACTCATGAAGATTTAGATATGGCTGGTGTGCACAACAACAATAACCCACCTCACCCCAACATGAATAACAACAACAATGTTCCCCCACCCGGTCTTCGAACGATGGAGGAGCTTTGTCAACCAACAATGAATGGACGAGGAGGACCGATTACGCCGATGCAAATCACGGCTCCAGAGTTTTTGTTGAAGCATCACATGATCCAACAAGTCCAAAATACTTGTCCATTTCGCGGATTGCCGGATGATGATGCCAACAAACACCTCGACAACTTCATCACCGTAACTCAAAGCATGAAGTTGCCCGGTGTTACCATGGATTTTCTTCGCCTTCACCTATTTCCATACACCTTATCCCGCCATGCCAAAAAATGGTTTGATCGTCTTCCGAAGAATTCAATTCATACTTGGGATGAGATGACTCAACGCTTTTTGTCGCGCTACTTTCCACCATCCATGGTCACGAGCCTTCGAAATCAAATTAGTGGATTTACTCAAGAACCCGATGAATCAGTTTTTGGTGCTTGGGAACGATATAATCTTTTGATTAATCGATGTCCAAACCATAACATGCTCCCCGTTACTTTGATTGATAGTTTCTACAATGGTTTGACTTTTCGTGATCGTGATACGATTAATGCAGCCGCCGGTGGCACATTTACGAAAAGAAGACCTGAGGAGTGTAGAGAGCTTATCGAGAACATGACTACTCATCACAAGAATTGGGATTCATCCGCATCTTCAAGGAATAACCCGAGATTCAATGTGTCTTCTACTTCTTCAAACCCTGATATGACCGAATTGACCCGCACAATGGTCGAAATGAGCAAAAATATGCAACTCTTGGCTACAAATCAACAACAACAAGTTAAAGCTGTAGCACTTTCTTGTAAGATCTGCGGCGGTCCTCATTCATACACTGACTGTCCTTCTACTCATGACAATCCGGAAAACGTGTATGCAGCTCATGGTAACTATTCAACGGAAAACTACCAAGCCCGACCTCAAGGTGATCGTAACTTGCTAAGTTACCGTTCTAACAACTTTCTTTCACCCGGGTTTTCTCCTCAAAACCACAACCCCAACAACTATAATAGAAGAAATCCAAACCCACCTCGAGCTTCAAATCCTTATCAGCCACCCGCTCAACAAGCACCACCTATTAATCAAGATGTTGAAACTTTCATGAGGACCCAAGGAGAGATAGTTAAGAATCTACAAAGCCAAATCATCAACTTGAAAGGAGATATCACTAAGCAAGGGAATGATATTAGAACCGAGCTTCGATATGATATGCAAACCTCTTTTAGCAATCAAACAAATGATTTGAAGAATATGATGGCTAGTTTCTTCCCAAGTACTCAACCCTCTACTTCGGGCTCTCTTCCTTCAATTACTACACGCAGTGGAGCTACTTTAGTAGGACCATCTACCCCTCCCCCAGTTACTCCATCTACACCTCCTCCACCACCATTTATCCCTCCTACTCCCACGCCTAGTATTAATTCTCCATTACCTTCTCCACCTCTTACTAAAGAAGTTCCCAAGAAACACCCTTCACCAACCCCACCTTCCACCTTTAAACCTTCAACATCTCAACCTTCACCTTCTACACCTACACCACCTAAAACCAACTGTTAATGCAAGTGATGCCTAAAAACACTATTAGTGTTAACTAATCATTCTTAGTTTTGATCACAACACACCATACAACACATTTAGTGTAAAACACAAAACGAATTATTTAACTAACACTATCATCAAGGTAATAATCATATCACTAACCTTTCTTAATCATACTTAGTGATCATCAAAATGATTATCCTTAAAACTCACTTTTGTTAATATGAAAAAAGACTTTTTAATAAACTTTCTCTTTTAGAAAATGTTTTATTAAAATGGAAAATGAAAATTTGAAAATAGCATATTCCATATGCTATTAGAATATCCTTTGAAGGCTTCAAATACCTCAGATATTCCTACCCCACTAAAAGACAAAAAACAAAGCGTACTCTAGGGGCGGTAACTTAAGTAGCTAGGTGGTTCCCTAGCGATATGGAACCACCGGGCTAGATAAGGTACCGCGCCTAGAAAGTCGTTATATATCCGTTATACTTTGTCTCCTTTAAATAGTGGGTCAAATCTCATTTTCCAACAAGCCTCTTGGACGTTTTTCTCAGCCCCCTTTCTCTTTTCTATAGTATGATCATTAGTAAATTATCACTTAAAGTGTTAAGGATGTTTACATATGATTATCCTCTTGATCCCCTCCTTTACCTTGTCCAATGAGAAGATCACTCACTTACTAGTGTTGTGATAAAGATGAATCTATGAGCTAGTCATATTCATCATGATACCCTTTTTGTTTTATGTCAATCCATTGTATTTATGAATACTTGGATTAGTTGTGTTCATCCAAGTTATTTGTGAATACTTGGATTTGTTGTGTACATCCATTGCATATGTGTTTGCTTGGATTTGTGTTGTGTAACTCCAAGCTACATGTGTGTACTTGGATAAGTCTAGTTGAGTTGTAATAGATTTGATTAGTAGTTCTCACTAAACTATAAAGTGATGTGGTTGTGTCTTGTGAGTTCTCACTAAACTTGAAAGTGATTAGTAGTTATGTTGTGTGAAGTTCTCACTTAGCTTCAAAGTGAAGAGTCGTGAAGATTGGTTCTAGCTTTGGATTAGAACTCGGCATCTAGCCTTGTGTCGTAAAATGGTGAAGTAGGCAACGTCGTGAAGATTGGTTCTACTTTAAGATTAGAACTCGACATCTAGCCTTGTGTCGTTAAATTGTGAAGTAGGCAACGTTGTGTAGATTGGTCCTAGCTAAAGATTAGGTCTCGACATTTAGCTTAGTGTCGGAAAATAATGTAAGCGACGATGTAAGGTTTTCTCCGCCAAGAAGGGAGCTTGTGGATATAGTGGAAATCTCGAGTAGGTGTACTCGAGGAGTAGAGTAGAAACGAGGATAGAGCCTCGTTGTCGAACCACTATAAATCTTGGTGTCTTCCCACTAGGTTGTCTCCTTCCTTACACTTTACTTATTTCATTATCATTATACTTACCTATTATCTTTGCTAGTGCATTTGAATTGAACCTAATCATTATGCAACTTAGCTTCAAGTAAAAGAAAGTTTTGATACAAACCAAATTGAAAGTAATTTTAATTTGGTAGCCAATCGAAGAGAAACTATTCAACCCCCCCCCCCCCCCACCCCCCTTCTAGTTTCTATAATTGGTATCAGAGCGATGGTCACTCAAGATCTTTGAATTATATTGTACTTTGAAACTTGGATCGATCCATTGTCTCCTCAAATTAGAAGGTCAAGTTGTACTAAAGTTTCTCTTTGGTCAAAACTATTTGGTTTTTGAAAAATAGGTCTTTTAAATTGATAATATTGCATCCCACTTATGATTAGTAGTCTTTATGCATTTTAGATCTACTCTTGAAATGTATCTACTAGTTTTCATCTTGCTTTGTGTAGGTACTCATGAAGATCAATCACTTAATTGGTTGTGGATTGAGTTACTTGCACTTGTAGAAGACTCATCTTCATTGATCTTTAACATCTTTGAATGATGATACCAAGATGATTGGGAATGATACTAGTCCTTGAAGACTTAGTACTCATCATAGTCATTGTTGGGCATAGCATTGATTCCTTGATGGATTGCTCTTTGTGGCCAAGGTACACTTTCGTTCTTCCACACGCCCTTTGATCATTCTTTTGATCATTACTTGACTATGTGCTTGTTCTTGGCATCCTTGCCTTGACATTTGTTTGTGATTTGTGATTCTTTTCTTTTATCCTCTCAAACCGTCATTGCTTGGATACTTGACTCACTATGGTGATGTAGAGTGAGTTAGTAGTAGCTTAAAGTATCAAGCATGATTTCCATGGTTTGCACCCATACGGTTAGTAGGCCCTTTGTGGGAGAGAAAGTGAATTAATACCTTGCTCATATTTTGGTTTAGACTAAGAATATTATTGAAAGTGATCTTAGTCTATACTTGAATAATTGCTTTGTGTTTATTCATTACCAAAGCCGTTTAACGTTTCGCCGGAAAGGCACGTCTTAAACCACTATATATGACACAAGATCTTCGTTACCACTATTTGAATATTGTCATTAATCCCTTGAGCATTGGTCTTAGTCTTGATTCACATCCCTTGACTTCTCTCCACTTTGCCGTTTTGCTACGAGTAGTCGTTTGTCCGTTTCGGTTCTTTTCGATCTTGATTCAACTCGTAATCCTTCATTAAAACATATTGCCTAGTGCTTTGATGATCCAATGTTATTCTAAAAGGTTCATGATATTTTTTTTATATCTTAGAAAAACTTGGTTTTTAAAAATTTGGCGTTTTTCATTGATAAAAACCTGCCTCTGTAGGCGGTTCTTTATCTAGGCGGCTCAAACCCGCGGTTCCTTATCGATAAGGTACCGCGGGCAGTAAAGTTTGTTAGAGCGCCAGTTTGATTATTTTATTCTTTTTCAAACCACTATCTCTCTCTCCTAAAAACACACAGCCGACAGTTTACCCTTTTTCCACCATTGTTGAAGCTTCCAAAACCTTCAATCACTCAAATTAATTGATTCCAAGTTGTGGGTTTCACTCATCCTTCATCTAAAATCAATTAATTGTAAGTATTTTCTTTCAATTTCATCTATTTTGTTCTAGGGTTCATCCTTTCATAATTGGGGATTTTTAAAATTGAAATTGAATTAAAACCTTAATAGAAATGTGGGTTGACATGGTTATTTTACTATGATTCCTTAGGTTCATATTCATTAAGATTTTACTAAAACCCACTTGTAGAACAAATCCGAGTTTTGGCTAAATGATTTTGGTTAAAAGATGGATTTGAGATGAACCCATGAACAAATAGGTAATGACATTGTTAATGCTTACCTAAAAACCTTGTTTTGAAAAACCAATGTTCTAGTCCATTGTTGATCCAACATAGTTCATATGTTCTTGGTAAATAATGGAATAGCTACATTGTGAACATGAGAATGATACGGATTCAATCCTTTGTTTGTCAAGAAATTGATATAACACATTCTCATATTTTTGTTTTTTGATTTTTTTTTTCATATGAGTGATTGGAGAAAATTATCTTATGTTTGTATTAGGTACTAATCATGCCTTCTCAATATCAAAAGCATCATCAACTTACTAGACAATACATGCCAAACCTTTCCCAAACCTGTGTTTCCCCTCAACTTCGAAACTCATTTCCATCCCTTTCTACTCGTTTTTCCATGAGGGTAGAGTCGTTGACGAGGGAATAAGGGGTTATGACTATATCCAATCTATGTTTGAGCTTTCGGGGTTTCATTGCTTGCTCAACATAAAGGAAGATATTTACCCCTTATTCCTTCTTGAATTCTTTAGCACCTACTCCATGCTTGAATACAATGGATAAATCTTCATTCGTTTCGTGTTGAATGATCAATTGATTCAATACTCCCTCGAAAACTTTAGTGAAATTCTCGGTGTGCCATATGAAGGCACTTGTCGTTTTACGGATAAATGGAGACTTGATGCTCTCTTGGAATCCTACGATAAACCTCCAAATGACCCCACCGAAATTGATCTAGAGTTTATCCTTGACATCATTTCGAAAGAGCGTGATGGAAACGTTGTGAGAAGCCTTCATTCAAATGTACGAAATGTGAATCGATATGAAGTGCTCTCTAGCGACCTTAAGGATTTTATGGTCCAATGGGCAAATATCCTTAGGGAGAATGTCTTCTGTCTTGGTGGAAACCGAGATCATATCCCGGCTTGTATGGTGCATATGTTGAGTTGCATCTTTAAATCCACCAAGTACAATTTGGCATTCTATATCGCTCGAAGAATAAATTATGCCCTTTCAAAGCCCAAAACAAATCTTCCCTATGCTATGCTTCTTACTCTCCTTTTCAAAAGGGTTGCTCATGATTTTCCCCACCTCGATCTTTCTCGCTTCCGCCCGGTTCATCGGGTTATGTTGCCTATTCAAGAGGCATATGCAAGAAAGACAAGAAGTGATCGAGGTTCGCGAAAATCCGATCATCAAGAGATGGATGATGAGGACACCTACATGCCAACAAGTGATGGCGATGGCATAGGTACTAGTTCTCACTTCAACTCTTCGAGTAATTCCCACCCATCCTCAAACTCATTCGTGGATGGACTTGAAGACTTAGCTCCCCCACCTCATTACTCCTCTAGTGAAGTACCGGAAGATCTCAACATGGAGCATCTCTACCGTGAAAATCTTAGGACTAGAGGTGAATTGCATGAAAATCGGGTTGAGTCAAGGAAGGGATTCAAGTATTTGGGGAATATGATCAAGGGATTGGGCAAGAAGAGAAGGTGAAAGCTTTGAAGCATTTCAAAGAATACATGTTGGTAAACATGTAATAATGAACAATCTTTTTTATTATCTTGGATGTGTATTAACTTATGCTACATGTTTGGATTGTTATTTATTCTGATCCTAAATATTATTTATGCCATTATGTTTGTGTTTTACATAGCTTTGTGCATTCCTTATGATAGTTAGCTTCTTAGATTTTGATCAGTAGTTAACTTTGTCTTGTGAATCCTTTGGTAATAAATCTGGGTTAACCAAAATTTGGGATGTGAAAGTTTTGAAACACTTCTGGTCGCGGTTCCATATCGACCCGCAGATCCTTATCGATAAGGAACCGCCGGTCCTAGATAAGGAACCGCCGCCACTGTGTCGGACAGAATCTTTTGCTTTACACTATTTTCTTCAATTTGTGTAAACTTTGCATGATTCTTTGCAAAAACATGCATATTTTGTCTAAACTAGGTTACCTAAATTCATTATTCACCTAAAATGATTTTAACCCATTACTAGTTTGGATCATCCCCTCACCCATTTAAACCCACCTTGTTATTCATGTTCTTCACACATCAAAACATCCTTCCCTAACCCTTAAACCACCCTTGTCAACCATGGTTTCTACAAAAACCTCAAACACCCCTAGGAAGACACTTAAGATTAGGATTAAGGTACCCAAGCCTAACTCCTCACCCTTTAACACACCCAAAAATGAGATGGTTCCAATACTTATTTCCTCTTCACCTTCACCACCCCTTGCACCATGCAAGACAACATCCACCCATGGTACTAACCACTCCATTGGTTCTACCTCCTCTTCATTCAACTCAAGAATGAATGAGATCTCTTCACCCTTCACTCCAAGTGCACCCTTGGATGTGACCACACAACCCCAACCTATCCAAAGCATTCCCTTTGTGAATGAATTTGATGACACCTTGGTGACTTCACCATTTACCCCTCCTAACTCACCCATTTCACCAACCTTGGAGAACATACCTCCACACTCACCCATTTCCCCTTTGGGGAACATGCCTCCACTCTCACCCACATCACCCTTGGACAACATGCCTACTCCACCTCCACCAAACTCAAACATTCCAATTTTGGGTGTCCCACTTTCCCTCCTTTTGGGTGATCCTTACTATGGGTTTCAAGAGACTCATGGTCCTAATTGTCCATGTTGCCTCTACAACCACTACATCATCCATAACCTTAGGATGGAGATGTTTGGACTACATAGGAGGTTGCAAGGGTTCTTGATTACCTTGTTCTCCATGCCTCCTCCTAGGAGATGAATGATGAGTTTTCTTAATAAGTTTTTTTAACAAAACCAAGCCAAAGAAGACTACTCATCTAGATCTAGTATTAAGCTAACTTTTTATTAGTTAGTTGTTCTTTTTTTTATTTGTCATTGTACTTTCTTCCTTCATGAGTTTTTCATGAAGTTAGTTAATGGATTTAGCTTTATGTGTTCCTATTCTTATGTGCACATTAATCACCTTTAATTTGAAATTAAAATTGAACCTAAATCTATCACACCCTCTAAAAACTTGACAATAAATTGGTTCAAAATGATATCTAAATATTTTGTCACCCTTTGTCAAAACATTCTTTGTGAATGTGTTGCTTTTATGCAACCCTAGCATAATTTATTGCTAATAGAGGTAAAATTCCAAGATTTGCAATTTTTTGAAAAAATCTTAGTTTTTCTCAAAACCCTGGAAAAACTTGGTTTCAAGTCCACTGCACGCAGATCCTTAAAGTCCCTCGGTTCCTAAAGTGGTAAGGAACCGCCGGTCCCTATAAGGTACCGCGGACAGTAATGACTTTTGACCATTTTGGTCAAAATTCTTTAAACCCTATACCCTGTCAAGATTCCTTGTTTGCTCAATTTGGCTAAACATTCCTTGACACTTCACATTTTGTATTCAAATTCTTACCTTGATTACATTTTACTTATACCCCAACCTTGAGATTTCATTCTCACACCTTCCCAACCTTGAGATTTCATTCTCACAACTTCCCAACCTTGAGATTTCATTCTCACACCTTCACAATGCCTAACTCCTACATTCCTAGCCTTGACATTTCTTTGTCACAACCCCACTCACCCAAAGCTTCCTCATCCAAGCTTTCAAAGAAACCGAAAATCTCGGTTCGACCTATTTGGGTTAAGAAGAATGAACCATCTTCTTCCAAACCACCCAAAAACCCTACCTTCTCTCCAATCAAGTATTGGAATGAGACGTATACCATTAACCCCATCACCGGAGCAAAATAAAATGTTCCCCCACCACCTCAATCCTTCAACACCCCTCAACTCAATGACCTTTCAACCTTCCCAGACCTCACAAGGTATTGTGAAAACATTTCCTACCCTATTACCCCACCACCACCAAACCCAAGGTTTGATGCCCTACCCCCATCAAACGATTTTGTGTTGCATCATGGATCCTCGTGTGCTTGTTCTCGATTTCAACAAATTGAACTTGCTCATGTATATGAGAAGTTAAATTTTCTTGAATTCCTCCTCACTCGACCTCCTATCCAAGTTTTCGTTCCGGTGGACAAAACTTCGAATGATGCATTGTCGTCTTATTTTTCCAACTAAAGGACTAACTACTCTTAGAGTCTTTATTACTTTAGTTTTTTTAGAGTCTTTTGTTGTTTAAGCAATCTTGGAAAATTATCACTATTAGACTAGCTTATGCTTAGTGGTTTATTTTCCATATTTTTTTTGCTTTAGATACTCATATTGTGTGTATGACTATCTACCTTGTTATGTCTTTTCTTTTATGAAACCTTTGTGTTGTTTGTGTGTTACTTCCTTAGTTCTCTTTTGAGTTGATCATGGTTAATTTTTACAATTGCTTATGGGTGATTCCATCAATTCTAAACATTAACCCATTGACAAGTTTATCATCTTCATTGGATTGAAGCTTGATTTTGTCAATTACCTTTTTGGACATACTTAGCAAAATACTTGCTTCTAATTTGAGATTTCTTCTTGATGAGACTGCAATTATACATAGTCTCATCATCCAAATCGGGCTTAAAACGGTTAAAAATGTCATAAAATACCCCAAACTATGCTTGGGTTTGTTCATTGTGTATTTTAGGTACGGATATCATGAAATCAACAAATGAGAACAAGAATCAAGGAAAAACGGACACGGGAAATAAAGCCGCACAAAGAACCGGACCCGAATCATGAATTTCCAAAAATACCTTTGAAGAATTGAAGAATGTCAAGTTTGGTCCCTCAACTTTGGAAGAATTATCACTGTTGACCCTTGTAAATCTATATTATTACAAGATTGGTCCTCACGTTTCAAGAATATATCAAACAAGCCCTTGAAGATCTCCAAAATTGCAAAACAAGACCTCATTTATGAGTTGTTAAAACACAAGGACTAGAATTGCAATTACACTATAATTGATATCAAAGGGAAAGTGCAAGTAAACTGCCAAGAGTTGTTATGTCATGTTTCATAAAGTCCAGGGGATGTTTTTGCCACCTTCACATACCCACTTAACCAAAATTAATATTAAACAATTTAAAAAAAACAAATTGTTTATATTAAAAACAACTGGTTAACCATCCCTGTACCAATCAAACTCCTAATCTCTCCCCCATGAACCCTAATATCACCCAGTTCGATTTACCCCCAAATCAAAGGGAAAAACGAAATTACCACCTCATTTGGGTAATTTACCTAAGCAGCAACACACCCACGTGATACTTTATCATCCAACTCAGCTTGGGGGACCAAACCCAACCCATCCTCTTCATGTGTCACTCTCACTTTTCAGCACTTGACCAAATCTACAGCTCATATTGCTTCCTTGGTGACCACAACAAAATGGAGGCACAAGATTAACTCAACCAACTGGCAACAACAGCACATCACATGGGAGCCAAAGACTTGACCAAATTCGAATTTTAGTCAAAGGGTAGATTAGGGTTTTTCATTCTAGGGTTTTGTATTTTTACTTGTTTTCTAGAATTATCTTTAGCCTAGTATATATACAAGGTGTCATGTACCTTGTATAATTGTTCTAGACTTGTAAATTTTTCAACTTAATGAATATTTAGTGTGTTTTGTTATAACCTTTGCAAGCTCTGAGTTCCCCTTTTAATTCTTGTTTTAGTGTAATACTTATTAATTTTTTGCAAGTAGTTTAATATCTATCAAAATATTTTTTTGTTCAAACATTTTGGCAAAAATTCATATTTGAGATCCTTGACTGTGTTGGTTTAAAGCTGCAGGTTTGACAAGCTTAAGCTATTTTACATCAACGCATTTAAGTTATTTCCTTGTTGTGTTTCTTAAGTTTCAAAGTTGGTTTCAAAAACTGGATTTCAAATATATTTTTTTCATTAAACTTGTTTAGTTACATCCTCTTGCTCTTTTACTGTTCATAAAGCCGTTTTAGAAGCTTATGACACAAGCTTCTAAAGAGGTTTTAGGGACTAAAGTTTACTTTATTTTTTCTTAGCAGGTTACAAGATATTGTGCTGGACTGTTGTAGTCCACCACCTCCTTTTTTCCTTTCAAACAGCAACATTAGCTTTCCACAAGCCCCAAGAAGATCAAGCTTTAGCTTGATGGAGAAGGCATCAGCAGGCCTTAGTGTGTCTTGGATGTAAGGCACACATGGTATATTAGCTTGAACCCTCTATCTAGTGAAAATTTTGTGTGATTTTTGGTGAATTAGGTGAAGTTTTGGTGTTTGTTGTATTTTTTTGTTTTTATTGCTCAAATAGCTTAAGTTTTAGGAGTCTCACATGTTCTAGTAGTGTTAGATAGCTTTAGTATTGGTTTGTGTTAAAATCTTTTGAAATATTGGCATTTTCTGTTTTGCAATGTGTGTTTGGATTGCATGATAAATCTGTCCAGGGTGACAACTAAGTCACATGTTTGCTTGCAACTTGTTCTAATCTGATATACCAAGTAAATTTTAGGGAATTATTTCATCAATAATTTGGTAGCCAAGTTTATTAAGTTTTTCTTTTGACTGCAGTAATCCAATCAGTAGGTTCTAAGACAAGAGTTTAGAGATCTTGGTGTCTGAATTCTTGTTGTATGTTAGAGTTAGGATAAGCCTAGGGTTGTATGCAATCGTTTTTGGTTTTGGTCTGCTTAAGTTCAAGATTTAGTGGCTCAAATCCACTTGTATGGTCATTTAGATTAGCAAACAACATTTGTTGCTTGGATGTGCTTAACAGTAGGCATTGTAGGTTGAATTTTAGGCTTTGGAGTTTGGAATTTGGTCACCATCTAGCTTAGTCTAGTAGTAGGGCTGTGATATACAAAAGTTATGGTTTGTTTGAGTATATTTCAAGTTTTCATAAGCTAAAATCTCACCATTCTGCCATCTACATCAACAAGAGGGCACCATTTTCACTTTCTGCCAATAGTAGGCCTAAACCTTTCTTGTTTAAGTGTTTTATGACTTGAATTTTGGTTAGGAAGATATTTTATAGGATGGTTTAAAGTTGTGTTGGTTGTATTCTAGTGTTAGAAAGCATTTGGTGTGGTCGATTCTTGCCCTTTTCACTCACTGTTACAACACGAGTCCACCGCCCTCTTTTGCTGATCTTATTGGTCATTTAGGCCTTTGTTTTAGGATTTGAGGTTCGATAATTGTTTACACTTAGTTTTTAGGGTAATCTTGATCTAGGTCACTTAGTTTTAGGTTCACGATAAGATTTTGGTAGCTAAATTTCGCTCACAAACCCAATGTGGTCATAAAAATCAGCAAAGTGAGCATTGCTGTATGCATTTTCTGATTTTGATGTGATCTTTGGTTGATTTTGTAGATTATTTGTGTTGGTGTTTGTGTTTTTTATGTTTGTGATTGACTCCTCACAAGTCAATACTTGTGGGGGTGCCGTTTGTGCCCAAAAACATCGAAAAACAAGCAAAAACGAGCCCAAAACGAGCCGAAAAACATACAACAAGTATTTTCTTTGCTTTCCGAGAACGATCATATTTTTTTTTTTTTTTTTAGTGTTGTCCGATATCGGACAACTCTGATCTTTGACAATACCTTTGTCTGGTAGGATCTTGGAAAACACAGAAGTACTCCACCTTAGAGTACTTTGGGGTACTTTCGTTTTTAGCCATTTTTTAAGTTTTTTTAACTTTTTCATTTTTCCCTTGTTAATTTAGTTAAAATATAATTTTTAGAAAAATAAATTTTATTTTTATCATTATTTTATTATTTTTTAGCATTATTTTAATTAAAAAATTGTTTTTAGGCTTTAAAAATTAGAAAAATAGTTTTAAAAATTTTGGAAAAATACTTTTTAGTCTTTAAATAATAAAAGTGAGTTATTAGTTCAATAAAGTAGTATTTTGGGCTTTTTATTAATTATATTTAATTTTAGGGCTTTAATTAGCATTTAAAATTGAATATTTAATTAATAAAAGGTTTTAAAAATTATTTATTGGATTTTTATCCTTATTTATATTATTTTAGACTTAGTTTAATCTTTTAATTAATTTTTAGGTTTAAT
The DNA here is from genome assembly GCA_025667525.1 of Glebionis coronaria. Lineage (NCBI taxonomy): Eukaryota > Viridiplantae > Streptophyta > Magnoliopsida > Asterales > Asteraceae > Glebionis > Glebionis coronaria. Next base: position 178,946,206 of record CM046877.1, read on the forward strand.
TTTTAATTTCGTCACGTTTTACGTAATTACGTCATCGTTTTACGTCAATACGTCGTAGTGTAATCGTAGTCGTAGCTCGTCTTTACTTTTTCTCTTCTAAACCAAAAACGTCACTAATCCAAACTTTGATTTTATATATCTGGCACACTTAATCCACACACCTCCTTCGAGAACGAACCCGCATTTATTCGGTTTTACGTTTTTCTAAAGCGTAAGACTTAATACTTGTCGCTCATACGCGTTTTTCCTAAAACGTGTACGAAAAACCTACATCAATTTTTGGCGCCGCTGCCGGGGAGGTGTTTAGTGTTGCCATTATTAGTATCGTGTTTGTGTGAGTAGTGCGTTTTTGCATTTCAATTTTTGGAAAGCGTAAATATCGTACATACTCATTTTTGTTATTTTCCTTATTATATTATAGTATCCAAATAAATCGTGTTTAATTTTCCTAAATTAAACACAAACCATTCTTTACTATATTGTATATATCCATTATCGTTTTCGTTTTTCTTGTGAATATATTACTATATTGTATCTACGTAGAACAATAAATATACAAGTACTCCAAAAGCGTGAAAACGCAACCCTGATTCGGGATTTCATCACTCGATCATTGTATTCGAATCATAAGCAAAAGTTTAAAGGCAAAATAGATAAATACTTTCTTGAGGCTTAATTTCAATTAACACAAACTATAAGGTGGGTATAAGGCGGTTGTATTTCACGACCTAAGGGAAAAAGGCTCTTAAGTGCTTAGCGCCGCCTCGTTTCCCCCGCTTGCTTGTGCGTGTTTTGAGAAAGAGTGCCAATCGAGGGTTTGCCGCCCAAGTATTATCTACGTATCATATATATTTGCTTGTTTTCAAGATTAAACCCTCTTGAACGTTTTGGTGTTCCAACAACGTTCTAAAGTCATCGAAGGCGTTCACTCCACGTGATCGTTTTCATTCTTTGAGGCTCCTTTAATCGAGAAATCGATTCGAGGAGAGATTTGTAGATTTGAGTCTACGTAATATACCAAAAAACCAAAAAAATTAAAGAACAATCAAAAATGAAAAATATTCTTCTTACCCCTTATCAATTAATTCTTTTTCTAACCCTCGAGTGTTTAATTCTCGTAACACCATTCGCGTTTCGTCATGTCTAACGATGGATATTACTCTTGTCCATATTGTGGAGGTCCGCCCGACGGTGGTAATTGTTTCAATTGCGAGATTTATGGAGGAAGGGAGGGGTATATATACAACTCTCCTCAAAACGACCATGGTTACGGATTTCAATCCTATGACCAAACTCCACAACCGCCTTCGTCTTATTCGTGTGTTTTTTGCGGTTTGGAGCACGACTTCGGATTTTGTTGTACGAATTATAATGACCCCAAACCAAATCCTAATTTCTTTGACCAATCATCGCAATATCCATCGTCGTATTCATGTGAGTCTTGTGGAAACGCACCTCATTATGGGTACGATTGTCAACCGATGAAATACAATACGTCTTTCGACAACCAATTCTCTGGTTTTGACCAATCACCTCCACAAAATTTTTGCGATGATGATCTCAGTGCAAGTCGCGTCGACAAGGGATTTGAAGAAATTAAATTGCTTTTTCAACAAATTATGGAGAAAAAGGAACTTTCAATCGTCGAAGTGATCGAAGAAAGCATCAAAGATATGGAAGAGGAGAAACGACGAATCAATCAAGAAATAAAAGATATAACTAATGAACTCGGCATTAGGAGATATCGTAAAGAAGAAATAAGTGACGAGTTTATAAGAGAGTGTGAGATTAGAACTAAACAACTTTTACAAGATTACAACGACTTAAGCATCGATATTCGTGATAAGAGACGAGAACTAGAAAGAGAGGAGCATCTAGCTAGATGTGATCTCACGCCTCCTATTTATGATGACGACGACGATAGCGACATTTTTAATCTCATCTCGTCTTGTGAAACCATTACTCTCATGCTCCCTACGGAACCCGATGCCTCTCTAAGTATGGGGGAGAAGAATCTTAGCACTAATCCTAGTGTTGAGATCCCTATTCCAATCCAAAGTGAGCCTACGGTTGTCTTCGATGAGGAGTTAAGTGATTTTGCTCTCGATGAATTTTTCCACGAAGATTCTAACGAGGAAAATTACGATAGTGAGTGTGATACGACTTCATTTGATGATGTCTCTCCCAATGACACTTCGGGTAGAGAATCATTGACTTTTTCGAACCCGCTTTTCGATGATGATTTTTCCACTAGTGATGACGAGTCACTACTCGATGAGGAAGTTCGTGTCGACGAATTTAAAATCTACTCGAATTCCCTTTTTGAATTTGATGACGAGTTCGTTTTTGGTGACGTAAATCCTCTCTTTGATGGGACGTTCGAGGAAATCGAGAGTGAGGATTCTAAGGATCCTAAACTCGATGAGCCGGATTTCCTAGTCACCCTCCCTAAGTCTCATTTGGATGAGCCTTCTCTTTTGACTTGTGATGCCTCCATTCTCGAGGGGTTCACCGATGGACCGCCTCTCGATGAGAATGAGGATTTTAATGAGGCCTTTGCCTTTGAACCGGGAGGAGACTTTGAGGCCCCCATTTTTATTGATTCTCTTTCAAATTTGTCTTCGTCTCAAAGTAATCCTACCCACCCTCTTGGTTCTCATGACTACACGTACTTCGAGTACGTTGTAAGGAGTTTTCTTCCTTACAAAACGTATCCTCCGACTTTACCTTTATCATTTTCCACCAAATGTGAGGATACGATCTTCGACCCCGGTATAAAGGCTTTGCCTTTATTCACGGTTGCTTTTTGGGCCTTGATTACATGTAAGTCCCACCAAAAATGACCAAACCAAGATTATCCCTAAATGATCACATTTATGGGGATTCGAGTCGAGCTTTTGACTCGGTTATCAAAAACAAGGTTCCTCGTGGGGGATTCTCATGCTTATCCTTGTACATATTATCGCTTTCTTAGTTAACGTAACGAGGGGACTTGTGCTCTTCCAACCTTTGTTCCGTGGTTGTTTGTGATTGTGATTTATTAGGTTCATCGTCATCATTGAAGCCTCTCGTGTTCGTTTTACGTAGCACTCGAGCTTCGATCATTGCCTTTTGAGATTCCGATATCCGATGATATCCTTTTATGTTCTAACGATTATCTTATTAGCATAACTCATAAACGGCTTTTAGGTTATTCGTTTTACCCTTTCCATGCTCGAGATTAAGCATTCGACTTCGTCTCTAGTATGGGGGTGTTTTCACCCCTAGACTCGAAACATTGAGGAAAATGTTTAGTTTTAGTATGGGGGGGTGAGTAGATACTTCACCTTGCTTACGTCACCACGCAATCCAATATTCATATTTTTGTTATCGTTTTATGCAAAATAAGGCTAAAAATGGCCAAATTTTTAAATTTTTCTTGTTTTTCATAAGTGTTTAAGACACGAATGTAGGTTTTCCGATGGTGAGAAAAGAGTGATTTTTGACTCGACCGTGCGTGTTGAGCACTTAGCTTCGATTCCTTAACTTCTTAGGCTAAGTCTCTTAAATGAGGACGAGAAATGATAGAGTTATTTATAAGTCTCGTAATCGTCACGATCTCATGTGTAGTAATTATTAGCTTATTCTCCCCACGCTTTTGTTTAATAAATTGTTAATAAATATTGATTTAGCGGTTTAGTCACTATTGTTGGTTTCTAATTTGTTTTAGTAGCTTCCATGTAATTAAATTGGGAAAACATTAAGGTATCGCCAGCGTCACGGTTTTGAAGTATTGGCACCTGAATAATCGAAAGCTTCACCTAATAATAAGATTTCAAGTGCTCACCTAAATTAAACAAAATTTTGAAGCTCACAAGGCCGAAAATCTATGCCCAAATTGAAAGTGAATCAAGCCTTAATCTTTGAAGCTTTAAAGATCCAAAATTCGCTTTAGCGTGAGGATATACGTCTTTGGCTAATAAAACCACCGATGAGGCGGATAATAAAAGGCAAGGCAAGACCGAAGTCATAATAAAAGCTCCATGGCGGAGTTGAATAAAAGATGGAGGTAAACCTATGACAATAAGGCCCTTCCGTTAGGGGGCGTATAAAAGTCTTGGTAATAAGTCTCATGTTCAAAACCGTTATAAAACCGTGTTTTCGATCCTTCTTGTTGACTTAATTTTTTGACATCGTTGTCTATTAGGATGAATTATTAATTCAATGATTTTGGTTACACCGTTAAAACACTATTTGTAGACTTAATCTCTATTCACGCATAAGTCAATGATGTATACTCGTGATCATTAAGACAAAAATAAAATATAAGAGATACCAAGTAGGAATAAGGGAGTTTAGGTTCGTAATTAACACTCATGAGATAGGATCGTGTTGCTAACTTATAATAACAATGATCTCGTTGCACGCTTAGCATGGAATTGGGTGAAAATCGAGGACGACAAAATTATTTCTAACGAAGCATTCACGTGTTCTTATTCTATGATCCCAAAAGTCACTTTATTGTGATGAAAACAATACATTATGTCTAAAACACGTGTAGTAGTTTATTTAAATTTATGTCTTCAATAAATGTCATCATAAAATGAATTTTGGAAGTGCTACAATACTTAATTCTACCATTGCATGAGGGCACGGCAATGGTTTAGTATGGGGGAGTGATGAGACTGCAATTATACATAGTCTCATCGTCCAAATCGGGCTTAAAACGGTTAAAAATGTCATAAAATACCCCAAAATATGTTTGGGTTTGTTCATTGTGTATTTTAGGTACGGATATCATGAAATCAACAAATGAGAACAAGAATCAAGCAAAAACGGACACGGGAAATAAAGCCGCACAAAGAACCGGACCCGAATCATGAATTTCCAAAAATACCCTTGAAGAATTGAAGAGTGTCAAGTTTGGTCCCTCAACTTTGGAAGAATGATCACTTTTGACCCTTGTAAATCTATATTATTACAAGATTGGTCCTCACGTTTCAAGAATATATCAAACAAGCCCTTGAAGATCTCCAAAATTGCAAAACAAGTCCTCATTTATGAGTTGTTAAAACACAAGGACTAGAATTGCAATTACACTATAATTGATATCAAAGGGAAAGTGCAAGTAAACTGCCAAGAGTTGTTATGCCATGTTTCATAAAGTCCAGGGGATGTTTTTGCCACCTTCACATACCCACTTAATCAAAATTAATATTAAACAATTTAAAAAAAAACAAATTGTTTATATTAAAAACAACTGGTTAACCATCCCTGTACCAATCAAACTCCTAATCTCTCCCCCCATGAACCCTAATATCACCCAGTTCGATTTACCCCCAAATCAAAGGGAAAAACGAAATTACCACCTCATTTGGGTAATTTACCTAAGCAGTAACACACCCACGTGATACTTTATCATCCAACTCAGCTTGGGGGACCAAACCCAACCCATCCTCTTCATGTGTCACTCTCACTTTTCAGCACTTGACCAAATCTACAGTTCATATTGCTTTATTGGTGACCACAACAAAATGGAGGCTCAAGATTAACTCAACTAACTGGCAACAACAGCACATCACCTGGGAGCCAAAGACTTGACCAAATTCGAATTTTAGTCAAAGGGCAGATTAGGGTTTTTCATTCTAGGGTTTTGTATTTTTTCTTGTTTTCTAGAATTATCTTTAGCCTAGTATATATACAAGGTGTCATGTACCTTGTATAATTGTTCCAGACTTGTAATTTTTTCAACTTAATGAATATTTAGTGTATTTTGTTAAAACCTTTGCAAGCCCTGAGTTCCCCTTTTAATTCTTGTTTTAATGTAATACTTATTAATTTTTTTGCAAGTAATTTAATATCTATCAAAATATTTTTTTGTTCAAACATTTTGGCAAAAATTCATATTTGAGATCCTTGACTGTGTTGGTTTAAAGTTGCAGGTTTGACAAGCTTAAGCTATTTTACATCAACGCATTTAAGTTATTTCCTTGTTGTGTTTCTTAAGTTTCAAAGTTGGTTTCAAAAACTGAATTTCAAATATATTTTTTTATTAAACTTGTTTAGTTACATCCTCTTGCTCTTTTACTGTTCATAAAGCCGTTTTAGAAGCTTTTGACACAAGCTTCTAAGGAGGTTTTAGGGACTAAAGTTTACCTTCTTTTTTCTTAGCAGGTTACAAGATATTGTGCTGCACTGTTGTAGTCCACCACCTCCTTTTTTCCTTTCAAACAGCAACATTAGCTTTCCACAAGCCCCAAGAAGCTCAAGCTTTAGCTTGATGGAGAAGGCATCAGCAGGCCTTAGTGTGTCTTGGATGTAAGGCACACATGGTATATTAGCTTGAACCCTCTATCTAGTGAAAATTTTGTGTGATTTTTGGTGAATTAGGTGAAGTTTTGGTGTTTGTTGTATTTTGTTGTTTTTATTGCTCAAATAGCTTAAGTTTTAGGAGTCTCACATGTTCTAGTAGTGTTAGATAGGTTTAGTGTTGGTTTGTGTTAAAATCTTTTGAAATATTGGCATTTTCTGTTTTGTAATGTGTGTTTGGATTGCATGATAAATCTGTCCAGGGTGACAACTAAGTCACATGTTTGCTTGTAACTTGTTCTAATCTGATATACCAAGTGAAGTTTAGGGAATTATTTCATCAATAATTTGGTAGCCAAGTTTATTAAGTTTTGCTTTTGACTGCAGTAGTCCAATCAGTAGGTTCTAAGACTAGAGTTTAGAGATCTTGTTGTCTGAATTCTTGTTGTATGTTAGAGTTAGGATAAGCCTAGGGTTCTATGCAATCGTTTTTGGTTTTGGTCTGCTTAAGCTCAAGATTTAGTGGCTCAAATCCACTTGTGTGGTCATTTAGATCAGCAAACAACATTTGCTGACTGGATGTGCTTAACAGTAGGCATTGTAGGTTGAATTTTAGGCTTTGGAGTTTGGAATTTGGTCACCATCTAGCTTAGTCTAGTAGTAGGGCTGTGATATACAAAAGTTATGGTTTGTTTGAGTAAATTTCAAGTTTTCATAAGCTAAAATCTCACCATTCTACCATCTACATCAGCAAGAGGGCACCATTTTCACTTTCTGCCAATAGTAGGCCTAAACCTTTCTTGTTTAAGTGTTTTATGACTTGAATTTCAGTTAGGAAGATAGTTTATAGGATGGTTTAAAGTTGTGTAGGCTGTATTCTAGTGTTAGAAAGCATTTGGTGTGGTCGATTCTCGCCCTTTTTCACTCACTGTTACAACACGAGTCCACCGCCCTCTTTTGCTGATCTTATTGGTCATTTAGGCCTTTGTTTTAGGATTTGAGGTTTGATAATTGTTTACACTTAGTTTTTAGGGTAATCTTGATCTAGGTCACTTAGTTTTAGGTTCACGATAAGATTTTGGTAGCTAAATTTCGCTCACAAACCCAGTGTGGTCATAAAAATCAGCAAAGTGAGCATTGATGTATGCATTTTCTGATTTTGATGTGATCTTTGGTTGATTTCGTAGATTATTTGTGTTGGTGTTTGTGTTTTTTATGTTTGTGATTGACTCCTCACAAGTCAATACTTGTGGGGGTGCCGTTTGTGCCCAAAAACATCGAAAAACAAGCAAAAATGAGCCCAAAATTAGCCGAAAAAACATACAGCAAGTATTTTCTTTGTTGTCCGAGAACGACCATATTTTTTTGTTATTTTTAGTGTTGTCCGATATCGGACAACACTGATCTTTGACAATACCTTTGTCTGGTAGGATCTTGGACAACACAGAAGTACTCCACCTTGTTGTACTTTGGGGTACTTTCGTTTTTAGCCATTTTTTAAGTTTTTTTAAACTTTTTCATTTTTCCCTTGTTAATTTAGTTAAAATATAATTTTTAGAAAAATAAATTTTATTTTTATCATTATTTTATTATTTTTTTAGCATTATTTTAATTAAAAAATTGTTTTTAGGCTTTAAAAATTAGAAAAATAGTTTTATAAATTTTGGAAAAAACTTTTTAGTCTTTAAATAATAAAAGTGAGTTATTAGTTCAATAAAGTAATATTTTGGGCTTTTTCTTAATTATATTTAATTTTAGGGCTTTAATTAGCATTTAAAATTGAATATTTAATTAATAAAAGGTTTTAAAAATTATTTATTGGATTTTTATCCTTATTTATATTATTTTAGACTTAGTTTAATCTTATAATTAATTTTTAGGTTTAATTTTTAATTTCGTCACGTTTTACGTAATTACGTCATCGTTTTATGTCAATACGTCGTAGTGTAATCGTAGTCGTAGCTCGTCTTTACTTTTTCTCTTCTAAACCAAAAACGTCACTAATCTAAACTTTGATTTTATATATTTGGCACACTTAATCCACACACCTCCTTCGAGAACGAACCCGCATTTATTCGGTTTTACGTTTTTTCTAAAGCGTAAGACTTAATACTTGTCGCTCATACGCGTTTTTCCTAAAACGTGTACGAAAAACCTACATCACTTCTCTCTCTCCCTCTCAAGTTACTTAGTAGGTAGTAATCATATATACATTGGTGTTTCTTTTCTTTCTACTAACCTTTGTGTAGCATGTCACCGTAGCTCACATACTTGGTACCCCAAGCAAGGGGGAGCAACCACCAAGGGGGAGCTACTAGCAAAGTCTGATTTTCATCAAAAGACTTGTGCTAATCTTTTTGCTACGACAAAGGGGGAGAAATGATAGTGATAAACTCGTTAATAATTTGATATTTTGTGTTTCTACGTAAATGAGTTTATCGTTTGTCGTAATCAAAAAGGGGAGATTGTTAATGCAAGTGATGCCTAAAAACATTATTAGTGTTAACTAATCTTTCTTAGTTTTGATCACAACAAACCATACAACACATTTAGTGTAAAACATAAAACGAATTATTTAACTAACACTATCATCAAGGTAATAATCATATCACTAACCTTTCTTAATCATACTTAGTGATCATCAAAATGATTATCCTTAAAACTCACTTTTGTTAATATGACAAAAGACTTTTTAATAAACTTTCTCTTTTAGAAAATGTTTTATTAAAATGGAAAATAAAATTTGAAAATAGCATATTCCATATGCAATTAGAATATCCTTTGAAGGCTTCAAATACCTCAAATATTCCTACCCCACTAAAAGACAAAAAACGGAGCGTGCTCTAGGGGTGGTACCTTAAGTAGCTAGGCGGTTCCCTAGCGATATGGAACCGCCAGGCTAGATAAGGTACCGCGCCCAGATAGCCGTTATATATCCGTTATACTTTGTCTCCTTTAAATAGTGGGTCAAATCTCATTTTCCAACAAGCCTCTTGGACGTTTTTATCAGCCCCCTTTATCTTTTCTATAGTATAATTATTAGTAAATGATCACTTAAAGTGTTAAGGATGTTTACATATGATTATCCTCCTCCTTTACCTTGTCCAATGAGAAGATCACTCACTTACTAGTGTTGTGATAAAGATGAATCTATGAGCTAGTCATATTCATCATGATACCCTTTTTGTTTTATGTCAATCTATTGTATTTATGAATACTTGGACTAGTTGTGTTCATCCAAGTTATTTGTGAATACTTAGATTTGTTGTGTGCATCCATTGCATATGTGTTTGCTTGGATTTGTGTTGTGTAAATCTAAGCTACATGTGTGTACTTGGATAAGTCTAGTTGAGTTGTAATATATTTGATTAGTAGTTCTCACTAAACTATAAAGTGATGTGGTTGTATCTTGTGAGTTCTCACTAAACTTGAATGTGATTAGTAGTTGTGTTGTGTGAAGTTCTCACTTAGCTTCAAAGTGAAGAGTCGTGAAGATTGGTTCTAGCTTTGGATTAGAACTCGACACCTAGCCTTGTGTCGTAAAATGGTGAAGTAGGCAACGTCGTAAAGATTGGTTCTACCTTAAGATTAGAACTCGACATCTAGCCTTGTGTCGTTAAATTGTGAAGTAGGCAACGTTGTGTAGATTGGTCCTAGCTAAAGATTAGGTCTCGACATTTAGCTTAGTGTCGGAAAATAATGTAAGCGACGATGTAAGGTTTTCTCCGCCAAGAAGGGAGCTTGTGGATATAGTGGAAATATCGACTGGGTGTACTCGAGGAGTAGAGTAGAAACGAGGATAGAGCCTCATTGTCGAATGATGTAGGTTTTTATATACAAGTCTTAGGAAAGACTTGTATAAATGCGGCAAGTATTAATCGACACGATTTAGGAAAACCGTGAAGACGAATAAATTCCAAGTTCGTTCTCGAAGGAGGTGTGTGTATTAATGTGCCAATATATATAAAATCAAGTTTGGATTAGTGACGTTTTTGGTTTAGAAGAGAAAAAGTAAAGACGAGCTACGACTACGATTAAACTACGACGAATTAACGTAAAACGCGAACGTAAATACGTAAAACGTGACGAAAATAAAAATAAAACCTAAAAATTAATTAAAATATTAAACTAAGTCTAAAATAATATAAATAAGAATAAAAATCCAACAAATATATTTTTAAACCTTTTATTAATTAATTATTCAATTTTTAATGCTAATTAAAGCCCAAAAATTAAATATAATTAACAAAATGCCCAAAATATTATTTTATTGAACTAATAACTAACTTATATCATTTAAAGACTAAAAAGTATTTTTCCTAAATTTTCAAAACTATTTTCTATTTTTTAATCACTAAAAACTATTTTTAAATTAAAATAATCCTAAAAAATAATAAAATAAAGCCAAAATTAATTTAACAATTTTAAAAATCCTAAATTACCCTAATGAACAGTAGAAAATTGAAAATGTTTGAAAAAAGTAAAAATTTACACTAAAAGACAAAACAGTTTAATATTTAAACCCTAATTAAACTAATTTAATTATAAAAAATAATTAAAAAGTGAACAGTGAATATTTTTTAAACTAAAAACCTTAAAATATTTTCCTAAGTCTAAGAAAATTTTTAAATCTGAAAAATATTACTTTTTTACACTAAATGACAAAATCAGAATAATTAAAAGTAATTAAAAATGCAATTAAATGTGAAAAATAGCAAATGAACAGTAACACCAAAATAAACTAAACTGAAAAATCATAAATTAAAAAAGAAAAATAATGGAAAAAGTTTGAAACCCTAATTCCTAAATTTAACCACTAAAGACAAAAAAGTATGAAACTGATAGTGACCTTTTGTGGACTTCTGTCTTTTAGCTAAGCAGGGGTAACTCTTACACTAGCAGTGGGAACCTTGTTCCCACTGACTGAAGAAAAAACAAGGTCTGATGCTTTGGAGCTTAGGAAAGCTCTTGTTTCTTGGTTTTGCATGGACAATTGGGCACCCCCACACTCATGGAAGTGTGGGGAGTCAGATTAAACAAGAAAACATGCAAGCTCAAAGCAAATATCACACTCAAATGACCAATTTAAGTGACTGTAAATGAACTATGGCCTATCTGTGAACAGTAACTGATGCAAAAGGCACTAGGACGAATTTTAATTGGCCACAATTATCACATGAACATACCAAATCACTTAAAACCAATCTAAAACCATAGACTATACTGATTTCTAGCAATGAGCAAGATGGTGGGCAAAATTAAGCTAAAACAAGGCAGAAAATTGATTTTACTGATTAAGCTATGTTAACAATTTTTTTTAACATGCAAATTCTATCTAAATCCTATACTACTCAAAGAAACTAACTGAATCAACTCTTTACTACTTACTTAGGTGTGTTTGAGCTATATTCAAGTCATAAGCTACTACTAGCTTAACCTAAAATGCAGATCCAAACACCCCCTTAAAATCAGAAATCACTACTTTTGCAAATCAAATGTGTTCAAACTTCAACTAAACAAATTATGAGTGATCTAAACATGCACACAATCATCAACTAATCTTAAACAAACCATGAACAAAGCATATGAACAACAGATTTCCACAAATTCATATAATCATCACATATAAACTTCAGGAATTAAACCAATGGGGTTCAAGCCCATACCTGGCTGAAAGCCTTCCAAAGGAGTGATTAAGGAGCTTATGGTGAAGCTTATGAAGTGTAGAGAGGCTTGCTGAGGGAATCCAAAGCAGGACCCCCAGCCAAAACCAATATCTTCAAAAAATGACTGAAAAATGACAATGAAGGATTCGGGTTGACATTGTAACCTGCACATACACAAAGCAAACCAAGAAGACAAAGCAAGCTGATAAGCTATACAATAAGAACCGTGTCAAGGAGCTTATTGTAGGGCTTATAGCAATAAGCTGTTAGAGAAAAATAAACAAGGTTTCTGAAAATCTTTTGAAATCCAAACTTTAAAAACCAAACTTTGAGACTAAACTAAAAATAGCTTATACAAGCTTAACAAAACTGCTTGGGTGTCAACCAAGCAGCTTTATAGGCTTCTATAACCTAAACAGACTTCAAAAGGAAGATGAGCAAGTATCCTTGACTCAACCTCTTTTGGAAACCAGTTGGATGAAAAACACTTTTATACTAACAAATTATACTAAAAAAGTAAATAAATAATGGAACACAGATTATTTGCAAGATTTAAAAGGGATACTTTAACTATTCATTCACTTAAAAAAAGAGTTACAAAAATCTGGAACAAAAAACTAACTAGCTAAATGCTACTGCCTTTATAGGCTTACATAATTTCTAGAAAAATCTAAACCCTAGCATTGTGCTTCCATTTATGCCCTTGAGGAATCTTGAGTATATGCCATTTGATGCCAACTTTCAAATCGTCCCATGTGAATTTGTTGGAGTCTTGTGTATGCCAGCAGGGTACAAGTGATCATGGACGTCCATTTTGAGTAGCCAACAAGCCAAATGATGTGAGCCAATGGATTGGTCTTCAAAGAAAGTGACGGGTGAGCAGGGGTGGGTCAGTAAGGGGATAAGAGTGAGCTGGTGAGGTTTTGGGAGGGTGTGTTTTGATGTTGACCACCCCAATTAGGGATCTGGAGAATATCACTTAAAATCCCTTTCGTTTGATTAAGGATTAGATTAGGGTTTAAGGGATTAGGGGTGGGTAAACAGGGACATTTAATCTGTTTAAGTTTTTGAAAAATTGTTTCCCACTTAATCTTAACTGGTTATTAATAATCAGTTTAAAAATCAAAGTGGAGGGGTGACATGGATGCTGAGCGAATGTGATTGGTTATAGGATTAAGTGGGGTGATGTGTCATCAAATGGTTGGGTGGGATAAGTATGCTGTCTGGCCACTAATGGCCCTTGAACTCCTTCTCTCTTGTCACTTTGAGTTAAAAATCCAACAACGCCCAATATGCATGTGACAACTTTGGCAAAGTTGTCATTTATGGCACAACTTGTTTACAACTTTCTCCAAGGGCTTCAAATGCAATAAATGGATTCTTCAAGGACCAATCTTGCATAATCTCATCATTTTAGGGACCCAATGTGTAATTTTGAGTTTTACAAGGGTTTAAAATGACAAGTCTTCATAAGTTGAAGGACCATTCTTGCCAATCTTCAATTCTTCAAGGGTAATTTTGGAAAATCCATGATTTGGGTCCGGTTCTTTGTGCGACTTCATTTCCCGTGTTCGTTATTGCTTCATTCTTGTGATCATTTGTTGATTTCACGATATCCGTACCTAAAATACACAAGACACAAATACAAGCATATATAGAGGTATTTTGATGATATTTTAAGCGTTTTAAGCCCGATTTGGACGATGAGACTATGTATAATTGCAGTCTCATCACTCCCCCATACTAAACCATTGCCGTGCCCTCACGCAATGCTAGAATAAAGTATCGTAGCACCTCCAAAATTCATTTTATGATGATATTTATTGAAGACATAAATTTAAATAAACTACTACACGCGTTTTAGACATAATGTATTGTTTTCATCACGAGAACGTGACTTTTAGGATCATAGAACAAGAACACGTGAATGCTTCGTTAGAAATAATTTCGTCGTTCTCGATTTTCACCCAATTCCATGCTAAGCGTGTAACGAGATCATTGTTATTATAAGTTAGCAACACGATCACTTCTCATGAGTGTTAATTACTAACCTAAACTCCCTTATTCCTACTTGGTATCTCTTATATTTTATTTTTGTCTTAATGATCACGAGGATACATCATTGACTTATGCGTGAATAGAGATTAAGTTTAAAAATAGAGTCTTAACGGTGTAACCAAAATCATCGAATTAATAATTCACCCTAATAGACAACGATGTCAAAAAATTAAGTCAACAAGAAGGATCGATAAACACGGTTTTATAACGGTTTTGAACATGAGACTTATTACCAAGACTTTTATACGCCCCCTAACAGAAGGGCCTTATTATCTTTGGTTTACCTCCATCTTTTATTCAACTTCGCCATGAAGCTTTTATTATGACTTCGGTCTTGCCTTGCCTTTTATTATCCGCCATCATCGGTGGTTTTATTAGCCAAAGACGTATATCCTCACGCTAAAGCAAATTTTGGATCTTTAAAGCTTCAAAGATTAAGGCTTGATTCACTTTCAATTTGGGCATAGATTTTTCGGCCTTGTGAGCTTCAAATTTTTGCTTAATTTAGGTGAGCACTTGAAATCTTATTATTAGGTGAAGCTTTCGATTATTCGGGTGCCAATACTTCAAAACCGTGACGCTGGCGATACCTTAATGTTTTCCCAATTTAATTACATGGAAGCTATTAAAACAAATTAGAAACCAACAATAGTGACTAAACCGCTAAATCAATATTTATTAACAATTTATTATCAAAAGTGTGGGGAGAATAAGCTAATAATTACTACACATGAGATCGTGACGATTACGAGACTTATAAATAACTCTATCATTTCTCGTCCTCATTTAAGAGACTTAGCCTAAAAAGTTAAGGAATCGAAGCTAAGTGCTCAACACGCACGGTCGAGTCAAATATTACTCTTATTCTCACCATCGGAAAACCTACATTCGTGTCTTAAACACTTATGAAAAACTAGAAAAATTTTAAAATTTGGCCATTTTTAGCCTTATTTTGCAACAAAACGATAAACAAAAAGATGAATATTGGATTGCGTGGTGACGTAAGCAAGGTGAAGTATCTACTCACCCCCCCCCCCCATACTAAAACTAAACATTGTCCTCAATGTTTCGAGTCTAAGGGTGTAAACACCCCCATACTAGGGACGTAGTCGAATGCCTAATCTTGCATGGAAAGGGTGTAACCAATAAATTAATAGCCGTTTATGAAGTGTGCTAAAAACCTAAGGTTAGAACATCAAAGGATATATCATGTGGATATCGAGAAATTCCAAAGGCAACGATCGAAGCTCGAGTGATCCGTAAAACGAACACGAGAGGCTTCAATGATGACGATGAACCTAATAAATCACAATCACAAACAACCACGAAACAAAGGTAGGAAGAGCACAAGTCCCCTTGTTACGTTAACTAAGAAAGCAATAATATATACAAGGATAAGCATGAGAATCCCCCACGAGGCACCTTGTTTTTGATAACCGAGTCAAAAGCTCGACTCGAATCCCCATAAATGTGATAATTTAGGGATTATCTTGGTTCGGTCATTTTTGGTGGGACTTACATGTAATCAAGGCCCAAAAGCAACCGTGAATAAAGGCAAAGCCTTTATACCGGGATCGAAGATCGTATCCTCACTTTTGGTGGAAAATGATAAAGGCAAAGCTGGAGGATACGTTTTGTAAGGAAGAAAACTCCTTACAACGTACTCGAAGTACGTGTAGTCATGAGAACCGAGAGGGTGGGTAAGATTACTTTGAGACGAAGGCAAATTTGAGAGAGAAACAATAAAAATGGGGGTCTCAAAGTCTCCTCCCGGTTCTAAGGCAAAGGCCTCATTAAAATCCTCATTCTCATTGAGAGGCGGTCCATCGGTGAACCCCTCGAGAATGGAAACATCACAAGTAGAAAGAGGAGTCTCAATCGTATGAGACTTCGGGTGGGTGACTAGCAAATCCGGCTCATCGAGTTTAGGATCCTTAGAATCCTCACTCTCGATGTCCTCGAATGTCTCATCAAAGAGAGGATTTACGTCACCAAAAATGAACGCGTCATCAAATTCGAATAAAGGGTTTGAAAAGATTTTAAAATCGGTATTTTGAACGTCCTCGTCGATTAGTGACTCGTCATCACTAGCGGAAAAATCATCGTCATTGAAAAGCGGGTTCGAAAAAGTCGTTGATTCTCTCCCCGAAGTGTCTATAGGAGAGACATCATCACTAGAAATCGATTCACACTCACTATCGTGATTTGCCTCGTTAGAATCTTCGTGGAAAAATTTATCGAGAGCAAAATCACTTACCTCGTCTTCGGAGAAAACCGTAGGCTCACTTTGGATTGGAATAGGGATCTCGACACTAGGATTAGTGCTAAGATTCGTCTCCCCCATACTTAGAGAGGCATCGATTTCCTAGTGGGTATAGGAGTAGTTTTTCCATGATAAGGGTCGAGATTGAAAACATCGCTATCATCATCGTCGTATTGGTAATCATATGGAATCTCAAGAGTCGTAGAGGCATAAGTATCTATATTTGATGCTTTCACTTGTTGCTTTTCCATTTCAATCTCTCCCCTTATACTTCTAAAAATGTCCATCACACCATGCAAGAATTCTTCTTCATGGTCTTGTAAGAAAGTGGCAAAGGAATTTTGTCTCTCGTTACTTGACTCATGAGAATTTTGGTGTTCGAGATCGTGTGGTGGGGCCTCAAAATTATCAAAACCGGAATTATCGTATGAATTGGGTTCTTCATAATGCATTGGTTGGCAAGAATAGTATCGTGAGGCCCCCCACAATTGTCGTAATTGTAACCCATGTTGTGGGATTCGTCAAAACCGGAAAATTGATTGTCGAAATACGTATTTTGGTTCATCGGTTGACAATCATACCCATAATGAGGTGCGTTTCCACAAGACTCACATGAATATGACGATGGATATTGAGATGATTGGTCAAAGAAATTAGGATTCGGTTCGGGGTTATTATAATTCGTACAACAAAATCCGAAATCGTGCTCCAAACCGCAAAAATCATATGAATAAGACGAGGGCGGTTGTGGAGTACGGTCATATGATTGGAATTCGTAACCATAGGCGTTTTGATTCGTTTCATCATCTTGATTATTATCACAATAATAAGACGAATCATTCGGCGAATAAAACGAAGACGATTGGTGACCTTGGTCGTAGGATTGAAATCCGTCACCATTGTCGTTTTGAGGAGAGTTGTAGATATAACCCTCCCTTCCTCCTAAGATCTCGCAATTATAACAATTACCACCATCGGGCGGTCCTCCACAATATGGACACGAATAGTAACCATCATTCGACATGATGTAACGCGAAAATCGTAATCGAGAATTAAACAAATTAGAGGGTTCAAGAAGAGAATTATGAAAATAGAGGGAAAATGAGAAGATTATTTTTGTGTTTTTGGTTTTTTAATTTTTTGGAATTTTGGTGTATTACGTAGAAATTAATCTACAAAAACTATCCACTAATCAAAGGTCTC
This sequence comes from Glebionis coronaria, assembly GCA_025667525.1. NCBI lineage: Eukaryota > Viridiplantae > Streptophyta > Magnoliopsida > Asterales > Asteraceae > Glebionis > Glebionis coronaria. The sequence continues at coordinate 178,963,684 of CM046877.1, forward strand.
GATTAATGAATCCAAGAGGAGTGAAGGCAATTACGTGAAGTAAAAACCCTCGTCGACTTTGAAACGTTGGCGGAACGCCAAAACGTTCTAGGTTCAATAATTAAAACTCACAAAAATAGATTAATAATACTTGATTTGGCAAACCCCTAATTAATCGTCACTTTCAAAATACGCACAAGCGAGCGGAGAAAACGAGGCGGCGCGAAGCACTTAAGAGCCTTTTTTCCTTAGGTAGTGAAATACAACCGCCTTATACCCACCTTATAGTTTGTATTTATCGAGATTAAACCAATTAAGAGTATTTATCTATTTTGCCTTTGACTTTCGTTTGAATTCGATACAACAATAGTGACCGGAACGCTCAACTATTGAGGTGCGATTTCTCGCGTATTTGGATAATTATTGTGTATTAGTTGTTCTACGTAAATACAATATATTATGCACAATAAAAACGAGAAAACGATTTTGTGTTAATAGAGTTCTATTTAACACTATTTACTTGTATGGCTAATAGTATAGAAAAATAAAAAGAAGTATTTACGATAAAACGTAAATACTAAAAAAAACACGATAAATAAATATGGCTAAACACACCTCCCCGGCAGCGGCGCCAAAATGATGTTGGTTTTTATATACATGTCTTAGGAAAGACTTGTATAAATGCGGCAAGTATTAATCGACACGATTTAGGAAAACCGTGAAGACGAATAAATTCCAAGTTCGTTCTCGAAGGAGGTGTGTGTATTAATGTGCCAATATATATAAAATCAAGTTTGGATTAGTGACGTTTTTGGTTTAGAAGAGAAAAAGTAAAGACGAGCTACGACTACGATTAAACTACGACGAATTAACGTAAAACGCGAACGTAAATACGTAAAACGTGACGAAAATAAAAATAAAACCTAAAAATTAATTAAAATATTAAACTAAGTCTAAAATAATATAAATAAGAATAAAAATCCAACAAATATATTTTTAAACCTTTTATTAATTAATTATTCAATTTTTAATGCTAATTAAAGCCCAAAAATTAAATATAATTAACAAAATGCCCAAAATATTATTTTATTGAACTAATAACTAATTTATATCATTTAAAGACTAAAAAGTATTTTTCCTAAATTTTCAAAACTATTTTCTATTTTTTAATCACTAAAAACTATTTTTAAATTAAAATAATCCTAAAAAATAATAAAATAAAGCCAAAATTAATTTAACAATTTTAAAAATCCTAAATTACCCTAATGAACAGTAGAAAATTGAAAATGTTTGAAAAAAGTAAAAATTTACACTAAAAGACAAAACAGTTTAATATTTAAACCCTAATTAAACTAATTTAATTATAAAAAATAATTAAAAAGTGAACAGTGAATATTTTTTAAACTAAAAACCTTAAAATATTTTTCTAAGTCTAAGAAAATTTTTAAATCTGAAAAATATTACTTTTTTACACTAAATGACAAAATCAGAATAATTAAAAGTAATTAAAAATGCAATTAAATGTGAAAAATAGCAAATGAACAGTAACACCAAAATAAACTAAACTGAAAAATCAGAAATTAAAAAAGAAAAATAATGGAAAAAGTTTGAAACCCTAATTCCTAAATTTAACCACTAAAGACAAAAAAGTATGAAACTGATAGTGACCTTTTGTGGACTTCTGTCTTTTAGCTAAGCAGGGGTAACTCTTACACTAGCAGTGGGAACCTTGTTCCCACTGACTGAACAAAAAACAAGGTCTGATGCTTTGGAGCTTAGGAAAGCTCTTGTTTCTTGGTTTTGCTTGGACAATTAGGCACCCCCACACTCATGGAAGTGTGGGGAGTCAGATTAAACAAGAAAACAGGCAAGCTCAAAGCAAATATCACACTCAAATGACCATTTTAAGTGACTGTAAATGAACTATGGCCTATCTGTGAACAGTAACTGATGCAAAAGGCACTAGGACGAATTTTAATTGGCCACAATTATCACATGAACATACCAAATCACTTAAAACCAATCTAAAACCATAGACTATACTGATTGCTAGCAATGAGCAAGATGGTGGGCAAAATTAAGCTAAAACAAGGCAGAAAATTGATTTTACTGATTAAGCTATGTTAACAATTTTTTTTAACATGCAAATTCTATCTAAATCCCATACTACTCAAAGAAACTAACTGAATCAACTCTTTACTACTTACTTAGGTGTGTTTGAGCTATATTCAAGTCATAAGCTACTACTAGCTTAACCTAAAATGCAGATCTAAACACCCCCTTAAAATCAGAAATCACTACTTTTGTAAATCAAATGAGTTCAAACTTCAAGTAAACAAATTATGAGTGATCTAAACATGCACACAATCATCAACTAATCTTAAACAAACCATGAACAAAGCATATGAACAACAGATTTCCACAAATTCATATAATAATCACATATAAACTTCAGGAATTAAACCAATGGGGTTCAAGCCCATACCTGGCTGAAAGCCTTCCAAAGGAGTGATTAAGGAGCTTATGGTGAAGCTTATGAAGTGTAGAGAGGCTTGCTGAGGGAATCCAAAGCAGGACCCCAAGCCAAAACCAATATCTTCAAAAAATGACTAAAAAATGACAATGAAGGATTCGGGTTGACCTTGTAACCTGCACATACACAAAGCAAACCAAGAAGACAAAGCAAGCTGATAAGCTATACAATAAGATCCGTGTCAAGGAGCTTATTGTAGGGCTTATAGCAATAAGCTGTTAGAGAAAAATAAACAAGGTTTCTGAAAATCTTTTGAAATCCAAACTTTAAAAACCAAACTTTAAGACTAAACTAAAAATAGCTTATACAAGCTTAACAAAACTGCTTGGGTGTCAACCAAGCAGCTTTATAGGCTTCTATAACCTAAACAGGCTTCAAAAGGAAGATGAGCAAGTATCCTTGACTCAACCTCTTTTGGAAACCAGTTGGATGAAAAACACTTTTATACTAACAAATTATACTAAAACAGTAAATAAATAATGGAACACAGATTATTTGCAAGATTTAAAACGGATACTTTAACTATTCATTCACTTAAAAAAAGAGTTACAAAAATCTGTAACAAAAAACTAACTAGCTAAATGCTACTGCCTTTATAGGCTTACATAATTTCTAGAAAAATCTAAACCCTAGCATTGTGCTTCCATTTATGCCCTTGAGGAATCTTGAGTATATGCCATTTGATGCCAACTTTCAAATCGTCCCATGTGAATTTGTTGGAGTCTTATGTATGTCAGCAGGGTACAAGTGATCATGGACGTCCATTTTGAGTAGCCAACAAGCCAAATGATGTGAGCCAATGGATTGGTCTTCAAAGAAAGTGACGGGTGAGCAGGGGTGGGTCAGTAAGGGGACAAGAGTGAGCTGGTGAGGTTTTGGGAGGGTGTGTTTTGATGTTGACCACCCCAATTAGGGATCTGGAGAATATCACTTAAAACCCCTTTCGTTTGATTAAGGATTAGATTAGGGTTTAAGGGATTAGGGGAGGGTAAACAGGGACATTTAATCTGTTTAAGGTTTTGAAAAATTGTTTCCCACTTAATCTTAACTGGTTATTAATAATCAGTTTAAAAATCAAAGTGGAGGGGTGACATGGATGTTAGGGCGAATGTGATTGGTTATAGGATTAAGTGGGGTGATGTGTCATCAAATGGTTGGGTGGGATAAGTATGTTGTCTGGCCACTAATGGCCCTTGCATTCCTTCTCTCTTGTGACTTTGAGTTAAAAATCCAACAACGCCCAATATGCATGTGACAACTTTGGCAAAGTTGTCATTTATGGCACAACTTGTTTACAACTTTTTCCAAGGGCTTCAAATGCAATAAATGGATTCTTCAAGGACCAATCTTGCATAATCTCATCATTTTAGGGACCCAATGTGTAATTTTGAGTTTTACAGGGGTTTAAAATGACAAGTCTTCATAAGTTGAAGGACCATTCTTGCCAATCTTCAATTCTTCAAGGGTAATTTTGGAAAATCCATGATTTGGGTCCGGTTCTTTGTGCGACTTCATTTCCCGTGTTCGTTATTGCTTCATTCTTGTGATCATTTGTTGATTTCACGATATCCGTACCTAAAATACACAAGACACAAATACAAGCATATATAGAGGTATTTTGATGATATTTTAAGCGTTTTAAGCCCGATTTGGACGATGAGACTATGTATAATTGCAGTCTCATCATCGAACCACTATAAATCTTGGTGTCTTCCCACTAGGTTGTCTCCTTCTTTACTCTTTACTTATTTCATTATCATTACACTTACCTATTATCTTTGCTAGTGCATTTGAATTGAACCTAATCATTATGCAACTTAGCTTCAAGCAAAAGAAAGTTTTGATACAAACCAAATTGAAAGTAATTTTAATTTGGTTGCCAATCGAAGAGAAACTATTCAACCCCCCCCCCCCCCCACCCTTCTAGTTTCTACACCAACATCCCTTATCCTTCTCGCCTAGACAAGTGCAAATTGCTCACCAAGGATGACATTCAAGTGTCAAACTTTTTGAAGAAGATTTACGGGGTGACCATCACCATTAGCCTTGTTGAAGCTCTTGCCCAAATGCCAACATTCGTTAAGATGTTTAAGGAATTGCTTAATAAGAAGGAGAAGATGGCCGAGTTTGTTAATACTCGATTGAATGAGAATTGTTCTGCAATCCTTCTTAAAGAACTTCCGGAAAAACTTGGAGATCCCGGTCATTTTGTGCTACCATGTACTTTTAACCAAACCGAAGAATTTACTGCCTTAGCCGATCTCGGGGAAAGTATAAATTTGATGCCTTTAAGTGTTTGGAAAAAGTTATCATTACCCGATCTTACACCAACAAAGATGACTCTTGAACTAGCAAATCAAACTCTCACTTACCCCGTTGGTATTGCCGAAGATGTGTTTGTTAAAGTTGGAACCTTCACTTTTCCGGTCGATTTTGTTGTTGTTGATTATGAAATGGACCCTCATATTCCGTTAATACTTGGTCGTCCATTCTTGAGAACCAGAAAAGCCTTAGTCGATGTTGCCGAAGGTGAACTCATTTTAAGAGTCAAGAATGATGCACAAGTTCTTAAAATGGGGAAGATCACAACCAAACCCAATGGAAGAGAATCGGCGAATGTGATCAATGTGCTTGATGATTTTGTCGTCTACAACAATCCTATTTTCGATTCTTGCTATGATAATCCACTTTTCCAAGATGATGTGGATGATTCTCTCTCCAATTTAGATCCCCCCACCAATTCATGAGTCTCCACTGATCTATGATGACTATGATGATGATTCTAGTTCTGATATGGATGATTCTGATGATTTTGCTTCAGAGTATAATGACATGCCAACATATGATGATTTTGATGATGTCGATACTCTTTCGAGTGATTCTTCACATGATGACCTTGCACCTACTTTTGATGAAGATCCTCCACCAACAATGCTTGATCCTACTTTGTATGACTACTTATTTGAGGAATATTTTGCTACTTTTCTCAACACTTACTTCCCAAATGAGAATGATTCTCCTCCTTTGGACTATGATGATGCTCTTATCCTCCTTTGGATATGAAGAAACCCGTTTCAAAGGAGAAGAAGCTGGAAGACACCGATATCTGCAGTACTTATGTCTTGACACCTCTTTATCCACCTTCTGAGGATGAGATTGTGTGATTTATGAGCAGATCTTCTTCAAATTCTACTGAGCCTGAGTGTTATTTTCCCCTAATGGAAAAGGTGTTCGATCCCGGTATTGCAATTTTTAAGCCATCTCAGTATCTATCTGATGAAATAAAAGGAAAGATTTTATGAACTTATGGAGATATGCTTGCACCTCCTCATACTTGCTACCACCGTGCTCAACAACTGATTAAGGGAACCTTGCCTACTCTTCTTTGGCTTGCCTTGTTCGCCTTAAGCTTGTGCTACTTGATGGATGAAAACCATGTACTTGATCTCGGTGGATGTGCTTCAAGTTTCTTACCATGCTAATCAAGGTCGAGTCAGGCTCACGGCTCGGTTAACAAAAACAAGCGCTTCTCGGGAGGCAAACCTGTATCTATCCTTTTATTCCGTTTTTATAATAAGTGTAGGGGAGACCCTAGTATGTGTTTGTTCTTTTCTTTCTTATCATGAGCATGGATTTGAGCTTTCAAAGATCTATTCTTGATGACTTTTGACGAAACGTGATCCCGTGTACCCGTCTTCCCGGTTCTATCCTAAACTCTTTTGATTCTCTATTTTATATTCTTCAATATTAAAATAGGAATTACTTTAGTTGTCTCTTCCTTAGCAAGATTTAAACAACGTGCACAATGTCCTAAGTGTATGGGAGGTTACTTCCACATGCTTAAACATTGAGGACAATGTTTATATTAAGTGTAGGGGGGACTTCTATCGAAGTAAGTGGGCTATTCCATGAATTTGTCCTCATTTTAACCGGAAAATTTGATTTTTCGATATTTTTCAAAAAACATTTATCTATTTTGGCCTAGTTGTATTTACCTTTGTATAGTTATTTTCTTTCTTTATTAGAATAAATTTTAAATAAAGTGGTTTTAATTTTTAAACGTTGTAAATCTTTTGACTCAACCCGGGTTTACTTATCCAAGTTTAATCTAGCTAGTATCCTTAACGTGTTTAAGTCAAGTTTTGCTAGGCTTTTATATACAGAACTTTAAAACGCGAAAGTCGTAACTCTTACGGGTTAAGAACAAGAACTTTTCGCAAGTTCCTATAATTGATCCTAGAAAGTCGTTTATCAAGGGAACTTTAAAATGCGAATTCTAAACTTGAAAAAGTCTAAGAAGTTGCAAGATCCTATAGATGACTTGAAAACCCAAAACTTTGATTTAATTGGATAAGCATCCACGAGTCTCATTCCTTGAGATTTTAAATTGTGGAGAACGAGAGATGATAGAGTCAATTATAAGTTTTCTATTCTTTCATGAATTTATGTGAGTTAATTATGAGCTTTTTCTCCCATCGCTTGTTAATAAATTTAATTGCAATAAGTAAGGTCGTACGATTTGAAAAGTTACTTAGCTTCTAGCCCAAGATCGATTAAAAGTTGCTCGGTATTAATTAGAGTTTATAGCCAAAGCATAACATATTGAAGGGGGATGCGAAGATTGGCGAGTCCGAAAAGGTCCTAACAAGACATGAGGGCTACATTTTGTTGCTAAAGATCCCAAGCGATGTGAAGAATCATTTATCAAAAATCAATATGAAAGATCGAGACACACGACGAAAAGCAAATACTCCCCTAAAGATCATGGAGAAGTCTATCCAAAAAGGCCCTAACAAGGTATGAGGATAAATAGATCCAAGTCCTAAAAGGAGGCGGATCGTTGTATATCAAAATCCCCAAATAAAGATTGGAGAAAAATGAATAAGTCGTGGTCCAAATATGAAGAATCTCTCAAAAAGTTCAAGTGAAGGAATTCCTATTATGAAGAGAAGACCATTATTTCATGAATGTCTCTCTAGATTCGAAGTATGAAGTCACTGCCAAATATCGGTCCGAGAAAGGTCTCAAATCGTAAAGCGAGTTATGCCAAGATATGAACTTTATGAGGTCCCGAGAAGCAGTTTTAAAAGTTTTGTCCTTTAGATAACTATTGATTAAATCGTCCCACTTTATTTTCGGCCTTAATAAATTATCGAAATAAGTCAAACAATGCATCCTCGTGATCATTCAAGACAACAATAAAATATAAGAGATACACCTAGGAATAAGGGAGTCTAAGTGAATAATTGGCCCACATGAGTTTGTGTTAGTTTACTAACTTATAATAACAATGATCTCGTTTTTAAGCTTGGTTTCGGGAACGTGAAACTTGAGGGTGATAAACATTCATGACATTCCAAAACCCTAAGGTAAGTCTTTTATCTCTTTACTTGTTTTCTTCCTTTGAATATTTTATAATTTTCTATCTCTTTAAATGTCTTGTGTTTAATAAAGGCCAATGTAGGTTAATTATGATGAAAAATATAAATCTTGCTTTGTAACTAATGCATTACATGAGGGCATTGCAATGGTCAAGTGTAGGAGATTTAATAAGTGTGAAAACACTTATCCTTTTACCACTTAATTATAATAATAACCAAGCCAAAACGTGTATTTTATTTCATAAATGTCAGAATTATGCGTGGTTTGTGTTTTTGTTGTGATTTAGGATCAAAATGTGAAAAGGGAAGAAAACACGGGCTTTCACGGGCTTTTATCGAATAAAAAGACAAAGACGAAGTCAAAAGATCAAGAGTGCAAAAAGAACGGAAGTCCAACGCCTATTCTGAAGATTTATCGAAGAAAAAGTCTATAAACGGAAGTTTAATTAAGTCGAAGAACTCAAGTCTAATTAATGAAGAAATTACAAGACAAGTTCAATTTATCCATCGACAAATCCCGAGACAAAGTAAAAAAAGTCGAAGAATTTAGAAGACGAAAAGACGTGAAGAAGAAGAAAGAATGAACACATGCTAATCTCCCTATAAATACCCTCCTAATGTCACATTAGGAGGTGTTGACTATCTTGACAAAATAGTTCTTCCACATTTAATTTCATGTCATTTTACTTAATTGTCATTTAATTTCCTTGTCTTGCACCTTTAATTTTTAAGCTCTTTAATTCTTGCTTTTACTTTTAATTGTTGAATCTTATTTTTAATCAAGTTTTTAATTAATATCTCATTTTACCTTTCTTGTTTTGATTTAATCTTTATGTTTATGTGCTTATTGTCATGCTTATTTGATAGTTTATTATGTTTTTATGTTGATGATTGTGTTAGCTTATTGATTTTATAGCTTATTGTGAGTTTGTCTTAAATTTAGTTAAGTGTTTTTAAAAGTTATTTTATAAAAAGTTGATTTTAAATATTTTATTATTTAGTGTTTTTAAAAGTTTTTAAATTTTGGTTTAATAGCTTTTTCTTAAAATCAATTTGGTTAAGTTTTTAGTTGAGTGCTTATTAGTTTTTAGCTTAATTTTTGGTCTTTAGCTTATTGCAAATTTAGTTCTTATCCGGGTTTTATAAACCCTTTTTTCCGAATACCCTCCATTATCTACATTCCGAATAGTAGTTGTCCCTTATTCCGGATAATGATCAATAGTGGATATTCCGGATAAACTTCGAAAGTGACATTCCGGATAGTGGGTAGAATCACATTCCGGATAAGGGAAATCCTAGATTCCGGATTACTGGCAGAAGGTGATTCCGAATAGTAACTACAACAGGGATTCCGGATAACTAACCCCAACTGGATTCCGGATAAAGCACTAAACAAGGATTCCGGATAAGCAAATCAACACTCATTCCGGATAGTGTAAACTTTCACATTCCGGATAAGGAGTCAAATTCAGATTCCGGATATAGCGAAGAAGGTGATTCCGGATAGTAAGTCAAATTCAGATTCTGGATAGTGAGTAAGTTTTGGTATTCCGGATTGTGACAGGATCTTGGATTCCGACTTAGGTTTTGTTTATTCCCTGTTTTATTTTCTAGCATTTATTTTTCCCGTCATTTTTCTTTAAGTGTTATTTTAATTGTTTTTCTTTATTTTAAGTTTCAAGTTTGCATTTTTATTACATTGTCAAATTTACTTTTCGTCGAGCTTTAATTTTTGTCATTTAATTAACTACTTTTAATGTCTTGATTTTTCACAATTTACTTTAAAGTTTTGTATATTTATCTTACAACAACGACCAAAAGTATTTCTTTTCACCAAAAGACAGCTGAGTCACACTTTAAACCAGTAATCTATTCGAATAGACATACTTCAAAGAATGAATTTTTCAGTTATTAGTACCTTCAACATCCAAATAGTAAAGACCACCACAGTGCCTACCAACCCCTAAAAACGTTTTTGAGATTCAAATCCTGATTCACAAAAAAAACATTCATTTTCATCAAAAACAACCAAAATCTTATTGTCCTTAGCAAGTTTATCAACATATATCAAAGTAACACGATAATTTGGAATAACAAGAACATCAAATAAAACCAATCCATTTGAAAGTTTAAGGTTGCCAATTTTAGAAATGATGGCTTCGGTCCCATTGGGATGAGCCACTCTTATATTTAGGTGGGAAATTATCCAATTCAGTATCATTATTGGTCATATGTTGATTTACCCCAGAATCAACAACCTTCCCATTGTATCCAAGTTTAGATTTGATGTTAGTGTTAGAACAAAAATTTTTTCCAAAGTTTTCATTAAAAATCTTGCTATTATTGAAGTGAGTACCTGCCATGTTGGCATGAATCCCTTTTCCAGAATCACTAGAAGTACCCTTATTGTCTTTTATGAGAGAGATCAAGGTGGTCAGTTGTTCATCAGTAAATCCAGATGAAGAGGATGTGTCTATAGAATTGTTAGACACATTCTTCCCCTTAAAGTTCTGCCCCCCCCACCCCCACTTTTTTCTTCCCAAAGTCATTAGGGTATCCAATGATCTTAAAACATCTATCAATAGTATGACCATTATAACCACAATTTTCACAGACAACTTTAGCACTAGAATTACCATTAGGTCTAAAGAAACTATTGTTTGGTGTGTTAGGTCTAAATCTAGTGGTGCTTGAGGTGGGTCTAAAATTGCCATTGTTACCATAAGTGGGTCTGAAATTACCATTATTAGTATTCTAAGTTCTTTGAACATTTTTTCTAGCAGGCCCATTAGAAAGAAAAGCAGATGTCTGAGTCCTCTAAGAGGATCCAGTAAGAGTGTCAGATGCAACTCTATGAGACTCCTCACTAGAGATAATGGCACAGGCACCCTTGACATCTGGCAAAGTCTCCCTAGAGAGAATAGAATTCCTAATACTCATATATAAATCATCAAGACCCCTCAAAAATTGCATAAGTTTCAACAATTGATTATGTTTCTTAAAATCACCAGCAGCAGAGCATAAACAATTAGGTAATTCAATCATAGCATCATAATTTTTCCAATAGGCATTAAGTTTATGATAGTAATCAGACAAATTAGATCTATTCTGCTTAAGTGTGTTGATTTTATGATGAAGATTAAAAATCACAGAACCATCAACTTTATGATAAGTTTCTTTAAGCTCATTCCAAACATGTTTTGCCTTCTTAGAAAAAATTTGACCAAGAAACAATTCCTCAGAAACAGAGTTTAAAATCCACCCAAGTACAACAACATTCACCCTATCCTATTGTTTTCCCAAAATCTTATCAGTTATGGACCTTCTACAAGATCCATCAATAAAACCAATTTTGTTTTTACCTTCCAAAGCAAGTAACATAGTATTAGCCCAAACTTGATAATTTTCAGTCCCTTTTAGTTTAACAATGACAATAGTCAACACAACAGTATCATTAGGGTGAAAATGCAAAGGGTCACTTAGGTCAAGCTTACTAATAAGTGTAATTGGATCAGTCATACTTAGTGTATCATCATCACCATGTGCAGACTCCTCATTGTCAGACATGGTGAAGGGTCAAAAGGTAAAAAAAAAAGAACCCACTAAACTGCAAACAAAGTTCCCAGGCTTCCAAACTACTCAAGGGTGGCAGGTCAAGGGCAAGCAGTGAGTGAGGATCCAAATAAATAGGTAGAAAAAGTAAAGTACTACCAACCCAACAATAAAACAAAACAAGAATCACAAATATGCAGATAGCAAGTAAAGAGAGAGTAGAGAGGTGTTACAGTGCTCCCAAAAACAAGCTCAATCGAACTGTCACACCTAGATTCACTTAGTCTAGGGGTAACAGAACCTCCAAGTCACAAACCCTAATTTTCCTTCAAGGGAAAATAGGGAAAATGACCAAAGAACAACGAACTAGCAACAGAAACACATGTCCCTCTTAAGAAATCACCACCAATCAAGAACACTTTCAAAAAAAGTGAAACCCTAATTTTTTTTCTCAAGGAAAATTAGGGAAAATCACCTCAATCGAAAGACAATATCACCGATCGTTCAAAAAAGTAACCAAATAATATGTGAAACAAAATCTCAGAAACCCTAATTTTTCAAAATAAAAATTGACGCATCAAAACAACGAATCTATAAGTAATATTAAAATATCCAACTATCACAATAGCAGATCTTCTCAAAAAAGTATGTATTGTAAAAAAACCCCAAATATTTTTGAAACCCTAAAAAAATTTCATCGATTTTCAAGAACCTGGCTCTGATACCTTGTAGAAAAACATGTATCAATCACCTCAAAACACTTTCAACTTTTATTATCAAAGATTCAAACACAAAATAGAATAAGAAAAAGATAAGCTACCAGTGCTACTCACGTGTACCTCTATTATCTACATGATAATAGTTTTACAAGCAAACAACAAATAAAAGATTTAATAAGTTTCTGAGATCAAGATTCTAGAGAGAGAGTAGTTGTGTGTTTGTGAAAACACATAGATGAAAATGAGGCGACTATAACCAAGAGAGACGCTCCTCCAACTTTATGTAACCCTAAAGGCTTAAAGAGTCGTTGTAGATAGGGCTAGCAAAATTGGTTTTATGGGCTTGAGACATTGGTCCAACAACAAGAATCTTCACTACACAACTTCAATCCCTGTACTCCATAGCATCAGTCATAGCAAGTCCTTAACCTATAATAGAAAGTTTAAACATGACATAAAAAGTCCCTTTGGTTAAATATGGGTAGAAGATTAGGTCCTTAGATTTAACAGAAACAGTGGCTTTGTTTTCTTTATCGGTGGAATAATGCTCTCGGGTGTCACATAAGTGTTATGAGAAAACGGGTTATGTGTGGTGACAAACAACAGGTGCTAGAGAAACAACACAGTCTTAACATTATGGCGAGTGTAAATCAAGATGGCTTTGGACGTGACCAGGGAAGAGGTCGTGAGTCCGGGAAGAGCCGAGATGGTTGTGAACGTATCCAACGTGATGCCATGTACATGTTACGAGTGTTGTTAACAATCAAAAGGTTTGGGTCTAGAAAAGACTTCGGATGTGACCAGTGAAGGTCGAGTGGTTCGGGATAGGTCGAGATAGTTTGAAAAGAAAAGTTGCAATGAACGGACGGCTAGATACCCGATTAAGGGGGTGAATGTTGGTTTAATCGTTTATGCTAAAGGTTTTGTTCACGTATGTGTGGCTAGAGCAACTATAGTTTAACAAGGTTTCTGGTTTTCACGTGTTGTAATTTCTAGTTTGAATTGGTACTGTGCTTGACCAAGTAGTTTAGATAGTTAAGGAGTGGGTCATTGTATGTACCTGATCTTTAGGAATAGAACCCACGTTCCTTTATTTGTTAAGGCTATATATTTATATTTAGCCTTCTATTTCATTAATAATATAAGCATTTCCTGTAACTTGTGCTGTAACTTGTGCCATCACAATAACTTGTGAGTGTGAGTGTTTATTCGAAATAGTTTCAAATCTACACAAACTGTGTTATTTAGTTTGGCACTTGGTCCTTATTTTTTTTTTACTTACCATGACAAGTATTGCTCTAAGACCCCTTTTATAGATATAAATAAACCATCACCGGATCCCGTTTTCTTTGAGATGGAGCTTTTGTAATAAGTTCGGTGGATTTGGCTCGATGGAAGTTTGAGGCAACATGACCGTCTAGTGTATTCATAGGGATGCAAGAAAATGGAAGTGGTTTAACGAGACTAGCTTAGTAGACTGACGTCTAAATCCATTATTCTAATTTTTAAACATTTTGATAGTCTAAACCTATTTCTATTACATAACTTCTTACAGACTTATGAATATTAGATATATTTCAAATAAAATAAATCGTAAAAATGTCAAGATTCTATATCTTTGCATGGCAAGTAAGCATAGATTTTGTTTATAGAGCGGTTTGCAAATATATAAACCATTTTATTATTTTATTAACTCACTATAGTGGATGTTTTTAGAATTAAGTTATTCAATGTAATAAGAATTCTAGCCGATTAATCAAAAATATTTCGCTCTATATCACCAAATAAATAATTAATATATAAAAATTTATTAGAAAGTAACTATTTTCAAGTTTATTGTTTTTCTTGTTTAATTATTATATGTATTCTAGATCAGTTAATTACGATGATATTATGAGTCACGTACTATGCGGGCGGAACCAGGATTTTTAGTTAAAGGAGACTAATTATACTCAACACAACAAGTCATAATGTTGGGGTTAATGTAGAACATAATAGAAAAATATTTTGTAATACACATAAATAATCAGTAAAATAAGTTGATTAATTAGGAAGATTTACCACCCACTACTCCACTAGTCCCCTACTAGCTCCGCCTCTGTCTCTGCCTCTCGATAATGAGTATGTCTTCTCGATTGGCTGAGCCAACCTGGAGCTAAGGAGATCAATAAATTATTGCATATTCAGTCACGGGTGAAGTACTTCTAGTTTTGTATATGTGTGAACTCTTGTCTCCTTAGTTAATTAAATAGATGTTGAAGATGTATGCCATCTGATTTTGTAGGTTCATGGTACATGAACTTTTCTGTAGCTTCCTGGATAAAGAAATAATAGAACGACAAGACAAAAATACAAAAGTGCTACAATTTATGTAATTCATGGTCGGTGCTTAAAGAATCAAAGAGTATTCAGGTTATACCCAGGGCGCCCTTCTTTAAATTTGGGAAAACATTTGAAACACTGAGCAAAATTACATATTGAAGATTTTTTGAGGAAGAATTCTCATGAAAAATACATGTACGTATGCATATTGTAATTATTAACGGGACAAATTTCGGGGCCCCGAGCGGTTGCCTACCTTCCACACCCTCAAAGACGGCCCTGGTTATACCCATTATAATCAAAGCAAGATTAATTTATGCCGATGATCTTTCAACATGTTCATTTTTATGGAAACAAATTCATATGTGAGTTCAGTGGAATTGAAGGCATGCATAATGCAATCAACTACCAGATTGGAATTCCTTTCATTGGGGCAAGACTAAACATTTCATATTTTTGTATGAAATGCAAATACAATGAAAGGAACAAAATCATGTCATTGCGTTCCGAGTCTAAGCTTTTTGATCAGGTAGGAGGCCGGTGGTTTCGTTCCTAATTTGAATTACACCTAAACAGCCATTTGCCAGACAACAAACAATTTCTTGATAATCATATAGTTCGTATGGTCGAAGGCTATGAACACAACCAATTTCATAGGCATTCGTTGCCATAATTATATAATGTATGCAGCACAAGTTGTTCACTAATATGATATTTAAAGTAAGACGATGCCAAGATTGCTTTGTTCAGAATAGATAAATTATTGTCCTTTTATCACAACAATCAGAATGCCAAAATAACCATTCATTTCTGCAGAATACATGCAAAAAATGTATACACTCATGCTTCACGGGAGTTCATTCAACGGCTGGCATCAATTATTCAATAAATATATTTTGAGATACAGAAAATTCATAAACATGTGATTTTTGATATTATATACAAATACTTTTACAGTTTTAGTGTTTTACCAATGAATTGAAGTACATACATTGTATAATTTCCATCCAGATAATAAATATAGAGCAACACAGATAAAACAACCAATAGTTCTCTAACCTTTGCTCTTTCATTTTCACCCAATTTACATGCAATGGTATATACGATCTGCTGAGTGTTTAGAACCGGCTATTAATTATTTGTGGACTTGTGGAGTGTCTAGTCGAGAAATTCGGCCAGTGAACAAGATTTTATGTTCGTCAACCGATTAATTATAATGAGAATCGACAACCTCAATTATGTTCTCAACGTTGAAATTTACGTATACAATAGTTTACCTCAAAAGAAATTCATTGAACAAGTGTCCGTGTTCCTATGTTTGTTCATAAAAACTTAATTGATCGAGCACATACCAGCTACATCCTTGTTTAAATAGTTCGTTATAGCATTAACCGCCATTAACAACATGAGCGCGGCAACTGTATAGTAACTTTTGACCAATATATTTGATAAAATAAGACATGTCGCATGGACGTACAAATAAGTGGCATTGTTTTATTGTATAGTTTGATTAATTTAATCTAAAAAATGTTAATTTTTCTTCGAGTTTTAATCTTTCATTTTTAAACGACTAATGTTTTTTGCTTGTGTTATGTGAGTGACCCATAAACTAAAAAGGTTTTGGATTCGAATCTTGCTGAAAACTTCATTTAAACTAGGGGTGTCATTCGGTTCGGTTATCGGGTTGTTCGGTTTATTCGGTTCGGGTTATTCGGTTAATTTTTTTTTCTGAGTCAACCCGAAAACCGAACCGAACCGAAATAGATTTCAACCGAACCGAACCGAAAACCGAATTTGAATTCGGTTCGGTTTTCGGGTTGACCCGAATAACCCGAATTTTCTGAATTTTTCAAAAAAAATATATAATTATATAAATATTTAGAAAAAAAAGGTTATTTCAAGTATAAAATGATATTTTTATATTAAAATTATGTTTTAATAACTAGTTTGCATATATTAGGATTAAATTAAATTTTAATAACTATTATATATATATAAATTTATTAAAAAAATATATATATTTATAAAATTTCGGTTTTCGGTTCGGTTCTCGGGTCCGACAGCCAAACCCATACCCAACCCGAAAACCGTATTCGTAGTTCGGTTCGGTTCGGTTATGACCCAAAACCCGAATTCTATTTTCGGTTCGGTTCTAGTTCGGGTTCGGTTCGGTTCGGTTTTCGGTTTTTGTGGGTCAAACCCGAATTATGGACACCCCTAATTTAAACATGAAACAACCAAGGCACTAAAACGAACAGATAGACAATTATATCTTAGGAAATCATACATAAGGTCTGCATGAAAGAAGTCACAAAAAAATCTAATTTGACAATACTTATGAAACAGAGTACGGTCTGCATGAAAGAAGTCACAAAAAAATCTAATTTTCTTGGAAATTGTGATATTCATTATTTGGTCGATCAAACAAAGTTCTGTTTGAAACAATTGTGTTGAACCCACTGAAACCAACCAATGAAACTAGTACCTGCATTCCTTCACATGCATTTTTGTCATGTAGATGCAACATGTATGCTTATATGAATAAAATATCACTTAATTCTATCTATATAAACCCTAAACACACTTGCTAACATCTCTCTAACTAAACCAATGGCTTTCAACAAGTCTAGCGTTCTTTTCCTAGCCACCAACCTCCTTTTCTTTGTAGCCACACAAGCATGCTTCACTTGCCACACTCCAGCTGTTCCTGCGGTTGAAAAGCCAATCGCCCCTAAGGGTAATTGCCCAAGGGACGCCTTGAAACTAGGTATTTGTGCTAAGTTGCTTAATGATTCAATTGGGACCGTCATCGGGAACCCGCCAGACCACCCTTGCTGCTCAGCCCTTGGTGGCCTTCTCGACCTTGAAGCTGCAATCTGCCTTTGCACTGCTTTGAAAGCCAATGTTCTTGGAATTAACATTAATATTCCTATCTCACTTAGCTTGCTTATTAACACTTGCGGCAAAGACTTGCCCAAGGACTTCATTTGTGCCTAGAAATGGAGAAGAAATGTTAAATCAAATTGACATTGCTATAAGCACGATAACATTATCTAGGATTTTCTGTTGTTTTCTTGTGTTGTTTACTTTCCATTAAGAGTACCACTTTAGTTGTGTTGTGTTCTACATTTAGATGTTGTTGAGCTTCAACTAGGACCAATTGTTCATGTAGCTGTTGTACTTTGAATTACCAACGCATTGTGATCTTTCATCAAATTGAGATTTTTGTGATAATGATCGTCCGGAACGTTTTTATTTCTTTTTTTAACAAAGCCGAAAACCTAGACAGCATAATATGTAGGCATTTTGTGGTTAGTAAAATAGTTAAAATCTGAATTTCAATCTTAATCGTGTGATTACCCCTTTAAAAAAACGATTATCCGATAGATTTAATTACATCAAAAAAACAATTTGTACAATGAATGTTGGTGAGCCCATTACGTAAGCAATCTAGTTTCTTATAAGAAGTTACACATACTAACTAGACAATAGCAACTAAATAAATATTAAGTAACTTATTTCTGCGAACTCTCGAACTTTGATATCCAAATTATTAGCAATAAACTGAATATGGTCAGGAATTTCCTCACTATCATATGAGTCGTAATCACGGTCCGCATGACCACAAGTATCCCTCTATTTTCCACCAAGCTTGTAATACCATATCCAACCCCCGATATTTTAGCCGCCAGAAAACTCGCCATATCAATATCAACATATGCAACTTCATTATAACTATCATGATCAACCATATAATCAACCGTTTTCTAATGTTTACCAACATCACCCACAGACAAAAATTTCTCGTAGCTAAATATTATTCTGGGTACAACCTTTCCCTTCCACATACATACCGAACGAGCAGGCTTTACTAACCGATTATACTTTCATAGTAACCAAGTGATCATCATTTGGAGCATAAAACGAGTTACTAATGGATGATGATTTGGGTACGAATAGGGGAGGAGCTCTTAAGTCAGTTGGTTTGGGTGACTTTTAGGGTAGGTTTATGTAAAACCCGCATTTTGAGAACACGAATTTTGATCATTTATGTCATTTTGAAAATTTGAAGTTCATTTCTGAAAATTTATTTCAATTTTGAAAATTTGATTTTATTTCATTTCTGGAAATTCATTTAATTTCTAAAATTTCATTTCATTTTTGAAGGTTTAAAATGTGCATTTAATTATTTAAATAAGTTTGAAATAATTAAAATTTATGTTATAAAATCTATTAAAAAATAATAATCATTTAATATATAGTTTATTTAAAAATAAAAAAATATTTATATAAAACTTAATATATGGTTGGTTATATATATATATATATATATATATATATATATATATATATATATATATATATATATATATATATATATATATATATATATATATATATATATAATCTTATTTGTTTTTAGTTACTTAATTTAGAAAGCCTTAAGGGAAAAGGGTGTAAAGTTTTAAGGAGAATATTTGTAAAAAATTTGTAAATGGTAAAAACTTAATTCGTTCTCATCCTACAACATTCTAGTCATGTGCTTTAACAAAGAAAAGGGGAAGAATATTTGAGTTTATGACAAAATATTTGATTTAAGAGAAACTAGATAAAAACTAATGAAACATGTTTCTTCCCTAATTAAGGACTTCCCAAAAATCACAAAAATCAACTCCATATGTATTTTAGCCATCCCATATGTTCTTCATATCCCAAAAACTCCATTGTTGATTTTGCTAAGGTTTTCTCTAAACCTTCATTGAAGAAATCTTGATGTTTTACGCTTTTTCCTCCATTTTTTCCTCCTTTCTTAGTGTTTTATTGTTGTGATGGTCTCTTGATCATCATATTCATCTTGTAGGTAAGTATTCAGCCTCTAAACCATGTGTCACAATGGTGTTTTTATTATATTTTTATGTATTGTGTTGATTAGGATTTTATGAACCCCAAAAATGTGTTTTTGGTGATTTAATGAATTAAAAACCTTTCCATGTGTTAGATCTTTTTAGATTAGTCCTAAAATGGGTTTTGATAAGTTACTACATGAGTTATAACATGATCTAAACATCCTATCATGATCTAGACCTCTAAAATCTTTAAAACAAAATAAGGATCCAAAGTTGTCTGGTTTTTGGATCATCTTGTAAGGGCTATAAAATGAGTTTCATAATACCTTTTAAAGTGTTTCAACACCTTATGATTATGCCCTTTAAATCTAGTTTTTTAAAAACTGGTCTTTAATCACTTTGTAAGGGTCGGGAACTAGGTCTAACAATCTAGTCTTTGAAAACAGTCCACAAAAACTAGGTTTAAGAAAATGGTTCAGTTTGTAAAAGCTATACAATGAGTTCTATGATATCTTTTTAAGTGATTCCAGAGCCTATGATTATGCTCTTTGAATCTACCTTTCAAAACTGGTCTTAAATCATTTGTAAGGGTTTGGGAAATAATGTTACTGTTCGGATCTTTAAAAACAGTCCACATATTACGAGTTTAAAGAAAGTGGAAAACTAGGGTTTTAAATCACCGAATCATAGAAACTTGTAATCTATGATGTATGATCAGTATATATGATGTTATTATATGCATGTTGTAGCCTTGGTGACACGGGATTAGGACTTGTTGCGTTATGTGTGGATTTCTGATTTGTTTTGCAATAAGGTACGAATATCCGATTCTTCTAGTAAGAACACTCTGTTTACTCTTTTGTATACTCTTCCATTTGATCATTCTGTATGCCATTGCTATGTTTCCTATGAGATTGATTTTTCTTTTGATATTATCTTTGATTCCCTTTGCCTTGATTTGATCTTTTTTGTTTGATATGCCTTCATATACTTCTTTTGACCAATTATGATATATGCTCTGATATGCCTTTTGTTATGAACCCCTCATGTCCGAGACATATTCTGTTTCCTAGTCATGGAGGTACCATGACCATGTCATCGATGCACCAGTGGCATGACACCATCTGGGGTGGTGTGATTAGACCCCAACGTTGCCTTTTGATTGCCATTTTGCTATATATTTTGTGATTTCGTACGCTAGTCATGAGATAGTGTACGTGCTATTCTGTTTTGCATGGGGGCGTATGGATGCATCCTAGGATTTTGGTAAGTATGATATAATCTGTAGTGAATGGGTTGTGTGTGCTATACACCCCGTAGCGATCCTCGTACATGGGATTTGCGCCCCATGTACACCTATCTGACTGTTTGACTGATATGATATGTGATTTATTATATGAGCTCGTGGGCATTCCGTTACCTTTCCTTCATATACTCTATATGATTTCTTATATTCATTATTTTGTTTATATATTATTGATTTCGTAGCTTCCGTTATCACCCATTACTTTTCAGCCTTATTTGGTATATATCCGTTCACTGGCCGTTTTGCTCAGCCGTGTTTATTTTTCATGCGGCAGGCTTTTATCCGGAGGCTGGGCTATTAGAGTGTTGGCTTTCCTAGAGTTACCCAGAGTTTAATAAAACCATTATGACATTTTTATGATTTGCTACATTTTCATTTTAGACCCCATTGTTTTAGGGATTTTTATTATTAAGATATTTTTTTGAATATTATGATGTTTTAATAGAAGTTTCAATTTAGCCCTTTAAAATATGGTGTATCTGATGTGACACTATAGTAGTTGCACTTTGTCTCTTTTCGGAGCGGGGTGTTACAATTTATGTCTGAGGAAGGTCTCCTCGTCTGGAAGTTAGATATACCTCGATTATTGAGAAATTAACAAGATTAAAAAGAAAATTGAGCGAGGAAAATTTACTCTTATAGATGATTAAGGGAATCTGGTTTCTAAGAAAAGGTTGATATTTCAGGTGAGTTTAATGAAGGGGATGTAGTTGAACCTATGGATAATGATATAAAAAAATTTCTCGTTGCTAAAACGTCTTATGTGAGATATCGGACTAATATTTTGTGAAAACAATGGAAAGATTCGTACAAGAATGCTTATGATGATCACGACTCATATGATGATAATATATATGATAATCAGGATATTCTGAGTAGCGACTAGTCTATTGTTAATAATATCGGAATCAGAGTCCGTTGACACATGAAATTTTAGTATTCATTATGTTTTATGTGAATTTTACTTGTATTATGTGTTTGTTTCTCATAGAAAGTTATTTGTTTATGTAACAGACAAACATGTATGATTAACCTATATCTTTTCTAAAAATATTTTCTTAAAATAATAATTTTTTCGATAAAATCCTTTTCCCAAAAAAATATAATTTTGTTCTTACAATTATCAACCAGTCAACCGAATGTTAAAAAACACTTGCACTTTATGAGCACACGTACTTTAAAATTATATTCTCGTTGTCATGTAAACTAGGTCAGCATTTACAAAACGACAAGTACATAGACGAGAGTTGTAATTAGTCTATATATTAAAGAAGAGAATCACGTTTCTATAGAAACAATGATACTCCTCTCATTAGAACAAATAAATGTTTCTTCCTTCCCTCACAGCGTGACCCTTCTCTCACAATAAACACACAAACTAAATACACACGGTTTTGATTCCGACCAATTTATCGATCCATGTGTGCATTGATTATGCTTTGACGTTATCCCTCTTCCCCCTTAGTCATTAATAACAATCCGGTTTCCCTTTAAAAAATTGTTATTAATTATTTTTCCTCTTTTAATTGGCCTTTTGCTTGCGCTTTGGTGATTGATCCTTACTTAATTGTGATTGGCCGCTTCTATAGTGGCTACAGTGAACGCATCTTAACCGTTGGTTACGTAATTGGTGTCACGATGGTGTCCCTTGATTTTGTAGGTCTTGCATCTATATATATAGGGCCATCACCAACCCAATTGATCTGGATTTGCATAATTTGTGGAGTAGCTACAGTTTTCCATTCGTTGCTCATCTTTCCTATTTTTATCTTGATCCGGATCGCAAACGTTTGTAAGTTTCCATATTCTTATGTCTTCCTACTTACATGTTTTAATTTATGCACTTGGTTACGATTCATTTGTCAAAGTGATGTATTTGGTTATACAGTTGTTTCTGTTATGGGTTGCTATGTGTAACACCCCCATTTTACCTTTACGCAACAGAACATTGATCTGGGGAAATACTTCATAGAACACAAGTCTTAATAATAGAAAACAACTCAAAAGAGTGATGAAGTCAAATTTCTTTATATTTCATTGAAAAATCAGAGTTTTACATATGAGGTTCCCAAAATCTAGAATAATTTCAGTCATGTGCCTCTTCATGCCATCCTTGTGCTGCTCCATGCTGTCAGTCAAAAATTATCTGAAATATATGCTTAAAGTCAACACAAAGGTTGAGTGAATCCATAGGGTTTGAACATGTTTTGAATACAAGTATATCATCCGGGCTACAGTGTTATACACCCATATAAAATAGTTATCATACTACACTATGCTCATGACCCCGTTGCTAGACAATAACCAACAAACTGCCCTTATAAGAAGGAAGCTTGCCAGTCTATCCTTAGTTTAGAAAAACAAAGTGTATCTGTTTAGCCAATGTAGGAACCTTCAGCTGCTGGCAAGCGCGACTTGCCCAGATAGGGGATGTCAAACCCCAAATAGTACTATTCACAATATTAGCGTTCATTTTTAAGAAATGATTAGCGGTTCACGATTAAAAAGGGACTTAATGGAAGTAGTAAACATAGTGTCAATAATCATATCTGAGAAGTATACCAAAAACACTTGTATTCTATTTTTAGCATATATCCCCCTCATGGGTTTTCAAGTCATTTAGAACGCATTAAAAAGTAAGGCTATGAACTCACGATATTTTAGAAATCAATTAGTCAAAACAATTCATATTTCTTTATTAAGTAGCATATATCCCCCTCATTGGTTTTCAGATCATTTATAAAGCTTTAAAAGTGAGTCTATGAACTCACGATATTATATTTAAAAATCATATAGATTAAAAACACATGTATTCTAGTTTTAGCATATATCCCCCACACGAGTTTTTAAATCATTTATAAAGCATTCAAAAGTGAGGCTATGAACTCACATTATGTCCATAGAATCCAAGCTATAATCAGTTATATTTCATTCACAGATAAACAGCTTGATCACACCACAACTTGGTTTCATAAACAACAACTTGATCTCACACAAACCTGGATTAATACATTGTGTATAGTATCAAGTCTTTGACTTTTTTCTTGTTCAATAATGTTAACTGTTAAGTGTTGGTTATATATTCTTTCATTAATATTTAGTTGTAATTCTAGCACCATTGTTCGGACCATCATACTCAGAAGTCATTCTATAAACGTTTGAGGAGCGAGGGCACCTTAAATCGTAAACTCAACCACTCAGTCAGAACGTAATATCGAGATGGAACATCTTTGTACAAATCTTCCTACTAACATGATACTTTAATTACTTCCTCATATTCATAATTAATCCTCTTTAGTTTCAAAATTGGCAAAAATAGCCCTTTTAGTTATACTTTGGTATAATTACACTTTTATCCCTTAAAGTATATAGTTTTAGTATTTGCATTTTAAACCCTCAATATTTAACCTTAGGAACTAAAACTTTCCAATGTTTATTCTTATATATTTAACTTTCACATAATGACACTTTTGGCCCAAAATGTTAAATAGTTTCAAAAATGACAGTTTTAGTCCCTACACTTGTAAATATCACATAACAACCTCAAAAATGGACAAAATGATCTTGGAATTTAAAAAAAAGTTTCAAAACATATTTATAATCATAATAACAATATTTCTCTAGAATTATAGCTTTTGAAATGGGTTTTTACTTATTATTTCATGTAAATTACAAAACTAGGGTTTTAAGACATCTTTAACTTATAACTTCCATTTAAATTGATTAAATGACTTAGTTTCTTTTAGATTATCTTTCTAACATATTTTTGGCATTATAACAACTCTAATAAAGTTATTTTAACAAGATCAAAGCATATCTAACATAGAAATTACCTAGCATGCTCCAAAATAACTCCTAATGGCTTCCTATGAGCACATCTTGCTATCAAAACTTCAAGAGCTTCAATGGATAGCTTCAAGACCTGGTTTCTAGTCTTGGGACATGTCCTAGGACGTATATATAAGTGGAAATCAGAATGGGTATGGAGGTTAAGAGAAAATGGGGTGCAAGTTCAAATGAAAGCATTACGCCCCTATTTATAGCAATTTCGACCCTTAGGCTCCAAGTTAAGGCTTAGGGCGTGTAAGATAGATATATTACTGACTAAGGGAGGCTATTGAAGGTCTATTCACGTTTTTAGAGCCTAGCTTCATTCCAATCCTTAACTTGTGGCTAAAATGATACACGGATGGATAATGATAAGATTGGTGATGTGTAGCAACCAAGGAGGTGATACACCAGCTTTTTTACACTCCTAAAATATCTAGGAACATGAAAATATCTGATTTTCAAATTTGGAATGGGAGGGAAAGAGTTTAAAACGAGTTTTGGAGGGAAATAGTAAAACTAGGTTCAATTCTAGGGCTTGTAACTTTGTAATTTTGGTGATTAATGGTTTAGGAATGTGATTAGTGATGGATTAGGGTTTATTTACGGTATTCACATTGTAATTAAAAAGTTTGGATCTTTGGTTTGAAGTTTAACAAAGGTTTGATGTGAAAATTGGAAGAAAACTTAGGCGGGTTAGATTTTCTAATGATTTAGGGTTTAATCTTAATAAATATGATTATCCTTCAACTAGATACTAATGTAAACTCAATTTATACATCCTAGATTGTCCTTAATGTGTTCATAAAGTCCCTACAGTGGTTTTATTAAGTTATTCTAGGTAAACATGTCTAAAGGGTGAAAATACCCATTTTGACCTAATTTACAAGCCATGCATTAAAATCTTGTACCTTGTGTATTAGGGTACTTTTATATTGTCTCAATATAATCTTATAACCTTAATCAAGTCCTATAAATATTTATAGACTTGTCCAAAAAGAACTATTTAGTGATTCTATGTGGATTTTTTAATATTAGGGTTTTTAGGTCATTATCCTAATGAGTTTTTATCTTGGGTAATTAGTGTTTGTACCTTTATAAACACTTACTCTAGGGATTATATAGTATGTTTATGAATTCTAGGGATTCTACATTTTTAGTTTAAGAGTTTATATAGGTTGATCATATTCTAGGAATAATTATGGGAGCTTAAGATCCTATGCTTTGATAACTTGTACCTTATGCCTTACCAACTTGTAACTTAACTTTAAATAAATGTATAATATTAATATGATACATAAATGAGTTTTATAATTTGTGGCAAAATATTAGACCCTAATTCAATGTGAAATGGATTTTATTTGCTAATCTTGGTTACTAGGTCTTAACTTGTAATTAGCCTTGGATTTGTGAATATTAGCATTTTGTGATCAATTAACTTTCCCTTATATGGTGTATTAGAATTAGTATAATGTGTTTAATAATATTACATAGTTATTTTATAGTTATATTGCTTGGAATATTATTTACCAAGGGTTTCTAGGTGGTGATCTAGACTATCATGTACAATTACTTGTACATAGCTTTGTATAGTTTGTTCTTACCATTCTTAGGTATTATTATGTCTTCAAAGTATAGTTTACAATTTTTTTATAATCCTTAGTGAATTCATATGTGTTTTCCATTCATAGCTTACCATTCTTGAGTTTACAACCCATTTATAGGGATTCTAGGGTTTCTAAGGGAATTTAGGGCATCACAGTTACATTTGAAATGTTCTTATCAATATTGAACTTATTAGATCACTTTTAGATCTTATACTTGATATATACATTGTATTGACAACATATAGGAATATGTTGTAATGGCAGTTCAAGTTATGAGAAGCATTTCATCTTACCAAGTAAGGCATAAAAGCAAAAATTTATTGCCAAATTTTCATATTGAGACTATCATAGCTTATAGCATAGATGTGAAATTTGAGGGTAACATAGCATATCAAGGTCAAACTTTAACTCTTAGGTGCTCAAATTCTATCTTAGAACTTTATTCACATATCCAGAATACAGTTTTACTGTTGGTATTTAGTTTCACATCAATCTATTTAATCAGAGTCATTATCACAATGAACATACATGAAGCATCATTTATGTCTTAGTGATCAAAATCATATTATTACCTCATAAGAATGGAATATTGAAAACATACTAGTTAATCATATAAATCTTCCTTAGCTTCCAAAAAAAAGGATTGTGATTATTACCGAGTTCTTTGGGAAACTCAAGTCAATATGTCACTACTCATATCAAAATCTTGAATTGATTATCGCATTTTTCAAAAATCAATTTGGATAATCGATAGTGAAAATATCCTTTTCAACTAGATACTGTTTAATATGGTGTAGTTTATCATTCACAGTGAGAAATCTTAATCAAAACAGTCTATCCAATTTACCATTTAAATCTAGCAGTTACCTAGGTCACTATTCAACGTACTATAAAGCTCTATTCTCATATAACC
Source organism: Glebionis coronaria (assembly GCA_025667525.1). Taxonomy (NCBI): domain Eukaryota; kingdom Viridiplantae; phylum Streptophyta; class Magnoliopsida; order Asterales; family Asteraceae; genus Glebionis; species Glebionis coronaria. The sequence goes on from CM046877.1 coordinate 178,990,671, forward strand.
TTCTCAAATAGTTTCATGAACTACTTTGGGTTTCGTAAGTTGAAAATCTCCAACTTTAGCCCAATAGATACGCAAATGGAACTTCTCTCCATAGAGTGCTTTGAACACTGCTGCTTTAAGTATAGCAGGATAACTATTGTCATACGAGAATTTTTACCAATGTTAAGTGTCTTTCTAAACTTTATAAGAGATACATGGAGTAGGTAGTTTAGTATCTAGATAGTTCTTTCACTAAGTACCTTAGTATACTTATCTAGACAGTATAACATATTACCCTCGGGTATTTTGTATATACTTTTAGGATTAAGATGTGAAACACTCGTCATGATCTTAGGTGATAGATATTGATTCTCTATGTCGACAGATTATTTCTGGTATAACCTCGTCAAAGTTCCTATATCATTATTTTTCTTGATACAAATAAATCTTGCAGCTTTAATAAAACAATCGACAATGACCCAGATGGCGTCGTGTATACCTAAAGTAAACAAAATCCTCATTGTTCTTTCTTATTTCCATGGGGGAAATTCGGATTGAACTAGTAAGTCGGATGACTTAATATTCTGCTTTAAGAGCATAATATAAGGATTTGAAAGTTTCTTCGAGTTGAATGGAATACTTCAACTTACAGATTCCAAATCTAAGACGAATATTCACATATTCTCACTTAATGTTCTAACGTTTTATTAAGTCCACACTTGTCTTATATCGAATTTCTTTAAGTCCATTTATAAATTCTCACTGACATAAAGATGCGTCCAACTTTATGCAAGGAAGAAATTATAAATTTGGTGATTTAAATTTATTTATTTGACTGAAGCGTCCTAATTCAATCAAATAAATAGAATGTAAATCATTGACTTATAAATTTCCGACATGACACGAGTATAGACAAATATTCTAGCATTTGACATATTTATCATACCCTTAAATTTCCTTCTTACGTCGGCGTATGTAAGACGTCTTGTATATAATATCTCAGAATACGATGTTTCTAGAGACGAATGACGTTAAAATATAAGATGGTATTTCATTCCCTATAGAATACAGAATAATCCTACCAAACATATGATTTATAAGGCCATTTGCCCTTACAAATACTAGTCCAATGATCATCTATGTTGAAAATCTGACACCAGATTGTGCAAATTTCTGTGTGATGTAGGGTGCATTTCTTACACAGAAGAAAATTTCCATCATATTTACCGTAGATTGGATTAGTAATTCTAGTTATGGTAGTTTCTTGTTTCATTATAATTTACGAACGTTCATTCATTGCCGAGTTTACGCTTAAGATTTTTCTGATTTTTGCACAAGATTGTGCCTAATTACCTTGTTCATCAACTTTTGGGATATGTTAATGACTTGTTCCAATAATTTGGGATTTTTGGAAGTGGTAATATTTCTTTAAAATCTTTGATAATATTCCTAAGCTAACAAAATCTTCTGATGGGGTCTTCTTAATAGAATTTCAGATGAAATTTCATGACATAATTCCATGATAAAATCTTCTTATGAAGGCTTTTTTTCATTCTACGGAATAGGATTTATCTCTACTAACTCTTGAAATTTCCTCGTGTATGTCTCGAGGTTAATTCCTTTTGTCATTAGATAGCGGAGTTCTTCTTTTCTCTTCTCGATCATATTTCTAAGAAATATTTGAAATTTAATCAAGCGATCTTATGTATTTCTTTTATCTCAATGGGTTGAGTATAAATAATTTACCAAGATAAGTGACGAAGTGCTATCTTCTTATATCAAGCTTCACTTTATAATTTTAAATATGCTTAGTATGATAGGAAACTAAATTAATCCAACGGGTGATACTAATAGCATCTTTTCTTCCTTGGATATCAAAAACTAACTAGTCATCGAGTATTCTTCCGGATAGTACTTCTTATTTACTATTTGTAATTGTAGGATTGCAGCCACATTATCGTTAATCATTTGTCTCACATATTCAAGGTTTAGAATGAGGGGAAAGAATAGAAATAATTCAGAATCCAAGGTATACTCATATCAGAAAACATTCATCACATATGTATAGGAATACATATAAATGCTTATCGAACACAAGGTATATCTTTTAGGTTTATAGGAAACTCACTATGTTGATTATCATTCATATCTAAGGATAATAAATTCAATTATGAAATATAATTTCAATGTTTTCTACGGATTTATAAAGATATGACTCATGCATAATCGTAACAATTTTTTTCATGATATGGAATGGGGGAATATAACGGAAAATGTAAAAACTCGTCTTATAGAACAAGCTTCTCTTTTACATATCCTATAGAAGAATCTTTTGAGAATAGAATATTTCTAGAAAACTTGGGAAGTTTCCTTTCTCTTTCTTCAAACTTGCGGGTTATGTTCAACTTGATAATTATCATTATCATAGAATAATAGAAATTCTAAAGAATATATACTTTATCAAGTATATGTTTTTCTTAGAATTAACACAATTTTATTCATAATTACTTGTGAGAAAACCAAGAAATAGGGCTTTCTTACTACTCAAAAATAAATATGAAATGACAAGATGAGAAGCACAACTTTTATTTATTAACAACTTGTGTGTTTAAACTTACAAGACAAGCTTCATTGTTAACATAAAAGTGAAGACATAAAGTTAAAAGTATTTACAACTTAATATTCTAATGTTTTCATCTCTCCTTCTTAAGTTTCTTTGATGGCATCAAAAAGATTCGTATATTAGCTCGATGTCTAATATGAATGTCCTCAATGACTAACTCAAGAGTAGAAATCTTCAGTCGAGCTTGAACAATTTCTTCATTTTGTATCATTTGTCTTCTATGCAACTTGGTTTTAGCTTCTTCTAAATCTCCTTCTAACTTCTCAAAATCCCGTTGTATAATTCTTTGGATCTTCTGAAGTCCTTCAACTTTATCTTCAAGATCTTCAATACGCTCGGGAGGAACTTCTTTCATAAAGGGTAGGACATCTATAAGTTGTTGTTCATAGGTATTTTTAGGTAAGGTTTCAGATATAGGTGATCGTATATTAATAGGATAAGGTGATGGAAAATCTTGGTGTCGAGGTGTAAAATTTATTTCTTCATTATATGCTCGTATAACTTGCATATAGGGGTCGTTATCAAAAGGTAAAACGGGTTTTGGGATTTTTTGTATTTTTTGAAGTATCATAAGGTTTATTCATCGGGAGAGTTATTAGGAACACTTGCAGAACACTCTTCTTGAGAATCCGATAAGATGATAATAGGAGGGAGATAGGGATACCTATTTCTAGAGACGTCAATAAATCCTAACTTATTTATAGTAGGTTACGTACACATAAACATAGTATCATTTAAATATTGTTCTACAAGGTAGCAGTACAAGTATTGGCATAATATTACCTCAATCTTGTAGCAGCATTGGCATTGGCACGGAGGACTTTCTTGAAATTATTTTAAAAGTAGTTATAGTCAAGATTTTAATTGTTCTTTATAACCATGGCTCTGAGTACCAATCTATAAAATGCCCTTATAAGAAGGAAGCTTGCCAGTCTATCCTCAGTTTAGCAAAATAAAGTGTATATGTTTAGCCAAGGTAGGAACCTTCAGCTGATGGCAAGCGCGACTTGCCCAGACAGGGGATGTCAAACCCCAGATAGTACTATTCACAATATTAGCGCTCATTTTCAAGAAATGATTAGCAGTTCATGATTAAAATGGGACTTGATGGAAGTAGTAAACATAATGTTAATAATCATATCTTAGAAGCATACCAAAAACACTTGTATTATATTTTTAGCATATATCCCCTCACGGGTTTTCAAATTATTTAGAAAGCATTAAAAAGTGAGGCTATGAACTCACGATATTTTAGAAATCAATTAGTCAAAACAATTCATATTTCTTTATTAAGTAGCATACATCCCCCTCACGGGTTTTCAGATCATTTACAAAGCTTTAAAAGTGAGGCTATGAACTCACGATATTATGTTTAAAAACCATATAGTTTAAAAACACATGTATTCTAGTTTTAACATCTATTCCCCTCGCAGGTTTTTAAGTCATTTATAAAGCATTTAAAAGTGAGGCTATGAACTCACCTTATGTCAATAGAATCTAAGTTATAATCAGATATATTTCATTTACAGAGAAACAGCTTGATCAAACCACGACTTGGTCTCATAAACAATAGCTTTATCTCACACAAACCTGGATTAATACATTGTGTATAGTATCAAGTCTTTGACTTTTTTAGGTTCAATATTTTTAAGTGTTGGTTATATATTCTTTCATTAATATTTGGTTGTAATTCTAGCATCATTGTTCGGGCCATCAAACTCAGAAGCCATTCTATAAACGTTTGAGGAGCGAGGGCACTTTAAATCGTAAACCCAACCACTCAGTCAGAACATAATATCGATATGGATCATCTTTGTACAAAGCTCCCTACTAACATGATACTTTCATTACTTCCTCATATTCATAATTAATCTTCTTTAGTTTCAAAATTGGCAAAAATAGCCCTTTTAGTTATACTTTGGTATAATTACACTTTTAACCCTTAAAGTATATAGTTTTAGTATTTGCATTTTAAACCCTCAATATTTAACCTTAGGAAATCAAACTTTCCAATGTTTATTCTTATATATTTAAATTTCACAAAATGACACTTTTGGCCCAAAATATTAAATAGTTTCAAAAATGACAGTTTTAGTCCCTACATGAACCAAATGATATAGGATTTTAATACAAAGTTTCAAAACATATTAATAATCATGATAACAACATTTCTCCAGAATTATAACTTTTGAAATGGGTTTTTGCTTATTATTTCATGTAAATTACAAAACTAGGGTTTTAAGTGTGAGACCCCAGAATTTGACATGGAACAACTAGGCAACGAGGGGGTAACACGTCATAGTACAAAAAACAATGAATTATAGTTGACACAAAGCTGACGTAATAAAAGAATATATATCACATCATAAATGATCAGAGTTTTAAACATAGGTCCCAGAGTTTTATATGCGGAAACATATATTATTTCATCTTGATTTATAACATAAAGTTGTCCAAAAGATAGAATAAACTTCTGACAGTTTATATAAAACCAATCTTTCAAAAGCATCATAAAAATCTCCAAGCTGCGATAATATCCTGCGGGCTCCCATCCAAGAAAAGCTAAGTAATAATACCTGAGATTAAACATGTAAAATCGTCAACATAAAGTTGAGTGATATTCATAGGTTTAGCAGTAAAGGTGTGGAACACAAGCATTCATTTGTAAAACAAGTAGTATGGAGTATGGTTATATACGTCAACCATAGTCCGAAACCATTATTATTGTTGTTCAGTTCATGAACCGAAGCTTAATTCAATGTAAGTTCCTCTAGGGAGTACTCAGCCTAAATACTCAAGTAATAAACAAATATCGATGCGTCAAGGTACTTGAGACGGGGATAGTCAATCCCGATGGATCCACCCACAACATTCGCGCTTAGTACTCGAAATTAACGGTTCATGATCAGGAGAGGAAACTTAAGGCTAGAGACTAAAAAGCAATAATAATAATGAAAGTCTGGAAAGCATACACGTTCTGGATAGCATACAAGTTCTGGATAGCATACAGTTTTTAAATGGTTGTGTTCCACCATGTAAAATCTCACCCCGTGTTTAGAAACCATGTACAAGTAAAAAGGGTCACCTTAGCCACGAGGTAAGCCAATCACGGTACTCAGCAACTGAGTACAAACAATGGTAGTGAGACGATCACTGACGATATGGATGCCCGGGAAACACAAAAACCGCAACCTATCAAAATAAGGCGTGCGTTAAGACTTGAACTCAATATAGATATGTACCAAATATAATATGAATCAAATGTTTTCAAAGTATTCATGTTTCAAAACCATTGACACGAACCAAATGAATTCATACTAACCATTTATTCCAACACTACACGTTAAAACACTTGTACATTGAAATTGACCCGTCATAAGACGCCAAGTCAACGCAAGTAAAACTATTCTTTAACCTTATTCGGACCAGTAGATAAGTCATTTAAATAATGACTAAGCACTCGAACAAGTCACCATGTCCGATGGTGAATACTCAAACTCACACAACACAAACATTGAACTATGTGTCCAAAATAAAATCAGTAAGTACACCCCGAATGTACACACCGATATACCCTATCTAGACTTGTATGTTTTAGATGAAAATTGGTGTCAATGTCACTTATAACCTGTATAAGACCTCACCAAAATTTGAGACCAAGTTTACACTTTAAAATCCATCAGCTCGACACTTTACTCGACTCCAAATTTGGGACTGATTTGTGCACGTGTTTTGTAAAACCGATTAGACCACTTTAAAAGTACTAACTCGACAATCCGTCTTTTGAAACCACTACTAGACTCATTAAACTAAGTTTGTAAACTTTGAAAACCAATAGTAGATTTTATCTAACCAAGCCTAAAGTCCCCGAGAGTCGACCCAAAATCAGCCACAATTTCGGATTGTGCCGACTTGCGTCTCCCGGTACACGAATACTAAAACTAGCATAACTTTTGACTCGTAATGACTTAGAAGCTCTATCTTATACCAAAACGAGCGTCTCGGAAAACTATACAATAATATCAAATAAACTCAGCCTATCTTAGAACTTAAACCCACGAAACAATATATTATAAGCTGTTATCCCAAAATACCTTTTTAAAAAACATGACAAATCAATTTTCTACCAAAGCTAATCATTCTCATACCTCTAGGATCACTATACCATTATTCCCATCAACCAAACACTCCTAAAAACACTTGCATGCAAAATCTAACAAAAACCCGAGGTCAAAATACAACTTTTAAATATCAAAAAGTGTTGATCTTACCAAGATCATCACATGCATGATGATTTAAACACAATCCAACCATGAAATCATAAAAATTAGGAACTTGATGCATGTATGAAATTTTTGTAGCAAAAGAACCACAATTGAATTCCAAGGTGTGGTCTAATTTTTGTTTTAAGACACACAAGGTAAAACTTGATCATTTGAGGGTGTTTGTGGGTTGAAGGTGACGGAAAAACAAAGGGGGAGGAAGAGGTTGTGTTAGATTTTGTTTTTATAAGTTTTGTGGGTGTTTTAGTGGAAAAGAAGGGGGTTTTATATGGTAGGTAGTGGAGGGGATAGATTTGCCAAGTTTTAAAACTTGTGGACTTAAAAACAATTTATAGTTTAAAGGGTAGAAAATAGTTATTGGTAAATAATGAAAATATTTACGGGGCTCGGGTTTCGTAAAAATACTTTTCAAAGGTTACAATGCATCATAAAAATGATTATATGATTTCCCGACATGACTTAATACGTAACTAAAATGACATCATCGAAAATATTAATTATCGAAACAATCGATAATAAAATATAAAGCTTTGGGCATCCGTCGGTATCGCGATCACTAGGAATTCTCGTTGTACATTGATTTTGAATAAACTCATTGTAAAACGCAAGCGGGTGATTTTAAATCAAAAACTTTGATTTAAATTAAATATAGAAAAATAGAATAAGAATTTTATAATTCCAGATAAAATATTGTCAATGAACAGAAAATACTTTAAAAGTATAATTTATTTAAAATTTAAGAATCTCAGGATTTACATATAAAATACAAGAAAACGAAATACGTTGGAAAATTTAGAAACACGAAGAAAAAGAATAAAATATTGCTGAGAAAGTACGGGTTCTCACAGTCTTCCCCCTAAAGGAACTCTGGCCCCCAAAGTTCTCCTGAAAACAGTAGAAGATGCAAACAAGAGGAGGTACAAAGTGTAGAACAAAATTCATTGCTTCCTAGGTAATTTCTGTACCACGGCGAATCTTCACAATTAGAATTCACTACGCTTTAGTTTCTTAGTTCCTTTTCGGATAGATTCAAACTCGGATTAGAATAATGATCTTTAAGTTCGGAGAAAAAAATCAAGAGATAGAATCGTTGGAAATACGTACGATAAACTAACAAGAATGAACACAAGAATCGCTTAAACGGACAAAGTGCGTTAAAATGAATCAAGATTGATAATAGACAAGGAATCGCGGATCGCGCAAACTGTAAAACGTGACAATCTTAAAATGTAAGAATCTACTTACAAGAGAAATAGAAGGGAAAAAAATGAATTACATATGATCATTTAAAATACAAGCTGTCACAGTCAGTTGTCTAGGATTTTGAGATTACTTTAAAACTAAGATTATATATTTTCTTGATTAAAAGAAAATTTTACAAGGTGTAGTGATTTAAAATCAAACTATCTGTATTTAGTGAGTATGATGTTGCTATATCTTTTTCTTGATCAGGATTTTCAAAGCAGAAGTAAAACAGTTCAAAACAGTTATCCTGATCGGCTTAAGAACTTTTGGATGACTGTATGAAATTATCGTTAAAACCTCAGGTTTATCGTTATCATTAGAAAAATCGGGTTTTTCCAAGTTATTTTAGAATCATTGCTAAAAATTATAAATTAACTTAATAATTTCATTATTGAAGGTAAAGTATGATAACATCAATTACTTTAAAAGATACAGCCTGATATCCTTTGAAACACTAGGTAAATTTCCCAAAGGTGATATATATATCTTGTATTTAACTTGAAACAGTTATTTTGGTAATTTAAACATTTGATAAAATGTATAAAATGTTCTTAAAAATTAATAATAATTTTTAGAAATCCCAGAAGGTGATTAAGGTATCAAATGATAGACACGTAACATTTTTTGGTTTCAAAAGGTAACAAGACAGTAACGATTATGAATCATATAAAGGTCAACAATCCGTATGCGAGCGATAACACAAGGGAATAAAACCAAAATTCGTATCAATTCTTAACAAACATGATAGAATAGACGTGTCGATGATAAAAAATAATAAGAAACAAAGGATTATAGCAAGTCATCACTTCTTGAGTGCAGTTGGTGACACCAATAACGGCTTATAAATTTCTCGGTGATCGACATGCGATCGAAAGAGAAAAGCCACACAGCGAATTTTCGAATCAAAGAAAATTATTAAGAAGTTACTTGATAGTAATCCCAGCAAACATCATTTAGCAATGAGAGGCGAAATCAATACATGGTTCACACGAACGAATTTCAAGACGATAAAGTCTAACACACATCATGACAAATACATGTAATCATCGTTCACGTCCAGTTATAAATCATTAATCGCGTCCAGAGACGTTTCGAAGGTCTACCAAAATAGATAGAGATGGTCGATCATAGAAGCATAACAACGTTGAAACTTTCAAGTCTGGTATCAATGGTAAGAATTTAGGCAAATGGTAACGAAAATTGTATCATGAGGATGATGAGGTAACAGGTAAAACAAAGATCGTTGAGTAAGGTAATCTATACTTGAGGCATGTATTTTGTTCAAGAAAAGATAAGGGTTCATATGTGTATGTCGTGAATTGTTTCTACTCGCATAAGATGTAAAAGTTTTCAAAACTTTTATTTATCTAACTTTTTAAGAAACATAATTAAAAAGTTGATTCTTGGTATTTAAGGTGACTACTATTTGGCCTTGCATGGCTCCTTCTAAATTAAGCATAGGTGATCAAGCCATGCATAATTTAGGACTAGCAATGCGATGCTCATCTTCGTCAAACCAGTATTACATATCATATGATTTAAAATATGTATATAATAGCATTTGTAAAAACAGGAATCAAAATGACATATGAAACTTTTCGCCTATAAGTTACTGGCTAATTTGTGAAAATACATTGTAAAATTAATATAAATTAATTTTATAAGATAGCATTCAATTATTTAAGAAAGCCCAAATGAAACCTGTTGTAAAATGATTCGCAAACAAGACTAGTTTGAGTTTATATGATAACATGACAATAGTTTATAAAGTAGCGAGTGGGTTACAAGAGGGAAATAAGGAGTAGTTCAAGACAGTCAACGAAATGGTTACAAGGTGATAAGGTTTCAAGAGATTTAGCAGGAATCGTCAAGATGGTAACGAACGATACGAAAGCAAGAACTTCAACCTTGGCCCAAATCAGTGGTATGATAGAAGCAAAGAACGACAATATAGAATGACAAATCAGTCATATATAAAAGAAAGGATAAAGGAATCCGTAAGTGTGCACATCGTAATTCATTTGACAAAAATACACTTTTAAGAAAGTAGAACATCAGTTTATCAATTCAGTTGGTTCCTAAAAGTTCAAGATTTATGTATGATCGAGCTCAAGTTACTATTTGTAAACATTTTCAAACGCAATCAATGTTTTATGGTTGTAAAATACCAATACTTAAAATTTTACGAGCTCAAACGAACTCAAAAATGCTTCAATCCATATTTTTAAATTCTATCAGTTTTGACTTTTTTAGTCAACTTTGACTTTTGTGTTTGACTAGACCAATTAACTCGCTAAATGATATTTCTAAGACTCGAAGTCTAATGCAATTCGAAGTAAAACGATGTTTTGAACAACTTTCTAGTTTTACTCGAGACTTGAAACGAATAAAAAATGGATAAAAATGCCCTTGCATTAAATCTGTTAATCAAATGATATTTTTGAAATACGCAGAATTAAGTTCTTAAATTTTAAATTTTCAAATGAGCGTAACTTGCTCATTTTTAAAGTTTACTGGTAAAATATTATGTCCAAGACAAACATCTCAACAGGTAAAAATATATTTTTATGTCTAAAAAAAATTGTTTTCTCGACACTGTTAAATTTCCTGTAAAGTTTCTGTACAAAGTATATTTTTCGACATACCTTGAAATTAAATCTAAATTTTCATGATAACTTAAAATTAATGTACACACAAAACTAGGGGATTCCATAAAGACGAAAGAGAATAAACTGTATAATTAATCATGTAAAGAAAACACAATATAGAAATGGTTCAAGAATGCCAATGATAAACTAAGAAATCAAAAATGGCGCGTATCATCCGTGTCTTCGGCTGCAAGATGCAATGGAGGAAGGTCTCCTGGCGGCGTGATTTTCTAAAATCACAAGACATACCGAGAAAGAAATAAAATATTAACAAGTCACACTCCTGAGGCGAGGAGGTTTAATGAAAAAGGGAGGATACAAGTAGGATTGTATTCCAAACAATCGTCACATAATAAATGACGATCATGTGTTCAAGGTACAACGGATGTTGTAAGTCGAAGTCGAAGCGTAGATTGGTCAATGAAATAAAATGTAGTCCATGTACAATTGTCGTGTAAAACGGTGACGTAAAGGTCAATCAAGATTATGAAAACCCACGATATTATTCTACACTGATTCAACGAATGCTTCAAGATGTGTGACTCACACGATGTCTTTTAGTCTTTCTGGGAGACACATTGAGCCACACAATGGTCTATAGACTAGACATTCAATTTCGAATGGTCGGAAAGAAAATCTGCGTATCTAAATAGCTATTTTAAAGGAAATAAACAATGAAAGTAACATGTACGGTAGTAAGAATGAAAATCAGGAGTTTTATCGAAAACAACACTTATTCAATTCCGAACAATGGTATCACGAGAGTATGCACAACATGTAGCAGCGAGTCGAGAAAAACATATGATTCAAAACGAACGAGTATATGAAGTCATTCGTATCACGCATAAATGACTAGCAATAGTACTCAGAAAAGTGAGCATGAAAAGTCGGCAGCATACGCGCTCTGAATACAAGTAGGTAACATCGTAACAATATAAAATCATTGTAACAAGATCAGTTCACAAGAACAAGAATTCCAGAAATATAGTAAGAGCAGATGTAATCAAGTAATATCCAATATTAATTCATGAAGCACAAAGGCTTTGAAAAGACATAGTAATTATCGTCACTAGGGTAATGTAATATTTCAACATGTAATCAAGAGATGAAATAATACAACGATAATTAAAAGTAAATAATAAGGATTAGAGAGTTACCCGCGCAGATATCGAACAACATTGGCAAATTCTGTGTTTGACACTTAAAACATGAAATAAGTGAACTTTCGGTTATTGACTAAGTTTTGAAAAACGAACCAGTTCCCTATAACCACCGAACTGATACCACTATGTGAGACCCCCAGAATTTGACATGGAACAACTAGGCGACGAGGGGGTAACACGTCATAGTACAAGAAGCAATGAATTACAGTTGACACAAAGCTGACGTAATAAAAGCATATATATCACATCATAAATGATCAGAGTTTTAAACATAGGTCCCAGAGTTTTATATGCGGAAAAATATATTATTTCATCTTGATTTATAACATAAAGTAGTCCAAAAGATAGAATAAACTTCTGACAGTTTATATAAAACCAATCTTTCAAAAGCATCACATAAATCTCCAAGCTGCGATAATATCCTGCGGGCTCCCATCCAAGCAAAGCTAAGTAATAATACCTGAGATTAAACATGTAAAATCGTCAACATAAAGTTTAGTGTATTCATAAGTTTAGCAGTAAAGGTGTGGAACACAAGCATTCATTTGTAAAACAAGTAGTATGGAGTATGGTTATATACGTCAACCATAGTCCGAAACCGTTATTATTGATGTTCGGTTCATGAACCGAATCTTAACTCAATGTAAGTTCCTCTAGAGAGTATTCAGCCTAAATACTCAAGTAATAAACAAATATCGGTGCGTCAAGGTATTTGAGAAGGGGATAGTCAATCCCGATGGATCCACCCACAACATTCGCGCTTAGTACTCGAAATTAACGGTTCATGATCAGGAGAGGAAACTTAAGGCTAGAGACTATAAGCAATAATAATAATAAAAGTCTGGAAAGCATACACGTTCTGGATAGCATACAACTTCTGGATAGCATACAGTTTTTAAATGGTTGTGTTCCACCATGTAAAATCTCACCCCGTGTTTAGAAACCATGTACAAGTAAAAGGGGGCTATGAACTCACCTTATCCACGAGGTAACCCAATCATGGTACTCAGCAACTGAGTAGAAACAATGGTAGTGAGACGATCACCGACGATGTGGATGCCCAGGAAACACAAAAACCGCAACCTATCAAAATAAGGCGCGCGTTAAGACTCGAACTCAATATCAATATGTACCAAATATAATATGAATAAAATGTTTTCAAAGTATTCATGTTTCAAAACCATTGACACGAACCAAATGAATTCATACTAACCATTTATTCCAACACTACACGTTAAAACACTTGTACACTTGAAATTGACCCGTCATAAGACGCCAAGTCAACGCAAGTCAAACTATTCTTTAACCTTATTCGGACCAGTAGCTAAGTCATTTATATAATGACTAAGCACTTGAATAATTCACCATGTCCAATGGTGAATACTCAAACTCACGCAACACAAACATTGAACTATGTGTCCAAAATAAAATCAGCAAGTACACCCCGAATGTATACACCGATCTACCCTATCTAGACTTGTCCGTTTTAGATGAAAATTGGTGTCAAGCTCACTTATAACCTGTATAAGACCTCACCAAAATTTGAGCCCAATTTTACACTTTAAAATCCATCAGCTAGACACTTTACTCGACTCTAAATTTGGGACAGATTTGTGCACTTGTTTTGTAAAACCGTTTAGACCACTTTAAAAGTACTAACTCGACAATCCGTCTTTTGAAACCACTACTAGAATCATTAAACTAAGTTTGTAAACTTTGAAAACCAGTAGTAGCTTTTATCTAACCAAGCCTAAAGTCCCCGAGAGTCGACCCAAAATCAGCCACAATTTCGGATTGTGCCGACTTTCGTCTCCCGGTACACGAATACTAAAACTAGCATAACTTTTGACTCGTAAGACTTAGAAGCTCTATCTTATACCAAAACGAGCGTATCGGAAAATTATACAACAATATTAAATAATGTCAGCCTATCTCAGAACTTAAACCCACGAAACAATCTATTATAAGCTGCTGTCCTAAAATACCTTTTTAGAAAACATGACAAATCAATTTTCCCACCAAAGCTAATCATTCCCATACCTCTAGGATCACTATACCATCATTCCCATCAATCAAACACTCCTAAAAACACTTGCATGCAAAATCTAACATAAACCCAAGATCAAAATACAACTTTTAAGGATCAAAAAGTGATGATCTTACCAAGATCATCACATGCATGATGATTTAAACACAATCCAACCATGAAATCATAAAAATTAGGAAACTTGATGCATGTATGAAATTTTTGTATCAAAAGAAACACAATTGAATTCCAAGGTGTGGTCTAATTTTTGTTTTAAGAGAATCAAGGTAAAACTTGATCATTTGAGGGTGTTTGTGGGTTGAAGGTGACGGAAAAACAAAGGGGGAGGAAGAGGTTGTGTAAGATTTTGTTTTTATAAGTTTTGTGGGTGTTTTAGTGGAAAAGAGGGGTGTTTTATATGGTAGGTAGTGGAGGAGCTAGATTTGCCAAGTTTTAAAACTTGTGGACTTAAAAACAATTTATTAGTTTAAAAGGGTAGAAAATTGTTATTTTGTAAATATTGAAAATATTTACGGGGATCAGGTTTCGTAAAAATACTTTTCAAAAGTTACAATGCATCATAAAAATGATTATATGATTTCCCGACACGACTTAATACGTAATTAAAACGACATCATCGAAAATATTAATTATCGAAACAATCGATAATAAAATGTAAAGTTTTGGGCATCCGTCGGTATCGCGATCACTAGGAATTCTCGTTGTACATTGATTTTGAATAAACTCGTTGTAAAACGCACGTGGGTGATTTTAAATCAAAAAATTTGATTTAAATTAAATATGGAAAAATAAAATAAGAATTTTATAATTCCAGATAAAATATTGTCAATGAACATAAAATACTTTAAAAGTATAATTTATTTAAAATTTAAGAATCTCAGGATTTACACATAAAATACAAGAAAACGAAATACGTTGGAAAATTCAGAAACACGAATAAAAATAATAAAATAATGTAGGGAAAGTACGGGTTCTCACATTAAGACATCTTTAACTTATAACTTCTATTTAAATTGATCAAATGACTTAGTTTCTTTTAAATTATCTTTCTAACATAATTTTGGCATTATAACAACTCTAAGAAAGTATTATAACAAGCATAGCTAACATAGAAATTACATAGGATGCTTCAAAATGGCTCCTAATGGCTTCGTAGGAGCACATCTTGCTATCGAAGCTTCAATAGCTTCAATGGCTAGCTTCTAGACCTATTTTCTAGTTTTGGGACATGTCCTAGGACGTATATAGAAGTGGAAATTAAAATTGGTATGGAGGTTAAGAGAAAACGGGGTGCAAGTTGAAATGAAAGCATTTCGCCCCTATTTATAGCAATTTCGACCCTTAGGCTCCAAGTTAAGGCTTAGACGTGTAAGATAGATAGATTTCTGACTAAGGGAGGCTAGTGAAGGTCTATACACGTTTGTATAGCCTAGCTTCATTCCAATCCTTAACTTGTGGCTAAAATGATACACGGATGGATAATGATAGGATTGGTGATGTGTAGCAACCAAAGAGGTGATGCACCAGCTTGTTGACACTTTTAATATATCTAGGAAAATGAAAATATCTGATTTTCTAATTTGTAATGGGAGGGAAAGAGTTTAAAACAATTTTTGGAGGGAAATAGTAAAACTGGGTTCAATTCTAGGGCTTGTAACTTATAACTTTGTAATTTTTGTGATTAAGGGTTTAGGAATGTGATTAGTGATGGATTAGGGTTTATTTAAGGTATGTATATTTTAATTAAGAATTTGGGTCTTTGGTTTGAAGTTTAACAAAGGTTTAATGTGAAAATGAGAAGAAAACTTAGGCGGGTAAGGGTTTCTAATGATTTAGGGTTTAATCTTAATAAATGTGATTATCCTTCAACTAGCCACTGATCTAAACTCAAGTTATACATCCTACATTGTCCGCAATGTGTTCATGAAGTCCCTACATTGGTTTTATTAAGTTATTCTAGGTAAACATGTCTAAAGGGTGAAAATACCCATTTTGACCTAATTTACAAGCCATGCATTGAAATCTTGTACCTTGTGCATTAGGATACTTGTACATTGTCTCAATATAATATTATAACCTTAATTAAGTCCTATAAATATTTATATACTTGTCCAGAAAGAACTAGGTATTGATTCTATGTAGATTTCTTAATATTAGGGTTTTGAGGTCATTAATCCTAATGACTATTTAGCTTGGGTAATTAGTGTTTGTAACTTTATAAACACTTATTCTAGGGCTTACATAGTATTTTTTTATGACTTCTAGGGATTCTACATTTTTAGTTTAAGGGTTTGTATAGGTTGATCATATTCTAGGAATAATTATGGGAGCTGAAGATCCTATGCTTTGATAACTTGTACCTTATGCTTTATCAACTTGTAACTTAACTTGAAATAAATGTATAATATTAATATGATTCATAATTGATTTTTATAATTTGTGGCAAAGTACTAGACCCTAATTCAATGTGAAATGGATTTTATATGCTAATCTTGGTTACTAGGTCTTAACTTGTATGTAACCTTCGATTAGTGAATATTAGCATTTTGTGATCAATTAAATTTCCTTTATATGGTGTATTAGAATTAGTATAATATGTTTAATAATAGTACATAGCTATTTTGTAGTTATATTGCTTGAAATATTATTTACCAAGGGTTTCTAGGTGGTGATCTAGACTATCATGTACAATTACTTGTACTTAGCTTTGTATAGCTTGTTCTTACCATTCTTAGGTATTATTATATCTTCAAAGTATAGTTTACAATTTATTTATAACATTTAAAGACTTATTCATATGTGTTTTCCATTCATAGCTTATCATTCTTGAGTTTACAACTCATTTATAGGGATTTTAGGGTTTCTAAAGGAATTTAGGGCATCACAGTTACATTTGCATGTTCTTATCAATATTGAACTTATTAGATCACTTTTAGATCTTAGACTTGATATACACATTGTATTGACAACATATAGGAATATGTTGTAATGGCGGTTCAAGTTGTGAGAAGCAGTTCATCTTACCAAGTAAGGCATAAAAGCAAAAATTTATTGCCAAATTTTCATATTGAGACAATCATAGCTTATAGCATAGATGTGAAATTTGAGAATTGAAACACTATGACCGTTAGTTTATCGTTTGCGGATAAAGTTGTGTATTTCGTAGTTACATTATCATAATACCTTTGACTTCCATGGTTGTTGTTTGGTGTGTAAATTGGTAATACTTGATGCCTCACCGCTCCCGTAAGAACATGTTACATTAGTTTGTGTGTGTGGTTGTTGTTAGTTTGGTTGCCTTGATTTTTTGTGCTTGATGATGCGCCCTGATTTTTGTGCTTATTAGATGATCATTTCTTGTATGACCCCTTAGTTGATACCCACTAAGGCCTTGCTGCAAACTGTTTTTTATTTTGCGGGCCATTTTTTTGTGTTTGTTGCGGGTGGTTGACAGTAGGTATGTCTGGCATGTTTGCTTCGTCACCTTCCCCGTTAAAAAAGTGTATCTTCTATCGCTTACGTTCCGTAGCCCGACCTGTCCTTGTTTGCTCCGACTGCTATGCCATAGACCGAGCATTTGGTGGTTGGAACCTTAAGATAGAGGTATGTTTTTATGTTTTTCCCTAACTCTAATTTGGATTATGTATGTTGGTCTGCCCCTCATTTGTTGTCTCTTAAATTGTGTTTTCCTTATGCAGCTGCATATGACGAATATATTGCCAAACATGACATTTCACTCCTCCCTCACCCACAACTGTTGGCAGATATCATGGGTGTTACTTCTGTTGTTAGCGGAAACCCACCCCACTCGCAACAACCCACACGCCCTGATGTATCTGGTGCAGAACAGTTTAGTGGCATGCATACTCTTTCGTTGGCTCCACACCCACGGTTGCGGGCAGATATAATAGGGAGTGTTTCTCTTGAGATCGGAAACCCAGGGCATTCACAAACAAGTCCACCTTCACCAGGTTTGTATTGCGATTGTGTTTTTTTGTATCACTGTTTCGTCGCGTATGTGTGCTTAATCATTATATTAGTTGCAGCAACACCACCGGATGTGGACCACCTTCTGGAAACTACCCAACCTGGTTTTGACATACCAACAACGTGTGCATCCCCATCTCAACCCTCCCCGGTTCAGAAAAGATGAAGGTCCCGTGCTACACATCGGCCTCTTTTCCCGCCCACAACAACTCCACCGGAGGGCCCGCCCATTAGTACTTCTTTTCCCAAATGTGAACTAGAACACTTAAGGCGACCACCACTCTCTCATTGGTTGTGTGTGCTTAATCGTTATATTGGGTTCAGCGACACTATCGGATGTGGACCGCCTGCTAGAAATTTCCCAACCTGGTTTCCACATGCCAACGAGTTTTACATCCCCGTCTCGGACCTCTCCGGTTGAGAAAAGATCAAGGTCCCATGCTACATGTTTGCCTCTCTTCCCGCCCACAACGACTCCACCTGCGGGCCCGTCAGATGGTTAGTACTTCTTTTACCCAATATCAACCAGAGCAACTAAGGTTGTTTTTTATGTTATTAGATGGGTCCTTAAGACTGACCCGTGTTTTTTTGTGCCTCGATAGGGCCCTCAGCGAGCCGGCGCAGCCCCCTACTATGGCGCCTCCAAGGTCTGTTGCCGAGCCTGCTCCCAGCAACTCTGCGGAACCCGGAACTAGGGAATCCACAAGTAGATCGCGGAACAGTGGCCCTTCCATGATAGCTGGTGTTAGAGACGGCCCCTCACAGCCTCCTGGAGGTTTGTTTTCTTTTGTTATTATTGCCACAGGTTCCTTCTAGGGTTTTTGTACGTTCCAACATGCTGCTTTCATTAACTTTTCAGGTACTCCTATTTATCGTGACCTAGGGACAGCACGTATCGTTGCCGTTTTGTGACGCGTTATTCTGGCACAACGAGCTCCTAAAGGGTTCCCAGTATACTGACCATCCAGAATACCATTTGTGTTGTGGTGGTGGTAAGATGTTCATTCCATAACCACCACCTCCTCCTACATTGATACAACAATTGCTGACAAATAGGCATTTTATGGAAAGCTCAAGCACGAAACATGCACCCTCATCAATGTCTTTTCACTTCTCCATATAAAGTTGTTACAATCTTCTCCCTCCATTTCCGCTCATCTTCGATCTTACGCTGCATGTAAAAGTAAAGTCAATTGGCATATTCCCTTGAACAACAAAGCAATTGCAAAGTGTTGAGCATTGCCCGCCAAGTCATGTTTTCTATAGCTTCTGCCGTGAGTTGTTCCCTATAATGGGTTGGATTATAAACCAATGGCACCCTTAAATAAGGCCTCATCTAGACACTGTTAGCATGTGTCATTGGATTCCCTTCCTTTAGTTACTAACTAAGTAACCAACAAAAACTAAAATAGTTGCAACCTAACTGACCATTCAAATGGTCAGTCAACAACACACATTCCCAAGTGCAGCAAAATCTA
Organism: Glebionis coronaria; assembly: GCA_025667525.1. Classification (NCBI taxonomy): domain Eukaryota; kingdom Viridiplantae; phylum Streptophyta; class Magnoliopsida; order Asterales; family Asteraceae; genus Glebionis; species Glebionis coronaria. Next base: position 179,010,124 of record CM046877.1, read on the forward strand.
AAGCTTTAACCACTCAGAACCACAAAGGAACCACTATCAAACAATCATGTCCACAGTTGTGAAAAAAAACATATAACACCAAACACAGAAACCAATAAGGTGTGGAATAACAATACATTGGAAAATTACAATACATGATCCAAATAACAACATGCCCAATAGCGATTGGCGTCCTAAACACATAGGAACAAGGGTAACGCACACTGCCCTTGGTTATTGTACAAACACGCTCTCACAGAGCTTTGCTATCACAAGACAGACCAAATAAAAACCAAGCAAAAGACAGACCAAATAAAAACCAATAAAAATTAAAAAGAAGTGGCACACCGAGACAAGTACTCCACTTTAATACGGTTGCACACAAATACACTTTCCCACGCGTTAACCTGCATTCATTCAACTAGAGCTACTCCCTGTTAGCTTTGACATGTATCCTTGCTTTTGGCGAAGGCGCTTGGATGCCGCCTCGATCTCCGCCTCAAGTTGGTCACGGAAAGGACACTCCGTGTCCATTGTTTTCCCTAAGTAGGCGACCATCCGGTCAACAACAGCGTCACCCTTGAATGTTCTCAGTTCTTGGCGTAAATGTTCGCGGGCCACGATTCCCATATTCGTCTCATGAGACATGCTTTCAACCCTCGCCTTCCAAGCCATCTACGCTTGAATGTCATTCTGAACATAGCATACAAACATCTCAAACCAGTCGTTCGACTGGGCTTCGGCCTATAGCGCATGGCACTTTGGCAGATAAGACATGTTTTTTTTAAAAAAAAATTGTAATACAACAACTCCTACAAAAGTGAACAAAAAAATTACGGGTTCCGAGCCCCTAAATAGATGACCAGGCATTCATTCCTACACCCCATTCAAACAAACCACTAACTTTCTTATCTCTACCAACAGTTCCCAACAAAAAAACACAGTACCACCACTTACCATTTACATGGTCATCTACCAATATTTTCAAAAGTGGGATAAAAAGATAAAGCCTGTAAACACGCATATGCGCATTTGGACAAAACACGAAGGTTTCTTTATATGGCCAAACACACAAGCCTCAATCAGTAATCACACTTACTCACTGTTCCCACCAACTTTTGTCTTTCCAACCTTCAAAATTGTTAAAATATGAAATAAACTAATATTGAACACTTCAAATTATTTCACAAAATATATGCACAGACACATGATACATTAAAATTAAAACATTCCTTCAATTAAAATACACCCGACAGGGCTTTAAACATTACGTTGAATCACACATCCTATACTACAACGAATACACACAACAGTGGACAAGACACAACCACCGCACAAACACTTCACCCACAACCAGTAGGATTGTTAGCCAACACCAGAAACATGAAGCATCGGCACACGCACACATCTAACAACCACCGTTTATTGGAATTCACATAACACACACCCCTCCACTACCGATGACCTGCGACACATCCGACCGATCACATGCTCCGCATGAAGATCTCCATGTTCGTTCACACGAGCATCATACGCATCCATCAATGATTGAAACTACCAAACCTCTGCCTCATCGCGGTCTTGCATGTCCAATAGCAAACACATCATTCGGCTGACAGTCGGTTCTTGGCTGGTGCTGGACAACTCACTGATAAAGTCGTCTCTCTCAGCAACTACAGCCCTCTTCCGCCCATACAGAGATTCAAGGATTCCCCTCCAAACCCTCTCATCATCCACACGGTCACGCAAATAGTACCAAAAACAGTTTCCAAACTCATCAGAACCACATCGCAGTTGCAGAGCGTGTAGAATCTGCCGCCAAGCCATTCTTATTTCACCTTACTGCTTACTCTATTCTATCACATGTATTGCAGTGGCCTGTTCTAGCACAATTATATAGAGATGCACAACACAATGTCACCACATACCATTGGATTCCTTACATTATTTTAAACTATAACCCCAACAAAATCTGCCACCCTTTTCATAACAGCATCCTTCCCTGATCTGTCACAAATACACGCATTCCAAGTAAGCCATTAACCGTGTGCATCTACAAGAATACAACTTAATTGGTATTTGACTAAATTACAACCACAAATGGACATTGTCAACAACAGCTATGTTATGTATTAGCCTTTTATTATAAAACCCGTAAATACATTAGCCTTCAATACTTGCATCTAACCCATTATTATGTTTCCAAAACAGGTACCCCCAGCAACAGATGTCCTTCACAAGCTCGCAGAACCAATTGTTGATGTGTCACAAATAACACCCATTCAAAGTATGTTATGCATTAATAGTATCCTTGCTATAGATCACACTACATTTCATATACACATGTCTTTTATTATAAAAACAGTAAATGCATTACCTCTGAATACTTGCATCTAACTCATTATTATGTTCTCCAAAACAGGTACCCCCAACAACAGATGTTATTCACAAAGCCGCACAAATAGTTGTTGACAACTTCAAGTCTACAGAACATCTGCTGAAAACAAGCTCCTCTAAAAGAGCCCTCTTCACTGAGTTGGAACAACCATCGAAGAAAAACAAAAAGAGCTAGACCATCATATTAGCCGCTCATAAGATTATTAATATTTACTATTTGGCTTAGCCCAAGTTAGTTATCTTATTGTGCAAGACTTTGTGATGCATTTATATTTGATCATTAATAATAATTTAGTATGGGTTTTACCAATTCTAATACATCAAACGCTACGTCTCAACACTCTTTTGAGAAAAACACTTATTCTGCAAACTATTGTAATCTATATATTTTATAGCCCCCTGACGGCATGTACGCGACCATAACATATAATAGGCACCTATGCCCTTTTTGTCTTTCATAACATAACTAAATTTCCTTCTCTAAAAATACTTTTGCTCACCCAGTTATGACGACCGCTGATTCACATCACAAACAACAACAGCAGTATGAAAATACACAACAACCTTTGCCACAAACGCCCGTCCTTCACCGCAGCGAAGCGCGAGCAAAAAATCCTAGTATTTGAATATTTAGGAGGAAAATTATAATAGTCTGTAAACCATACAGACAATTTAGGTAATTACTATTCTTATGTTCCATATATACATGTAACATGCAAGTGCATAAGAATAATATAATTAGAATAAAACTTCTAAAATCATCTAGCTTAACTACACATCACATGTTTTTATTAGTAAGTACAAGCTTCATAACAACCGGGAAATTAAGAAGAAAGCTAGGTGCCTTCATTTTTATCCATAGATGCGTTTTTTTTGCAGTCTACATGAGGTCGGTTTTTTTGGCAGCCTCTTTTAATCAACATTTTAAATTATAAAGCCAATAATAGTACCCCCGTGAGTCCTATATTCCTTATATAATAGATACGAGATCAAACTTGTTGATATTCTAACTTCAACTTTTTGAACAAGTTGATATTCTAATTACTAGTGCATCTTTTGCAACTTGTAATACAATATTTGTTATCAGTTATAACTAATTAAATGCTGGTTCGTATATTTCATGATAGGTTAACACTGTTCTTTCAAATTCCAAACATGAAAGATTTTGCAAGACTATTTTAGTTTATGTTTAACCCTTCTAATTTGTTGTCGTTTTCATATGAATAATCCCCAAATTTCACCTTATAAACAGATAAGTTACGACTTCATGTTTAGCTGATTTCGTCCAACACCCGAAACTTCGAAAGTCATATCCTTTTTCTAGGTAAACATGAGATTTAACTAACACTAAAAAAAGTGAAATTTTCTACGGTTATTTTTTCACGGTATGAGTAACCGTGGAAATTTCTTTTATATAAATCATACTTTTGTGACATTTAAACACGTTACAAATATCTATAAAAAAATTCCACACATAAAACTGTAAACAATTTAAAAAATACTACACTTAAAAATGAAGTAAAAAAATTAAAAAAAAAACCCACATTTATCAGTTTAAAAATACATATAAAAAACTACACTTTTAAATGTAGAAATAATTACATAAAAAGGCCACATTTATAGATGTGAAAACAAAAAGCTCAGAAATAAAAAATGAAAATTATATTTAGCTCAAGGTATTTATCAAATAAACACACACACAATTCATTAGACACAATTCATTACAGACCAGTACACCACACACACACAATTCATTAGACACTCTGTGATCATCAACTCCGTTATGTGTCCTCCGTCTTGGTTCGTTATTTTTCTGATCATCGTCGGAGGGGTTTGTTACTGCTCCGATCTACTCTGCCGTGGTTTATTACTGCTCCGATCTAGTCTGCGTGGTTTATTACTGCTCTGATCTACTCCGTCGTGGTTTATTACTGCTCTGATCTACTCCGTCGTGGTTTATTACTGCTCTGATCTACTCCCCTTTGCTTTGTTATTGTTCTGATCATCGCCGCCATGGTTTATTATTGCTCTGATCTACTCCGTCGTGGTTAGTTATTGTTCCGATCATCGCCGCTGGTTTTTATTACTATTCTGACCATCGCCGCCGTGGTTCGTTACCGTTCCGACCATCGCCGTCGTGATTTATTACTGTTTCGATCAGGTTAGTTTGTAATTTTTATATGTTATTGAATTGTTAAATGTTACGTTATATGTTATTAAATGGTTTTCTGCTATTGTAGTGGTTATAATGTCTTAGCAATTACAGTGCTAATGTCTTACTGGTTTAGATTTCGTGTTTAGCGATTATATTTGCATATGCTTAGTTCGAAATTAACCATGAGTTATAGTTGAGTGGTGTTTTACAGCCTATAGTAGCAATATAAATGACAGTAAGGTTCACGTAGGTCGAGAATTACACTAGGCTTGTTACCTCATTTGAGTGGTTAGTATGCAATTAGATATTTGGAGGGTGTGGGATTGCTTTTTTAGGCGCATATAAGATTTATGTGCTTATGGAGTGTTTAGATTAGAATGCATATCACTAGAAAACAAGTAGGTCGGCATGTTTTTATATTCGACGTAAATAAGCACTTTAAAAGGGTGATGGGGACTGCTTAAGTTTCTATAGATTGCTTTATGACAGTTGGATTATCCGCCTTAAGTCATTAGTATCCTGATGTTTACGTGGCCTTTAATCACCTGATAAAAAAGGAAACTAGAGTCACTCGTCCAACTGACTGCCAATAGCATTGGCATAACGAGTGGGGGTAGTGAGTTTTTTTTTGCGCTGGGCATGAACTAATTTGGCTATGTGCGGGATAACTTTCTATTTTAGTTAGATTCTAAGGGGAATTATGTTTTCTTTTTGTAGGTTCGGGCTAAACATAAAGAATCGTGTCTTCATAAAGACAGTCCTTTAGGGGAGACGATCCTTGAGTGTTACAATTGTGGCTGTCGAAATGTTTTTATTTTGGGATTTATTTCAGCCAACACAGAGAGTGTTGTCATTCTTCTCTGTAGGGAACTTTGCCTTAATCTGAGTTCCTTAAAAGATATGAATTGGGATCTGAGTCAATGGTGTCCACTTATTGATGAATGATGTTTCTTGTAGTGGCTTGTTAAGGTTAGCATATCGCTCTGTTTGCTAAACATATGTTTGTGTTTATTCATGGGCATGAAAAGTTTAGAACCGAAAAATGATTTGTTGTTTTGTGTAGGTTCCGTCTGAAACAGAGCAGCTGTGACAACCCTGGTTTTGAGGTTCGTCACTTAGTTTTATTTTGTGCTAGTTACGGGTCTTTATGTGTTTATGTGCTTATTGGTGTGTATGGATTGTGGTTTGGATATCGTTTCCGGTACGGGGTACCTTGTGAGTGAAACGATGTGTGATGATTTCATGTTCATGAGTTCACATGGTAGTGACTATGAAGTGAGATGGTGTTATTTAGTGGTTTTACGTATACGTATATGTATCATAGAAAATCGTATTTTTACGATTTACGGTTTAGCATTTAGAGGTCTCTGATGAGGTAATTAGTCATATGATATTTTTCGGGATGGTTTTAAGTCATTTAGGACTTAGTTATAAAGTTTATTTCAAAATTTGAGATTTTTTATAAAAGTGTATATTTTACGACTTTTACGGTAAAACGCGTAAAAACTGACTAGTTTTACGGTTTTGAGGTTTTAGAGGCTTTAGGAGCTGAAATAAATTAAGGAAAATTAAGATAATATTATTAATACATATATTAATAATAAAAATAAATAAAAAACGAAATTTAAGGGGTTAGGTCGGTTTAAAAAAAAGAAAGAAAAAAAAGGAAAAGAGGAAAAAAAGGAAACAAGTGTTATACTTGGACAAGGATTTTATGTATACACTATATAAGGTTTTCTAATAAATCAAAAACATAAAATTTATTCCCTGGAGATAAAAGTCGACGGTTTGTAAGAGGGTTTTTAGGGTTCTTCATAAAGTTGGGGTTTTTTACATCTTCTATTAGTCTAAAGGTAAAACCTTCAAAACCCTTTTCTTTTTAATTGTTTTAATGATTTCTTAATCATCTTATGATGGATTTAGGTTAGGGTTTAATGTATAAACAGTAAATTAATGTTATATTAATGATATCATAATGATTTCATAGATTAGGGCTTGTAATTAGTGGGTTTAGGGTTAATTAATGGGGTTGATTTAGTTAAACCCGTTTTTAAAAACTGGGCAGAATTTTGAGTCAATTGTTTTGATCATATCGAGAGTTCTATAAACTCTTATTTTGCGATCCAAGTATCCCTGAAAAGGTAACTGAAGTGGTTTTCCAATGCAAGAAACGAGAACTAAATTGGAGGTCGGGAAGTAGGTCAAAAATAGGTTACAACGGTCGGAGGTCAAAACAGTTTTGAATTCAGCCTGTTTTCTTTTTAAGTTTTGGGTTGTTTGGGGTACTTAGGGTTGCATTGGGATCTTCTAAAAAACATGAGAGATGGTTTATATATTGTAGTAAGTATCTACACTTGGACTAAGGTTGTGGTTTAGGGTAAGACCCCCTAATCATAACAAACTTTTTGTATGTTTAAAATCACTAAATCTGGAATGACAAAAGTATTTATATATATATCGGGGACTTAACAGTAGCTTTAAGGTTGGGGTAATTGGGAGGTGTTAGCTAACATATGTAAGGGCATAAATATTCCCTTTACAGAGATCATGGGTGTGTTTAGGTGGGTGTTTGGCTTATAGTTTGGAGACCTAAAACTGGGACTGTTTTTGATAAAATGTTAACGGGATGTGTTATGAAGTTAAACGAGTTAAGTGTTTTATAGAGGGGTGTAATGAGATGCTTAGAGAATTTAAATGAGGTATTTATATAGGAGGAGGTTAGATGTCCATCATAGGTTGATGAGCCATCTTAGTGTTTGGTTCATGTTTTGATTATGTGTTTTTGGTTGTTAGCTTTTTGCTAGTGCGCGGATGTTTGGGGAAGCTCAATCAGGTGAGTTTCATAGTCCCATGTTTACTATTGTTTTTTACTTCCAGATGGGATGGAAGAGACATTGTGTTTTGTTGTTTATAAATTTATGCTGTGAATGTTTTGGCGTTGGTAATGGACTTATGTGTGCATACTTATGTGATTAACTGCTAGATAATTCTTGATTGTTTATGTTTTGACTTGGTACCAAGGGGATGTTGACAAGGCGGGGCCTTGGGGAGGTACATAGATGTGTGAGCATCTATGGGACCAATGTATAATGTCAAGGCGGGGCCTTGGGGATTGGTTCATAGGTGTTTGGATACCTATGGGAGTATGGTGTATGGTATTGGCTGGGAGCCTTAGTGTTGGTTTGATTGATTAATTCTTGAATGATAGTTGTTAATACATGTTAGTATCACATTGTCCATATGTTTTGAACTTTGATTATACTCACAGCTTTTTGGTATGATTTTGGCGTTTGAGTCTAAACCTATGACTCTCACCAACATTATGTTGACGTGTTTTAGTGTCTCTTTCAGGTGTGAATGTGGTTAAGCGTGAGGATAGAAGTGGCTAGACTTGGATGCCTTAGGATTGTATATAGAAGGAGATCCCCGTTCCTTCTTAGTTTACCTTTATGTTTTTTGATAAGTGATACATGTTGGCACCTATATGTTTGTTTGGTTTATGTTTATTGTTTGTCTTGGGTAAGTGGTAGGACTGTTACCTACTTACCTAAACTCCTGCATGGTTGAGATATTGTTATGACATTTGTGTCGCCATTTATGACATTATATTTGCATTTTAGTTTTCTCTATAGAGACACCATTTGTTGTGATGATATCCATACGTCGCGCCCTATATTCCGCCATGGTGGGGTGTTACAGAATGGTATCAGAGACAATGGTTATAGAGAATTAGGTTGCCTAGTCGCGTAGCCTAGTCTATAGCTTAAGGGTCCATGCATATAGGCGTCATAGGAGTATGTGTGCATTTTATAATAATTGATGTGTTTGGATGTTATTTATTGCGATGTTTTGACTAGTATGAATTGAACCGTAGTATGTTCATACTTAGTCACATGTTATTTTCTTTTCGGGTTTGTGACTAGTGCGGGCTGAACCATAATCGTCCACGCTAGTCATTGTTGTATTTTTCTTAAATTGTACATTATAGTACATAATTTGGTACAAGGTAGTTTCTATCTTTTGTCGAGTTATTTTACATACCTGAGGTATGTTACTTTTCTTTTGATGTTTAAGTCATGTTCCCTAAGAATCGTGTGGTGGTTCGAGTTACTAGGAGTACATGGGTAGGAAGGATTTTAAGTTGTTTCCACTCTTATGGGCGACATGACTTATTGTTGGATTGTAACACACGACTATATATGATATAGAAAAGTAGATGAAGATTAAACCAAAAAAGAAAGATTAGATTAGATGAAGGAAAAAAGAAAAACAAAGAAGATGTGAATTCCTAGTGAGAGAAACACATACGTTTCTCTCTCTAAAACAAATGAAATGGAAAACACACACACAAATGAGGCTTAGGAGGCCTTTTATACTAAGTAGTAAGTGTTTAGGAGGCCTTCCTCATTTGTGTGTTCGGGACTAATTCCCGTTACATAAACATTAATAACTAAGAACTCTCGACACCGTTGAATAGTATTTTTCACGAGCTTCGCAACGGTATATTATATGACCATCACTTTAAATACGGCTAACAATCTCCCCCTAAGGGGTGGTCATGTAATATGTGACTTCACTTCGTTGGTGTTGCAGACTTTGAAGCTCGTTGTCTTGAGAGTTCTTTCATAGTTCCTTTCATGACTTGTGATCTTGGATCTTTGATCTTTGCCTTGACTTGATCTTGTAACTTTTCAGCTTGTGTTCTTGTGTCTTTCTCCACATACTCATGTTTTGTGTTGACTTGAAAGCTTGTAAACAATCTCCCTTGATCATCAGAGTAGCGGAAGTATTTGTCTTTAGATGTTCTTGAGCTTTGTTCAATAATCCTGAATATGTGGCATTGAATTGCGACTCTTGAGATAACGCCACCGTTTGCATTCCACCGGTTTCCCGTTATACAGTACGAATACTGTACCTGTGATCAGGTAAGTTCAAAGAACTTCCTTGACAGGATTTCCAGCTGTGGTAGCCGTTCTCAATACTCGAATATATCGAAAGATAACTCAAAGTAAGGAGTGAATCATACAGTTCCATTCTGCTGATTAAGTCGTCAATTCACTTTCCTGGAACAAGTCTGAATCATTTAAGAATCAAACCATCGTTGCTTTCCAGTTGACACAAGTTTGATTCATATAGAATCGCACAAGTTACCTACCGCAGTGCTGTTTGATGATGACACTGGAAGGATTTCCATTCGTCACTGTAAATACTGAAAAGTATTACTCTGAATGTTCTGGCAAGATCATAAAGATATTGCGTCGAGACCTGGAACGAGTTTGAATCAATTAAGAATCAAACCACTGTTGCTTTCCAGTTAACATATGTTTAATTCAAGTGAATCTTACATATGACCTACCGCAGTGCTGTTTGATGTTAACACTGGAAGGATTTCCATTCATCACTGTGAATACTAAAGAGTATCACTCTGAATGTTCTAGCAATACCACAAGGATAGAGCGTAGGACTCTGTAAATCATCGCTTGTGTTCTAATGATGAACAACAATTGATCTATGGAATAAGTGTCCTAATGAGATTTTTGATGAATCTCGTTGGCTCTAGACTCTATAAGTGCACATTTATTTAGTGATCGGAGGCTGGAGCAGACTGCCACCTATTCAATATCTACTATCTCGGAGTGAGAAAGTTGATAGAAATGAGTTGAACTCCGTGACAATAAAACAAACTTCTTTTGAGAGAAGCTTGAGTAGGCTGGGAAGGGTTGTGCATTGCATCACTGGGTCCATGATGCTTTGTCTTCAGTATCAGAAATCATCAAAGTGATTCTGATAATAGATGTATTGACCCGGTTTCTGCCTAAGTTGTATGGAGGGCTTCTTTCTTTACACCCTTTATCCTTACATTTCTTTTTCATTCTTCAACCCCTTCAATGCTTACCAAGACGTCATAACTAGCACCTTGTTGTGATTGTTCCAGTGCTAGCTTAAGTCATTAGTCGGCATTATTCCCGTACACTCAACTACTCCATCTTTCCTAAGGACTTCTAAGTTCTAATGGATTGTCCCTGGGAAGATCCCTCCGGTTCTGGTTGGATCATAGGACGAATGCCTAACCACCTTTTGACACCAATACCATCGTGAATTTATGTGTTGAAGGGTATAGATATCGTAACCAGAAAAATCATTTGAAAATGCAGTCAAGGTGTTGAAGAAATCAATGTTTACACCTTGAAAGTTTTCTATATCACCAAAAACGCTCCCCCTACATATGTGCATCATAAAAGGAGAAATTTTTGCACATATTAGAAAGAGAAAGCACTTATATCAAAGACCTTATTCAAGATAACACATTTTAATCACTATTCTCCCCCTCAAAAATTGCATGAAATTGAAATTTTTGTGAAACTAGTGATGAAACATGGAGAGAATAATGTGTCATGAAACTTTGGAACAAATGTTTATACAAACATTATACTCCCCCTCGAAAAGAGATTGTATTTAAATAGGGGAGTATATGAGCACATTGTTTTGAAATTCTTTGAAAAATTGTGCTCAAAAGTCCGAGAAAAATTGTTTTCATGAGCTTAAAACTTTGAATGTTTCGATATAAGCTCATGACCAAGAAAAATGAATTTCTCGTTGTTGAGGATAAGTCAAAGACTTTCCTTTATTTAGGGACCGGGTTATAGTCTGACATGTGACTATAAGCCATTATGAGAAGAAAAATAGAAAAGACATGTTTTGAAAACATTTGAACTCTCATTCGAACTTTATGTACGTACCCGTGTCGTTATTGAACAACATTTCTAAGCACGTCCATATTATCGATGCTGAGAGACATGTCGGAGAAGAATATTTTTGGTATTTTTTGAAAGTTTTTCTCATTTTTTTTTTATTTTGTTTTTATAGGTTTTATATTTTTGTATTTTGATTTTGTGATAGATATATACAAGGTTACTGCGAATGTGCAAGACGTTCAAGTTCATCAGGAGTGAAACTACGCATACCAAGTCGACGAACCAAGAATTCAAATCTGTCTTGAGAAAGAGCTTTGGTGAAGATGTCGGCTAGTTGGTAGTCCGTCTTGACAAAGAACAGTTCGATCGTTCCTTTTTCCACATGCTCCTTTATGAAATGGAATCGGACAGCTATGTGCTTGGTCTTGGAGTGTTGGACCGGGTTGCAGGATATGGCTATGGCTGATTGTGAATCACAATAAATAGGGACTTTGTTAAAGAAAAAGCCATAATCCGTGAGTTGTGTTCTCATCCAAAGGACTTGAGCACTACACACGGATAGAGACACATATTCTGCTTCCATGGTTGACAACGCCGTACAGTCTTGTTTCCTTGATGACCAGCTCACTAGCTTTTCACCTAAGAATTGTGCTCCACCGGAAGTGCTCTTGAATGTATCATGACACCCTGCATGATCGGCATCTGAAAAACCCGTGAGATTAAAACCAGAATCCTTCGTATACCAGAGACCCATGTTAATGGTTCCCCGGAGATAACGAAAGATCCTTTTAACCTCCTTGAGGTGTTTCTCGGTTGGCTGAGCCTGGTACCGAGCACATAAGCAAGTAGCATGCACAATGTCCGGTCTGCTTGAGGTTAAGTACATAAGGGACCTGATCATACTTCGGTATTTTGTAGCATCTACAAATGTCCCTTTCTTATCCAAATCAAGCTTGTGTTTAGTGTCCATTGGAGTACCAATAGGATCACAGTTATCCATACCAAATTTCGTTAGAATCTCAAGCACATACTTGGACTGATTTATGAAAATACCACGGGGGGATTGGTGAACTTGGAGACCAAGAAAAAACGTCATTTCCCCCATCATGGACATTTCAAATCGACTTTTCATAAGGTCGGCAAATAATATGGAATATTTTGGGTTAGTAGAACCAAATATAATATCATCTACATAGACCTGAGCCACCAAGATGTCGTTGCCGTAGTGCTTGATAAACAACGTTGGATCAATAGTTCCTTTGCTGAAGTGATTTTGTAGAAGAAATGATGATAATTCGTCGTACCATGCCCTCGGTGCTTGTTTCAAACCATAAATTGCCTTTTTCAACTTGTAGACATGGCTTGGATGTTCAGTATTGATGAAACCTTCAGGTTGACATACATACACATCTTCTTTTAACGGCCCATGCAAGAAAGCCGTCTTTACGTCCATTTGATACACAGTGAACGATTTGTGTGCAGCATATGCCAAGAAAATCCTAATAGCTTCCATCCGAGCAACCGGGGCGAAGGATTCAGCGAAATCAATTCCCTCCTGCTGTTTGTAACCTCTCACAACTAACCGAGTCTTGTTCCTAATGACCGTTTGCTCCTCATCCATCTTGTTTTTGAATAACCATTTCAGGGTAAGTGGATCGATATTGTCTGGTCGAGGTACTAACTCCCATACATCGAGGCGGATGAACTGATTGAGTTCTTCTTGCATAGACTCAATCCATGATGCATCGGTCATTGCTTCTTTCACGCTTGCTGGTTCCATTGTGCTGACTGATAGTGCATAGATACACATATCACCATCGGTACGCAGCTGATTTCGTGTTGAGACCGGTCGTGAGAGATTGCCAATCACTTGAACCAAAGGATGATTCTTAGTCCATTTGTGTTCATGTGGAAGTGTATGAGAAACTTGATGCGAGCTCGACGGATCCACATATGGTGCTGAAGGCTGAGTAGTGCTTGTGGAAGCCGCAAATGGATTAACAAACTCGCGTTCGTTGAGCATCGCATTGTTTGCATTTTCAGCAACTATTTCATTCTGAAAATGAACATGAGTAGGAATTTGCTGAGAATGTTGTTGAGTTGCGTCAGCAATCGGAGAAGTGGTTGGAATGTTTTGAGGTACTATGGATGAGGTTGACGTAGATGGTGCAGAGGTAGATGCCGATGGTGTAGATGCAGTCGGAGGTTCTTGAACTACCGTAGCAGGTGCAGCCGGGACATTTTGAAGAACACCAAATGACGAAGGACCCTCCATATATTCATCATAAATAGGCCCAAATAAAACTTCCAAGTCACGTTCCGAAGGTTGTAACGATGAGATTGCTGACGGCGCAAATTGAAGCGCGAGTCCTGAACTTACGTGTCCAGAAGTCTGACCTTGAAGCTCGGGATGTGAGCTTCTATGCTGAGAGGCCATACCCGAGAGTTCATCAAAGGTAACGTTCATAGTCTCCATTACCTTTCTTGTCCTTCGATTATACACCCTGTAAGCACAAGCAGTTGAAGAATAACCAATGAAAAAGCCAATATCACCTTTAGGTTCAAGTTTACCGATATCTTCACGATCATTCTTCGGATAACATAATGCACCGAAGACATGTAAAAATGAAATATCCGGTTTTCTTCCATTAATGATCTCATAAGGTGTTTTGTTGAAACGGGTGTGAATAATGGAGCGGTTTTGAGTATAACATGCAGTTGCTATAGCGTCGGCCCAAAGGAATAACGGTGCACTAGAGGAGAGAAGCATCGTTCGAGCAGCTTCAACTAACGTACGATTCCTCCGTTCCACGACTCCATTCTGCTCTGGAGTTCTTACAGCCGAAGTTTGATGAGAAATCCCAACTTCGTCAAAATAAGCTTTCAATTTCTGATTTGTGAATTCTGTACCGTTATCCGTTCTCACAATAATAACAGGGGCTTGCAGTAGAACTGATGTTTTCTTCAAGAAGTTAATAATTACATCAGGGGTTTCATCTTTTGAAGCAAGAAAATGAACCCATGTGTAGCGAGAATAGTCATCCACAATGACAAGGACATACCGCTTTCCATTAATACTTTTGATTCTCATTGGGCCACACAAATCCATATGTAGGAGATGTAACCTATTCGTTGAGTTGGGAACAGGTTTGGGTTTGTGAGGCTTCTTCTTACTTTTACCTTGCTCACATGAAGGACAAAGATGGTCTTTTGTATATTTGAACTTTGGAAGACCGGTAACGAGATCATCTTTCGCGAGATGGGTGATGGCATCGAAATTGAGATGAGATAACCTTTGATGCCATAACCACGACTTTGTTGATGTGGCTCGGGCCATGAGACAAATTGGAGAAGCAGCAGACATTTGAAAAAGATCAATGGTGTAAAGGTTGGTGGTACAATTTCCTTTCAACAGATCAATTCCTTCAAGATCTCCTACAAAGCATGTATGACTTCTGAAAGCGACCTCCAAGTCTGAATCACAAAATTGCCCAACCGAGAACAAATTATGTCCCAAGCCATCAACAAAAGAGACTCTGGTGATGATTATATTTCCCCAATGAAGATCACCATAGCCTAGAATTGCCGCAACATGATCATTTCCAAATCGAACAGTTCCCATGAAACGCCATACAAAGTTCTTGAGAAGGCTTCGATTCCCAGTCATATGTTTGGAACAGCCCGAGTCCACGCACCAGAGACAAATTTCAACAGCCTGCCAATGATAAGAGAAACAAATATTTTGGCAACCGATGAAATAGGTTCCTGTAGGGTTAGAAGATAATTAAGCCGTATCACATACCGACGTTTCACTGTCAGTATGAGATCTACTAGTGTCGATAATTTTGCCACTACAGTCAAAATTTCTACCAGTAGGCAACCATTTAGAGGTGAGTCTAGGGCTACTAGGCTTAGCAAGACTTTCTGTGGACCCTACATGCGTACTTTTTGGAACATACACCTTAGCCTTAGGAGTGCGTTGTTGTTCACTGACTGACAACTTGTCAATTCGAGTGAAACCACCATAATTCAAACCATTCATAGTCAAACCACAAGCATCATGACTAAAAGTAAAGAAACATTTATTACATTTAGCACAAATAACTTCAGATTTTTCATTCCGAATAGCAAGCTTAAAGTCATTACATTCAGATGAATTAGGTTTCTGATTATGATTAAAAAGCGGTAAATTCCTAGGGTGTTCTTCTACTTCCACATTATTGATCTTGGGGCGACTACTTCTAGAGGCAAAAGGGACCCTATCATTCCTTGTATTGCTCGTAGGCTGTGGCCTTCTGCTCTTAGTGTAGTTGTTTATTCCTGTAGAAGAAGACACGCGTCTATTAGAATTAGCACTTTTTAAATCAATAACTTGTGGTTGAGTTATAGTGATCGGTTTTGTCCTAACGCTTGCTGTACGTTGTTTGCTAGGCACAGAGGGAGAACTAACACGAAACATTCCTGGGGCAATCACAGCAGTTTTCGTTCCTGCAACCTTGGGAAAAGGTGTCACAGCAATACGAGTGGGTCCCGAGGTTGCTGGTTTCTGGATCATCGTATCCACAATCGAGCTAGGTTCAGAAGTCTTATCTTTTAACAAGGCCTTTAACTTACAGTTCTCACAGATTTTATCAATAAGTTTCTGATAGACAGACTTACTTTGTTCAACAGCTCGCTTATATGAAACAACAACAGATTCTAAATCTGCAATCTTAGCCTTAAGCTTCTGAACATTACCACCACTAGTACTCTCTAACCTTGACGAGGCCAAATTCGTTTCCGAAGCCCCTCCTAACTGAGCCTGCAACCGTGCGATAATTTGTTGCATTTCATTGTGAGCTTTTTCATACGAAATCTTGTCATATTTGCATTCATCACATTTTTTGACAAATTTATTCCAAAGATCGGTGAATTCTTTATCCTTTTTAATGACATAAGATTCCATTTTCTCTTTCATAAGATCAAGCTCAGTTTGGAGGTTTTCATCATGCGACGTAGAGGTACCTAACTCAACAGGGCTACTATCAATACAATCACGAGCTTTAGAGAGGCGTTCAAGTTCGTTTTCCAAAACTTTAATTTTATCAAGAGATTCATCAGCTTCCTTCGTCAATGATTTAAAGTCTTCAACAAAGTTGGCTAATTCTTTTAGAAAAGCGTTTTCCAAATTTCCTAACCGAGCATCAACTTGATTAATAATCGGATTAATATCGTTTTGAAGAATTTTCTGAACCTCAATCTGAACAGGTGATGTAAAATTACCTCCAGTTATTTTTGAATTAACAACACGTTTAAGGATGACAAAGTTATCTTTAAGCTCGTTTAGAAATCGGCGAGTGATACTCGGTTTAGGAGGGTCATCAGACAATTCCTCACTTGGTAGAAAAAGCATTTCAGTACTCGTTTTAGACCGAACAAAAATAGTTGGCGGGTTAACTTTCGGATAATAAACGGGTATCACTTCTTTATCAAGCTTTTGCATTCTTAAACGAGACTCTACAGCAAGTTCAGTAGTTTCCTCGGAATCATGCACACTAGGAGGATCATGCTCATCAGACAATAGCACACTACCATTATATAAAGTTTCATTAGTGGCCTGAACTTTCTTAAGGTATCCTGGATTAGGGGGAAGAGGACAACCTAAAGCCATTTTGTATCGAGTGTAATTTATCTCATTCACTTTTGGTGCGAGCATATTTATCGTCTGCATAGTTTGGCCACGTTTTACTAAAAGGTTGTCTAATTCTCTAATCCTATCCTGCGCTTTGCAAAAATCCTCAAGAAGCCCATCTTCTCGAATTCTGAAATCATGTTTTAGCTGTTTTCTTTCTTCTTTTAAATCAGAAACAATAGATTTTTTTCAGTTAAAAGCTGTTTATTAAGAGAAGTGATTTCATCATTCAATTCGCTTATCTTTTTAGCACTACTTAAGTGTAAGGCATTTAACTTCTTAGTGGTGCATTTTTCTTGATAAACCGATGTAGCATGAGCTTGTTCAAGTTCCTTGATTTTTTCATGATGAATCTCAAAACTTTTCTCCCGTTCCTTATATCCCGCAAGCTCAGTGGTCAATTTGGCATTAGTTTCTCTAAACTTATTATTAACCACCGTAGCATGATCTACATCCTTAGCAAGCTTATCAAATAGAGATTTATAATACGCATGTGTCTCATCAGGAAGGGTTGTAGGCTGGGCAACTTGATCTACACTAAGGTCCACACTAGGCTCATTTGAAATAATATTACTAGTATTCGTTTGATCCTCGTGTGTCTCAATGTAGGGCTCAAGCATCTCAGTATACTCTTCCTCCTGATTGGACATATTATATATATCATTATCGTCAAAACTTGGGTGTACCTCAGAGGGACCGTCTGCATCATAAACGGGAGCTCTGTCATCATGCATTCCTGAGGTTGATGCTTGCTGTAAGTTTGTCATCAAGATGTAGTTGGCATTCACCTCTTCTTCCTCGTCATATTCTGCAGCAGAAGCCATAAGATCAAATTCCTCAGCTTGAAGTGGGATTCCTGCCTCTTCTTTTTGTGCTATGAGAAGCTGAGTCTGAAGATAAGCAGCATCCCTTTTCTTTTTGGTTGTGCAATCACGAGCATAATGACCAAATCCCCTGCAGTTGTAGCACTGAACCTGACGATTGTTGTTTCCATTTCCCGTACCAGTATTCTCAGCCCTTGCAGCCACAATGTTTCCCATCTGGTTACCAACCGCTGGCACAACAATTAACCCATTCTGATTACCCGCATTCAGAACACCCGGATTTTGACCACGGTTTTGACCATACTGATTTCCTGCATTGCCAACGGTCTGCCCAGCATTCTGACCATATTGTTGAAACTGAGTCCCCGTGTTTCCAGCAACTACCAATTGGCGATCTTGATTCGCATTCATGAAAGGTTGAGCAATCTGCCTATTTCTAGTGTTCGAGGAGATTCTCTGATTGTTGTTGGTGGGGTTAATGGTGAATTTGAATGCCTTTGCAAGAAGGGCAAGACCAGTATTAATAGCATGAGTAGGATCGGTAATGTCATCAAAACAGGCAATGGGTTGTTGTAAGTAATTCATAGCATCAGGATGTTGATATCCATAAGCAGTGAGTTGTTGTTGTTGTTGTTGTGGCATGAAGTTACTTGATGAGGGTTGATGGTAGGGTACCATGGGATATGACATAGATGATGGAGAGTTTGCCATAAAAGCCAATGGATCTTGTGTCTTGGCACGTCTTTCTGCCCTAACTTCGTTAGCTTCATCTTGATTCATCTTCAAATAGTCATACACTTGAGTGTAGTCCACGACATGAAGATCCTTGGTTTGATTGACAAGAGTGACATATCGTGACCATTCAGAAGGAAGATTATCAAGAAATTTGATGTTGGCAGCAATTTGTGCAGGTTCATGTTTGTTTCTTCTAAGATGGTTCATGAGGGTTGAAAAACGATGATAATAAGGTTCAATTTGTTCCCCTTCAGTAGACGTAAATTTCTCCCATTCACGAAGCAACTTAGTTTCCTTTTCTTGTAAACCGATTTCACTGCCCTTCATCATTTTCTGAATCCTAAGCCACATCTCGTGTGCGGTTTCACAACTATCGACAGCAGCATAAACATCTTCAGGAAGTCCCATAAGAATGACTTGAATTGCTTGATCATCAGCGTCGAGTTGTTTGGATTCAGCTTCAGTTAATTCTTCATCTGTTTGCTCATGACTTGAATCAGCTACTGGGTTAGCATTCGTAGGGTCCCCAGGCACAATAATTGTTCTTCTAACATACGGACCCTTTTGAATCGAGTTGACAATCAACTTTCCCAGAGGTTTACATTTTGCATAACGAAGGAGACGACTAGCCCATGTAGTGTAGTTCTCCTTGGTAAGCATGGGTGGACGATTCTCAGTACCCGCAGCATAGATATCTTGTTGAGACGTCATCTTAGAAGTCGTGTGAACAACAGGATCTCAATTCGTAGAAAGCGTGTGGTGATGTTGAAATACCGAAACTTCCGATTTATTTTTATCAGTCCGACAATAAATTCCTCAGTCCGACAAAACGGTAAGCTGAAAAAATTATGAATCGCCAAATTTTGAAATTGAGTTCGAGATAGCCAAAAACTAGTAGGGAAAAAATTTGATTTTACTTGACCTAAAAATTTTAACTCTTTTTTTTTTTTTTTTTTTTTTTTTTTTTTTTAATCTTCGTGTAAACTATGTTCTGAAACTAGTCTAGATGGTGGCTAAGACTAAAAAATACTCAAACAAAATTTCCATCGGAATGCCCATCGGAAAATTCTATCGGAATGTTCTATCGGAATGTCCTTCTATCGGAATGTTCTACGATCGGAAAGTCCTTCTATCGGAATCTTAGATCGCAATGATGATCTGTCGGAATGCTAGATCGCAATGATGATCTATCGGAATCTTCAGATCGGAATAACTTCAGATCGGAATGTGGCTAAAATAAATTGGACAGAGTAACGGCTCAAAAATTCCTTAAGACCCGTCGGAATCCCAGATCGCAATGCACGATCGGAATGTCGCGTCGGAATAAGGTATCGAAATGCAGTGATCGCAAAGTAGAACCAAAAGGTTATTGCGATATGGCCTCACACCCTTTGTACTTTCCGATGGTGAAACTTGCAAGAATTTCGGAAAGATGAACAAACACGAAATTTCTCAACTTTTGATCCAAAGTACTTGTTTTTAAGCCAAAACCAAGATGCCCAAATCACTACTACACGATTTAAAGAAGGTATACTTCTTAGAAACACAAACAAACACGAAATTTGTTTGATGTTTTGACGAAAAACAATCAAAATCACACGAAATGCTCAAATACGAATCCCTTGGCGAATGATACCACTTGTTGGATTGTAACACACGACTATATATGATATAGAAAAGTAGATGAAGATTAAACCAAAAAAGAAAGATTAGATTAGATGAAGGAAAAAAGAAAAACAAAGAAGATGTGAATTCCTAGTGAGAGAAACACATACGTTTCTCTCTCTAAAACAAATGAAATGGAAAACACACACACAAATGAGGCTTAGGAGGCCTTTTATACTAAGTAGTAAGTGTTTAGGAGGCCTTCCTCATTTGTGTGTTCGGGACTAATTCCCGTTACATAAACATTAATAACTAAGAACTCTCGACACCGTTGAATAGTATTTTTCACGAGCTTCGCAACGGTATATTATATGACCATCACTTTAAATACGGCTAACACTTATAACTGATTATGTTTTCGTTTTGGATTTAGTCTATGTTGTTTTAGCTAGACTATGGATTTCGGTATTCCAAGAGTTTTACTATGTTATTTTAATAGATGGGGTTTTGGATCTATTTGGTTATGTGGTTATGTGGTTATGAGCTTATGTGAGTAGATGGATTTATGTGTTATATGTTGTATTGATTCTTATAAGTGTCATCATAGGAGGGAGTGCATTGGGGAAAGGGTAATTGTATAAGTATGGTGGCCAACATATTTATACAAGTACCACAACTTCAATGGGTTCTCAAGTATGATTGCATGAAAGAGGGTTAGTACATGCTTGTATATGATGAGATGTGGAATTTGGGTATATATATATATATATATATATATATATATATATATATATATATATATATATATATATATATATATATATATATATATATATATATATATATATATATGGGTTTACGTAATGGCTGCCTATGATATTAGCTATGGTTCTTTTTTTGTTATATGTTTTGGGTTATAGTAGTGTTGGGTGATTATGGGGTCACACGATATGGTTTGGTTTTGGAGGTGGGCTTATTGCCTTATTGTGGCACGGTGAGATGGTGATTCCTCGTATGGAAAAAACGAGCGTATAAAGCGATTGATTGACTTGACATGTATGATAACGAGTATGTTTGGGAGATTCGATAGATATACATATGCGGATGTATATATACTAGTAGATGTTACGTTATGATTTACGGTCGTTCAGTAGTTATTATAACTTGAACGTACCTAGTACTCTCTTGTGTTTAAACAATTTATTAGTGCTCTAGTTTGGTGGAGTTTCAACGACGTTTTGAATCTTTTGAAGTGCGTCTGGTAGCGTATTCTTTGAGTTTCGTATTTCACGTGTACGTTTTAAAATGGTGTTCTTGGTTTTAAGTCTATTGAAATAACTTGGGATTTCTTTTGAAATAATGAAATCTTTTGTGTTGGGTCTTACATTTCTTTTGGTCGGTATATATTGAGAAAAAGGGGGACTTGGAAATCTATTATAGGGTTAGATAGCTTGTTGCATTCGGTAAAATAAGGGTACGGTGTTGGAGTCGTGTTTGAAACAAGATGTAACATAAGATTTCTTTTAATCAACACTTATTTATTTCAAATTCTAAAAGACTTTCTTTAAAATAAAGCGAAGTTAAATTTCTTTCTACTTACATAATTTATATAATTGGGTTTAACCGATTCACGTCATTTATAATTATTAGTACAAGGTTAAATTGAGTTTATGAAGATTTCACATACAATTTTATCTTTCATTTAATATAAAACTGTTTTGGTCATAACTTGTTCGTTTTTAGAGCTTTTTGAGTGATTCAAAAGCCAAAAATTATGTACTCAGAACGTACTTTTCAAATATTCGGAAAGTATAGTCATGGGAGGTCAGTGGACTGGTCGGAATTGTTGTACAAGTGTCGGGTTCAAGGTTGAGTTTTGAATAGTAGTTTATTTTTATTTGGGGTGCACGGGATACCTAGTCTTTGGGTTGAGTTTTGAGATCGCCTAGAAGGTTGTTTGTAGATGGTTTGAGTCACATAGATGTGGGGAGGTAAAAAAAATTTAAAAAAATAATAAATAAAAGTATATTCTTTTGGAAAGGTCGATCTTTTGCACGGTTTAACTGATATGTCGCGGGGCGTAATATGTTTTGGTTGCTATTGGGTGTTTCTGGGATTATTTTTCGTTGTCATGGGTCATCTTGAATTGATACACGTTTTGGGTTTGAGTTTTCTCTTGAGTCTCTTGGTTTTTGACTGGTTTTAATTGGTGCACGTGAAATGTCGTTAGTTATCCGTGGGTTTGATTCGTCGATCGTATCTAGTGGATTCAGGATGTATTTTTGATTACGTATTGATTGGGAACGTTGAGGTAGTCATATGAAAGACTTGGTCGCGCCTACACGATTAAGTAGGTGACCATGAAAGAACGGTTGGAATACCCTTAGTGGGGAGGAAAGAAGTTCGTAGACGAACTAATGTGGTCATGAGGTCTCTTAGGAGTGCCAAGGAGATGAATAGAGATTTGTGGGATACTATCACAAGTAACGCGCCATAGAGAGTGTTGGAAGGGGATACAATACCTCGAAGGTATTTATGATTGTTCGTAGGGCATGTAAGTTTTCTGAAAATTTCTTGAAATTTAGTAGGTTTGCCTATTATTATGAGGTAGAACCATAAATAGAGCAAGTAGGGGAGGTGAGAGGAGTTGTAGTTAGTGCCTTTCCAAGGCAAATTGTTGATGGAGTGATATAAAAACAAGAGCTGTTAGAAACTGCAAGGAATGCCGGATAAAAGTTGAGTTGCTTAGTAGTAGATTGGATGTGGAAAGAGGTCGAGTGGTCCGATGAGAGGAAGTACCGGTCTTTTAAGATGCGTGTAGAATTTTGCAAGTAGAACGAGGTAGGAATTTATTCGTATTGCCGCTAAGAGAGGGTGCAAGGAGGACATAGTTGAAACTGCTAAGGATGTTGTATGAACGCTTTGGGTTTACGGTTATGCATTTGGCTTCGTCAAAGCACTAGCGGTTTTCACGGTGTCAATGAGCCAAGTGTGCATGAACGTGTATAAACGAGTTGTCATCGGGAGCATAGACGACATCTTGATCTACTCAAATCTGAGAAGGAGAGTGAAGCGAATTATGTGTTGGTTTTGGAGTGGAGTTATACTTGAGATTTTCTAGTGTGAGATTTAGTATTAAGTTTACCATGATGAGTAGTTAGAGATGATGACATATCACGGAACCAGCAAGGGGCGAAGTGAAGAAGGATGAGGAAGCATTTTGGAGGCTGAAGAAGTGGA
The DNA here is from genome assembly GCA_025667525.1 of Glebionis coronaria. Taxonomy (NCBI): domain Eukaryota; kingdom Viridiplantae; phylum Streptophyta; class Magnoliopsida; order Asterales; family Asteraceae; genus Glebionis; species Glebionis coronaria. Next base: position 179,033,425 of record CM046877.1, read on the forward strand.
TTGGATAATGAGCCAATCTTGGCATTATCAGAAGGACTGGATGAATTCGCGAAGCATGACGATACGTGGAGCAAGGATTTGGACGTGTACGAGAATGACAAAGAAAGGCGATTGCTTATACGTTGCAGGAACTGAAGATTTGGAAGAACTGGATAGACTTAGTTAGTGGAGCTGGATTGTTATATCTGCCTAGAATGCTAGAGGCATTTGGGGTACGAGACGTAGAGAATGATCTATACGGATCATGAACGTCTCCAACACATATTCAATCACCTTGAGTGAACATTTGGCAAAGGTGGTGGGTGGAGTTAAGTGACGAAAGAAAATTGCATGGCCAAGTACCATCTGGGAAAGGCAAGCATGGTTGATGAGACATGGAATAAGAAGAATGAAGTGAAGCTAAGACAAAATTGAACTATATGGATGACGTATTAGAGTGGTTTGGATGAAGGATGTAGGTTGCACGAGTTGAGTTGTCTAAAGCAGTGAACGCGTCAACACTTATGTTGCGTGGCTTGGACAATCGTAGGGAGGAAAGGGACGTAGACTATACTTCCTACATGGATAGGAGTAGTTTAGAAAGGGAGATGTAAGGACGAAGTTGGTGGAAGGGATACATAATGGGGTGGAGGAATAAGTACGACGAGAGTTGGGTGATAGTCGATAGACTGACTAATTCATCTCATAGTTCAAGAGGAATGAGAAGTCACGTAGTTGGGAAGTTGGAAGAATTGCGTACGGATGTGATAGAATGGAGGGTTTTGCGTAAAAGTTAGCCTAATATGTATGGAATGCCTTATGAAGGATTATGGCAAGGGAAGAAACGATGGGAAGCATCACATCGTGATGTATGGTATGAGTTGAGGAAAAAGAAGGAAGTGTGTATAGAAGCGAAGCAAGAATAAAATAGGTCGAGATAGGAACCGAAGGTAAAACTTTGGTAGAGTCTAATGAGTAGAATAAAGCACAACGCAGGCTAATACTGTCGTAGTGTGGAAAGGGAAATAGCACTGACCTATACTGATTGTTTGGGAGGCTTAGTATCGATAATCGAATGGATGAGGAGTTATAGGTGTGATATGCCATAGGGACGAAGGGCTTGGTCTAACTGAGATAACCGTCATTTTGATGATGTGTATAGATCATAAGTTGATTTGGATTAGAAGAACTAATGGATATGTGGAAGACCGTCATAGGTCACTTTGTAAGGAAATTGGACTTTTTAAGTAGTTGGGGTACGGACTAAAGGGAGTTGATGAACATGATTGGGTATGAGTATGTCCAGCTAACTAGAAAAGGATGGGCAATTGAGATATTTATACAACCTTAGGGGTTACACTGAGGGCATGAGTGATTGATTTAGAGGGAGTTAGGAAACTCATTAGCGATGGCTGAGTTTTCATATAATGATGGTTATCATACTAGAAGTCGATAAATGCCATTTGAGGCACTATATGAAAGGATAGGTTGAGTTGTCCTCATTGTGGACTAGAATTGGTAAAAGAGACTACTAATGTGGTAATAGTATTTTTGGAAAGAATGAGAGCAACAAGGATGCTATGTTGAAAAGGAGGAAACCACTAGAGTTAGTGACAAAGTTGTGTATGAAGTTTCACCCATAGTAACGGGTGGTATGTTTTGGTAAAATGGAAGAGCTGATGTAGTGTTTTGTAGGTCCATTTATGATCTTTGGAAAGATCGGACCAGTAGCCTATGAGTATAAAATTACCTGGGAAAAATGAGTTGTATACATGATACATTTCATGTATTGAGATTGGTAAATGTTGTTTGAGAATGCATTGTGCATGTACGGTTATTCGGGACTTGTGTTAATAAGAGTCTTTGTTTTATCAAAGAGTCATTTGTGAGATTTATTAACTGTGAGGTCAAGAGTTTGGCAATGAGTTTAATTACTTTTGGTTTGTATATGTGGTATTTTGAAACTTGAACTAAAGTTCACGTGGAAATGAGAGGAGTTCGTTTAGAACAAGTATCCTCATGTGATTTGTTGTTTGTGTGTTTGATCATAAGGAGTAAATCTCGGGACGAGATTTCTATTAGGAGGGAGTGATGTGACAACCCTAGTTTTGAGGTTCGTCACTTAGTTTTATTTTGTGCTAGTTACGGGTCTTTACGTGTTTATGTGCTTATTGGTGTGTATGGATTGTGGTTTGGATATCGTTTCCGGTACGGGGTACCTTGTGAGTGAAACGATGTGTGATGATTTCATGTTCATGAGTTCACATGGTAGTGACTATGAAGTGAGATGGTGTTATTTAGTGGTTTTACGTATACGTATATGTATTATAGAAAATCGTATTTTTACGATTTACGGTTTAGCATTTAGAGGTCTCTGATGAGGTAATTAGTCATATGAATATTTTTCGGGATCGTTTTAAGTCATTTAGGACTTAGTTATAAAGTTTATTTCAAAATTTGAGATTTTTTATAAAAGTGTATATTCTACGACTTTTACGGTAAAACGCGTAAAAACTGACTAGTTTTACGGTTTTGAGGTTTTGGAGGCTTTAGGAGCTTAAATAAATTAAGGAAAATTAATGTAATATTATTAATACATATATTAATAATAAAAAGAAATAAAAAACGAATTTTAAGGGGTTAGGTCGGTTTAAAAAAACAAAGAAAGAAAAAAAAAGGAAAAGAGGAAAAAAAAGGAAACAAGTGTTATACTTGGACAAGGATTTTATGTATACACTATATAAGGTTTTCTAATAAATCAAAAATATAAAATTTATTCCCTGGAGATAAAATTCGACGGTTTGTAAGAGGGTTTTTAGGGTTCTTCATAAAATTGGGGTTTTTTACATCTTCCATTAGTCTAAAGGTAAAACCTTCAAAACCCTTTTCTTTTTAATTGTTTTAATGATTTCTTAATCATCTTATGATGGATTTAGGTTAGGGTTTAATGTATAAACAGTAAATTAATGTTATATTAATGATATCATAATGATTTCATAAATTAGGGCTTGTAATTAGTGGGTTTAGAGTTAATTAATGGGGTTGATTTAGTTAAACCCGTTTTTAAAAACTGGTCAGAATTTTGAGTCAATTATTTTGATCATATCGAGAGTTCTATAAACTCTTATTTTGCGATCCAAGTATCCCTGAAAAGGTAATTGAAGTGGCTTTCCAATGCAAGAAACGAGAACTAAATTGGAGGTAGGGAAGTGGGTCAAACACAGGTTACAACAGTCGGAGGTCAAAACAGTTTTGAATTCAGCCTGTTTTCTTTTTAAGTTTTGGGTTGTTTGGGGTACTTAGGGTTGCATTGGGATCTTCTAACGAACATGAGAGATGATTTATATATTGTAGTAAGTATCTACACTTAGACTAAGGTTGTGGTTTAGGGTAAGACCCCCTAATCATAACAAACTTTTTGTATGTTTAAAATCACTAAATCTGGAATGACAAAAGTATTTATATATATATCGGGGCCTTAACAGTAGCTTTAAGGTTGGGGTAATTGGGAGGTGTTAGCTAACATATGTAAGGGCATAAATATTCCCTTTACAGAGATCATGGGTGTGTTTAGGTGGGTGTTTGGCTTATAGTTTGGAGACCTAAAACTGGGACTGTTTTTGATAAAATGTTAACGGGATGTGTTATGAAGTAAAACGAGTTAAGGGTTTTATAGAGGGGTGTAATGAGATGCTTAGAGCATTTAAATGAGGTATTTATATAGGATGAGGTTAGATTTCCATCATAGGTTGATGAGCCATCTTAGTGTTTGGTTCATGTTTTGATTATGTGTTTTGGTTGTTAGCTTTTTGCTAGTGCGCGGATGTTTGGGGAAGCTCAATCAGGTGAGTTTCATAGTCCCATGTTACTATTGTTTTTTACTTCCAAATGGGATGGAAGAGACACTGTGTTTTGTTGTTTATAAATTTATGTTGTGAATGTTTTGGCGTTGGTAATGGACTTATGTGTGCATACTTATGTGATTAACTGCTAGATAATTCTTGATTGTTTATGTTTTGACTTGGTACCAAGGGGATGTTGACAAGGCGGGGCCTTGGGGAGGTACATAGATGTGTGAGCATCTATGGGACCAATGTATAATGACAAGGCGGGGCCTTGGGGATTGGTTCATAGGTGTTTGGATACCTATGGGAGTATGGTGTATGGTATTGGCTGGGAGCCTTAGTGTTGGTTTGATTGATTAATTCTTGAATGATAGTTGTTAATACATGTTAGTATCACATTGTCCATATGTTTTGAACTTTGATTGTACTCACAGCTTTTTGGTATGATTTTGGCGTGTGAGTCTAAACCTATGACTCTCACCAACATTATGTTGACGTGTTTTAGTGTCTCTTTCAGGTGTGAATGTGGTTAAGCGTGAGGATAGAAGTGGCTAGACTTGGATGCTTTAGGATTGCATATAGAAGGAGATCCCCGTTCCTTCTTAGTTTACCTTTATGTTTTTTGTTAAGTGATACATGTTGGCACCTATATGTTTGTTTGGTTTATGTTTATTGTTTGTCTTGGGTAAGTGGTAGGACTGTTACCTACTTACCTAGACTCCTGCATGGTTGAGATATTGTCATGACATTTGTGTCGCCATTTATGACATTATATTTGCATTTTAGTTTTCTCTATAGAGACACCATTTGTTGTGATGATATCCATACGCCGCGCCCCATATTCTGCCATGGTGGGGTGTTACAGCAGCTACGTGCCTGACAGATCAACGCTCAGCAGATCAACAAGGTAGAAGAACTTTGGAAGACAAACCCTGATGTTGCTTTACAAGATCTTGAAAAGCCTGGTGTAGATGATGAACCTCAACAAGTAGCACTGAAGTATGAAGATGCATATTAGTTTAAAATGCTCCCTTTTCCGTTTTGTTTAAATTCTATCTTCACACTTTTACGATGATTGTCGGAGTAGTAATGATGCATGTCTAATCATCCTTATTGTTGTCAAGGTTGTAAATATCGCTAGGCGGGGTCTGGACGGTCGACCACCGCCAAGCGATATATCGTCTTGGCGGAGATATATCGGTTTCTCGGCGGGTACTATAAATTATCATTATTTTATATATTTTATCATTATTTTGTATATTTTTATCATTGTTTTATATAATTTTAAAATTTATTTAATATAAATTTGAAATTCTTATATATTATTATAATTTTATTAATGTATTCTTTAGTTTTAGTTATATGTCTTGTAAAATTTACATTAAAAAATAAATACACAATAAAAAACAATCAAAATACCAAAAGTCAACCGATTTTTTACCGATATGACCGATATTTGACCGATATGGACTGATATTTGACCAAAACGCCAAGTTGGCCGATATGCTCCATGGCGTTGCGGTGGACCACCGCCAAGCGATATATCACCGATATATCGGCCGCCATGACCGATATTTACAACACTGATTGATGTACCAAAATGTGTTTGCTCCGCTCATCAACCTTGAAGCGGACTATGATAAAGTAAGAAGTAGTTCTGATTCATAATTTATTATAAAATAGACAAATAAGTTACTAAAGTTTGGTTAAATGTTCACCTAAGTTACTAAAGTATATTTGGTTACAAACCGGTTACTTATGTTTGGGTTACCTGTTATATAAGCTACTCTGTTGGTTGCAACCCGGTGTTACCGGTAACTAAGTGACGTAGCATATAATATTAATGGGTTAAAACACAAAAATGTTACCAAAGTTTTCTAAAATGTTCATCGACGTTATTAAAGTTTGCTTCATTACAAATAGGTTACTGAAGTTAAGGTAACATGTTAAATAAGTTACCCTCTATGTTTTAACCCTTGGTACTAGGTAAGTGCCGACGTGGAATTATTTTTTTTGTTTAAAGAGTAAATTATCTTTTATTTTTAAATTATGTGTATCCTAATAATGCATGATTGAAGAAAAATGATCGTAGCAAACAATCCGTTCCTAAGCTATCTTCAAATTCTTTCATTTTACTTTTTCACTAAGACATGATGAGCAACTTTCTCGATTGGGTTGACGGCGGAAGAAGGGTGAGTGTGTACCGGATGAACGGGTGACATGGTTTTAGTTGTGGATCGGTTACGATGGCCGGAGGTTGTGGTGGCTAGTGAGAGTGACATCAATATTTTTTCGGTGGTAGCGTTTTTTTCTATAGATCCGGTGCTGGTGAGAACTAGAGGTGGTGGTCGTTGTGCTGATGAACGAACATTAAGGAGTCAACAATTTTCTTGTTTGGGGTGGGACCCAAAAAGTGGTGGCGTGACCATAACAACAAGTTACCAACATGTTGCCCACCCTCAGAGTAACCTAATTGTAACTTTTTAAAACTTCACTAACTCATATAATTAACCCGTATACTTGAGTAACCTTTTTGTAACCAAAAATACTTTAGTAACTTAGGTGAACATTTAAGCAAACTTTAGTAACTTATTTGTCTATTTTCTCTAATTTATTTTATATATTAAAGGCGTCTCTTGAGCTGATAGATGTTTTGCTTGACAGATGATGAAACAATCAAAGAGTAAAGACAATCTCGCAATTCGATGGGACATTGGTCTTAACAAGAAGCGTGTTGCATATTTTGTTTTACCAAAGGTGCTTCATTGTCTTTATTCACATCTGCACCATCAAGTTTATATTTCGGTAAAGTTATTGGCTAATTGACCATCAGTTCGATGTAAGGCCAAGTATTGTTAAAACTGTATGAAGACAACGAATTGCGCCTTATACCTGATGACGAGTTACGACTCCGATAATCAGCGGATCCAGCAGATCCAGCTTGGCAGTCAGTTGGACATGTGGTATGAGCTTCCTGACTTTTTACTCTTTTTTTCTATTTAGTAGTTGTGTTAAATTGTTGTCTTAACGGATTATGAAGTCACTCGTCCGATTATTGATGCAATGAGCTTTAATACTTACTTAGTTTTTTATTTAGTGTTTGGATGTTTAACAAATAAGTAATAAATGACCATAAAAGTTGGAGCATAGTGGAAATGACTGTCCGTTATAGATTTTGCATTCAGTCAACTGATGTTTCTCCCTCCGGATAGCCCAGTTGGAGTATATATATAGATGTCTGCCACTACATGCTTTGTTATTCACATTTACTCAGAGTTGGTATATAACTAGAGTAAACACATGTATTGTGAACAGCTGATAATTTAATTAATGTATTGAAACTGCCAGGTAGCACATGATGAGTCGGTTTTTACTTGATTAACTTTTTGATCGTTGACGCTTTCGTTTATGCTTCAAGTTTGAAACTGACAAAAATTTGAAAGAGGTGTCTAAATTTTATAGATGATGAAAATCGTGCTTTTGGAAGCAGGAAAAGTGTAGAGGTGAGAATTGGCCAGAACTTTATAGATGATGAAAATAGTTCTTTTGGAAAGATGTTGGATTATATATCTTGTTTTTTTTATAGTTAGAACTGGCCAGAACTTCAAGTGCCTATATAACATATTGATTTTTAGTTTGAAACCCCTATTCGACCGATAGTATTGTCTATTACGGGTTTATTTTATATGTTAGAACTATTGTGCTTATGTAGCTTGTTCGGAGATGGATACTTTGTCGTCTCGTGTTATTGAAACTGTGCTTATGCGCTTTGCGTTGGTAACTATGTGGTTAGAGCTAGGTTATGTTAGCACTGATATTATTCTGTGACAGGTTTTAGTAAAATCGGGCATATAGTCAGCCAAGTTTTTCATATATGATTGTTTGAATGTTTATGTGAGAATGATATAACTAAAAGATCAATTTGTGCTCAAATCTTTTACCACTACTTGCTGTTTCATTTGGTTGAGTAAAGGGTGTTTCTAGCTCGTACTTTTCATCTTTGACCCGAAAAGAATAAGATGGGATTGTCTCGAGTTCTGCACTATATCTTTGCCCTTTTGCACTACATCCCTGCTCTTTTGCACCAGGTTTTTCTATATTCCTTTAATAAGCTTTGGCTTATTATCTTTATGAGCTCAAGTTTTGTACGTGTTCTGCTATTCTTCTAAAATCACTCTGTTAATATTTTTGACTTTCAGGAGGACCAACAGCACAAGCACAATCTACCCAATTTGTGGCAGCATTTGTGGCAATCGAGTATCCAAACACCTTCAAGATGAGTTCATAATCACAAGGTGAATCCTACATACATGCAAGAAGATTGATCAAATATGTCAAAGAGTAAGAAGACGAGGCTGGTACGAAGAGATTGAAGTTGTGTTAGTTTTTAGTTGAACTCAAAAAATCTACTGTATTAGTTTGTGGTATTAAATGTTAAATGTTTGACAAATAAAGTCTATACTTGCTTGTAGTATTGAATGTTTATAAATTGTTGCCAGAAAATATATACTTGTTTGTGGTATAACAAATTTAAAAAATATGAGATGTTTATGTAGTTTCTTATTAGTTTCCAGATAATATATCCACCTTTCTCCACACTTATTCACACTTTCTCCGCACTGATTCACACATTCTCCACACTTATAAGTGTGAATATATCACAATATTTCCACACTTTTAATTGTAGCAATTTTTTTAATTTTGCCACACTTTTAAGTGCGGTCATTTAAAGAGTGTTTCTACACTTTTAACTATGGAGATTTAGATAATTTTCCACATTTACATATGCGGAAAAGTTAGTCACACCGATTATTGCAACATATGAGGAAGTGTGGAGATTATAATTTCACACATTTTTAAGTGCGGATAATTGGCTACTTAAATGTGGAGACTTCAACCCATGTTTTGTAGTGTAAGGGGCGATCATGGCTCGGTTTTTTGCCAAAATCAAAATCGAATATACAGATTTTAAAATCCCAAAACCAAAACAGATCTGTTATGTAAGGTTTTTAACAGCTTTGATACATTTTAATTTTGTGACGATCGGGACTTAGCTATTCGGAATAATAAACTTACTTTACCAAAGGTTACCCACAATAATAATCACACGCGATTACGATTTTTCCTGTCACATGAGCATTTTTTTCCGGCGACTTTAGACAATTTGTTTTCACAACATGGCGATTAAGTTTAATTTTTTTAAATAAATAAAAAAACATTACAATTATTTGTCGTTATTCCAAATGTGTTTACTAGATCGGCTTTTAGGTTTAGATGACTTGTTTCGCTGATTATTTCCCGAGTAATTTCTAGCGATTCTTCATGTGTATTTATCGGATCTTAATCATCATGTTGTTTTTCGGGATAAAATATGGGAGATATTGCTGCCCCGTTGTGTTGACTTATCATATTGTTAATATAATGCATGTGTACATTACGACCGATAGTCCACGTCTTAACATTCCTCGTGAGCGGGTATTTAATTAGCTTCCACTTCCTCCTTTTCATGATCGTTTCACATCTTTTCTTACTACTTCGTGCTTCGTTTTATACATTATCCATTTTGATCATTTAACCCTGATTATTTGTACACTTAATAAGAATTGACTATTTCGGATATATCCCATTAGTAAGGTAATATCGCCTCTGATAATACACGTTGTTAGACACAAATCCCACATCTGGTGCTTTACCTGATTTAATATAATTGAAAACAGGGGATTGACGTAAAACATTTATGTCGTTATTTATCTCGGCGACACCAAAGAACGCATGCCAAATCAATAAGTATTGAGAGGCGCCTGCTTCCAATAAAATGAAATGAATTGACCCATGATCACCTCTACATAAATGAGCTTCGTATGCATCAAGACAATTCTCCCGCGGCCAACCTATACAATCGATACTTCCTATAATCTTAGAAAATCCATGTTTTTCCTCGTGATAAGCATAGAGTTTTTATATGTTGGTGTACGTCGGCTTTCGCAAGAACTATCTACCATATAAATTCATGATGACCTTACAAAAGTTTCGAAGACAGAGACGGGCTGTTGTCGCACCCTTCATCAAGAGCATCAGGAACGGCTCCACATGCCATTTGACGAATAGCGGAAGTGCACTTCAACAATGGCGAAAGACAATCTCGTCCCGCACAATCAACCGAGTTTCGGAAAAAAGATAGTTATCGGTTACCTCGAGAACAATTCATGTGAGTAGTTCTCGATCAATTCGGAACCGCGCACAAAATACTTCTTCGTCATACTGTGGCTCATCAGAAAAATAAGCGCCACTAGACGACTATGCGCATTGGCATAATCTCTATTTATGTAGCTTCATTGGTTTGGAGGGTTTGATGTTTCGTAAGCCGCTTGACAAGATTCCGTAAATACCGCAAGCTCACTTGTAACTTCATCCTCGTCTTCGGAAGAGTCAGCAAAAAATAATTCGTAAGACATTGTAATTTAGAGAAATGCAATTTGAATGTGTGTGAAAAATGGTTGTATAAATGGGGTTTTCATATGGATAAAATGGTTAAATTTATTAAAAAGTTTTTTTTATATTTAAACATGTAATGGTAAGAAATAAAAGAGAGATAGATTTTTTTAGAAACGGTCGAGGGGTTGACTGAATCGACTCAGTCGCCGCAACAGATCCGACCGAGTTTGAAGCCGATCGACCGACTGATCATCGACACTGTTGCGAGTAGCCTAAGAAAAATGTTTTCTCATGTTTATTTTTTTTTAATCCAAGTCCAACAATATAATTCCATCAAAATTTCAAAAGTTCATGCGAAACACACATATATGTACATAGTGGTGGACCTTGATCATTTTGGAGAGGTGAGGGAGGGGGGGGGGGGGTTATTTTTCACATACCAAAATAAAAAAGAAAGACAATTACTTTTAAACGGAATGTATAATATTTACACTACTCGTCATGATTTTTTGAGAAGCCATAGTCCTCCTCAGTCCCTATTAAAATCCGCCTCTGTATGGACATGTATTTGACCATTTTCAGACACATGTATATTAACATATTGTCAATTAAACATGCATACACGTCAAACATTTACACTTACACATCATGACACAGATATTTTAAATCATCCTTCAAGCTTAATAAGGATATCAATTTTAATTTTCATTGTTATTCATTAGTACTAATAAGGTATTTATGTGTTGCAACGACGAGTATTTTATAATATAATTTGATGAATAATATTATGAATCGTATATATTTGTTATAACGATTTTCACGGAAAATGATAATTTAAGGTATGCATAACTTTAAAGTTGAAGGGAGTGGAAGGTGGGGAAACCAACACATATACACTTTCTTTCTACAATTGCACAACTCGCCTTTCAATTGTAATGATGTGTAAGAAACTAACCTTTTATTAAAATAGTTATTTTATATAAAATATACTCGCAACCAAACTCACCTTTTACTAAATACTCATGCACACTCACAACCAAATAAAAAATAATAATACAGATGGCCCCACAAAGGCTGACCTCGCGATAGGTGAGTTTACCACCTTTTCCTTAGGCACTCGCGCCTGAGTTTATTATCCGTGGTGGAAATCGCAACTCACGAGTGGCTTCTTTACCACTCCCACAATTAGGGATGGACATTTTAGACCACCGAACGGACTCTCAAACCAGATCGAACTAGACTGATCAAACCGAACATGACATATTTTGATCCGGTCTTCGGTCCATAATTTTCGTCACATTCGGTCTTCGATCCGGTCAGTCCGGTCCATTCCAGTCCTGTTCGGTCTTAACAAAGATTCTCCGATTATGTCTAATAGCACCAAACTTGACCAAAAACCGAACCAGATCGGCTCGGACCATTTTTGTCCGGTCCGCAGTCCGGAGCTTCGGATTATTTCGGTCTCGGTCCAATCTTTGTCGGTTCGGTTTGATTTTAGGTCGATGCTCTCCCCTGCCGCCAATCCAAGCAATATCAAACTTGTAAAACCCGTATTTAAAATCCTAGGATATTAAATACACGTAGTGTCAACTTTAACGTTAAATAAACATAAATAGTAAATACGCAGTCTCCAATATATACGCAGCCTCAGGTCAGTTAAATATTACAAATAATAATTATTCAAAAAATAATTATTAAGTTTCAGAAATTAAGTTTCAGAAAATATTACGTGTGCATTATTTATGATACAAAAAAGAGTTATTGCGTTCAGGAATTAAAACACGAGAAACATTTAGGAATTAAAACACGAGAACTAATTACGTGTATACGTGAATAAAGACGTTAAATCGAAAAACAAACGAAAACCACTTATATAACTATAAGGGGTCGGCGGTTTTATGTGTAATTAAGAAGTAATGGGATTTGGCCCGTCTTAGGAATAAACCACAAATAAACAAGCAGAGTTCTCCCATTTTACAAACACAAAATAAAAGTAGGGTTCCTGTGAGTGTGTTTGTGACCGCCGGGAAAAGACAAAGAAATAAAAAAGAGAGTCGGTTTAATTTTCATCAAGGAGTAGTGTATGTTTATCTTTCTCTTTTATTTTTCCATTATTTTATCCATTATCAATATGTTATCAGTCTGACTAAATGAGTTTAATTGATAATCATGAATTTATTATAAGAATGGGATTCGGGTGTGTGGCTGCACAGAACCGAGACACCACCATGTCTCGGTGGTGCTTCCTTTTGGCCAGCCGCGAACAAAACTCACCCCACGCAGGGGAGTTATACGATTTAGGGGGTCGGGTCTTGGTGTGACTCATGAAACCGAGACACCACCATGTCTCGGTGGTCCTTTCTATGCCCAGCCGTGACCCACACAGGGGTGGCATGGGTTGTGCTTCGATCCACAACAGTCAAACAACCCAATCGAGTGTTAAATTATCTAAAGTGGTGTTTGTTTTAATTAAAAATAGTGGGAAATAAACAAAGACAGTGGTAACAATATGGGGAGCAGTGGGTACATATTAAACAAAAACTAATAAGATTTAAAAAATTGAAATTAGCGACAACTTTTCTGTCGTAGTTTTCGTGACAGATTTGGGACAGTTTTTAGTCACAGCTTTTAGCGACAGAATATTCTGTCGCTAATTCAGTTAGGCAGAATTTTAATATTATTGGTTTGTTTTCAGTGCGACCGAGAGGGGGTATCTCAGTAGGCTCGAGGCTATATTTAAAATAATAAAAACGAAGATTTTAGTTATACCTTTTTAATCATTTTTGTTTAAATAAATGTTTTAATGATTTATTTAGTAAATTAAATTTATTATATTAAATTAGTTTTATAAAATTAAAAGGGTATAATATTATTAAATGATTTTATTCATTTTGGAAACTTTCTAATTTAGAAAACTTTCTATTATTAGCAGTTTACCAACTATAGAAATGTTATGACGTCATAATACGTGTTATACTGTAACTAATAGTAGAACAACAATACGTTAACCAGAACTATTAGAACACTCAGACTTATCAGTTTATATACAAACAGTAATACAAGAATAAATAAATTAAATTAAGTACAGTTAAGATAAATAAAATAGACGGATATCAGTTAACTTATTCGCGTCCTTTATTCATGTAGCTCGCGTGAAATCAGAGTATACCTTCTGTCAGTTGATCTCAGTCGGTTACTAGACACGAGGTAAGAATTTTCCATCCTTCAGTAAGGACTTCTTTCTATGCATGATTAGGATTTCATGTCTGCAGCCAAATGTTTTCCCCAGTATATGTTTAAGCTTATCAGAAATCATTTTAATAACTAAATAAATTGCCTGAGCTTTATATACAAGCATGACCAGTTTATGTACTAGTTACGGAGGTACAGTAACCATGACACTAGAGGCACCAGTGTCATGACTCTAATGCGAGGGAGCGATTTCTCGCAGCGTCCCATTTATTTCAGCTTGGCCATTTATCAGTATTATTAGCGGGGCGTAAGGGTGCATCCTATGCTATCAGTTTACAGTTATCAGGTGAATGTGGTGTGTGCTCTACATCCTTCACATTGGAGTTGATCCCTCCACCCAACACATTATTTAGAGGTCATCCCTCTACAGCATGACGAAGTTACCCCTCCAGTTATTCATGCAACAGTTGTTACAGGACATGACCTATATAAGCTCTTGGCAATTAAAATATAGTAAATGCATGTTTTTCGATTTAACAGTTAATAATTCAGCTTATATTTATAAAACAGACTTCTCAGATTATATACAGTTTCCACTATTTTACATATCAGTTATAGTTTTAGTATTTGTTATCTGTTCCATTCCAGTACATAGTTATCATTCTTTATATCTGTGCACTCGGCGTTATGCTCAGCCGTAGTTTTCCTTTCATGTTCTAAATGGCAGGTACACAGGGACGCTCTTAGGACTTCTGAGAGAGTACGTTCATTGGATGGGAGCTATCCATACTCCTTTATTTTATGCACTCATACATTACTTTGGTTGCTTGGACATTGTTTCGTCAGTTTCCCTTCAATACTTAATCTTTTATATTTGGGCTTATGTTTGGATTACCGATGTTTGATTCCGATATTTCCGTTATGGTCAGTTAGTGTTTAATACATTTCCTTGCATGCTTTGATGACACGCCATAAATACACGTAACGGTCCACTTATCCAAGTGGGGTGTTACAATTATGGTATCAGAGAGCAAGGTTCGACCTGTAGGCTCTAAAACTTGACTTGTGACTAGTGGGTAGTCACCAAGAACTTCATGTATTTTGGCGTTGTTATCTTTCATGTTTCTCATGCATTTCATCAGTCAGTTTTTTTTACTAAGTAAAAGGTTGGTACAGGACTGGCCATACTTAGTCACATGTGCTTTTCAGCGAAAATTGTTTTTGTTTTGGTGAACCGACCCATAGGCGTTCACCCTTGCTCGTTCGGATTTTGTATTGATGAACTGACCATAGGCGTTCATCCTTGCTCATCTCAGATTCATGTTTTCAGTCAAATGACATCTTGTAAACTGACCATAGGCGTTCACCAATATTCATGTCATATTTTGTTTGTTATGCCTTCATGAACTACCACATGCATACTTTAGATTGTTATTCCAGGTTTCTAACAAGTTAACCAAGTTAATCAATTTATCCTCTTTAAATTTCAAATGCCACCCAGACGTGATAATGAGAATGAGGCTACAGATGCTGCTATTGCTGCTGCTGTTCAGGAGGCTGTACAAGCCATGCTACCTCAGATTCGTGATGAGATCCGAGCTGAGTACCAAAATGGACCTCAGCATAATAACAACCCTCCTCCTCCACCACTTCCCACTTTAGATATCTGGTTAGAGAGGTTTAATAAACAGAAACCTTGACCTTTTGAACAGACTATAGCTCCAACGGACACAGAAAACTGGATTTATCATATAGAGAAATTTTTTGAGGCCATGGGTTGTGGGGATGACTTCAAGGTTAGGCTTGTCGTTTACAAGTTGGAGGGTCACACCCTACATTGGTGGAGGGCTTATAAGTTGACGAATAGGGGAGATGAGTGGGTGCTCACATTGACTTGGACACAGTTCAAGGAAATGTTTTATGACCAGTTTTTCCCTCATGTTGAGCAAGCAAAACTGAAGTGGGACTTTCATGCCATTCGTTAGAATCATGGCGAGAACAGTATAGAGTTCATGCAGCGATATCTCAGGTTGGCTGGGTTCTTGGGAGAGGCTGCAGGTACCGCGGAGGAGGAAGCGAAACAATTTCGCTGGGCCCTTCACTCTAGGACTACGGATAGGCTAATGAGTGCCACGTTCACTAACGTGTCGCAGGTAGTAATGCAGCTCGTGATATAGAGATGCTTTTCGAGAGGGATGAGCTCGAGAATGTAGAGCGTCCTAAGAAGAGGTACATCTCATTTAACAGACTTAAACAATTTAACTCTTGTTATTACTTATCAATATATATCATGCCATATCCAATTATAATCTTGTAGACACAGAGGAGGAGACCGATTCCAATTGGCTACTCCACAACAGAACTACAAAAACCACGGTCAGTCTTATGACCGTAATCGATCAGATAAGAGAAGCGGTGGTGATAACTACCACGGCAACTCAAACTCATCTGCCAGCCACAGGTGATTCTCTATGTTTCACAATACTAAACCATCGTGAAAAACAAATTCTAACTTTCAGTATGTCAACAGAGATGCTGGACAGGGGCGTGACCAAAACTACAGAGGTCAGTAGTCTGCCTGACCAGCAAATCCTGGTAATTTTAATTTTCAGCTAAACAACCTTATTCCAGTTATGTCATCATGATTGTGACACTTAGACATCTTATAAAATCAGGTTCACAGCAAACCAGAGCTGCTTCTACGGGGTATTCTAATCCCACTTGCATCACATGTGGGAAGAAACACCCGGGACCTTGCCATCGGGGTTCGAGTGGTTGTTACAAGTGTGGTCAGCCGGGCCATATGATGAGGGATTTTAAGAAAGGAGATGTTGTCGGTACCTCGGGCCATACTCCTCAGATTTTACCTCCACCACCACCACTACCACCAACCACTGGTCGCGTTTACACTACTACCCGAGAGCAAGCAAATAAGACCACAGGTACCATTACTGGCATTTTGTTTATAAACAGACAGGCTGCCTGCGTTCTCTTCGATACAGGCGCCACACACTCAGTTATATCTACTTCATTTGCTGTTAGAATAAACATGACCCCAACACCACTAGACAGTGTGCTTAGTATATCTACACCCATGCGAGACTCTGTACGCATTACTCAGGTGTACATGGATCTCCCTCTTGAGTTTGACGATAAAATCCGTCCAGTCAGTGCCCTACCTCTAGATATGTGTGAGTTCGATATTAATCTCGGTATGGATTGGCTGTCAGCTCATCGTGCCACCATAGATTGTCATGCTCACCGGGTCATCTTCGGTGATGTCTAGACACCAGAGTTTATTCACCGTGGTTTCCTACCAGAAAAACATGTTCAGATTATTTCAGCTTTGCAGGCCCATACTCTATTATATTATGGCTGCAAGGGTTTTCTAGCTATAGTTCATGACACTACTTCTGAGACACCTTCACTCCATGACCAGCCAGTTGTGTCAGATTTTCCAGATGTATTCCAGGAAGAACTTCCAGGCATACCTCCCATGCGAGAGGTAGAGTTTGGTATCGATCTCATTCCAGGTGCAGAACTAGTATCTAAAGCTCCTTACCGTATGGCTCATGTTGAGCTTAAGGAACTGAAAGATAAGATTTAGGAACTTCTAGAAATAGGTTTCATTCGTCCAAGCGTGTCACCTTTGGGCGCGCCAGTTTTGTTTGTCAAAAAGAAGGATGATAGTATGCGGCTGTGTATTGACTACCGTGAGCTGAATAAGCTCACTATTCGTAATCGTTACCCATTTCCTTGTATATATGATTTATGTGATCAACTTCAGGGTGCCAAACACTTCTAGAAAATCGATTTACGATCAGGTTACCACCAGTTGCGTGTAAAGAGCAGGATATATCCAAAACTGCTTTTCACACGAGGTATGGTCATTACGAATTTGTGGTTATGCCATTCGGTCTCACGAATGCGCCTGCAGTATTTATGGACTTGATGAATCGAGTCTTCCACGAGTTCCTAGACAAGTTCGTGATTGTATTCATTGACGATATCATTATTTTCTCTAAGTCCAAAGAAGAACATGAGGATCATCTCCGTACAGTTTTGCAAATTCTCCGACGAGAGAAGCTTTATGCAAAATTTTCTAAGTGTGAGTTCTGGCTGAATAAAGTGGCGTTTCTAGGCCAAATCGTTTCTGCAGAGGGGATCACCATGGACCCTGAAAAGGTGGAGGCTATCACTAAATGGCCGAGACCGACATCTGCCACTGAAGTCCGCAGTTTTCTTGGGTTTAGCAGGTTATTACCGCAGATTTGTTGAGAACTTCTCACGTTTAGCATTACCGTTGACCAAACTTATGCGTAAAGGGGAAAAGTTTATATGGACTGAGGAGAGAGAAAGGAGTTTCGAGGAACTCAAACATCGTCTAATTTCAGCACCGATCCTTACTCTCCCATCTGGTACATGTGGTTATCAGATTTACAGTGACGCTTCAGGGAAAAGCTTGGGTTGTGTACTTATGCAACATGGGAAAGTCATTGCATATGCTTCACGAAAGCTGAAGCCGTATGAGAAGAATTATCACACGCATGATCTGGAGCTCGCAGCAGTCGTTTTCACTCTCAAAATCTGGAGATATTATTAATACGGTTAGTCGTGTAATATCTTCACTAATCATAAAAGTCTCTAGTATATATTTACACAGTGAGAGCTAAACATGAGACAGAGGCGATGGTTGGAGCTACTGAAAGACTATGACACTAATATTCAGTATCACCCAAGTAAAGCGAATGTAGTAGCAGATGCCCTTAGTAGAAAGTCAGGAATGACAAATGGCATAAAGGTTCAGGAGGAGATTATTCGGGACTTAGAGCGGTATGATATTGAGCTCTTAGTACGCGGACAGAGAGGTTATTGGGCTAGTCTGAGAGTGGAACCAGATTTACTCTCTCGGATTAAAGCTGCACAGAAAGATGATGGTGAAATATGGGCGATTGTCCAGAATATTGATCAGCAGACCGATTTTCGTATCGATGAGGATGGTACTGTATGGCAAGGTACCAAACTCTGCGTTCCAGAAGGCCCTAGCCTCAGAGAAGCCTTATTGACTGAGGCTCACAACTCTCCGTTTTCTTTCCATCCAGGTTCCACTAAGATGTACCATGATCTTAAGCAGCATTTCTGGTGGAGCGGCATGAAGCAGGATGTCGCCACTTTTGTCTCTAAATCTAACCTGCCAGCAGGTTAAGATAGAGCACCAGCGTACTAGTGGCCTACTTCAGCTATTAGATATTCCAATGTGGAAATGGGACAAGATCTCTATGGATTTTGTCATCGGGTTACCACAGACTCAGAGGAGACGTGATCTAATCTGGGTTATCGTCGATCGCTTGACCAAATCAGCACACTTCATCCCTATCCGTAAAGACTTCGCAGTCAGTTAACTAGCAGATCTATTCACAAAGGAAATTGTACGATTACCCGGTACACCTTTAGAAATTATATCAGACAGGTATCCACGATTTACTTCTCACTTCTGGGAAGGTTTGCATAAAGCTTGGGGAACCAGGCTCAAGCTCAGCACATCTTTCCATCCGCAGACGGACGGTCAGTCAGAGCGTACCATCCAGACTTTGGAGGACATGCTACGCGCCTGTGCATTAGACTGGACAGGACATTAGGATTACTATATCTGCTTGGTCGAGTTTTCCTACAATAACAGTTCGCATGCCAGTATCAAGCGTGCTCCCTTCG
This sequence comes from Glebionis coronaria, assembly GCA_025667525.1. Taxonomy (NCBI): domain Eukaryota; kingdom Viridiplantae; phylum Streptophyta; class Magnoliopsida; order Asterales; family Asteraceae; genus Glebionis; species Glebionis coronaria. Next base: position 179,052,588 of record CM046877.1, read on the forward strand.
AGATGTTATACGGCAGGAAATGTCGTGCTCCTATTTGTTGGGATCATGTTGGAAAACATTTGATTGAGGGACCAGAATTAATAGAGCTGACCAGTGAAAAGGTCGCCATTGCCAGGGCAAAGCTGCAAGAAGCGCGTACTCGCCAGAAGAGTTACGCCGACAAGCATCGCAGAGATCTATCATTTCAGACTGGGGATCGTGTATTCCTCAAATTATCACCAGCACGCGGGGTCAGACGTTTTGGCCTCAAGGGCAAGCTCAGCCCTCGCTACATCGAACCGTTCGAAATCCTTGAACGTGTCAGTGAAGTATCATATCGGTTGGCATTACCGCCTCAGCTTTCACACGTTCATAACTTATTCCATGTATCACTGCTCAGAGGGTACAACTATCATGAGCTTCACAAAGTTAATTATCCACTCGATCAGATTCGGGAGGACGTATCTTATATTGAAGAACCCGAAGCAGTCTTAGATCGCCAGGATCGAGTTATGCAAAGGAAGACCATTCCTTTCGTCAAAATCCTGTAGAGGAACCATACCGAGCGGGAGGCCACTTGGGAAACAGAGGAGTCTATACGGACTTCTTACCCTCAGTTCCAGTTTTGATTCGGGTATATCTTTCAGTTACACGTTCTTCAGCTTATATGTCTTCTAGCTTTCATGTCCTTTCAGTCTATGTGTCTTTCAACTTATATAAACTTCATCAGCTTAAATTACCTTTAATTCGAGGACGAATTTTCTTTTTAGAGAGGGAGAATTGTAAAACACTAGCATAATCATATCCTTAATTCAAGGACGGATTATTTTTTTAGAGGGGAAGAATTGTAAAACCCGTATTTAAAATCCTAGGATATTAAATACGCGTAGTCTCAGCTTTAACATTAAATAAATATAAACAGTAAATACGCAGTCTCCAGTATATACGCAACCTCATTTCAGTTAAACATACAAATAATAATTACTTAGAAAATAATTATTAAGTTTCAGAAAATATTACGTGTGCATTATTTATGATACAGAAAAGAGTTATTGCGTTCAGGAATTAAAACACGAGAAACATTTAGGAATTAAAACACGAGAAATAATTACGTGTATACGTGAATAAAGATGTTAAATCGAAAAAGAAACGAAAACCACTTATATATGCATAAGGGGCCGGTGGTTTTATGTGTAAACAAGAGATAATGGGCTTTGGCCCGTCTTAAGAATATGCCACAAATAAAAAAGCAGAGTTCTCCCATTTTACAAACACAAAATAAAAGTAGGTTCCTATGAGTATGTGTGTGGCCGCCGGGAAAAGACAAAGAAAGAAAAAAAAAAGAGTCGATTTAATTTTCATCAAGGAGTAGTGTATGTTTACCTTTATCTTTATTTTCCATTCTTTTATCCATTATCAATATGTTATCAATCTGACTAAATGAGTTTAATTGATAATCATGAATTTATTATAAGAATGGGATTCAGGTGTGTGGCTGCACAGAACCGAGACACCACCATGTCTCGGTGGTGCTTCCTTTTGGCCAGCCGCGAATAAAACCCACCCCACGCAGGGGAGTTATACGATTTAGGGGGTCGGGTCTTGGTATGACTCATGAAACCGAGACACCACCATGTCTCGGTAGTCCTTTCTCCGCCCAGCCGTGACCCACACAGGGGCGGCATGGTTGTGCTTCGATCTACAGCAGTCAAACAACCCAATCGAGTGTTAAATTATCTAAAGTGGTGCTTGTTTTAATTAAAAACAGTGGGAAATAAACAAAGACAGTGGTAACAATATGGGGAGCAGTGGGTACATATTAAACAAAAATTAATAAGATTTAAAAATTGAAATTAGCGACAACTTTTCAGTCGCAGTTTTCATGACAGATTTGGGACAGTTTTTAGTCACATCTTTTAGCGACAAAAAATTCTGTCGCTAATTCAGTTAGGCAAAATTTTAATATTATTGGTTTGTTTTTAGTGCGACCGAGAGGGGGTATCTCGGTAGACTCGGGGCTATATTTAAAATAATAAAAACGAAGATTTTAGTTATACCTTTTTAATCATTTTTGTTTAAATAAATGTTTTAATGATTTATTTAGTAAATTAAATTTATTATATCAAATTAGTTTTATAAAATTAAAAGGGTATAATATTATTAAATGATTTTAATCATTTTGCAAACTTTCTAATTTAGGAAACTTTCTATTATTAGCAGTTTACCAACTATAGAAATGTTATGACGCCATAATACGTGTTATACCGTAACTAATAGTAGAACATCAATACGTTAACCAGAACTATTAGAACACTCAGACTTATCAGTTTATATACAAACAGTAATACAAGAATAAATAAATTAAATTAAGTACAGTTAAGATAAATAAAATAGACGGATATCAGTTAACTTATTCGCATCATTTATTCATGTAGCTCGCGTTAAATCAGAGTAGACCTTCTGTCAGTTGATCTCAGTCGGTTACTGGAAACGAGGTACGAATTTTCCATCCTTCAGTAAGGACTTCTTTCTATGCATGATTAGGATTCCCTGTCTGCAACCAAATGTTTTCCCCAGTATATGTTTAAGCTTATCAGAAATCATTTTAATAACTAATAAATTGCCTGGGCTTTATATACAAGCATGACCAGTTTATGTACTAGTTACGGAGGTACAGTAACCATGACACTAGAGGCACCGGTGTCATGACTCCTCTGTGAGGGAGTGATTTCTCGCAGCGTCCCATTTATTTAAGCTTGGCCATTTATCAGTATTATTAGCGGGGTGTATGGGTGCATCCTATGCTATCAGTTTACAGTTATCAGGTGAATGTGGTGTGTGCTCTACATCCTTCACATTGGAGTTGATCCCTCCACCCAACACATTATTTAGAGGTCACCCCTCTACAACATGACGAGATCACCCCTCCAGTTATTCATGCAACAGTTGTTACAGGACATGACCTATATAAGTTTTTGGCAATTAGAATACAGTAAATGCATGTTTTCAGATTTAACAGTTAATAATTTAGCTTCATTATTTATAAAACAGAATTCTCAGATTATATACAGTTTCCACTATTTTACATATCAGTTATAGTTTTAGTATTTGTTATTTGTTCCATTCCAGTACATTATTATCATCCTTTATATTCGTTCACTGGGCGTTATGCTCAACCGTAGTTTTCCTTTCATGTTTCAAACGGCAGGTACACAGGGACGCTCTTAGGACTTCTGAGAGAGTACCTGCATTGGATGGGAGCTATCCATACTCCTTTATTTTATGCACTCATACATTACTTTGGTTGCTTGGACATTGTTTCGTCCTTTTCCCTTCAGTACTTAATCTTTTATATTTGAGCTTATGTTTGCATTACCGATGTTTGATTCCGGTATTTCCGTTATGGTCAGCTAATGTTTAATACATTGACTTACATGTTTTGATGACACACCATAAATACACGTAACAGTCCACTTATCTAAGTGGGGTGTTACAAAACTAATAGATAATATACAAATGTAGACTAATTATGCAATGTCGATGCAATTTATAAGCGTTAGTTGATAATATTATGGAGAAATTTATAAGCGTTAGTTAATTTATAAGCGATAGTTGATAATGTCATGAAGCAATCTACAAGCCTTAGTTGTTTACAAGGTTCTAAAACGCGCGCCTTTGCGGCGCTAAGGCGGGGCAAAGGCGTGAGGCGTGGCCTCCACGTTAAGAAATAGACCTTGGCGTCGGCGTTAGGCGTGGCCTAGGATAAGGCGGAAAAAGGCGAGCAAAAGCGGGCAAAGGCGTGAGTTGTTTTGAATGGCTTTGAAAATTTTCAAATATTTCAGATATTTACTTGCGTTTACTAATATTTTCATATTTAGTTAGGATTTATAAATGTTTATAACTCGTATAATTATAAATATGATATAAAACTAAAAATTTATAATTATATATTGCCGCCTTAAGGCACGCCTTAAAAACGCCGTGCCGCTACGCCTTACGCAAAAGCTCAAGGCTTGGACTCGCCGTCACGCCGCGCCTCACGCTATTTGGAACCTTGGTTGTATGGTATTCAATTTTGACTTTTTTCAACTAGTCGTTTTGTTTGATGCGTGTCAAAATTAAGCCACTTAATTGGTTTAATTGTTTTTACAACTCTACTTTTCTTAAAACTCTAAAATGATCTATTTTTTTATTATATAAAAGATAAAATATTATATTTACATAAGTTTGGTTTTCGGTTTAAAATTTCCGAAAACTGAATTTTTAATTCGCTGTGGTACGCTTTAAGTAATTCGGTTCAGTTAAAAATATCGTTAGGCTTTTTTGGTTCGGTTCGGTTAGATGCCTGGTTCCTGTGAATATCAACCGGTCCGTGCACACCGAGACAGCCACAAGAAAGTCATGTTTGGCCCATTTGGCCTACATTTTATATATGTTAGGTGAAAAGGGCCAACTGAAGCAAACTATCGGGCCCATTTAGGAGGAAAAAAATGTTCGCTAGAAACATGAGCCAAAACTAGCTGACATGTAAAGTCTCTCTTTACTATTTACCAAACAAACACTTTGACAGAAAGAGTTAAGAGTGACAGACAACTGCAAGTGACGTCCACCCCTTTTTTATCTACTTAACCAACTTGGCATGGGCCTTACTTTATGGGCACAAAAGTATGTTAAAGTCCATATAAGTTTCAAACAGGATTTTGGCTCTATGTTTAGTCAAAAAGAAGTGATTGCTACCTTTTTGTCACGTTTTCTTGATTTTCAAAGCGGGCAACTAACACGAATATTCCAATTTCGTCAGCATTTATATTATAACTTACTTTAGCTTACTAGGAGTATGTACGAGAAAAATTAGAAACTCTATTAGCTTGCATTAATATCATTTACGTAGCGTTGAATGATAAACGGGCAACAAATTGCACGCATAGCCTTTTTGAATTACCAAACTAACCCTATGAAAAAATATAAATTGCTACATATACATCAATGTGATGACTTATTGCGTCTGTTTGAATGTCTGATATTGCTAAGGGCAAAGTATTATGTAGGGTTTTCACCTTTTTGTGCAAATTGGTATAGCATGGTCAAGGTTGGTCAGTTCATGATCAGTATCTAGATAGAATACTAACTTGAGCGGAAGTAGTGTTGGAAAATATTTTGTAAAATATGGTTTTTGCAATATTTTGGACATAATTTTATATATGTATATGTTATATATATACGTATTACTTAGTAGTTTTGCGTTCTCCTCGAAGAGAGTTTCGCAACGAGCTAAAATATGTCCAATATGGAGTTAATATGAATGGGAGATTTCTAGGCCAAAAACGGGTTCGAAGCTACTGCACGAGCGCGCGACCTGCGGACGCGAATGCAACTCCGAAAACTGGCTTGGGTGCGGGCAGATTTCGGTATCTTTTTTTGCTGCGAATTCGATTTGTTTTTTCCAGAAAATTTTGTACATCTATTTTAGGAATAGATACAGAAGTTATTCAGAGAATATTTTTATGTGTTAAAGAGACAGGAAATCTGTTTAAGTTATAACAGATTTTCCTGACTTTGATATATATATTCTTTGAGAACAAGTCAAGTTTTCAGTGTAAATATAACCTCTTCTCATTCAGTTAAATCATCAGAAAAAACGCAGCTTTTTACTTACTCCATTATCAGACAGTTTTCCAGCAGCTCATCGATCAGAAACACGCAAGGCTTCCGTGATCTTTCAGGCAAGTTTGTTAAGTCCGGCTGTACAACAGCTTTGGACGTTGTACCCTGGGAAACAGACGGCAAATCTATTTTAAGGGAAGCGTGTTAAACACGTGCCTCGTCTTAGTTTTTTTGCTTTCTTCAGTACTGTTAATTACTTTCTGTCATTTAAATTCTGTTAATTTAATTTCTGTTATTTTATTGTAAATTTGATTTTATAATAAAAGTGTACACCATTTCCTACAATCTTAAAACAGATTCTGTTTAACAGAATTAAAACTTTTATTAAAATCGGATTAATAACTTTTATCAGACTTATTATAAACTGTTTCTGCCGAAACCAGGATTGAGTTTCACTGGAAATCAGTTTTAATTTTACAGATTTTAATTAACATATCTCTAACGGTTTTCATTAAGCAGTTGTTCTTATCAGTTTATATTGAAACCAAGATTGTGTTTCTGTTAAACTGATATATTTGATAATTGCATCTGATTCATTAAAATCAAGAGTGAGTTTCTTTGAAGCAGATCCGCTATAAGTATATAGAGATCACGATTGAATTTCTTATATACAGATTTATAACAGTTGTCTAACTGTTTGTGTTTTGATCTTGTTTAATCTTTCAGAATGTCTACCAACACTCCTAAAACTCCTGCAACTACTACTGTGAAAGTAAATGCTGCGCCAGTTACCCACACAGTTGCTAATCATGCTGAAAAACCAGAAAATATTAATGGGCAGAATTTTAAGAGGTGGCAGCAGAAGATGTTCTTCTAACTCACTACTTTGAACCTTGCGAAGTTCTTAAAGGAGACTATACCTCAGGTGGAACCTCTTAAAGAAGGTGTACCCGAAAATCAACAAGCCGTGCAGGCTGTTGAAGCATGGAAACATTCAGACTTCTTGTGTCACAACTATATTCTGAATGATTTGGTGGTCTCTTTGTACAATGTGTACTGCAAGACTAAGACTGCCAAAGAATTATGGGAGTCGTTGGAACGCAAGTACAAAACTGAGGATGCTGTTACAAAGAAGTTCGTGGTAGCTCATTTTTTGGATTACAAGATGGTTGATTCAAAGAGTGTGATAACTCAGGTTCAAGATCTGTAGGTTTTGCTACACGACATTCATGCTGAGGGTATGACTTTGAGTGAAACTTTTCAAGTTGCTGCTATCATTGAAAAGTTACATCCAAGCTGGGTAGAATTTAAAAACTACTTGAAGCATAAGCGAAAGGAGATGAATGTTGAAGACTTGGTTGCTCATCTTCGTATTGAAGAGGACAACAAGATGGCTTAGAAAAACACTTATACACCTGATTCTGCCAAGGCAAATATGGTTGAGCATGGTTCGTCTTCTTCAAAGTCTAAAGGCAAGAGCTTTGGAAAAGGGAAGAATGACAAGATGAGCAAAGGGAAGTCTGAGTACCTTGCTCCTAAGGCTGGAATTACGAAGAAGAAGTTCCAAGGAAATTGCTTCAACTATGATAAGCCAGGTCATCGTGCTACTAATTGCAAAGCGCCAAAGCGGGTGACTCCACGCGAGGCTAATATGGTTAATGATAATGTGGACATGATTGCTATGGTGTTTGATGTCGTTACCATGATCTCTGAAGTTAACCTGGTAGGCTCTAATAATAATGATTGATGGGTTGATACTGGGGAAACTCGTCATGTGTGTGCTGACAAGAGTATGTTTCACTCTTTCAGAGCGATTGACAATGGAGAGAATCTGTACATGGGCAACTCTGCAAATATTGATATCAAGGGCGAAGGAGATGTTATTTTGAAGATGACATCCGAGAAAGAGCTCAAGTTGACAAGTCTTGTATGTTCCAGAGATTCGCAAGAATCTTGTGTCCGGTTGGCTTTTGAAAAAGTTTGGTTTTCGTCTTGTTTTTTAGTCTGATAAAGTTGTACTTTCTAAGAATCAAATGTATGTTGGTAAGGGGTATGCCCTGAATGGTATGTTTAAGCTCAATGTAATAGCTGTTAAGAATGCTATCAATAAAATGAATTCTTCTGCTTACTTGATTGAGTCTTCTAATGTGTGGCATGGCCGTCTTGGACATGTTAATTTTAATTCAATGCGTCGTTTGATTAAATTTAATGGCATACCAAATTTTCATATTGATTCAAATTATAAGTGTGAAACTTGTGTTGAAGCAAAAGTTACAAGATCATCTTTCAAATCGGTTGAACGAAAAACTGAACCACTTGATATGATACACACAGACATATGTGATTTGAAATCACTACCCATAAAAGGTGGCAATAAGTACTTCATCACGTTTATTGATGATTGCACAAAGTACTGCTACGTTTACTTGTTGAAAAGTAAAGATGAAGCTATAAACAAGTTTGTTCTATACAAAACCGAAGTTGAGAATCAACTTGGTAGGAAAATCAAGGTTGTGCGAAGTGAGAGAGGAGGTGAAAATGTGTCTCCTTTTGCTGATCTATGTGCGAAACATGGAATTAGACACGAGTTTACTGCTCCTTATTCACCTCAGCAAAACGGTATTGCCGAAAGGAAGAACCGTGCCTTGAAAGAAATGGTTAATTCCATGTTGTTAAGTTCTGGTTTGAGCCGGGACATGTGGGGGGAAGCCATTCTAACGGCTATTTATCTTTTAAACAAGATACCTCGTAAGGATAAAGAGGAAACCCCATATGAACTGTGGATGGGAAGAAAACCATCATACCAGTACCTACGAGTGTGGGCGTGTCTAGCCAAGGTAGTTGTGCTGACACCTAAGGCCCAAACGATTGGACCTAAATCTGTGGATTGTATATTTATTGGATATGCTAAGAATAGCAGTGCGTATCGTTTCATTGTACATGATTTGAAAAATCCAGATATACACAAGAACACAGTTATGGAATCAAGGAATGCGTCCTTCTTTAAAAACATATTTCCTTGTTTAAAGAAGGAAAATGGAAGCACATCTAGAATAGATGATGCAGTTGTCCAAGATAAGAGACAACGAGATGATAATGATCTCCAAGATGAGAGACAAGATCAACCTGAAGAAGAAGAGGTTGAACCTAGAAGAAGCAAACGGGCGAGAACCGAGAGATCATTTGGACCCGATTTTGTCTCTTTTATGGTAGAAAATGAGCCCACTTCTTATCAAGAAGCTGTAAATTCCTCGGAAGGGCCTCGATGGAAAGAAGCGATTAATAGTGAAATAGAGTCTATTTTACAAAATCATACTTGGGAGCTCGTTGATTTACCTCATGGTTGTAAACCACTAGCCTATAAATGGATCTTCAAGAAGAAGATGAAAGCTGATGGCACCATTGATAAGTACAAAGCAAGATTGGTGATCAAAGGTTTTAGACAACGCGAAGGTCTAGATTACTTTGATACTTATTCGCCTGTTATGCGAATAACTTCTATTAGGATGATTCTTGCTATTACCGCATTAAGAAATTTAGAAGTTCACCAAATGGATGTGAAAACGGCTTTTCTAAATGGAGATTTAGAAGAAGAAATATACATGAACCAACCCGAGGGTTTCATGGCTCCTGGACAAGAGAGCAAAGTTTGTAGGCTTGTTAAGTCATTGTATGGCTTAAAGCAAGCTCCAAAACAATGGCATCAAAAGTTTGATCACGCCATGCTAGAGGGTGGATTCAAAATTAATGAATGCGACAAGTGTGTTTATGTCAAAGACACAAATAGTAGATATGTAATCTTGTGTCTTTATGTCGACGATATGCTTATCGTTGGCAGTAACGACAAGATGATCAAGTCTACTAAAGACATGTTGAAATCAAAGTTTGACATGAAAGATATGGGTTTGTCTGATGTGATCCTTGGAATAAAGATCATACGAACTCAAAGTGGACTTGCATTAAGTCAAGCACATTACGTGGACAAAATTCTTAATACTCATAATGCGGGGGATTCCGACCTAGCTAGAACTCCAATTGACACCAGTTTGCATCTATCTAAAAATAGAGGCGCAGGTGTTGCCCAATTAGAGTATTCAAGAATTATTGGCATGTTAATGTATTTGATGACATTTACCCGACCTGACTTAGCATATGCTATTAGCAGGCTGAGTAGATATACTAGTAATCCAAGTGATGCACATTGGAAAGCTATGACTAGGGTACTTTATTATTTGAGATACAGTCGTGATTATGGACTGAATTGTGCTAGATATCCATCTTTTATTGAAGGATACAGTGATGCAAATTTGATATCTAACATAAAGGATTCTAGATCGACCAGTGGATATGTGTTTACACTGGGAGGGGCCGCTATATCTTGGAAGTCTTCCAAGCAAACTGTAATAGCTAAGTCCACGATGGAATCAGAATTTATCGCGTTAGATAAATGCGGAGAAGAGGCGGAATAAATACTTCAATTCGTAGAGGACATACCCAGGTGGCCTAAACTGGTAACGGCCATTAGTATACATTGTGATAGTCAATCGGCAACTGTCAGAGCTCATAGCACAATGTATAATGGAAAGTCTAGACATATCCGTCGTCGACATAATTCGGTTCGACAACTACTCTCAACAGGACTTGTCTCAATTGACTATGTGAAGTCAAAGGATAACATCGCGGAGCCGCTTACGAAAGGCTTAAGCAGAGAGTTAGTTAGTAAGTCGTCTAAAGGAATGGGAGTAAAGCCCTTAAAGGAATGAGTTTCTATGAAGGAAAACCTAACCCAGTTGACTGGAGATCCCAAGATCTGCGTTTAATAGGACAACCTAATCATAGAAATGTGAGGGAAGTCACGTCAATGTGGGGGAGGTACTTAATACAGGAACTTTCCTAGTCCATTCCTAGAAAAATGTGACTTGTTGAGAGGTTAAACATATGGCTTAATGATTCAGGATGAAATCATAAAGCATAATGATTCAAGATGAAATCATAAAACATATGTTTTTAATGATTCAAGATGAAATCACCTATGTGAGAGAGAAGTGGGGTCGCTTCGAAGGAAATTATGGGGGCGCAATTTCTAAGAGCTCTTGCAGAACCAGGCGAGTGTTCATGACCATAACGAACACAACTATGAGGACTTGACAAGGTCATGGAGAGTCTTGTGTGAGTGTGTATTGTCGTCTACGTAAACAGAGGCTGGGTTCAAGGACATCGCGTCTACTCAGATCTAGGAGACTAAGTGCATCTCACAAGGGAAGGTTCAAAGGGTTACACCTACCTATCCTATGCAGGACTTAACCGCAGAAATTTTGCCGAAACTTTCGTGTGTTTTCGACCGATTCCCATTCATGTGGGGGATTGTTGGAAAATATTTTGCAAAATATGGTTTTTATAATACTTTGGACATAATTTTATATATGTATATGTTATATATATCAGTAGTACTTAGTAGCTTTGCGTTCTCCTCGAAAAGAGCTTCGCAACGAGTTAAAGTATGTCCAATATGGAGTTAATATGAATGAGATATCGGGTCTCAAAGTGAGTCACGTGAAACACAATATTTGGAAAATATTTTGTCCCACATCGCTTGAAACATGAAGTGAAAACATGTTTATAAGGAAATCCTAGTTTGTACCATACAATATTCATTTGTGGGTTTTTACTCCCACGCCTACGCGCGCGCAGGGGTGGGGGTGTAGAAAGTGAGATTTCTAGGCCAAAAACGGGTTCGAAGCTACTGAACTTGTGCACGAGCGCGCGACCTGCGGACACGAATGCAGCTCCGGAAACTGGCTTGGGTGTGGGCAGATTTCGGTATCTTTTTTGCTGCGAATTCGATTTGTTTTTTCCAGAAAATTCTGTACATCTATTTTAGGAATAGATACAGAAGTTATTCAGAGAATATTTTTATTTGTTAAAGAGACAGGAAATCTGTTTAAGTTATAACAGATTTTCCTGACTTTGGTATATATTTTCTTTGAGAACAAGTCAAGTTTTCAGTATAAATATAACCTCTTCTCATTCAGTTAAATCATCAGAAAAAACGCAGCCTTTTCCTTACTCCATTATCAGACAGTTTTCCAGCAGCTTGTCGATCAGAAACACGCAAGGCTTCCGTGATCTTTCGGGCAAGTTTGTTAAGTCCGGCTGTACAACAGCTTTGGACGTTGTACCCTGAGAAACAGACGGCAAATCTGTTTTAAGGGAAGCGTGTTAAACACGTGCCTCGTCTTAGTTTTTCTGCTTTATTCATTACTGTTAATTACTTTCTGTCATTTAAATTCTGTTAATTTAATTTCTGTTATTTTATTGTAAATTCGATTTTATAATAAAAATGTACACCGTTTGTAGCATTTCTTATTTAAGTATGGATATATTAACAATAAGTTTGCTGGCATTTCATCTAATGCAGTTGTGAAAACTCTAGTGTTGCTATTATGCATATGCAGCAACAAAGTGTGCAACGAATGCTTGTACTTTGCTTTGAATGAAGTGTAGATAGTACCGCAAGACTCTTTCGTTGTAATTTCGAAGAGTTTTAACTCTAAGAGTGCTGGGAGCCGTTGGCACCAGAAGTTGGTGCCAAAGGCGCCACGTAGGATTCTGGGCCTTTGGCACCAGAATCCTGTTGGCACCACATTTCTGAGGTAACCGTTGGCACCAGAATTTCTGGTGCCAACAGAATTAATTTTTTTTTTTCACAAAAATTAACTTAAAATAAAACTTTTATTAATAAAAAAAACATTACAATAAAAAAAACATTACAATAAAAAAAACATTACGAAAAAATTAAAATAAAGAAAATACATAACGGAAATAAATAAACTAGTTCTCGGGAGGGGCATACGATGCGCGAATCGCATCCTTTCGACTCTCGATGATTGCCCGGTCCGAGGCACTCATGTTCCTTGTGTCGATTGAAGGATTGCGAATTCTTGAGCGACCATGTGCGTGGTGAAATATTTTATTTTCGCGTTTGACTCACGCTCCATGATTTCCAACTTGGCTTGTCTCTCGATCTCGTATTGTTCTTTCATCATTTGTTGATAAGCTTCCGGGTTTGAACCGGAAGTAGCCGACGAGTTGGTTGATATTTGACTTTTGGTAATACGATACGACCCGGGCGGCCTCGGGATGGCGTCGGGACCAAAAAACTCGGGACTTTCTTCGGTAACACGGAGACGGTTTCGCCTTTCAAGAGTAGAATCGGGGTTCTTCCACTTGTGCTTGTCCTTCAAAAAATTCCAAGCCGACTTGTGCTTAAATGCTACACCCCCCGTGGCTCGTTTGTACGCTAGCTCAACCCGTGCCATAAAACCCTCATCATTCTCCCCACTCATCATTTGCATCTCGTCATAAAGACTATTCCACTTCTTAACTGCCCGATTCAACGTACTCCATTTTCCCGTTAACATGTTTTTGGTGCGTTTTGGGAATTTTTTTGATTTCGCCACATCATTGTATACTTGATCAACCCGCCACCAAAAAGTTTCCTTTGTTTGACTCACACCAACCCTAGCATCCTCCGAAATCTCTATGAAGCATTCGGCTAAAAGCAACTCCTCGTCATCGGTCCACAAATGCCGAGTCGCATCATCTTCATCGTCGTCCTCCACCTCAACCACCTCTTTCGCCTTCCTACTAGTCTTAGCCTTACTAGACTTAGTCTTAACCTTACGACGACCTTTCTTTGATGTTTGTGTCGGGATTTGTTCTTCGTCTACGTCTTCGCCGATTATGTGATGGGATTGTTGGTCGGATTGTGGTGTAGGTTGTGGTTGTGAACTCATTTGTGATTGTTGAAATTGTTGAAACTTCGCCCATTGTTCTTGTTGGTATTTCATGTAAGCTTCATTTTGTTGTGGTGGGAAAAACGGAGAATAGAAGTGTTGGGGTTGAGAAGACGAACCCGGATTCGAAGATGAACCGGGATTGTAGTTTTGGAATTGATTGGAGGGATCGTTAAGCATGTTGTTAGTCCAATTAGGATCCATTTTTTGTAAAGAAATTAGGATTGGAAGTAATAGATTGAATTGGAAAAAATGGATGAAATGAGGTATAATATATAGGGATTTGTAAAATGTTTTTTGAAAAAAAATTTTTTTTTTTTAAACCCAACGGCTAGTTTTTTCAAAAAAAAAAAAATTTTTTAATAACCCTAGCCAACGGCTAGTTTTTTTAAAAATTAAAATTTTTTTTTTCAAAAAACTGCACTACCAACGGCTAGAAAAAAAAAAAAAAAAAAAAAAAAAAAGGGCTGTTAACGCGAGCTGTTGGGGTTGGCGCGAGCCACGGTACCGTACACCAAAGGAGGGTTGGCGCCAAAGGCCTAACAGCCAGCCTTGGCACCACCACTCCCCCCACTCTAATACTAATTACTGTATTTTTCTAGTGCATCACTAACTCCTTTGGTATCACAGCAAATTTTACTAATTAGTGCGCTGCACTTAAGGATTTATTTGAAATGGCTTTATTAACTTTGTGTCAAGCAATGCTACAATATTATATATCATTATTAGAAAGAGAAACTAAATGAACACTGTCATTCTTAAACCAAGTTGATCTTGCTTTTTGCATGAACAAAAAACTAACAATTTATATACGAGTAATATACTCAGAATTATTGTAATGTTCCTTTCAGCAAGTTGGATAACATATGGTATTTTTTAACAATGATTGATAGATAGAAAGAGAATGGTGAAATAAATAAATATAGTTGCGACCGAAATCCAATAATCTTTGCCCGTATAAAATGAAAGTAGCAGACAAGATGCGTTTACTTCTACATTTTCCATTCTTCAGTATCAACCTTCGCCAAAAAAAGCCTGCACTCATCACGTGAAATTAAAATATATATGTTACGTACATGGTTAAAACCTTTCAAAACAACTTGCAAAAACATTTATTGAAAGTATAACTCAAAGCAATCGTTCTTAAAATTATCACACTAACAAGAAAAAAATGAAACCGAATATTACTACTATCGTTCAAAAACAAACGGGGTTAGCTCAGTTGACGACCAAAACAATTTTTTTTTTAAAAACATGTTAGTGGTTAGTGGGTCGAGTCGTGCAGTGAGCCTTTCTCAAACCCTTGCCTAGTTTTGGTTAAACTCCTTTTCCGCTTCGCTTGAGAGAAAAAACCCTTGGCAAGTTGTTAACCGAAGACCTCCAGGCGAATTAGATTAGAAATAAGTGAAGGTTTATATAGTTCATAACAATTACTTAAAACCCTAAATAAGATCAAAGCACACATAGCGAAAACGAATTAACAAGATCATAATCAATAACACAATTATAATTAATCGGATTAGGGTTACATACCTTTCGCCTAGCAACGATCCACAAGATATCGGAACAATCACCAATTAGGGTTTACTACGAACACCACCAAGATATAGTCTAAAGTAAGGCTATATTACGTTCTTGTACACACGTAATACAACGAGCTAATCGTGATTCTACCACGAACAAATCGAGCTTCTACGCTTATGGAATATCTACCCAACAACCTTAGAGAGGGGCTAGGACTAGATATAATATTAAATAGTAAAATCGAAAACCAAAACCCTAAATTGAGGGGTGTTTGGCCGGCGATTAAAGCAAGAGAAAGAGGGACAGAGTTGTGAATTATGAAGGCTAGGGATTTGTTTATATAGGCATTGGAAAAAAATTTCCTCCAAGTCATAAACCAATTAGGAAACAAAATCTTTTTCTTCCCCTTTTGTCCCTCTTGGCCGACGGCTCACCAAGCCTACCCAAGGCTTCCGGAACTTTTACTTTTTCCTTCTTTTAGCTTCTATTTAAGTCCATAACGGTCGTTTATACTTAAATTTTAATTATAAACGATCGTTAGTTAAGCTTTGGTATAATTTAATAAATATAATAAATATATTTAATAAATAAATTAACCCTTTACGTAATGTGTGCAATTCCGTAATCCCGAGTTCGATCCTATCTCACGACTATTAATTTTAAGTCCATAAACTTTCAGCTCCCACTTGGACAAAATTCGAATATCGTGATTACATTGACTGGCTTCTAGTTACACTAGCAATGCCCCTAGTACAACTCGGGTAAGGTCTCTTGGACAAGAACCTTTTAATGATTTTATCATTATTATTATCCTTTTATTTCAAATACAACGTTAATAAGGATATGGATCTCAGTCATTCCTTTCATTAACCATTCTGTTTCTCGTTTACGGATATAACAAGATTACCAAAACACATTTGGGTGTGGCCACACAAACATCTTACTACTCCCCCGAGGGGCCCAGCTGTATTTATACTTCAAAATAATTTGAAGGAAACAAATCCCATTTTGACTACAAGCAAAACACATGAACTTTGCAACACTTCTGAATATAACCCTTATAGCTACCAGTTACGTTTAGCGTTAGGTTACCTAACAGAAATGCACTACATTCAATGCTGTTTTCTAGTATCTCGGGTCTAAGGATAACTATTTATGATTTACTTAATGACAAAGATCTATAATATAAAATCATATAGTTGGGATAAGTCCAATATTTGATCCATCAAATATCATCCAAAATTGTCCAATATACTTTCAAGTATACTCTGTCACCATTTTGAATTGTCTTAGTTTAATAATACTCCCATATTATTAATCGACAACGGACATTTAGAAACATCATAATGCTCATGGATTAAAACATGTAAAATAGGATACAAAATCAAATAACATAAAGATAAACGAAATCCAATCTTTATTTCATCAATTCAATAATGTCTTACATCCTTTATCTAAATACTAATCGACTAGGGCCGAGCACGGCAGACCCAAAACCGACCCGGACCGGACTGAACCGAACCGGACCGAGCAATTTCGGTCCGGTCCTCGGTCCGGAGTTTTGGACAAATTCGGTCCTCGGTCCGGTCGGTCTGGTCCGGTCCGGTTTCGGTCTTACCAAAATCTTGTCAAATATGTCTAATAGGACCTGACCGGACCGAGGACCGAACCGGACCGGACCAACCCGGACCGAACCGAACTATTTCGGTCCGGTCTCGGTCCGAGGTTTCGGACCATTTCGGTCCTCGGTCCGGTCCGGTCTTGGCCGGTCCAGTCCGGTCCTGGACCAATGCTCAGCCCTATAATCGATAGATTTATTGCATGAATTCGCTAGCTAGTTGCAGCCCAATTGCCTTGGCATGCTTAACTACCTTTGGCCTAGATAAAGCCTTAGTAAAAGGATCAGCTACGTTATCATCTGTGTGAACTTTTATTAATTTTATTTCTCGAGCTTCCACTTGTTCTCGAACGTAGTGATATCTACGTTTAAAGTGTCTGGCGCCTTTCATAACTCCAGGGTCATTGGCGAATATTATTGCCGCAGAATTATCGCAATATATATCAATAGGTTCTTTAATTGAAGGCATCACTCCAAGATCTCCAATAAACTTCCTAATCCAAACAGCTTCCATTGTAGCTTCTAAAGCGGCCATGTACTCGGATTGAGTCGCATGCATAGCAATGGTTTTCTTCTTACTGCTCTTCCAGTCAACTGCTCCTCCATTGAAAACAAACACGTAACCCGTCTGAGACTTCGTATCGTCTTTATCACATTGCCAGGACGCATCACAGAATCCTGTTACATTCAATTCTGTGTCTGGTTTACCCCCAAATACCAAAAACATATCTTTCGTACTCCTAAAATACTTTAGAATATGCTTAACAGCAGTCTAGTGGAACTTTCTTGGATTCTGTTGGTATCTACTGACCAAGTTCTGAGCAAACGCCACATCAGGCCTTGTGCATCTCACAACATACATAATAGATCCTACAGCCGAAGCATAAGGCACCTTTCGCATGTAAGCCACCTCTTCGGGTGTTGATGCATCTTTCTCATGACTTAATTCATGCTTAACCTCCATTGGTTGAAAACCTTTCTTAGAGTTATGCATGTTATACTTCTTCAATATCTTATCAATATAAGCATCTTGACTAAGACCAATTAACTGTCTACTCCTATCTCGATAGATTATAATTCCCAGAATATATGCAGCATCTCCCAAATCCTTCATAGAAAAACATTACCAAGATAATCCTTAACTTCCTTAAGTCTTGGAATGTTACTTCCCATGATTAATATGTCATCGACATATAAAATTAGGTACACTACATTACTCCCACTAGCTTTGCGATATACACATGGCTCATCACGATTTTGAATAAATCCGAACTTTTTGATTTCTTCATCAAATCGCTTATTACATTGACGTGATGCTTGCTTCAAACCATAAATAGATCTTTGAAGTTTGCACACGCGCTTTGGATATTTAGGATCAACGTATCCTTCCGGTTGTTGCATATAGATGTCTTCATCTAAGCGACCGTTCAAGAAGGCAGTTTTAACATCCATTTGCCATATCTCATAGTCATAGTATGTTGCTATAGCTATGAGAATCCTAATAGCTCGTATGTCTGCTACAGGAGAAAATGTCTCCTCGTAGTCTATGCCAAAAGTTTGAGTAAAACCTTTAGCTACTAAACGTGCTTTATAGGATTGTATTTCACCATCCATGTCGGTTTTCTTCTTGAAGATCCACCTATTTTTCACTACTTTAGCATTTTTAGGCGCGTCTACAAGAATCCAAACATCGTTGATTTCCATGAATTTCATTTCCTCATTCATCGCAACTATCCATTTTGACTTTTCTGGATCAAGCATTGCAAATCCATAGTTAGTAGGTTCACCAAGATCCCCTACTTCCTCCTCATCATCCTCTATGTAAAGACATAGTTTGCATGGCGCACGTACGGTTCTCTTAGACCTATATGGAGGAATTAATTTCGGTGGAACTCCCAGACTTTCTGGTTCTTCAGGAATTTCTTCGCTAGTATTTTCAGAAGGCAATGTATCTTCTTGAATTTCTTCAAGATCATATTTTCTCCCACCGAATTCTTGATTTACAAGATCACTTTCAAGGAAGTCTCCATACCCAGGGCCGGCTGATGGGGTGTGCAACAGGTGCATAGGCACAGGGCCTATCAGCAGATAGGGCCTCCAATTCCAGTAAATCAACAGTATATAATTACTGCTACGCATTAAGTATAGAAAAGGCCCACTTTGTATTTGCTTACAGCCTTATACAATAGCCATTATAAAACATTTACTGTATGTATCTTCAAAGAAATAATATTATTGTATGTAGTTATCTCTGCTGTGATGATTGATTCTTCATATCTTTGAGGTGCTTTTTTTTTTCCTTTTGCTATTCAAATATCGTTTATAAAAAAAATATTACTTTTCTACTTGTTATTAAACTATTACTATTGAAGCTTTATGCAAAAACATACACCCATTGTTAAACGACGAAGAACCTATTTTATATTACGGCACAGGGCCACCGAAAACGATGAGACGGCCCTGTCCATACCGAGCCACAACAACTTTGTTCTCAGCCGGATAATAAAAGCAGTAACCCATAGTTTCCTTAGGGTAACCTTCAAAGATACATTTTACTGAGCGTTGTTGGAGTTTATCTCCAGAGTCACGTTTCACAAATGCCTCACAACCCCAAATTTTCAAATAAGACAAATATGGCTTCTTGACATGCCATAGTTCATATGGTGTCTTATCGACCTTCTTTGTGGGAACCATATTCAGAATACGAACAACAGATTTAAGAGCATAATCCCAAAAGGATAACGGTAAAGTTGTAAGATTAAACATAGATCACACCATATCCAATAACGTATGATTTATCCTTTCGGATACACCATTTTGTTGTGGAGTATATGGAGAAGTAAGTTTATGAAAAATTTCATTCTCACTTAAATAATCTTTAAACTCTTGACTTAAATATTCACCACCTCGATCAGAACGAAGAGCTTTAATCTTCTTTCTTAGTTGTAACTCTACTTCTGCTTTAAACATTTTGAATGTTTCAAATAACTCATGTTTATGCTTAAGTAAATAAACATAACCATAACGACTATAATCATCCGTAAACGTTAAGAAGTAGCTAGCACCTTTCCTTGACACATGTCTAAGTGGCCCACACACATCCGTATGTATCAAACTAAGTAGTTCGGTAGCCCTTTCAATATTGCTATTAAAAGGTTTCTTGGTCATCTTTCCAGAGATACAAGACTCACGTTTATCAAATGATTCATCATTGGTATTTTCCAAAAGACCATCACGTTAAAGCTTTTGTATACGAGTCTTTCCAATATGGGCAAGTCTACAATACCAAAGATAAGAAGAGTTTTTGTCTAACTTACTCTTCTTATTCATGCTAAAACCAGAATTATTTTTCCTCTTCGAATTATTATCATGCATGTTAATTTCAAAAACACATTCACAGAAATAGCATCAAAATAGAATAAACCATCTTTGAAAACAGAATTCTATTATTATCAATAGTGTGAATAAATCCAAGATCCAACATACAAGAAAAGGAAATAACACCCCTAACAATTGAAAGTGCATAATGGTAATTATTTAAAATCAGTACTAAACCCGAAGGTAAGACTAGATTAAATATTCCTATAGCTTCAACTGCTGCTTGTGCATCATTGCCCACTTGCAGAAATTGTTCCCCATAGGTAAGCTTCCTCTTCAACTCAAATCCCTGCAGGGTATTACAAATATTAATACCACATCCCGTATCATATACCCAGGAGTTTGATTTGTATGTAAGATTAAATAACTCTATCATAAATAAGTTACCTGAAGATGCTGCAGCGCCTAGCTCAGCCTTCTTCTTATGTTCTTGCAACTCATGGAGGTAGAGAGATAGAGCAACTCTTCTTCCAGTGTCCAGTCATTTTGCAATGGTGACAAGTCTCAACCTTCTGAGATTGATTTTTATTGACAAAGTTTTGCTTCGGTTTTGATAGAGTCGCAACTTGTTTGCCCTTATCAGCCTTGCTTTTGCCTTTCTGCTTCTTGTTCACTTGCGGTTTTGGCTTATTCACTCTACCCTTTTGCACATAAAGTACTTGAGGAGTAGAAGTGGATGCCTTGTCTTTTAACCCCTTTTTAAAGTCAATGAGCATTGCATGCAGATCATTAACTGTCTTCCCCGTGCAATGCATATTATAGTTACGAACGAAATCATTTAACTCCTTATTAAGGGACCTATTGATCAAGTTGATAGCCATATTATGATCATAGGGTTGTCCTAGTGCAATGAGCTGTTTCATATAACCCCTCATCTCCATATAATGGGCACATACAGACTTTCCAGGAGCTTGCTTGCAGCTATGTAGAGCATCAACCAAATCATAGATCTCTACAGCTTGCGGCTTTTCATACACAGCCTTGAGTTCATCAAGCATTCGCTGAGGTGAAAATAGCTCATACTTCCGTTGAAGTGAAGAAGTCATTCTCCCTAACATTACAGCAGCCACCTCTCGGTGCTTCTTAACATTAGCAGCGTGTTCAAGCCTTTGCACATCAGATGCTCCCTCAGCAAGATCCTCCGGAAAAGGAGTAGTCAAGATATCAATAGTACCCGCTGCTCTCAGAATAATTCTTAGTGAGCGATACCAATCATTGAAGTTAGGGCCAGTAAGTTCAGGACGGTCAAAGAAAGCTTTGAACGCCGAACTTATTGTCATATTGTTTTTGGGTTGAGCCATTTCTACAGAAATAAGTTCAAACATTAGTATTTTTGATAATACCATTCAAGAAAATAAAATTACCCCGGTAATAAAAAACCATAGTATTTTCCTTGAAACTAGAATCCATATTGACATAAACTCATCACATCAGTTGATCTGGTAGTGACAAATGTATTCAACATAGTAACTTGTCGAATAATAATTGACAAACAAATTTGAAACTTCTAGATATGTTAGGGATTTACATTGCCAAAATCATTTGCATTGTAAGCATGTTTCATCCCTACTTTACGCCTTAAGTTTCTAGTTCTTACTGAGTAACTTAATTAAGTCGACTAATCTAAAGAACGTAAAACATTCATTGCGAATTCTCATTCTTATGAACGTTTTCTTTCCATCACAACATCGCCCCGAATCTTATATGACGATAATTGTAACTTCAAGTGTTTGTCAATTAGATGGCATATGACTTAAATTTTTTTTTATGGTATAGATTTTTGGTGTCAAAATCATGTATGGAGAAGCATGCATACATCTCCATAACATAAGTTTAATAAAACGTTTAGTAAACTTTTGGTGAGACTAAATAAAACGCCACATATTTGCAAGTTGAGGTATTGGTTAAACCAATTAAAGATTTTACCCACAACTAAATTCACACCGTACTTTTTCTAGAACTCAGCTAAAGCACAAAGCAATAACCTTATTCATTGTGTTTCGGATGTGAATTAATGCAGTTAAATCAACCTTAAAGAATTATACAAATAACAACCGTAGGTAATTCCAACTTTGACGCACAGGCGAGCCGGGAATTTGGTCATCGCTGAAGCATAACACCTCCTTCCTTAACCGGGTACATGACCAGCGGTGCGTTATACCCACTTTATAGTTTGTCAAAATTGAGTAGGCCGTTAAGTTGTTATTGCAATTCCAATCAACGCAAATCATATGTAATTTAGATCTCAAAACAATTCATTAATTTTGATAAGATTTAGTCAATATTGTTTTTCTTGAAAAAAATTACCCTTGTTTACAACATAGAATATGTAAAACGCATGAAAACAAGTAGTTAGGGGTGTTCAAAAAACCGAGAAACCGATGAACCGAGCCGAACCGCTCAATCCGAAATCGAAAAAACCCAACCGAAAAAACCGAAACCGAAAAAACACGCTTATAACGGTTCGGTTACGGTTTTCATTTTTAGATATCCGTGGTTAACCGAACAGAACCGCACATATTATACATGAAATTTTTTAACTAAATATTCAAATTATAGTACATGTATTAATTGTATTAGTACCCTACTTTTATTATACATGAAATTTTTTAACTAAATATTCAAATTATAGTACATGTATTAAACATGCATGTGTAAATTTAATTAATGTGATCGTAGTTTAAAAATATCGAATAAATATTCTATAGTTAATATGTTATTTATGAATATTCTAATGCACTTTTTGTAACGAAATAATTTTTATATGATTTTTATCTATTTAATATCGTTGAATTATACGAAAACGACATTCTATGGTCTAAACCATGTTATTATTTATAAACTAAAACTTTATGAAACTTATATAATGGTTAACCGTGACCCGAACCGTGGGTAACCGCTCATTTCGGGTAACCGTATGTCCGGTTAACCGCCTTGTACGGTTCGGTTACGGATAGTAAATTTAACTAACCGAACCGCGATGGATAGTCAAAATCGTCTAACTAACCGAACCGAACCGATCCGCGAACACCCTTACAAGTAGTACAAAAAAAACTAAATCAAATAGCCACATGCATAACAATTTATTCAAAGAACATCAAATCTAAGGTTTTTATAAACATAAAAAGTCTTCCCTAATTTTAAAACTTTGAATCAAATAAAGCAAATAGCATACAAAATTATATGATCCGTAGAAAAACATGCACGTTCATTACGGATCTTCCACATTCTCTTAACAATTAAATACTACGGATCGTAACCACACATGACATAACAATTAATTCATGCAAACATCTAAAGATAATTACCATGTAATTTTAGGGTTTACAATTTTTATTTTTATAAAAATTCGGCAAAGCCGATTTTTAAAAACAATAAAAAAAACAAAACCCTAATTTTTATAAAACCTAAAAAAACAACATGTAATTTTTAAAACAAATCAATATTAGTTAAAAAGACTTTAGATCTCGATAATCATAACATGTTAAAACGGCTCTCGATGCCACTGAAGGTTTATATAGTTCATAACAATTATTTAAAACCCTAAACAAGATCAAAGCACACATAGCGGAAGCGAATTAACAAGATCATAATCAATAACACAATTATAATTAATCTAATTAGGGTTACATACCTTTCACCTAGCAACGATCCACAAGATATCAGAACAATCACCAATTAGGGTTTACTAGGAACACCACCAAGATATAGTCTAAAGTAAGACTATATTACGTTCTTGTACACACGTAATACAACGAGCTAATCGTGATTCTAGCACGAACAAACCGAGCTTCTACGCTTATAGAATATCTACCCAACAACCCTAGAGTGGGGCTAGGACTAGATATAATATTAAATAGTAAAATCGAAAACCAAAACCCTAAATTGAGGGGTGTTTGACCTGCGACTAAAGCAAGAGAAAGAGGGAGAGAGTTGTGAATTATGAAGGCTAGGGGTTTGTTTATATAGGCCTTGGAAAAACTTTTTCTCCAAGTCATAAACCAATTAGGAAACAAAATCTTTTTCTTCCCATTTTGTCCCTCTTGGCCGACGGCTCACCAAGCCCACCCAGGGCTTCCGGAACTTTTCCTTTTTTCTTCTTTTAGCTTCTATTTAATTCCATAACGGTCGTTTATACTTAACTTTTAATTATTAACGATCGTTAGTTAAGCTTTGGTTTGATTTAATAAATATAATAAATATATTTAATAAATAAATTAACCCTTTACGTAATGTGTGCAATCTCGTAATCCCGAGTTCGATCCTATCTCACCACTATTAATTTTAAGTCCATAAACTTTCAATAAGAGTGGCCGAGTGGGGTTTATTCTAAGGTGAAAGGTTCGAGGCTTGAAGTTTACCTTAAAATGAAAATCATTTTTTGCATACTGTTCAATTGAATGTCACTCGTAACTCGAAAGATTAATTACTAATTAACGTTAAAGAAAGAAAAACCTGCTATTGTTTTAAAATTCTATCGGTTTTAAAGTAAAACTTTAACCCTGTATATCTCGATTTACACTTCCTTGGCAGTTCGGCCTCTTTTGTATACTTTTCTTCTCAGTTTTCTCTGCATGGCTACATGTTTCCTTTGATTTCGCCCCATGTTGTCTTCGTTAATTGCTTAAGAATAGTTGATGTATCCATTCAATCAAACTATCTGGTTAATTACTGTATCTTTTTATTGTTGACATTCCTTAATAATTACACATGTGACCTACTAATTTTGGTTATTCTCATTGGCTGGAAAGATTCAAATCATGAATTATGTCTCCAATTCAAGAAGTGCAAATCTACATATAACATTACAGCTATTCATTTTCGTATAAGAAAGAGGAAAAAGAATATATCTAACTTTTTAATAGAGACAAATTAATGGCAACAATAATAAGGGAAAAAGACTAAAATGGTCAAAATCAACCTTCATGATTCATTAAATGGTTAAGTCAAAAGATTTTGACATATATGATCATGCATAAATGTACAACTGCTCAACTCTATTATATTTATGACACGGTGTAAAGTTGAGCATTTTATGGTACAAAGTTAAGCATTTTATGGTTGAGTACCGTAAGTTCATCACTTGATGTTGAGCACTTGTGACTGCAAAGTTAATCATTTCTAGTGGTACCATATTTATTAAAATCTTTTGGCTGCACCATTTAGTGGATAGTAAGTGCTCAACTTGACCGGATTCGTCCTTTTCCCTAATAATAAACTACTTGTAGCATCTCAAATCCATAAAATAAGTATTCCTTTTTTATTATTTTAAAAAATTATTAACAGGGTATTCACATGTTTCCGCTGCGGGTACTTTGAAATTAAATTTTTGTGAACACAATGTTTTTTTACTATATAAATTTTTTAATAATAACTTTACGAATAATGATGATAAATTTAAGTTGGAATAACGTTAACTAATAATAAATAATTTTCACTACAAGAAACGAAGGATCAGGTGACGGGGTTTTCCTCAGCGAGAGTATGTCGCCAGGGAAAGCTTGTAATCCCCGGCAACTTGTCTGACGTGGCACAAAGTAATGAAAACATTTTGGTCAAAGTTTGACCAGAGTATCCCCAACGATATGTCGCCAGGGAATCTTAGCCCAGCTTTGACCAAAATAGTCTACCAAAAGAAAAAGCGTGATATTTGCTCGCCAAAGTATCCTTAGCGACATGTTGGCGGGGATAATTTGTCCAAAACATTTACATGTGATTGACGTTAATCTTGTTGGCTAATAACTTGACTATATCTTCCCCGGCGACATGTCGCCAGTGATAACTACGCTAAACAACAAAAACTAAACTTATTTATCGAAAACATTGGCGAGCTTTTACCTGCCAAAGTGTCCTCTAGCGACTTGTTGTCGGGGATAACTACTATAAAAATTTATTATTTGTTATTTACTTATTATAAAATATCGATCAGTTGATATTTTTTTCTTATTTACAATATAATTATTATTTAAGAAAAAACTCTTTAATTATTATTTTTAATATAAAATTGTTAGCCTCAAAATATTGAGTCAAACAAGAATGTTCGGTCATATGTTTATATTGTAATATTTATTAGAACGTTTTAATAGTTAGTTAAAATAGTCATGACATTACGGGTTTGATGGTTAGCTTAAAAGGCCTCTTTCAAGGTACTAAGCATTTATTCAAGCCCGACCTAAAAGATATATAGTTTATTAGAGAGCCCGCATGTGGGTGGACTATATAAGCACCCTCCTAGCATGTTAGGAGGGTGAAAGTTCTCATTTTTCTTAATCTAATTTCACCTTGTTAATCACCTGCTTCTCTCTACTTTCTCTCACTAATTTGTCTCTCTAAAATTCATATCTTTTCCATCTTATTTCTTTAATCTATCATCATATTATTAGGGACAACAATTGGTATCAATCGCCATGGGTAGATTCGTGTTTAGTTTGTGGTTTCATTTTTGATTCGTGTGTTTTTCTTTTTCAAATCATCTCGTCTAAAAAAAATTTGTGTTTTCGAGCTTAAAATCTTCATACAAATTTCCTACAAAGTTGTGGTAGGAATTTGTGTTTGTCATTTTCTTGATTTTCACGAATTTTGTTGGTAGTTTTGGCTTGATTATTGGTAAATTACAAGGTACGAATTTTATTTTTCTTATTCGCATTATAAGGGTTTTACTAGTCGGAATACGAGGGTTTTAAGTTATTCCGGATAGTTGTGAGTTAGTATTATTCCGGATAGTCGTGTGAAGATTCATTCCGGATTAAGGTAAGAAGGTCTATTCCGGATACGTCGTGACGAGATTTATTCTGGATAAGAAAAAGTATTCCGGATAAAGACAAAGTTGCATCCCGGATAACACATATAGTTCTATTCCGGATAGTAGCAAGAAGTCATACTCCGGATAAGAAGAAGAACACGGATTCTGGATAAGTGCTACATTGGATTCCGGATAAGAGATAGAAATATATTCCGGATTAGAACATCATTTATTCCGGATAACGTCTTCATATCTTCCGGATTTTGTTTGTGTTTGATTCCGGATAAGCTCAGAAAACATTCCGAATAAGAAACAACTTGATTCCGGATAGAGTTAGAATAAATTTCGGATAGCATTCAACAACATATTCCGGATAACATGTATTTTGGATTCCGGATTCAGGTTGTCTTAACATTCCGGATAAGTTCACAATGGATTTAGGATAAGCAGACTTGATTCTGGATAACCTTAGGAAGGTGTATTCCAGATAAGTTTAGGAAGGTATATTCCGGATAAGGGCGGATTCCGGATAAGCTTAGGCAGGTTTATTCCGGATAAGGGTTGATTCCGGATAGGGTTTAACTAGATTCCGGATAAAAATTTCCGGATTAAGAGGTGTTTGTTATTCCGGATAAGGTAAAGAAAAGTTATTCCGAATTGTTATAAAATTTTCAAAAACGTGATTTTGAAATTTTCATGTGATTTTTTCGCCTACGAATTTTTGGTTTCTTACGAAGACATTGTTTAAGGGTTTTCACAACATTTCTTGAAGTCTCAACCACAATCTACTCACAACAACATCTACTTAAGATCCTATTCACTTCAATTTCGAGATGGATTCTACTACTGAATATCGTGTTACTAATAACAACATCATGGTGGCGGGTAACAAAGAGAGACCACCAATGCTTGTGACTGGTCGATATGCACAATGGCAATCACGATTCCTTCGATATCTTGACACCAAACCCAATGGTGATGTTCTTCGACGTTGCATCAAAGAAGGACCCTATACTCTCACTACATTAACCATTCCTGCAATTCCAGCAACCGACTCGACGACTGATTCCGATTAGCAAACAATTGAGGGAACATATAAGAACACTTCGAAGGAGAAAAGTGCTTGGATTGATGCAGAAAAAGAAGCAAT
Organism: Glebionis coronaria; assembly: GCA_025667525.1. Taxonomy (NCBI): domain Eukaryota; kingdom Viridiplantae; phylum Streptophyta; class Magnoliopsida; order Asterales; family Asteraceae; genus Glebionis; species Glebionis coronaria. Next base: position 179,080,379 of record CM046877.1, read on the forward strand.
CTATTTGATTCTCAGTAGGATTAGGGATGATATTTACTCAACGGTTGATGCATGCTCTACTGCAAAAGAAATGTGGTTTGCCATTGAGCGCTTGCAACAAGGAGAATCACTTAACAAGCAAGATGTCAAAACTAACTTGTTCTGGAACTTTGGTAAGTTTACTTCATTGGGTGGGGAATCAATTGATTCATATTACTAAAGGTTCTACAAGATTATGAATGACATGACAAGAAACAAAGCAAGTCTCCACCATGCAAGTCAATGTGCAATTTCTACAGCAACTTCAACCAGAGTGGACACGGATTGTAACTTTGGTGAAACAATAGAGTAAGTTAGACGAGATCAACTATCACATGCTCTTTGACATTTTGAAACAATTTCAGAATGAGGCGAATGAACTTCGAGCTGAAAGGATAGCAAAGACTGCTAATCCATTTGCTTTGGTGTCTACCACTCAACACGTCCAAGATCATCGCTCTCGTGCTCCAAAGTCATACTCCACCACATCCTCTTCACCAAGATACTCTACTTCATCTAAGTATTCAGTTCCCACAAGATCACGAGACAAAGAACCAAGAGCACCATCACCATCACTTGAGCCATCATCTGAAGAGGACAGTGATAAAGAACTAGCTCAGAAGGATAAGGAGATGAAGCAACAAATTTCTTTCATTATGAAGAGGTACAAGAAAATCTTCAAACCCACCAACAACAATCTTCGAAGATCATCAAATACAAGGAACCAATATGTTGAGAGTCCTCGAAGGTATGCACACGTCAACGTGATGACAGTCCTCCTAGGTATGAACGACGTAATCTAACACATGTTGAAGGTTCTACACGGTATGATCGACAAAATGCTAAGTATGAAACTCAGAGGATTGCTACTACTGTTGGGAATATGGAATCTGTTGGTACTCAAGTGGTTCAGCAAAGTGGGATTCAATGCTTTAATTGTCAAGGTTATGGGCATATGGCAAAGGAATGGAGAAAGCCGAAACGAGTTAGGGACTCTGGTTATCATAAAGAAAAGATGCTGCTTTGCAAGAAGATAGAAGATGGGGTTAAATTGTCGGCTGAGGAAGGAGCAATGCTTGATGATACTGATGATGAAGCCTCCGACCAAGAACTTGAAGCACATTACTCGTACATGGCAAAGGTTGAAGAAGTTCTCAACGTCACTGAAGATGACAATGGTCCTATCTTTGATACCGAGCCAATCGATAAGGTACACACTGAAGAGGAATATAATGTGTTTGGTAATATTCATGAGCATTCTGAGCTACCCAAAGCCATTAATGACACATGTATGATGGAAACGGTTGATAGCAACACCACACCCGATTCATCAGACATGTGCAATAATGAGTCTGAGGATGATCAACATGCAAATGATTATGATGATGATGAGGAGCGTATTTCGCTTGCTAACTTAATTGCTTCTTTATAAAAAGATGTCAAAGAAACTAGAAACAGTCAAAAGCAATTAAAGAAGGCAAACGCTACGCTCACTCAAAAATTTGAAGAACGCAAATCTGCTCTAATTAAATCTAGTGAGACCATTGATAGCTATAGAGCTCAGCATCTTAAAAAGACCAATGAGATTGAGGGGTACAAAGGGTGTTTAATTAATGTTAAAAAGGACGATTTTCAACATAAATATAACGAAACTCTTAAGCTTCTTGAACAAGAGAAACGTAATTATAACACCTCTTTGAGTACTGAACGTCACAAAACGTATCTTGCTACTACTAAAGTCAATGAGCTCACTCAAATAAATGGTTTTCTTCAAGAGGATAAAACTAAACATGTTAATGAAAAGAAAGTTGTGGTTGAAAATATGGAAAAGGATTTCAAAACTAAACAAGCGAATGACATCGAAAAAATGGTGGAACTTGAAACTCAACTTGATTTTTACAAGAAAATTGTTTACAAAACTAATCAATCAATTCAAACCATGAGAATGTTGGCACCTCGTTCGTTTTTCAAGGATAGACCTAGTTTTGCAAATCCTAAGTACCTTGAGCAAGCTCAATCTGAGAATCAGCACTTACATCTTGATGAGTCCTAATGGACCGATCTTGATTTTGTTGTTGTTAGGCCCGATAGTGAAGAGACACACGATTTGGAAGAAAAGAGTAGACCAAAAGTTATTAAAGAATTTGTTAAACCATATAATTATGCTTATGAAAAAAGTCTTTATGGTCTTTTCAAACCACAAACACAGAAAATTTTCGAATGTGAACAAATAAGATTTAAATAAAGACAAGCTTTTGCCACTAAGAAAACTAATGTTTCAAAATTTATTGACTACTTGCCATATAAAGCTTTTGTAAGCAAGAGTAAGCAAGAACTTAGTATTCTCAAGAGTAACATTGAGAATTTCAAAAAGGTTGTTGATGATGACTGAAAAAACGTGAACTTTCGAAAGGAGACAAAGAAATTCCTCATGATATAACTGTGCTTGTGAAAAGTATTTTGATTCCGGTTGCGGAAAGAACGCAAAAACATATTTTGGAATTTGAAACACTAATTAAGCAAGAAATGTTTGATTATTTGAAATATGTGGAATCTCTAGAACAAGAAGTAAACGACCATCAACCTAAAAGAGACGAGTTTTCTACAGCATATGATCTACTCTTACACGAATGTATCTCAAATGATATTATGTGTGCTTATGTTACATCTTGTGCTGATATTGATGAATATTTTGATGTTGCATGTAAATATCTTGATCAAGTTAAAGAATGTGAACGTCTTGAAACTGAGCTTTCGAATAAAGTTGACCAAAAAATTTTTTCGTTGCTTCAACATAGATATGATTATCTTCAAAAATATTGTCACTCACTTGAACTTGCTTTGCAAAAGAAAGTTGGCAGCCCAATGCCTCTAAAGTAAATAGATCCTCTATCTTGGGAAAACCATCTGCTTTCTCAAATTCCTCGTTTAAAAAACCTGTGTTTGCCCCCAAGATGGATGGAAAGGAAAGGTTACCACATACTCAACCCATAAGGAATACTGTAGCACCAAGTGTTAAGCACAATAATGTGATTAAACCAGGGATGTATAGAATGACCACTAAACCCACAAACAAAGTTAGTCAATCGCCTCAGACTTCTAGAAACACTAATATTTGTGTGTCTTCTACTACAGGAGTAGTCTCCACTTCTAGTGTTAGCCGGCCTCAGCTTAAGAGCACTCAAGTGAATGATAAGGTCTGGAAATACAAGAGTCAAGGGAAGATGAAGGAAGTAGAAGAATACCCTAGGAATTTGAATGTTTTTAAGAATAAAAAGTCTATAATCGCGTGTAATGACGATTTGAATGATTTGAATGCTATGAATGTGAAATTTGTTTATGTCAAATGTGAAAAATGTGCTAATGCTAATCATTCTATGTGTGCTATCAATAATGTCAAAGGCGTAGATACTAGAACTAAGAAGCAAGTTGCGATGCCTATTAGTGCTAGTAAACCCAAACGCAAAGTGAACCATTCTAGTGCAACCCCCACTAAGAAAAGTAATGCATCAGACTCCACCACTATGAAACCTAGAAGCCGAATTACGGAATTGTATGAGTCTGCTAGCAAGTCTTAGAAATGGTGATTTGCTAATCAATGTCCTCCGGGATATAAATGGATGCCTAAAGTTAGGACAGAAAATGTGACAACGAGTGTTAGTATGCCTTTAAATGTTGATCAGGACACTAATGTATCTACAATCACAACTACCGTGGTATCCAATTTAGCAAATGCTCAATCGTTTTCTAACTCTTCTGAAGGTGATACAAATAATTCTCTTCATACTGGACTCCGTATGCATGAACCACATGACGGGGAATCTCTAGCTTCTAATTAACTTTGTGGAGAAGTTCCTGGGCACGGTCCGATTCGGAAATGATCAATTTGCACCGATCCTAGGATATGGAGATTTGGTTCAAGGTAATATCACGATAAAAAGGGTATACTACGTCGAAAGGCTCAATCACAATCTTTTCTCGGTTGGTCAATTCTGTGATTCAAATTTGGAGGTTGCTTTCAGAAAGAAGACATGTTTTGTTCGTGATTATGATGGGAATGACTTACTTACCGGTACACGGGGTACTGATCTTTACAAAATTTCACTACAAGACACAACTTCATCAACTCCAATTTGTTTCATGGATAAAGCTTCAACGACTCAGGCATGGTTATGGCATCAACGTTTATCTCATCTTAATTTTGATACCATCAACTTGCTTTCCAAGAAAGATATTGTGAGAGGCCTTTCAAGCTTGAAATTCATCAAAGATCATCTTTGTTCTTTTTGTGAGCTCTGTAAAGCTAAATGAAGTAGCTTTAAGAGAAAAACTACACCAAGCGCTAAAGGATGGTTAGATCTTCTTCATATTGATTTGTGTGGTCCAATGCGTGTTCATAGTATCAATGGAAAGAAATATGTTATGGTAATTATCGATGATTACTCAAGGTACACAGGGACTCACTTCTTGAGGTCCAAAGATAAAACACCCGAAGTTCTCATTAGCTTCCTTAAACTGATACAACGTGGTCTTCAAGCTCAAGTAAAAGTGATTCATACTGACAGAGGCACATATTTTTTGAATTCAACTATGAGAAACTATTTTGAAGCTGAAGGAAATGAACATGAAACATCTATTGCTCGAACACCCGAACAAAACGGCGTTGTTGAAAGACGAACCGTACTTTGGTTGAGGCTGCTCGAACATTATTATGCGCTTCAAAACTACCATTATACTTTTGGGCCGAAGCCGTGTCAACCGCATGCTACACACAAAACCGATCCTTAATTATCCCAAGACAAGAAAAGACACCATATCACATAGTTCATGATCGAAAACCTTCACTCAAACACCTTCATGTTTTTGGATGTACTTGTTACATAATTCGAGATGGTGAAAATTTGGATAATATGAAAGAGAAAGGTGATGCATGTATTCTAGTGGGATAAGGGATATAGAGTGTACAATAAGAGAACAAAATTAATAGTTGAGACTATTCATATTAGATTTGATGAATTACAAGAGATGGCACTTGAACAAAACAGTTTAAGTCCTGATCCACAACGAAAAACGACTTCCTTTCACAACTGCACGGAACTCGGCTCCAAACCACAGCAATGAACCGTCAAGTTCAAAGCTGGTTCAAGGAAATGTTCCAAGAGCAGATATGACAGTCAACACGACAATTGAAGAGTTGGAAATGTTATATGGACCAATGTATGATGAATATTTCACTAGGGAGAAACATGTTGCATCGAAGTCTTCCGATGTCCCTCATGATAAGAATGATGATACCGATCACCGTCAACAAAAGGATACAACTTCATCTACTTCAACACGGGTTGCTGCAGATTCACCTCCTTTGATTATCACATCAACAATCGCTCCTACAACATCCACAACTACTGTTATTGCTCCAGAGAACACAAATCAAGCAGACAATGCATTAAACGACGAAGACGAATTTATCAACCCATTCGGTACACCGGTACACGAAACTAGAGAGTCTTCTACTCGCCATGTTGATCCGTCAACTATGCATACGTTCTATCAACGACATCCTTCAACACATCATTGGACCCGAGATCATCCTTTGGTTCAAGTAATTGGAAACCCTTCACAGCCCGTTCGTACAAGACGATAGCTTGAAACCAATGGCGATGTTTGTATGTTCGTACTCGTCGTGAGTTCAGTTGAACCGAAAAACATCAAAGAAGCCATGGCTGATCATGCTTGGATTGAATCGATGCAAGATGAACTTCTTCAATTTGAAAGACTTAAAGTCTGGGAACTTGTTGACATACCATACGATGTAATTCCACTAAATCTACGATGGGTCTGGAAAAACAAGATGGATGAAGAAAACACGATCATCAAGAACAAAGCTAGGCTAGTGGCTAAAGGGTATGCCCATAAAGAGGGCATTGATTTTGAAGAATCATTTGCACCAGTAGCTCGAATGGAAGCGGTCAGGATTTTCCTTACTTATGCTGCACATAAGGGATTCATTATCTATCAAATGGAGGTAAAGATGTCATTTCTTAACGGTCCTTTGAAGGAAGAAGTCTATGTCACGCAGCCGGAAGGATTCGTCAATCCTCATTATCCTGACAAGGTGTATCGTCTCCACAAAGCACTTTATAGACTGAAGCAAGCTCCAAGGGCGTGGTACGACGAGCTCTCGAAATTTTTGGTATCCCAAGGTTTCTCAAAAGGTTCCATTGATCTAACTTTGTTCACTTATAAATATGGGGATGACATTTTGCTTGTGCAGATTTATGTTGATGACATTATTTTCGGGTCTACAAACCCAAAACATTCAAAATGGTTTGAAAAAGTAATGCACAACAAATTTGAAATGTCTATGATGGGCGAACTAAAATTCTTTCTAGGAATTCAAGTTCACCAATCCCCAAGTGGTATCTTTATTAACCAAGCTAAGTATTGTCAAGAGATAATCAAAAAGCATGGTATGACTTCATGTGACCCCGTTGGGACACCATTATCAACCACATCCCTAGATGCTGATTTGGAGGGAGATGCCATAGATCAAACGAAATATCATTCCATGATCGACTCCCTCATGTACTTAACAGCAAGCCGACCAGATATATCACATGCTACATGTTATTGTGCACGATATCAAGCACGACCCACTAAAAAGCACCTCAAGGAGGTTAAACGGATCTTTTGATACCTTAAGAATACCATTCACATCGGACTCTAGTATTCAATGGAAACCGGTTTCTTTTTAATGGCCTATTCAGATTCTGATCATGCAGGGTGTCTTGATACTTGAAAAAGTACTTCTGGTGGTGCACAATTTCTAGGTCAAGATAAGCTTGTGGGATGGTCTTCCAAGAAGCAGGATTGCACGTCACTGTCATCAGCCGAAGCGGAGTATATGTCATTATCTACGTGTTGTGCTGAAGTTCTTTGGATGAGAACACAACTCACGGATTATGGCTTCCACTTTGATAAAGTCCCTATGTACTGTGACTCAAAGTCTGCCATAGCCATCTCCTGCAATCCGGTACAGCATTCCCGCACGAAGCACATTGATATATCACTTCATTAAGGAACAAGTTGAAAGGGGTATTGTTGAATTATACATTGTTGGAACTGATTACCAATTAGCTGACTTGTTTACAAAAGCTCTTTCGAAAGAGAGGTTTCCGTATCTAGTTAGGCAAATTGGTATGAGATGTTTGACTCCAGCAGAACTGGAGATTCTGGCAAAGAAGCCTGCTTGATACATCTAGGGGTGTCATATGGGTTGACCTGATCCAACCCGAACCCGACCCGAACCCAATAATACCTTATAGGTTCGGGTTAAATTTGGTCAAAAAACCTTATCGGGTTTATCGGGTCAACCCGATAAACCCGATAACCTTATAGGGTCGGGTTTAGGGTTGTAAATATTTTGTTATCGGGTTATCGGGTTAACCCGATAAACCCTTATAAGACTTATGAAAATATTTGTTTAAATGTTAAATCAAATGTTTACGTATCTCAATTTAGTGATTATACATATTAGAACAATAAATGACCAACTTGATATGTCATAGTTTGAAAGCATATGACTTTACTCATATTTTATCATTCATATTACTGTATAACACAATACCTGCAGGTTATTCAAATAGATTTAAAGTTTTACGTGATGTTGGAGGGATCCGAGTTTATATTTCACGACTCCTTTTTAGCACCATAATTTGTAGAACATGGTTTTAATAGCCACATATAGCGATTCACTATAAAAACACTTCACAGACAACTGATTAGTTATGCTCACTGATGATCAGTACATGTTATCTATTTGTTTGTTAAATAGTGATTGATAATATGTTAAACCCGATAACCCGATAAGCTCGATCCCATAAACCTGATAACGCGATTGACCCTAACCCGATACCCCGATTCTTTATACGATCGGGTTGCGGGTAAGTTTCTATTTGTTGAAAACCCGATAAGACCCGATCCGATAAGGCTCAAATCCGACCCGATAACCTGAATGACACCCCTAGATACATCTATCAAACATCTACTTATATATATTAATGAAAAAGCAAAATACAAAATTAAAAATCTTTGAAAATCCAAAAAGATTCCTCTCGACATGTCTTTCAGCATCGATAATATTGACGTACCTGGAAATGTCGCTCAATAACGACACGGGTGTGTACATAAAGCTCGAATGAAAGTTGTAAATATTTTTCAAAACGTGTCATTTCTATTTTTAAAGGAAAATGTCTATTTTGGACAATTTTTCCAACAACGGGTAGAGCAATCTATCTTGGGTTGAGCTTGTCACAAAACATTCAACGTTTTGAGCTAAACACAATGGCTTGTAATCACTTTCAGATTGCAACCCGGATCGATATTCATGGGGGAGTGTACGATTTAGTGCGCTTACCATCAACAAAAGAAGAGAAATCTTCTTACACTTGAGTGAATTCGTCAAGACATTCAAAGTCTATGAACTCAAGTTTATGCTTTAGAAAAACCTTTTTGCCAAAAAGAAATAGAGTTTTTTAAAAAGCGTTGAACCCAATTTTTTCAAGAATTTCTCAATGATTATTAAAAATATCTCAAAAATTGTGTGTTCAACATCTCCTATCCTCAAAAAGTGAAATGTGGATCACATCCTCACAATGACAATTCAATTGGATCAATTTTTGAGGGGGAGCGTTCCAAATTCATGCTAGTTTGACACATTCTTCTCCCGAAGATTTACAAGACTATTCTTCACAATATATTTTAATCAAATTTGGTATCTCTAATATCAAACGATTTTATATATTAGAGATAGGGGGAGAAAATGTGATTAAAATGTGATCTAAAGACTCAAGCACTCATGGTTACAATCAAATACCCACAACATATTTAATTCACGAAGTTATTGGTGTCAAAAGGGTGGTTAGATTTAAGTCCTATGATCCAACCAGAACCGGAGGGATCTTCCCAAGGACAATCCAATAGATTATTAGAAGTCCTTAGGAAAGATGGAGTAGAATGTGAACGAAGCTGAATGCCGACTAAGTACTGATGCTAGCACTGGAACAATCACAACAAGGTGTTAGTAATGATGTCTTGGTAAGCATTGAAGGGGTTGAAGAATGAAAAAGAAATGTGAGGATAAAGGGTGTAAACAAAGAAGCCCTTCATATAACTTAGGCAGAAACCGGGTCAACACATCATGAAGATAACGCATCATGGACCCAGCGATGTAATGCACAACCCCTCCCTAGCTGACTCAGGCTTCTCTCAAAAGAAGTTTGTTTTATTGTCACGGAGATCAACACGACTTCTATTGACTTTCACTCCGAGATAGTTGATATTGAATAGGTGGCATCTGCTCCAGCCTCTGACTACTAAAAGTGCACAAATCGAGTCTAGAGCCAAGAGATCAATCAAATCTTGTTAGGACACACGGATGAAGATCAAGAGTGTCCTACGCTGTATCCTTGCGATATTTCTAGAACACTCAGAGTGATACTAGTCAGTATTCACAATGATGAGTAGAAATCCTTCCAGTGTTAACATCAAACAGCACTGCGGTAGGTCATGTGTAAGATTCTTTATGAATTGAACATATGTAAAACTGAAAAGCAATAGTGGTTTGTTTCTTTTTCGATTCAAACTCGTTTCAGGTTTCTACGCAATATCTTTATGGTCTTGCCAGAACATTCAGAGTGATATTCATTATTATTCACAGTGACGAATGGAAATCCTTCTAGCGGCAACATCAAACAGCGCTACGGTAGGTAACTTGTGAGATTCTTATGAATCAAGCTTGTGTCAACTGAAAAGCAACAATGGTAAGATTCTTAATGTATCAAACTTGTTCCAGGAATTTGAATTGACGACTTTAATCAAGCGGACATTTATCAATTGATTCACTCTTTATGCTCGCAGTCTTGCTTTGAGACGGTCGAGTAAAGAGAACGGCTAGTACAGTCGTGAAACCCTGTCAAGGAGATTCTTAATTAAATTTACCTAATCACAGGTACGATATTTAATATCGTGTAACGGTCTTCACCGACCGGAGGTAAAACGCTACCGATTTAGGACGAATGTCAAAGCCATTCAGTCCGTGTCTAAGTTTTGTCTCGAGAAGGTGGCGTTACGGTGTACTTAGCAAAGTCAAAGATTCAAAAACCACATACTCATGCCCAAAGACATTCAACAATCAAGAAAGCTAAAGACTTCCGCAACTCTGATGATCAAAATCTTCCTTATCAATTAATATAGAGGAATGACCTCTCTTCAAAGGAGATTGTTAGAAAGCTTTCAAGATTGTGCAAAGTATGAGGATAAAGACACAAGATCGCAAGATGGCAAAGACAAGTCAAGGATAATTTAAAGATCTCAAGATAAAACACAAAGTCGAAAGACAATGACAAAGGCTCAAAGATCACAGCACGAAGGAACAAAACTACTATTAAACGTTCAAGACTCATTTATGACGAAATTCATAATCTCCATTGAACTCCAAATATCGAAGAGGAATGACCTTACATTGGGGGAGATTTTAAGCCTCAAAATATTGAGTCAAATAAGAATGTTCGGTCATAGGTTTATATTGTAATATTTATTAGAACGTTGTAATAGTTAGTTATAATAGCCATGACATTACGGGCTTGATGGTTAGCTTAAAAAGCCTCTTTCAAGGTACTAAGAATTTATTCAAGCCCGACCCAAAAGATATATAGTCCATTAGAGAGCCCGCATGTGGGTGGTCTATATAAGCACCCTCCTAGCATGTTAGGAGGGTGGAAGTTCTCATTTTTCATAATCTAATTTCACCTTGTTAATCACCTCCTTCTCTCTACTTTCTCTATCTAAAATTCATATCTTTTCCATCTTATTTCTTTAATCTATCATCATATTATTAGGGACAACAAAAATGTAGCTATATAACTATCGACAAGTTGTCATTATATTTTCGCGACGCTTATATACTACAAATGAGACTTTTGTACAACAAACATTTATTTATTCAAAATATTACACATACCCCTTGTGGAAACACATGGGAGACTTACAAACTGACACGCCTAAACATAGTTTTATTCGACACGGACACTTAAACATGCGCTTAAATAAACATGTATATTACAACGATAATAGACTCATAAACATGAAAACGGACGCATCACAAACTAGTTCAAACTAATGTTCCCCATGTCATCGTAAAGGTCGTGAAGTAGTGCAGCTGAATCCGTTGTGTGCCTCTTGGGATGGCTATAAAGTTCTACTATTTTCTCAAGTACCTTTATCTTTCCATTCAAGTGCATACAGTTTGTACACGTTGAAGAGCTTGGAGAAGAAATTGGAGTTGTTGAAGGTCTCAAAGAAGAGCTTGGAGGAGAAATTAGAGACGTTGAAGGTCTCCGAGAAAAGCTCATTGAAGCTCCAAGAGAACTGACTAGTAGTCTGACTCGTTCGTCTTCCATAAAAAAATTGCATCCATAAGAAATGGGAGGTTTCACCCGTGAACGTGGACATGCATAGTATTGTCTACCAAGAGTTTCTGCTTGCCACGATTCTCGTAGAACCACATCTCCATGTCTATATCTACACGAAAAAGCTTCATGCACTAACATCTTCATAATAACAATGTGTTTGTGATGATAAGTGTGTGTGTGATCTTCTGGTGGTTGTGTTGATAGTAATGTGTGTGGTTATAAAGATAACATGTTTTTTAATTTCACAAAAAGTGAGGGTAATGGTTAACATTTCCCCGCCAATGTTTTCCCACTAATGTTTTCCCGCAAGCGTTTTATGTTTACACGTTAGATGTTGAATGGATGAGTCGTTATGTATTGGTTACACGTTATATGTTCAATGATTGAGTTGGTAGGCTATGGTTGTACATTATATGTTCAATGGTTGAGTCGGTAGGTTATGGTTGTACGTTATATGTTCAATGGACGAGTTGGTATGTTATCGTTACACGTTAGATGTTCAATGGTTGAGTCGGTAGGTTATGGTTGTACCTTAGATGTTCAGTGGTTGAGTCGGTAGGTTATGGTTGTACGTTAGATGTTAAATGGTTGAGTCGGTAGGTTATGGTTGTACGTTATATGTTGAATGGATGGCTCGGTATGTATTGGTTACACGTTTTCGGTTCAATGGTTAAGTCGGTAGGTTATGATTACACGCTAGATGTTCAATGGTTGAGTCGGTAGGTATTAGACAATAAAATGGCCCAAGCCCGACTTGTGGGATTAGGGTTTCTAGAATGTTCTGTGTATGAGTATAAATATACATCAATAATACAATACCCATTCATAGGGGTTTAATCATTCTAACATGGTATCAGGAAAAAAACCTCGATCCTAAACTTTCTCCTCTATCTATCGATAAAAAGACTTACGACCCCTAAACCCTTAAATAGAAAACGTTCAAAAAAGCCCAAGCACCGATCCTTCAACAAAACTGTTGTCCCTTGATTTATTATGATAGATCTAAGAAATAAAGATGAAAAAGATGAGATGAGATCTAGATCTAGAGAGAGAAAATAGAGAGAGAAAGTGGTTGGAACTTTGGGAATATTAGATTAAGAAAGAGAAATAAAATGAACCACCAACCCTCCTAACATGCTAGGAGGGGAGTTTATGTAGTCCACCCACATGCGGGCTTTCATGGGCTATATAGGTTAGCCGGGCTTGAATAAATGCTTAGTACCTTGAAAGAGGCCTTCTAAGCTAGCCATCAAGCCCGTATTGATACAACTATCTTACTACTAATAACAACGTTCTAATAATCGATCCATAATAAACCTATAACCGATCATTCTCGTTTGACTCAATATTTTGAGGCTAACAATCTCCCTCAATGAGAGGTCATTCCTCTTCGAAGTTTGGAGATTTATAGAGATTATTAATCTCGCCATAAATGAGTCGGGAACGTATAATAGTAGTCTTGTTCCTTCATGCTGTAATCTTTGAGCCTTTGTCGTTGTCTTTCGACTTTGTCTTTAATCTTGAGATCTTCAAATCTGTGACCGAATCATACTTGATGATACAATATTTTGAGACTAACATCTCACTCACTGAGAGGTCATTCCTCTACGACATGTCAGTATTTATAGAGATAATTAATCTTTAGTTTTGCGATCTTCAAAATGACTGCTTCATTCTTGCTGGTCACAATCTTTGACTTGTCTTTACTATCTTGCGATCTTGTGTCTTCATCCATATGCTCACACTATGAACCATCTTGAAAGCTTCATGACAATCTCCTTTGAAGAGAGGTCATTCCTCTACATTAGTTGTAAAGGAAGATTCTAAACATCAGAGTTGCGGAAGATTTTTGCTTTCTTGATTGTTGAATATGTCTTTGGGCATGAGTATGTGGTTTTGAATCTTCGACTTTGCTGAGTACACCGTAACGCCACCTTCTCGAGACAAAACATAAACAAGAACTTAATGGCTTTGATATTCATCCTAAATCGGTAGCGTTTTACCTCCGGTCGGTGAAGACCGTTATACGATATTAAATACCGTACCTGTGATTAGGTAGATTCAATTAAGAACCTCCTTGACAGGGTTTCGCGGCAGTACTAGTCGTTCTCTTTACTCGACCGTCTCAAAGAAAGACTACGAACATAAAGAGTGAATCAATTGGATACATATCCGCTTGATTAAAGTCGTCAATTCAAATTCTTGGAACAAGTTTGGTTCATAAAGAATCTTACCATTGCTGCTTTCTAGTTGACACAAGCTTGATCCATAAAGAATCTCGCAAGTTACCTACCATAACGCTGTTTGAGGTTGACGGTAGAAGGATTTCCAACGTCAATGTGAATATTAATGAATATCACTCTGAATGTTCTGGAAAGACCATAAAGATATTGCGTAGACACCTAAAACGAGTTTGAATCAATTCAAAATCAAACCACTATTGCTTTTCAGTTTACACATGTTCAATTCATAAAGAATCTTACACATGACCTACCACAGTGTTGTTTGATGTTAACATTGGTAGGATTCCTACTCATCATTGTAAATACTAGGTAGTATCACTCTGAGTGTTCTAGCAATATCGCAAGGATATAGCGTAGGACTCTCTTCTTTGTCATTCCGTGTGTCCTAACGAGATTTGATTGATCTCTAGGCTCTGGACTCGATTAATGCACTTTTAGTGGTCGGAGGATGGAGCAGATGCCACCTATTCAATATCAACAATCTCGGAGTGAGAAAGTCAATAAAAGTCGTGTTGATCTCCGTGACAATAAAACAAACTTCTTTTGAGAGAAGCTTGAGTCAGCTGGGAAGGGTTTTGCATTACATCACTGGGTCCATGATGTGTTGTCTTCATGATGTGTTGACCCGGTTTCTGACTAAGTTGTATGGAGGGCTAATTTCTGTACACCCTTTATCCTTACATTTCTTTTTCATTCTTCAACCCCTTCAATGCTTACCAAGACGTCATCACTAGTACCTTGTTGTGTGATAGTTCTAGTACTAGCTTAAGTACTTAGTCGGCATTCAGCTACCTTCACAATCTACTCCATCTTTCTAAGGACTTCTAATAATCTATTGGATTGTCCCTGGGAGATCCCTCCGGTTCTGGTTGGATCATAGGACTTATACCTAACCACCTTTTGACACCAATAACGTCGTGAATTAAAGAGGTTGTGGGTATATAAGATCGTAACCACTAAAACCACTTGAAATTATACCAAAGTGTTTGAAAACATTTAACACCTTGATATTTTTTTGTCATTTCAGAAAAGCTCCCCCTTCACATGTGCATCAATAATCGAAAGTGTTTCGCACATGTGGGTAAGAGTTAAAGTGCTTGAGTTTTATATGTTCGTTTCATATATTTGGATCACATTTTAATCACATTTTCTCCCCTATCTCTAATATATAAAATCTCTTGATATTAGAGATACCAAATTTGATTAAAATATATCGCGCAAAATAATCTTGAAAATCTTCGGGAGAAAAATGTGTCTTACTAGCATGAATTTTTGGAATGCTTCCCCTAAAAAATTGATCCAATTGAATTGTCATTGTGAGGATGTGATCTAAATTTCTGTTTTTGAGGATAGGAGTTGTTGAACACATAATTTTTGAAAGATTTTGAATAATCATTGAAAAACTCTTGAAAAAATTATGTTCAACGCTTTTCAAAAAACCATTTCTTTTTGGCGACATGGTATTTCTAAAGCATAAACTTGAGTTCATAGACTTTGAATGTCTTGACAAATCCACTCAAGTGTAAGAAGAGTTATCTTATTTTGTTGAGGGTAAGCGTACTAAATCGTACACTCCCCCGTGAATATCGACCCCGATTGCAATCTAAAAGTGATTACAAGCCATAGTGTTGAGCTCAAAACGTTAAATGTTTTGTGACAACCTCAACCCGTGATAGATTGCTCTACCCGTTGTTAGGATAAGTTATCTTTAAAAATAAACTTTCCTTTATTTGAAGTTCGAGTTACAGTCTGACATTTAACTGTAAGTCATTTACATGAGCTTAAAAACTTTGAATGTTTTTTTTGAAAACACATGACCGAGAAATTTAATTTTCCCGTTGTTGAGGATAAGTTATCAATCGTGATTAACTTTCCTTTCTTTGAAGTACGAGTCACAATCTGAGGTAATTGTAAGTCCTTGAAATGACATGTTTTGAAAAATATTTACAACTTTCATTCGAGCTTTATGCACACACCCGTGTCATTATTGAGCGTCATTTCTAGGCACGTCTATATTATCGATACTGAAAGACATGTCGAGAAGAATATTTTTGGTATTTTGAAAGATTTCTCCAATTTTTTATTTTGTTTTTCTATGGATATTTTCATTTTATTTTGTTGTTGTATTTTCTCAAGTTTTTCGAAAATAATCCAAAATAGACTTTTGTACAACAGAAGAAGGTGATATCGAATGTTCAAAATTGGAACCCTTGGAGGAAGAAGTGGGTTCAGAATCTGCTGAAGTACCATGATTCACGTGAAGCCCTTTTTCGTTTGATATCAATCGTTTCAGCAACCAAACTCTAAGATCTTCCATCTCGACAGGGTATGATGTACTTGTAGTGGAGTATGCGATACCTGCACTGATATCACGAGTTTGTTTTCATGTATAATGGTTAGAAACATCTGTATTGGGGATTTGTGAGGGATCATTTGCAACCTTGGTTGAACTAGAGGTGAATAGATTTCCCGTAGGAACCCATCTAAGACCAACATTCTTGAAAATTCTACCCGCTAGATCTAGGAGACATAATTTTCTCGTGCACAGCGGAATACTTAGTGGGAGAAAAGTTTTGTCTAAAAGAGATCTGCCACTTAGTTTCTTAACAATCCATGTTTGTTCTACGGGTTTGTTTCTAGTTGTCTCATAGGGTTTAGTCTTAGCAAGCGAGTTCACCTTAGTCAACACTTTGGTTATACAGAATCATGATTTGAATTAAAGACACCTTTGTTACATTTTTAACAAACAAAGTGTTTCGCATCAGAAAAGGATCTAGCAGAAGGCATCACTTGTGGTTTAGAAATCCTATTTCGCGCTTGTGTCTTTTTCTTAGCGACCTCTGGATAGTGATTATGAACTAAGTCATTTGAACTATTCCTAGAAGGGCTAGATGAAATCATAAGACGAGGTTTTGAAAATGCTGATTCTCTTACATAGGGCCTAGTTTGGGACGAGACATGTTTCACATCAACTTGGGAGGCAAACCGTCGCATTGATACCATAGGTCTTTCTGATAAAAACGCATTCGGTTGTCTAACAACTGATTGGTTTCTAAGGGTATGTAAAGGTGGTTTCCCCAAGATTGATGGTTCTACTGATTTAGTATCCCCACTAGTTCCTTGTATCTTTCTTAAATCATTTTTCAACACAACAATTGTGAACACCTTTTCTTGAATCCGAGCCTTTAAGTGCTCATTTTGTAGAAGTAATTTAGCGACACGTTGTTCTAAATCGATGTTCATATTTTCAAATATCTCGTGATTAGCATTCGCGTCATTACATTTTACTGTGTCGATACGTTGCATAGATACTTTACTAGATGAAGCAGTCGGATGACTTTGATTTTGAGAAGCCAACTTTGATTCCAGCAACTTGATTTGTTTCAAAAAATGTTCTTTTTCCGCGTTAGAATCTTGAATCTTACGATCCAATTTTTGTTCAAGAACAACATTTGCTTTTTTAAGTTTTTCAAAATAAGATTCAAATTTGTCTGTTTTCATTGAAAGTTCGAGTTTGGCATCCTCAAAATCTTTTGTCTTATGAGCTAACATAGTCTCAAGCTCGTGAATCTTAGAATCAATATCTTGGGCAGTCTCTCCTCCATTATTACTCATATCTGATGAATCATGTGTGGTATTGCTATCAACCCTTTCGTCAAGATATGTGTCAAAAATGGGTTCAGATTGCTCAGTATGTTAATAATCCTCATATTCAGCATTTAAGTGTACCTCAGCCATTGGCTCATCATCATACTTTGGTCTTATATCCTCATCATCGGATGTGAGATCATTCCCTGAGCTGTTGCTGGTATGCTGCTTTTCTGATTCTGTTCCGTTGCTTTCTGTGACAACTGAACAAGCATCCAATGTTTGACCATCATTGACATTTCTCTCGTTCGTCTGCATCAGTCTTTCATTCACCCTTCTTTCAGTTTTTTGTTTACGACGTGTTCTTTCAGCAATGTACTTCATAACATTACTCATGTGTTGCAGGAATGTCTCTTTGAACTCTTGAACGTCGAATCGAGTATATTCAAAGAAGTATTTGTTTATGAACTCTCGATCATAGTGTACAGAGACTGTTGTATCAATGAATTGATGAAACTGATTTTTGAGAACCAAAATGGCATCTATGGATTCAACCTGTTTAAATTCGTCATTGGCAAGTTGTTGTTGAAGTTTATCCGCGTTGACTAGCGTTGTGCTTGTAAAGGTCTCAACATCTTGACCGAATAGTGACATGAATACCGGTTTGAACCCAAGTTCGACGCGAGTGCCTCTTACATCGTCATTTGAAAGAATTTGAAGGTGTGACTGGAGTGATCTATAGTGTGCCATGCATCGTTCGTTTGCTTTCGACATCTTGTATTTGAGTGCATGCACATCTTGTGTTACTGAATCCAAGCTGCTTGTCGTGAACGGTTTATTAACTAGAGTCTTGCTACTTGTCTGAACTTCGTTGGTCTGCACCATCTTAGGATTAATGGATCTGTTTGTAGAATCTATTGTAACAATATGCATAACATCGGCTTTACTCGTCTTTGGCTCATCATGGGTTGCTCCACTAAAATATTCTTTGTAAATCAAATTAAATACCATATCCATATCCATATCCATTTCCATGATGGTTGTGTCTGGGTTGATGAAGTGACTTTGGATCTTAAGTAGATATGGTGTGATGAGGTTGTGGTTGAAATTCCGAAAAATCCGATTTTTTCTCAGTCCGACAATAAATTCTCCAGCCCGATATAACGGTAAGAGATAAAATTGTGTAATTGCCAAATTTTGAAATCGAGTTAGAAAAAGCCTAAAACTAATAAGGAAAGTTTTTGAAAAATGAAATTCTTAACGAAATATAAAACCGAAAAAAATTTGAAATTTTGCCTAAAAATTTAAATTTTGGTCCAAAAATTTGACTTTTTGGTCGAAAATGTTTTCGTATCTGATGAGACTGTATTTATACATAGTCTCATCGTCCAAATCGGGCTTAAAACGCTTAAAATATCGTCAAAATACCCAAATATATGCTTGTGTTTGTTCATTGCGTATTTTAGGTACGGATATCGTGAATTCACCAAAAGATCAAAGGAATCAAGCAAAAAAGAACACGGGAAATGAAGCCGCACAAAGAACCGGGCCCGAATCATGAATTTCCATTCAAGTCCTTGAAGTTTTGAAGATTGGCAAGATTGGTCCCTCAAGTTTTTCAAGTTGTCATCTAATGCCCTTGAAGAATGAAGATACTACATTTATGGTCCTTGTAGAAAGCTTGCAATATATTGGTGCCTAAAATGACAACTTGGTGAAAGATATTACAAAGAGGATTTGAAGAAAGTTGTTTGAAACATAATGTGACACAAATTTGGAAGGGCAGGGGGCAATCATGTACAAATGAAACCCAAATCTAACTTTAACTCATATGTTTTTACCCAATTTATATTTAGGACAAATCAAATGGTAAATATCTTAAAAAAACACAAGTAAACACGTCTTTTTCCTTTTCTTGGATTAAAACCTGTTAATCACCATCAACTTACCCTAAACACCCCAGTCACAATCAGCTTCATATCAAAAGGGTAACTTCAATTGATTTGGGTAAAACAATTATTACACATCCCTTAACAAACCCATCTGTAAAGATTCGTTGCCAACTAAGCCAATGGGACCTCACAAGTCAGAGATAGTCACGAGTTGCATACCAATGGACGACTTAGATTCAATTACTTGTTCATCACAACAAATACAAGGTCAAGATCATTTCCACAAGCTGGCTTATCACATGGTTTGATTTTGACCAAGACTTTAATTCAAATTTAGGAATCAAGACCAACATATTCGGATTCTTCATGAGGGCAAATTCGGATTTTCAAGGCTAGGGTTTGAACACATTGTAGTTATACTAGAACCTTCTTATCGATTGTATAAATAGAGGTGCTTGTACCTCTATTATCTTTGTTCCAGTTTAAGCTTGTAAACTTTTTCTTTCATGAATATTTAAAGTATGTTATAAAAATCCTTTGCAAGATTATTCTGAGTTCCATCATTTACTGTTTTCTTAGTTTATTAATTTACCTTTCTGAAATGTTTAGTATAAATTCATCATAGTTTTCATCTTATTACAAAATATTTTAAGTATTTTGGACCCAAAACTCAAAGCTGTTGGATTGAGGTTGTTTTGACAAAACAAATTCAATACAAGAGTTTTGAGGTTTGTTATCTTTCCTGTTGGTACGTTATTTGATTCTCAAGTACTTGGTTTGCCTGATTTTGGCTACAAAAGTTTGTATTTCAAAAGTTACGCTTTTTTTATCTCTCCGTCACTATTATATAATCTTGTTCATAAGACCATTTGACACGTGAGCTGATGAACAAGTTCATTAAACTTGAAGTTTGTTGACTTGTTTTGTGCAGGGCTAAAACAAAGAATATCTTACATCTTTCATGTTATCGGTTCTGTTGTAGAACCCCAACGATAATAGTGCATTCATAAGCATTCTTGAGCATTATAGATCTCCAAAAGAAGGCAATCAGCCGGTGACTCGAGCTTCATAAGTTTAAGTGCTTTGTAGACCTGTTATGTGTGGTAGTGTTCGTGTCGAGTTTTGTTTTGGTGTCTCCTTGTTTTCGGCAGTTTGAGTAATCCATTGGTGAACTTGTTAGATTAATGTATGTTCTAAGGTTTTGTGTTAAGTTTTAATAAAGTTTTTCTTTATAAATTTTAGTTTAAGCATATTATAAGTAGTGTTTGGTTGTATGGTATTTGGTATAAAGGAGACGATATACTAAGCTATATTTTGTCTTAACATGCCTATTGTGGTAGTTTAAGTTGGTTTAAGCTTTGGTTTGAATTAGTATAAGGTTTAGTAAAATATGAATGTTATGAAAAAAAATTTGTTAGTGATCAACATAAGGCTGCTGTAGGTTTCCTTAGTGTGATTCAGTGAGTAAAATTTGGCTCATACCTAGTTGTGATGTTAGTTTAGGGTTGAGGATTTATTGCTTAAGGTTTATGTACATTTTGGTTAAGGTTTTGTTGTTCAAATCTCACATTTTGGTCACAAAAATCAGCATGGGCATTTTTCAGCCATGCCAAACACACCAGCAGGTGTATATGTCTCATTTTTTATCTTTCAGGTTTGGGTTTTGGCTTATTAGATAGGTATTAGGGTAGTCTAAGTGCATAATATTTGGTATTAGGTTTTTTTTTTAGTTTTGGTGGTGATAAATTAGCATAGCAAGTCACTGATTTGCACAACAACCACCAGACCCCATTTTCGTTCTAATTTTATTTGGTGTGATTTTGTGATTGGAAGTTGTGTTTTTGTATTTCATTGACTCCCCACAACCCAACTGGTTGTGGGGGTGCCGTTTGTGCCAAAAAACATCGCAAAACAAGCAAAAACGAGCCCAAATCAACCCAAAACGAGCCGAAAATCCATACAGCAACATTTGTTAGTTCTGTCCGAGAACGACCATATTTTTTGTTTTTTTAGTGTTGTCATCGGGCAACACAGATATTGGACAAAACCTTTGTCTGGTAGGATCTTGGACAACACAGAAGTACTCCACCTTGGAGTACTTTGGGGTACTTTCGTTTTTAGCCATTTTTTTTAGTTTTTTTAAACTTTTTCATTTTTCCCTTGTTAATTTAGTTAAAAAAAGATTTTTAGAAATATAAAATTTATTTTTAGCATTATTTTATTATTTTTATTATTATTTCAGTTTAAAAAGTGTTTTTAGCCTTTTAAAAATAGAAAAATAGTTTTAAAAATTTAGGAAAAATACTTTTTAGTCTTTAAATAACATAAGTGAGTTATTAGTTCAATAAAATAATATTTTGGGCTTTTTCTTAATTATATTTAATTTTAGGGCTTTAATTAGCATTTAAAATTGAATATTTAATTAATAAAAGGTTATAAAATTTATTTATTAGATTTTTATTCTCATTAATATTATTTTAGACTTAGTTTTCATTTTAAATTAATTTTTAGGTTTAATTTTTAATTTTGTCACGTTTTACGTAATTACGTTCGCGTTTTACGTCATTACGTCGTAGTGTAATCGTAGTCGTAGCTCGTCTTTACTTTTTCTCTTCCAAACCAAAAACGTCACTAATCCAAACTTTGATTTTATATATTGGCACACTTAATCCACACACCTCCTTCGAGAACGAACCCGCATTTATTCGGTTTTACGTTTTTCCTAAAGCGTAAGACTTAATACTTGCCGCTCATACGCGTTTTTCCTAAAACGTGTACGATTTACCTACATCAATTTTTGGCGCCGCTGCCGGGGAGGTGTTTTTGAGTTGCCATTATTATTATCGTGTTTGTGTGAGTAGTGCGTTTTTGCTTTTCACTTTTTGGAAAGCGTAAATATCGTACATACTCATTTTTGTTATTTTCCTTAATATATTATAATATCCAAATAAATCGTGTTTAATTTTCCTAAATTAAACATACACCAATTATTTTACTATATTGTAGATATCTTATTATCGTTTTTGTTTTTCTTGGGAATATATTACTATATTGTACTTACGTAGAACAATAAATATACAAGTAATCCAAAAGCGTGAAAACGCAACCTTGATTCGGGATTTCATCACTCGATTATTGTATTCGAATCGAAAGCAAAAGTTTAAAGGCAAAATAGATAAATACTTTCGTGAGGCTTAGTTTCAATTAACACAAACTATAAGGTGGGTATAAGTGTAAAACCCGTATTTAAAAATCAGAATATATAAATACGCAGTTTAATTTTAATAAACTATATAAGTATTAATTATTAGACAGAGATAGAAACGCATAATTAAATACGCAATCCCGGTTTACTTAAATACTATAAATATTACAGTTTATTCAGATAATAAGTATTTAGTCTCAGTTTATTTAAATATTACAAATGAATAATTATTCAGAAAATAATTATGAAGTTTCAGAATATATTACGTATGTATTATTATACGAAAAATAATTATCAAGTCAGGAAATTTTACGTATACATCACGTATGTAGTAATTATTTCAGAAAGAGTTTTACGTTTCTGAAAACTAAAACACGAGAACTAAATAAGGGTTTTTGCGATAAATTACAATGTCGAAAAGTAAAACGAAAACTTATGTGTACACAAAAGGGGCCGGTTTTAATTAAACAAGATAGGGTAATGGGCTTTTAGGCCCGGTCTTGGCCAAAAGAAAGAAAAAACGGGGGAAAACCCCTTTTGTCTAAACAGAAACAAAAAAAAAAAAAAAAATATTAGGGTTTCATGGTTGTGTGAGTTGGCCGCCGGGAAAAAGACAAGGAAAAAGGGGAGTTTCGATTTAGCTCTTCATCAAGGACTCGTGTTCTTCATCTTATCTTACCAATGTACAACAGTAATCCTTTTTTTCCCTCTCTTGATTTCAGTTTGTCACGAATTAGCATGTCTTAACATCCATACAAACAGACCTTGAATAATTAAAATGAAGGGATGTCGTGTGGTTGCCCATATCACGAAAACCGAGAGCCTAGTGCTCTCGGTGTGTTGCTGTTTGACACAGCCGAGACCACAGCAGGGTCTCGGTGGTGGTGGTGGTGTTGATTTTCGGCCGTAAAAGGGGAGTGTGTGGGTTCGGTGCACAGCCAAGACTTCATGTCTCGCTGGTTCTTTCTTTGCCCAGCCGTGACCACACATGGGCGGTATGGGCTGTGTTTGATCAACAGCAGCCAAACAAACCCCAACCGGGGTGTTAAATTAATAAGGGAGTGTTTGGTTTTTCGAATAAGCAGAAACAGTCATAACAGGGGTGTTTGGGTTTGTCACAGTGAAAGCAGTGGGAACCACTGCACTAGCAGTGGGAACCACTGCACAAACAGTGGGACCATATAACTAAGCAGTGGGAATT
Source organism: Glebionis coronaria (assembly GCA_025667525.1). Classification (NCBI taxonomy): domain Eukaryota; kingdom Viridiplantae; phylum Streptophyta; class Magnoliopsida; order Asterales; family Asteraceae; genus Glebionis; species Glebionis coronaria. The sequence continues at coordinate 179,103,997 of CM046877.1, forward strand.
GTATAACATAAGCAGTGGGAAATAAAAATGAACTAGCAGTGGGAACAGAATTGAACTAGCAGTGGGAACTTGTATAAGCTTTGGTTAAATTAATTAGAAATAAGTTTTAAAAATAAAGTCAAATAAAATTATTATTTGATTTATTTAATTGGTAAGACTAAATTGACCTTAACTTGTTCTTTTAATTAATTAAAAGTCGATTTAATTTATGGTTTAATTTATGATTATTTCAGAAAACTTATTTTGCAATCTTTCTAAATTTAGAAACTTTCTATTTATAGAAGGTTACTATTTATAGTAATATTATTATATTGGAGTACATATTTTACGGTAATCATAATACAAAGGATACGTTGATCAGGAGTAATATTTAGAACCATCAGATTTATCAGTTTATGTACAAACAGTAATACAAGAATAAATAATTAAACTAAAGTACAATAAGATCAGTAAATAAACAGATACCAATTAACTTATTCAGCGTCCTTTATTCATGTAGCTCGCGTGAAGTCAGAATAGACTTCCGTCGGTTGATCTCAGTCGGTTACGGGACACGAGGTACGGATTTCCATCCTTTTAGTAAGGACTTCCTTTCTATGCATGATTAGGATTCCCCGTCTTCAGCCAAATGTTTTTCCCCAGTATATGTTTAAGTTTATTAGTAATCATATTAATAACTAAATAAATTGCCTGAGCATTATATACGAGCACGACCAGTTTATGTACTAGTTACGGAGGTACCGTAACCACGGCACTAGAGGCACCGGTGTCGTGACTCACATGCAGGAGAGTGATATCCTGCATCGTCCCACTCAGCTCAGCTTGGCCATTTTATCAGTATTATTAGTGGGGCGTATGGATGCATCCTAGGCTTATATGTGTTACAAGTTATCAGGGTGAATGTGGTGTGTGCTCTACATCCTTCACATTGGAGCTGATCCCTCCACCCAGCACAGTTATTTAGAGGTCACCCCTCTATAGCATGATGAGGTCACCCCTCCAGTTATTCATGCACGGTTGTTACAGCACGTGACCTATATAAGATCTGGCAAATAAAATACAGTAAATGCATGTTTTCAGAATTAATAGTTATATTTCAGTATCAGTATATATGAACCAGGTTTCTCAGATTTTATGCAGAGTTCTACCCCATGTTACATATCATTCTTACAGCTTCAGTATTCTATCGCCTATTTCATTCAGTATATTCTTATCATGTTTTATATCCGTTCACTGAGCGTTATGCTCAGCCGTAGTTCCTTTCATGTTCTAACGGCAGGTACACCGGGACGCTCTTAGGATTCTGAGAGCACGTGCATTTGGGATGGAAGCTATACAGACTTCTTATTTTATGCACTTACATTATTCTGCTTATTTGGACATTGTTTAGTCTTTTCTTTCAGTATTTTATTTTTCATGTTTTGAGCTTAGGTTGGATTACCGATGTTTGATTCCGGTATTTCCGTTATGGTCATTTAATGTTTTAGTACATTTACCTTATGCTTTGATGACACGCCATAAATATACGTAACGGTCCACTTATCCAAGTGGGGTGTTACAATTATGGTATCAGAGAGCAAGGTTCGACCTGTAGGCTCTAAAACTTGACCTGTGACTAGTGGGTAGTCACCAGGAACTTCCAGATCTTGGCGTTGTTTTTTTTTTCATGTTTCGCATGCACTTATCAGTCAGTTCTATTCAGTTATCAGTCAGTTTTCTTAAAGTATTTGACTAAGTAAAAGGTTGGTACATGACCGGCCATATTTAGTCGCATGTGCTTTTTATTCGAATTTTCATTTTGGTGAACTGACCATAGGCGTTCACCCTTGCCCGATCAGATTTTTGTATAGATGAATTGACAATAGGCGTTTATCCTTACTCATGTCAGATTCATGTTTTCAGTCGAATATTGTTTGTAAAACTGAACCATAGACGTTCACCTTTGCTCATATCATGACCTTCTATGAAATTTTGACAAGTATGGATTGGACTACAGCCATCCATATTTAATACCAGATTATAAATTTCTATACATGACAGTTTCCATGAAATTTTGACAAGAATGGATCGAACCAGAATCACCCATACTTAGTCACATGTTTGCTTCCTTGAATGTTATGGATTGAACCATAGCCATCCGCATTAGTTGATCATACTCTTATGTTCTTTGTAACGATCCAGTTTTCACAATCTCAAGTTAATATCGCTTCCACGCCGAGTCAGTTTCATGTCTCCTTACGAGGATTATGTTTTCAGCAAAGTAATGATGTTTTCATGTTAAGATACTCAAGAATTTCAGTAAAACCCATTTTTATGATAAATCATGATTGGCCTTCATTAATCATGCTTCATGCTGACCACTGTTGGGACTTCGATTATATCATACTTTTCAGCCTCGATACAACCAGCAGTAAGTCGAGGCAGGAATTGTTAGCCTATCATGTTACTTATTTCAGATCAGTTTACTACCGTTTAAATCAATTTATCTCCTTGATCATGTCAGACAAGCGACACCAGTATCGATCATCCCATAAAATTTCCACCAGTGCCATGTACAGTATTACACATGTACCCCATGTACAATGTCTCAGTTATACTCCATGTACAGTATTCATGTGTACTCCACGTACAGTGCCTCAGATACGCTCCATGTGCAGTATTCATTTTGTACTTCATGTACAGTAGTCCAGGTGTACTCCCGGTACCCTACTCCATGGATATTGCTAATCGATGATTAATCATCTCAGGCGTTTCCACTTGTCGATTTTCTACCAGGTGCTGATGCTGCTCGTGAGTTGAAGATTTTGCTAGATGTTGATGCCGCTAACACTTTGAAGACCTCACAAATGCTTAGGCTGCTGATACTTTGGAGATCTCTCAAGATGCTGATGATGTTTATACTATGAAGACTCTGCAGAACAAGGACGAAAACTATAAATTTGAATTTTGACAAGAATAAATTCCAACCATCAGACACTACCATCCTATTCCATGTTTTTACTTTCCTAGTTAGATGTCACACTTCACTCAGCTAATTTTTCTGTCAGAAGAGTGGGAACCGGTAACCAGCCGTCCACTCAGCAGAAATAATTACATGAATCACGGTCATGATAACGACCGTCAGGAAACTGACAGACAAAGTAGTAGTGACAACCACCGTGCTTATAACTAATCAGTCAGTACCATCGGAACTCCGGAACAGACGTGACCAGAAATACAAGAGGTCAGTAGTCTAACCGGTCCGCCAATCCTAGTAATTAAAAAAAATTGTCAGTTTTGTCCAGATTCATCCACTAAAATACATGTCCAGACAACAGTCAAGACACATGTCTCAAGTATCATTTCGGAAGACACTGGTCAGGGTACACGTCATACGAATATCTTCTCAGGACACGAGTCAAGATTCGTAATATCAGTATTTTCTTCTAAACCAGGTCCTCAATAATTCAGGGTACCCTCCAAAAGGGTATACTCGTTCTATTATGCCACGCATGAACCAGATCATTGAAATTTTAGCCACCACCACTAGAGTATGATTCAGGTTAAACACGCAGTATTCACTTTGTGAGGTTACAGACGAACACATTCAGTGAAAAATCGCCATGTTTACTTCACATGTTCCTATGCCAGCTTCTTTTTGAATCAGGTAGTTACCTGTCTCTCAGCCAGAAAAGACTCCACAGTACCACCCATGTTTATTAAGGTGATTCCTTTCAGTTAACGACAAGATCCGTCTTACTAAATCCCAAATATATTCATTATACTTTCTGTCAGAAAAATCAGTATAAATTATTTCTGCCTTACAAGCGCGTGACTTATCAGTCCATAGCCACGAAGACTTTTAGCTACCAGTTATAAATTCACTTCTAAAATTCCTCAAATCCATGATCAACATAGTATACTAAAACTTCCAGATGTCATTCCAGAAATTCCTTCCTAACTACGAGACATAATTTAACATCGAGTTTGTCTCAAGAATTGTGCCTGTTTCCAAAACTCTTTATTCCAGAGTTGCATATAAGTTAAAAGGTTTGCATCATTTACTGCAAGAATTACCGGAATGAGGCTTTATTCGCCCTGGCATACCACCAGGAAGTGTGTCGTTTCTGTCTATCAGGAAGAAGACCGGTAACATGAGATCATGTATCGACCACCGATGTTTTGACAAGATCACCATTTTAATCGATGTTCATTCCACGAATAGCAGGTTTATCTGATCTGCTATGACTTCTTATATATTTTCCAGAACAATTCACGATCATGTCACCATCAGTGGTGAGAGAAACATATTATAGTCACTCTAAAAATTTTTGAATTATACTTCTGAGCTCCCTAATGCTCCAGCTATAGTATCAAATTTATGAAAATAAAAATAAAAATTTATGACTTCGTAGACAAAATCGTCAGTATGTTCTTTGATAACATTCTGATCTTCTAAATTCTAGAGAGGTACAAGATAATCATCTTCTCACAGTGAAATAGATTCTCCGATAGGAGAAAAATTATATTTGCAGCTTTCTAGATATGAATCCCAGTAGAACAAGGTGGTATTTCTGGACCACACTATTTCAGTAGAAAGGAATTTCAGACAATCTCGCGAAGGGGAAGGCCATCACCAGATGGTCACGACTGACGCCAATGAACGAAGTACAAAATTTCTAGAATTCAGTTGGCTACTACTGCAGAAATTGCTGAAAGTCCTCTTAATTAGCTTTCTATGGCTAAGTTTTCACATAAAGGAGAGGACCTACACTAAAATTTTGTATTCCATAAGATCCTACGCTACGAGAGATCTATTTTACCCAGACTCAAAATTCTTTCATGTCTAATCACTCATATTCCACCAGAAGGTACCATAATCCCAGGCAGAATTTTGATAGAAGAAGTATAACATAAATTGATGCAACTATGTCCTCAGACATCCAGATAGGACACCGACATGCTGCAGGAAATTCAGCAATAGGTCGTATGATTCCAAAGTATTCCATCAACAATTTTGTCAGATCGAAATTAGCGTTCGCGAATCGCGTTCACGTTCATGTTCACAATCACGTATACGTTCACATTTAAGTTCATGTTTATTTTCACTTTCACGTTTATGTCTCATACGCAGTATGATGTCGTTTCAGTTCATATTTTATGCTATGTCGTGATTTAAGCTCACGTTTGTGTTCATAACATCGTTCACATTCAAGTTCGTGTGCCATTTCACGATACACGTTTCTTAGTTATTTTCGACTTCGGTTACAGAAAGCTTGAGAGACCAGACTCAAGTTTAGCACAACTATTCCATAACCAGGCAGACGTTTCACATCTCGGGCTGTATCGTTTGGCATTCATTCATCAGTCATCATACGTTCATGATATGTTCTAGTATCACGTTCACAGTATGATTCACGTATCACATCGATTATATATTCCATGCCCAGCATTCCTCATATAATTGTGAACCACGTTCACAATTGCTCACGTAGCACATTCACAATTATTCACATAGTTCATCCCGATATATTTCAGCAGCTTGCTCAGAGTTATAAATGTTATCTTTTCAGAATATTACCCGTATCGTTTCATGTATCATACATGCTATAGTTATTCAGTCTATCAGATTCAGAAAGTCCATCTTAAATATGGAACCAGAAGCTATTCAGCATCATCAGGACAGGGTCATCAGGATCAAGATTTTATTTATTATGTTAGACCTTTGAAGGAATCGTTTCGAGTGGGAGGCCACTCGAAACGAAGGAGTCCATCTGGACCTCTCATTATTTTCTTCAATAAATTCAGTTATGTTCTTTCAGTCATGTCACGTTCCATGTTCTCTTCAGCCATGTCACGTTACATGATCATTTCAGTCATGTCAGGTTTATACCTATCAGCAGCATTATGTCTTAATTAGAAGACAATTTATCCTTCAACTTAATTGTCTTTTCGGTCTACGTGTTCTTTCAGTTCTTATAACTTCATCAGCTTATTATCTTTAATTCGAGGACGAATTTTTCCTTTTAGAGGGGAAGAATTGTAAAACCCAGTATGGTCGTATCTTTAATTCGGGGACGAATTATTGTTTTTAGAGGGGAAGAATTGTAAAACCCGTATTTAAAAATCAGAATATTTAAATACGTAGATTAATTTTAATAAACTATATAAGTATTAATTATTAGACAGAGATAGAAACGCAGAAATTAAATACGCAATCCCAGTTTACTTAAATACTATAAATATTACAGTTTATTTAGATAATAAGTATTTAGTCTCAGTTTATTTAAATATTACAAATGAATAATTATTCAGAAAATAATTATGAAGTTTCAGAATATATTACGTATGTATTATTACACGAAAAATAATTATCAAGTCAGGAAATTTTACGTATACATCACGTATGTAGTAATTATTTCAGAAAGAGTTTTACGTTTCTGAAAACTAAAACACGAGAACTAAATAAGGGTTTTTGCGATAAATTATAATGTCGAAAAGTAAAACGAAAACTTATGTGTACACAAAAGGGGTCGGTTTTAATTAAACAAGATAGGGTAATGGGATTTTAGGCCCGGTCTTGGCCAAAAGAAAGAAAAAACGGGGGAAAACCCCTTTTGTCTAAACAGAAACAAAAAAAAATATTAGGGTTTCATGGTTGTGTGAGTTCGCCAGGAAAAGACAAGGAAAAAGGGGAGTTTCGGTTTAGCTCTTCATCAAGGACTCGTGTTCTTCATCTTATCTTACCAATCTACAACAGTAATCCTTTTTTTCCCTCTCTTGATTTCAGTTTGTCACGAATTAGCATGTCTTAACATCCATATAAACAGACCTTGAATAATTAAAATGAAGGGATGTCGTGTGGTTGCCCATATCACGAAAACCAAGAGCCTAGTGCTCTCGGTGTGTTGCTGTTTGACACAGCCGAGACCACAACAGAGTCTCGGTGGTGGTGGTGGTGTTGATTTTCGGCCGTAGCCAAAGGGGAGTGTGTGGGTTCGGTGCACAGCCGAGACTTCATGTCTCGGTGGTTCTTTCTTTGCCTAGCCGTGACCACACATGGGCGGTATGGGCTGTGTTTGATCAACAACAGCCAAACAAACCCCAACCGGGGTGTTAAATTAATAAGGGAGTGTTTGGTTTTTCGAATAAGCAGAAACAGTCATAACAGGGGTGTTTGGGTTTGTCACAGTGAAAGCAGTGGGAACCACTGCACAAACAGTGGGACCATATAACTAAGCAGTGGGAATTGTATAACATAAGCAGTGGGAAATAAAAATGAACTAGCAGTGGGAACAGAATTGAACTAGCAGTGGGAACTTGTATAAGTTTTGGTTAAATTAATTAGAAATAAGTTTTAAAAATAAAGTCAAATAAAATTATTATTTGATTTATTTAATTGGTAAGACTAAATTGACCTTAACTTGTTTTAATTAATTAAAAGTCGATTTAATTTATGGTTTAAATTATGATTATTTTAGAAAACTTATTTTGCAATCTTTCTAAATTTGGAAACTTTCTATTTATAGAAGGTTACTATTTATAGTAATATTATTATATTGGAGTACATATTTTACGGTAATCATAATACAAAGGATACGTTGATCAGGAGTAATATTTAGAACCATCAGATTTATCAGTTTATGTACAAACAGTAATACAAGAATAAATATTTAAACTAAAGTACAATAAGATCAGTAAAATAAACAGATACCAATTAACTTATTCAGCGTCCTTTATTCATGTAGCTCGTATGAAGTCAGAATAGACTTCTGTCAGTTGATCTTAGTCGGTTACGGGACACGAGGTACGGATTTCCGTCCTTTCAGTAAGGACTTCCTTTCTATGCATGATTAGGATTCCCCGTCTTCAGCCAAATGTTTTTCCCCAGTATATGTTTAAGTTTATCAGTAATCATATTAATAACTAAATAAATTGCCTGAGCATTATATACAAGCACGACCAGTTTATGTACTAGTTACGGAGGTACCGTAACCACGGCACTAGAGGCACCGGTGTCGTGACTCACATGCAGGATAGTGATATCCTGCATCGTCCCACTCAGCTCAGCTTGGCCATTTTATCAGTATTATTAGTGGGGCGTATGGATGCATCCTAGGCTTATATGTGTTACAAGTTATCAGGGTGAATGTGGTGTGTGCTCTACATCCTTCACATTGGAGCTGATCCCTCCACCCAGCACAGTTATTTAGAGGTCACCCCTCTATAGCATGATGAGGTCACCCCTCTAGTTATTCATGCACGGTTGTTACAGCACGTGACCTATATAAGCTCTGGCAAATAAAATACAGTAAATGCATGTTTTCAGAATTAATAGTTATATTTCAGTATCAGTATATATGAACCAGGTTTCTCAGATTTTATGCAGAGTTCTACCCCATGTTACATATCATTCTTACAGCTTCAGTATTCTATCGCCTATTTCATTCAGTATATTCTTATCATGTTTTATATCCGTTCACTGAGCGTTATGCTCAGCCGTAGTTCCTTTCATGTTCTAACGGCAGGTATACCGGGACGCTCTTAGGATTCTGAGAGCACGTGCATTTGGGATGGAAGCTATACAGACTTCTTATTTTATGCACTTACATTATTCTGCTTATTTGGACATTGTTTAGTCCTTTCTTTCAGTATTTTATTTTTCTTGTTTTGAGCTTAGGTTGGATTACCGATGTTTGATTCCGGTATTTCCGTTATGGTCATTTAATGTTTTAGTACATTTACCTTATGCTTTGATGACACGCCATAAATATACGTAGCGGTCCACTTATCCAAGTGGGGTGTTACAATAAGGCGGTTGTATTTCACGACCTAAGGGAAAAAGGCTCTTAAGTGCTTAGCGCCGCCTCGTTTCCCCCGCTTGCTTGTGCGTGTTTTGAGAAAGAGGGCTAATCGAGGGTTTGTCGCCCAAGTATTATCTACGTATACTATATTTGCTTGTTTTCAAGATTAAACCCTCTTGAACGTTTTGGTGTTCCACCAACTTTCTAAAGTCATCGAAGACGTTCACTCTACGTGATCGGTTTCATTCTTTGAGGCTCCTTTAATCGAGAAATCGATTCGAGGAGAGATTTGTAGATTTGAGTTTACGTAATACAACAATAATCCAAAAAAATTAGAAAACAATCAAAAACAAAAAAAAATTGAAAAATCGAAAAGCCGCAAAAAGAATCTTCTTTGCTACCACCCATTCTACGCTTAGTGCATGCGCACTCGATCGAAAGATTATTCTAATTCTAGCGACGCTTCGAATCGACGCAATCGTAATCGAAGGAATCGACGACGTAGACGAGATTTAGAAACCGACGTTCCTAATATCGTTGTTGAAGAGACCGTAGAGGAGATGGCCGACAATCGTTCGATGATGGAATTGCTCCAAGCACCCACCGAGGGTTATGGAGACGCGATCGTAATTCCCGCTATCGAAGAGGAGAATTTTGAGATAAAGAGCGGAATGCTATTCGTTAATCCAAGCTACAAAGTTTCGAGGTCGTGAAGCCGATAATCCTCATGACCATATTCGGAATTTTGATCTTCTTTTATCCACGAGCAAGTTTAAGAATGTCGACACCGATGTCGTCAAGCTTATGCTTTTTCCGTACTCGCTCGATGGTGCCGCCAAGGATTGGTACGAGAAAGAGCCACCTAATTCGATAACTACGTGGAAGGATCTCGTCTCCAAGTTCGTTAATTATTTTTTCTCACCGTCAAAGACAACATTTTTCAAAAATGAAATTACGAAATTTGAGCAAAAACCAAATGAATCTTTTAGAGACGCGTGGGATCGTTTTAAGGAATTGCTTAGGCAATGTCCTCACCATGGTTTTTCCGAGTTGCACCAAATCGATACGTTTTACAACGGTCTTAGTTTTCAAGAACAAGATTCGTTGAATTCCGCCGCCGGTGGCAACTTTTTGTGTAAGACTCCGAAAGATGCATTGATAATTATCGAAAACCGATCCAAGGTTTACCAACTCCGCAACGCATCGAGTGTTGCCAATGTCGCCAATGTTAGTAATTCTAATCGCGACATTGAGAGAGTTGATGCGAAAGTCGACAAGTTGACGAATGTGTTTACGTCTTTTCTCGTCGAAATGCAAAAGAAAGACGCTCCCACTACGGTGAAAGCGGTTGAGACATCGTGTACGTTTTATGGTGGACCTCATTATTATTACGAGTGTGCTGCTACGGATGGTCAAACGTCGAATGTAAGTGCGTTAAATGGAAACAACAATTTTTCAAATCAAAATAACGCGGGTCCATCACAACAATGCAATTATAACCAACGCAACAATTTTCAAAACCGAAACAATTTTCAAGGAAATAATCAAGAAGGAAATTTTTCGAATCAAAATCAAGGTCGTAATTTAAATTGGCAAAATCGAGACAATAATCAAAATTCGAATTTTTCAAACAACAATCAAGGCAACAATTTTTCAAGTGGTAATCAAGGAAATTTTCAAAGAAGTAATCAAAACCAAGGGAACTTTAATTCTAATCAAAATAGTTCGTCAAACGATTTTCAAAATTACATGAAAACGAATGAGGCTAATATGAGACGATTAGAGGGAGAAATTGGTACTTTGAAAAACGACTTTTCTAATATATTGAAACTTCAAAACACGAAGATTGAGCAAGGGCAAATTGACATAAAAAAGATGTTTTCGGCTATTATGAACAAAGCCTCGGGTGCTTCGTCGAGTTCGTTACCTAGTGACACCGTTGCAAATCCGAAGGAACAATGTAAAGCCACCTCGTCTCGTGAGAAAGGTCGTGTGATTACCCCTAACCTTGAAGGATTTTGAGTTGTTCCTTCTTCTCAACCCTCGACTTCTAAGACTTCTTATTGTTCTAAAGTCGATGGGGTGAACGTGGCGACGAAGGAAAAGAGTGCACACCCTCGTGTACCTCAAATTCCATCCACGGTTCAAAAAGAGAGTTTTATTGACCTTACCAAAGTAACCCTTGAAGAAACCTGTGCTTCAATCCTTCTTAAAAAACCTAAAAGGCGTATGCCGAGAAAGGAAAAGGATCCGGGCCAATTTCTACTACCTTGTGATTTTTCTGAGATTAAGGGATGTTTAGCCCTTTCCGATTTAGGTGCTACCATCAATCTCATGCCTCATTCTCTTTGGAAATTGATGAGATTGCCTTCACTTACCCCCACGAACATGACAATCGAGCTTGCAAATTATACGCCACTTATACCAATTGGAATAGCCGAGGATGTCTATGTCAAAGTTGGAAAGTTTGTTTTTCCCGCGGATTTCATCATATCCGATTACGAGTGTGACCCTAAATGTCTCATTATTTTAGGCCGACCATTCTTATCGACGGCTCGAACCGTAATCGACGTTCACGAGGGGAGACTTAATATGAGATATGGGGATGACAAAATGGACTTTTTCGCTAGAAAATCCCAAGTGTTTAATGATAATGAAAAAATCGAGGTTTCAAAACCTAATGATTCAAATCCTAATGATTTCAAAATGTTCACTTTAGCGGAGAGAATGAGGCTTAATGCATGTTTTGAAAGAATTAAGAAAACCGGTTTTAAAGATGATGATTTTAATGATAAAGAGTACGTGTACCTAATTCAAAAGGGTATGTGTAAATTTATGGATGAAAACTCACTTTGGGATGTATTTAGCGAAACAAGTGAAACACCAATTCCGAAGGGAGACGTTAGTGCCATCACGACAATGACCAAAATGGACTCGTCTTCACCACCTTCGAAGGACCACATCTTTGAGGCTTCAACTTCTAACTCCATCCTATTATTCCTAGCCCAACACCCGTTGAGGCGAAAGGTTTTATCGACATCGATCCTCTCGTTTTAGAAAAGTCACCTAAGCATAGTCATTCGACTTGTAAGACCATGGTTGTGAGTGCTCACATCGACTCTTTCTTTGACGATGACGATGGCGATTTTGCCAAGATTGATCACGTACTTCGAAATCCACATGCAATTTTTGATTCTCCTAAAAAGAAACATGTGAAGTACGATGATTATGAGTTTGATCCCGAGATTGAGGAAATCATTGAACGAGAGCTAGCTCTTATGCCTTCACTTCCACCTACGAGTGAGGTCGATCTTTCCAAAATCGAGGATGAACTTAATGAGTTGGAACGTCTTATTTTCGATGACGAACCAACTCATGTGACCACCCAAAATCCAATTCTCGAGGAGTTACCTAATCAACACTCCTCAAACGAGAATTACGTTTACCACATTCGTGAAGATTTAACTTATCAACAATCCCCACAAATGGATGATGGTTTCGTGGGTGATCGTGATCTTTTCGAGAGAGTTCTAAGATACTCAAGGAGGGGAATGATAAACCTTGGTTTGACAAGCCTATTTTTGATGAGGAAATCGATGAGATCGACGTTCATGAGGATGACTAATATGTAGACCCCGAGGGGGCGGTGTTCTTTATTGATAAACGTTTTGAGAACTTATATAATCCGCCACCCCCTCCCACCAAAGACTTAAATGTAAGGATTTTTAGCGCGACTAATTTTGAATTTGACACGCCAAATATTTTCGACATTATCAAATCGGGTTTTCATAAAGAGTTTTTGAACGATGAAAAAGGAAAAGATTTTAAAAATGTTTTAAAAGATTTTTCTACATGTTTAACTCCGTCATCACATCGTTTTATGAGTGCTACCACCTCGTCTACTCCTTTTGACGACGGTTTGTGTGGATCTAGTGTGGGGGAAGCCCCTTATGTTCCCTCCCATTTCTCCACCGAGGACGAGATTTACGATCCCGGAATTGCTTGTAAAGGGAAATCTCGGTCTTCCACCGATGCAATAAATGGAAAATATTTTCGTTTGCTTGGAGTGAGTCTACCTCGAGTAGCTCATTATGTTGACTTACCCATTATCCCACCTTTCTACTTCTCATCTCTTTTCTTCTACCTCTTTGAGGTTCGAGCATGTGTTGAAGTGGTGTTGGTTCGTTTAGCCCATGAAAACGAGGACGCCATCTTCGATCCCGGTATTTTGCATCATCAAAGGACCCTAGTCCTTAGTACCGGTTGCTTTTGGGCCTTGTTTATCATGTAAGCCCCACAAAAAATGACCATACCAAGATTATCCCTAAATGATCACATTTATGGGGATTCGAGTCGAGCTTTTAACTCGGTTATTAAAAACAAGGTGCCTCGTGGGGGATTCTCATGCTTATCCTTGTAAATATTATCGCTTTCGTAGTTAACGTAACGAGGGGACTTGTGATTCCAACCTTTGTTCCGTGGTTGTTTGTGATTGTGATTCATTAGGTTCATCATCATCATTGAAGCCTCTCGTGTTCGTTTTACGGATCACTCGAGATTTGATCGTTACCTTTGGAGATTCCGATATCCGATGATATCCTTTTATGTTCTAACATTTATCTTATTATCATAATTCATAAACGGCTATAGGTTATTCGTTTTACCCTTTCCATGCTCGAGATTAAGCATTTGACTTCGTCTCTAGTATGGGGGTGTTTTCAACCCTAGACTCGAAACATTACGGACAATGTTTAGTTTTAGTATGGGGGGTGAGTAGATACTTCACCTTGCTTACGTCAACACGCAATCCAAATTTCATATTTTTGTTATCGTTTTATGCAAAATAAGGCTAAGAATGGCCAAATTTTAAAATTTTTCTAGTTTTTCGTAAGTGTTTAAGACACGAATGTAGGTTTTCCGATGGTGAGAATAAGAGTAATTTTTGACTCGACCGTGCTGTTGAGCACTTAGCTTCGATTCCTTAACTTTTTAGGCTAAGTCTCTTAAATGAGGACGAGAAATGATAGAGTTATTTACAAGTCTCGTAATCGTCACGATCTCATGTGTAGTAATTATTAGCTTATTCTCCCCACGCTTTTGATAATAAATTGTTAATAAATATTGATTTAGCGGTTTAGTCACTATTGTTGGTTTCTAATTTGTTTTAGTAGCTTCCATGTAATTAAATTGGGAAAACATTAAGGTATCGCCAGCGTCACGGTTTTGAAGTATTGGCACCCAAATAATCGAAAGCTTCAACCAATAATAAGATTTCAAGTGATCACCTAAATTAAGCAAAAATTTGAAGCTCATAAGGCCGAAAAATCTATGCCCAAATTGAAAGTGAATTAAGCCTTAATCTTTGAAGCTTTAAAGATCCAAAATTCGCTTTAGCGTGAGGATATACGTCTTTGGCTAATAAAACCACCGATGAGGCGGATAATAAAAGGAAGGCAAGACCGAAGTCATAATAAAATCTCCATGGCGGAGTTGAATAAAATATGGAGGTAAACCTATGATAATAAGGCCCTTCCGTTAGGGGGCGTATAAAAGTCTTGGTAATAAGTCTCATGTTCAAAACCGTTATAAAATCGTGTTTATCGATCCTTCTTGTTGACTTAATTTTTTGACATCGTTGTCTATTAGGGTGAATTATTAATTCGATGGTTTTGGTTACACCGTTAAAACTCTATTTTTAGACTTAATCTCTATTCACGCATAAGTCAATGATGTATCCTCGTGATCATTAAGACAAAATAAAATATAAGAGATACCAAGTAGGAATAAGGGAGTTTATGTTCGTAATTAACACTCATGAGATATGATGGTGTTGCTAACTTATTATAACAATGATCTCGTTACACGCTTAGCATGGAATTGGGTGAAAATCAAGGACGACGAAATTATATCTAACGAAGCATTCACGTGTTCTTGTTCTATGATCCCAAAAGTCACTTTTTCGTGATGAAAACAATACATTATGTCTAAAACGCGTGTAGTAGTTTATTTAAGTTTACGTTTTCAATAAATGTCATCATAAAATGAATTTTGGAAGTGTTATGATACTTAATTCTAGCATTGCGTGGGGACACGACAATGGTTTAGTATGGGGGAGTGATGAGACTGTATTTATACATAGTCTCATCGTCCAAATCGGGCTTAAAGCGCTTAAAATATCGTCAAAATACACAAATATATGCTTGTGTTTGTTCATTGTGTATTTTAGGTACGGATATCGTGAATTCACCAAAAGATCAAAGGAATCAAGCAAAAACGAACACGGGAAACGAAGCCGCACAAAGAACCGGGCCCGAATCATGAATTTCCATTCAAGTCCTTGAAGTTTTGAAGATTGGCAAGATTGGTCCCTCAAGTTTTGCAAGTTGTCATCTAATGCCCTTAAAGAATGAAGATACTGCATTTATGGTCCTTGTAGAAAGTTTGCAATATATTGGTGCCTAAAATGACAACTTGGTGAAAGATATTACAAAGGGGATTTGAAGAAAGCTGTTTGAAACATAATGTGACACAAATTTGGAAGGGCAGGGGGCAATCATGTACAAATGAAAACCAAATCCAACTTTAACCCACATGTTTTTACCCAATTTATATTTAGGACAAGTCAAATGGTCAACATCTTAAAAAAACACAGGGAAACACGTGTTTTTCCTTTTCTTGGATTAAAACCTGTTAATCATCATCAACTTACCCTAAACACCCCAGTCACAATCAGCTTCATATCAAAAGGGTAACTTCAATTGATTTGGGTAAAACAATTATTACACATCCCTTAACAAACCCATGTGTAAAGATTCGTTGCCAACTTAGCCAATGGGACCTCACAAGTCAGAGATAGTCACGAGTTGCATACCAATGGACGACTTAGATTCAATTACTTGTTCATCACAACAAATACAAGGTCAAGATCATTTCCACAAGCTGGCTTATCACATGGTTTGATTTTGACCAAGACTATAAATTCAAATTTGGGAATCAAGACCAGCATATTCGGATTCTTCATGAGGGCAAATTCGGATTTTCAATGCTAGGGTTTGAACACATTGTAGTTATACTAGAACCTTCTTATCGATTGTATAAATAGAGGTGCTTGTACCTCTATTATCTTTGTTCCAGTTTAAGCTTGTAAACTTTTTCTTTCATGAATATTTAAAGTATGTTATAAAAATCCTTTGCAAGATTATTCCGAGTTCCATCATTTACTGTTTTCTTAGTTTATTAATTTACCTTTCTGAAATGTTTAGTATAAATTCATCATAGTTTTCATCTTATTACAAAATATTTTAAGTATTTTGGACCCAAAACTCAAAGCTGTTGGATTGAGGTTGTTTTGACAAAACAAATTCAATACAAGAGTTTTGAGGTTTGTTATCTTTCCTGTTGGTACGTTATTTGATTCTCAAGTACTTGGTTTGCCTGATTTTGGCTACAAAAGTTTGTATTTCAAAAGTTACGCTTTTTTTTATCTCTCCGTCAATGTATTATAAGCTTGTTCATAAGCCCATTTGACACGTGAGCTGATGAACAAGTTCATTGGACTTGAAGTTTGTTGACTCGTTTTGTGCAGGGCTAAAACAAAGAATATCTTACATCTTTCATGTTATCGATTCTGTTGTAGAACCCCAACGATAACAGTGCATTCATAAGCATTCTTGAGCATTATAGATCTCCAAAAGAAGGCAATCAGCCGGTGATTCCTTGGCTTGAACAAAGCCAAGGCAGGTTTGGCTTGAACCCTTTTCGAGCTTCATAAGTTTAAGTGCCTTGTAGACCTGTTATGTGTGGTAGTGTTCGTGTCGAGTTTTGTTTTGGTGTCTCCTTGTTTTCGGCAGTTTGAATAATCCATTGGTGAACTTGTTAGATTAATGTATGTTCTAAGGTTTTGTGTTAAGTTTTAATAAAGTTTTTCTTTATAAATTTTAGTTTAAGCATATTATAAGTAGTGTTTGGCTGTATGGTATTTGGTATAAAGGAGACGATATACTAAGCTATATTTTGTCTTAACATGCCTATTGTGGTAGTTTAAGTTGGTTTAAGCTTTGGTTTGAATTAGTATAAGGTTTAGTAAAATATGAATGTTACGAAAAAAAATCTGCTAGTGATCAACATAAGGCTGCTGTAGGTTTCCTTAGTGTGATTCAGTGAGTAAAATTTGGCTCATATCTAGTTGTGATGTTAGTTTAGGGTTGAGGATTTATTGCTTAAGGTTTATGTACATTTTGGTTAAGGTTTTGTTGTTCAAATCTCACATTTTGGTCACAAAAATCAGCATGGGCATTTTTCAGCCATGCCAAACACACCAGCAGGTGTATATGTCTCATTTTTTATCTTTGAGGTTTGGGTTTTGGCTTATTAGATAGGTATTATGGTAGTCTAAGTGCATAATATCTGGTATTAGGTTTTTTTTCAGTTTTGGTGGTGATAAATTAGCATAGCAAGTCACTGATTTGCACAGCAACCACGAGACCCCATTTTCGTTCTAATTTCTGCATATTTTGTTGATCTTTGGTGTGAGTTTGTGATTGGAAGTTGTGTTTTTGTATTTCATTGACTCCCCACAACCCAACTGGTTGTGGGGGTGCCGTTTGTGCCAAAAAACATCGCAAAACAAGCAAAAACGAGCCCAAATCAACCCAAAACGAGCCGAAAATCCATACAACAACATTTGTTAGTTCTGTCCGAGAACGACTATATTTTTTGTTTTTTCAGTGTTGTCCGATATCGGACAACACAGATATTGGACAAAACCTTTGTCTGGTAGGATCTTGGACAACACAGAAGTACTCCACCTTGGAGTACTTTGGGGTACTTTCGTTTTTAGCCAATTTTTTTAGTTTTTTTAAAACTTTTTCATTTTCCCTTGTTAATTTAGTTTAAAAAAGATTTTTATAAAAATAAAATTTATTTTTAGCATTATTTTATTATTTTTATTATTATTTTTAGTTTAAAAAGTGTTTTTAGCCTTTTAAAAATAGAAAAATAGTTTTAAAAATTTAGGAAAAATACTTTTTAGTCTTTAAATAATATAAGTGAGTTATTAGTTCAATAAAATAATATTTTGAGCTTTTTCTTAATTATATTTAATTTTAGGGCTTTAATTAGCATTTAAAAATGAATATTTAATTAGAAAAGGTTATAAAATTTATTTATTGGATTTTTATTCTCATTAATATTATTTTAGACTTAGTTTTCATTTTAAATTAATTTTTAGGTTTAATTTTTAATTTTGTCACGTTTTACGTAATTACGTTCGCGTTTTACGTCATTACGTCGTAGTGTAATCGTAGTCGTGGCTCGTCTTTACTTTTTCTCTTCCAAACCAAAAACGTCACTAATCCAAACTTTGATTTTATATATTGGCACACTTAATCCACACACATCCTTCGAGAACGAACCCGCATTTATTCGGTTTTACGTTTTTCCTAAAGCGTAAGACTTAATACTTGCCGCTCAAACGCGTTTTTCCTAAAACGTGTACGATTTACCTACATCAGTATCGCTAAAATTTGAAATCCAAGCTTAAATGGCCTAATAATGGTCTAGCAAAAAATAAATTTTACTTGGGTTTTCCCGCCAAAAAACTCTTTTTTTTATCTCGTAATAAAAATCTTTCTACAATCTCGCAATAAAATTTTTCAATAATCTCAAGCAATAATCTCGGAATAATCTGTTGACGGGATCTCACAATAATAGGATTTCACAATGTTCAAATATCTCGAAATAATAAAAGATTCCACAATAACTCAAAGATTCCGGAATAACTCAAAGATTTTGCAATAACAAAAGATTCCGCAATGTTCAAAGATCTCGCAATGTTCAAAGATTCCGCAATGTTCAAAGATCTCACAATGTTCAAAGATTCCGCAATGTTCAAAGATTTTGGAATAACTCAAAGATTTCGCAAAAACTCAGATTCCGCAATAACTCAAATTCCGCAATAACTCGAACACGGATCTCGGAATCATTGGATTTCGTAATAATAGGTTTCGCAATAATAAGAGATTTCGCAAAAATGTGTTTTCGCAAAAATCAAAGATCTCGCAAAAACGTAATCTCTGAAACCTAAATATTGCGAGATTACAAGGGAAAGATTCTGCAATAATTCCTCAATAATTCCAAAAACTGTAAAAATTGTGTTTTTTTGCCAAAATCGAGCCAAACGCCCCAAAATTTTGTGTTTTTAACCAAACCAAAAATCCCAAATCACTACCACAACTATGTAGATTATATTAGGAAAGATTTAGACTACAAAACACGATTTTTTTTAGATCCGGGTTGTTGATCTTCAAAAGAACACACGAACACACTATAAAACCACAAACCAATCAGTAATCTACCCTGTGGCGAATGATACCAATTTTTGTCCCTTGATTTATGATGATAGATCTAAGAAATAAAGATGAAAAAGATGAAAAGAAGATGAGATGAGATCTAGATCTAGAGAGATAAAGTAGAGAGAGAAAGTGGTTGGAACTTTAAGAATATTAGATTAAGAGTGAGAAACAAAATGAACCACCAACCCTCCTAACATGCTAGGAGAGGAGTTTATATAGTCCACCCACATGCGGGCTTTCATGGGCTATATAGGTTGGGTCGGGCTTGAATAAATACTTAGTATCTTGAAAGAGGCCTTTTATGTTAGCCATCAAGCCCGTATTGATACAACTATCTTACTACTAATTTCAACGTCTAGTAAACGATACATAATAAACTTATGACAGACCATTCTTGTTTGACTCAATATTTTGAGGCTAACAAAAACATAACATGTCGATCACATGTTATGTTGATCATGATTCATGCATAGATGAGCTGTATGAAGACCAACATCATCATCATCATACCTTTTCAATTCTGGTAGAAAGTAATTAGATGAGTAGATGGGCGGAAGATTCAACATAACAATTTTTGTTTCTATGGGGTTTGTTGAGTGGGGAATCATTTTAGTTCTTTTTTTATATAGTTGTTTAACGTTTTTTTAAATGTCCAATCTAGGGTATTAATTCCCGAAGATGATTTTTGTTACCATCGAATCTAGGATATCAATTCCCAAAGATGACTTGTGTTGGTGCGGAATCTAAGGCATCAATTACCGAACACGACTTGTGTTGGTGTTGAAGCTAAGGTATAAGTTCCGAGACGATTTTCTTCGAATCTAGGGTATCAAGTCCCGAGACGAATTTTGTTGAATCTTGGGTATAAGTCCCGAGACGACTTTTATTGGTGTCGAATCAAGGGTATCAAGTCCCGAGATGACTCTTTTATTTATTTTTTAATTTTTTCTAAAGATCCATTCCTATAATCCTTCTCAAGATCCTCTCCGCTACTTCTACAGATCCATTGCTTTTAAAAGATCTGCTGCTTTTAAAGATTCACTTCTAAGATATGTTTTTATTATGTTTTGTTTTTCTTTTCTAGTTTACTTCTTCAGTCCAAGCTTTCGCTATTTCGCCGCTCAGACTGAGGGGGAGTATTAGACAATAAAATGGCCTAAGCCCAACTTGTGGGATTAAAGTTTCTAGAATCTTATGTGTATGAGTATAAATATACGTCAATAATACAATACCTATTCATGGGGGTTTAATCATTCTAATAGTAGGTTATGGTTGTACGTTATATGTTTAATGTTTGAGCCGGTAGGTTATGGTTGTACGTTATATGTTCAATGGATGAGTCGGTATGTTATCGTTACACGTAAGATGTTCAATGGTTGAGTCGGTGGGTTATGGTTGTACGTTATATGTTCAATGGTTGAGTCGGTAGGTTATGGTTGTACGTTATATGTTCAATGGATTAGTCGGTATGTTATCGTTAAACGTTAGATGTTCAATGGTTGAGTTGGTAGGTTATGGTTGTACAGGATATGTTAATGGTTGAGTCGGTAGGTTATAGTTGTACGTTATGTGTTCAATGAATGAATCGGTATGTATTGGTTATATATTTAATGGTTGAGTCGGCAGGTTTTGGTTGTACGTTAGATGTTCAATGGATGAGACGGTAGGTTATGGTTGTACGTTATGCGTTCGATGGATGAGTCGGTATGTATTGGTTAGCACGTTATATGTTCAATGGACCGAATCGGAATGAATCGAGAAACTAAATCGACTGGACCAGAATTAATTGAGAAATTAAACTGACCGGGATGATATTATTATTATTTTATAAATAAGAATTATTATTATTATATATATATATTAATAATTATATTTAAATTTGCCAGGAAGTATCCCCGACGACATGTCGCCGGGGAAGGTTTGGATAATATACGACAAAAGTGGGTACATAAGTATGCGTTGACAAGTCAAACTTACGAAAATAATCCCTAACGACATGTCGCCGAGGAAAATTCGACACAAACCGCCCAAAAATTTTCATGTACGCGCCTTTTCACTAGACGACAAAAACCAAAAGTATCCCGAGCAACATGTCGTCGGAGATAGTTTAGTCAAAAAGTTACTCTCTTTTTACCAGATCTGTTACTGCACAAACACACAAACGTATCCAAAAATACACCCGACGGAAAACCTTATATCATCACCACCACCATCATATATCATCACCACGATCATCATATATCATCGCCACCACCATCTTAATCATCACCATCATCTATATCATCATATATCATCACCACCACCATCTTAATCATCACACCACCACTCCGCCGGCACTCCCATCTCCATTTACCACCGCCACCATCATCATCTCCGTTTACCACCGCCACTACCACCATTTCGTCACTTGCACAAGAGCACCGTTAATAACCATAAACTTCAATAATGGTTTAATTTTTTATTTTAGATTTTGATTTTGATTGTATAATTGATATGGTAATTGATAATTAATTTATTTAATGGTTTGTTTTATGTTATAGTAGCCCCATCTCCCGACCACAACCGATCCCTGATCACAGCCGAGCCCCGACTGCAGCCGAGCCCGACCTCAGCCGAGACTCGACCACAACCGAGCGTCGACCGCCGCCGAGCCCCGCCCACAGCCATGTCATGACCAGAGCCGAGCCCCGATCGCAGCCAAGCCTCGACCATAGCCGAGCCCCGACCGCATCCGAACACTCCTTAACGGTATGTTTATTTTATTTTTTTATTGTAATTTATAATACATATTTTTTTTTATTTAGTTTTTCATTTTAGATTCTCCGGCGACATGTCGTCGGGAATGTATAAACTTGTTAATTTCTGTTAAACGTAAATCCAAACACTCTGTAACAGTGTAAAACGAAAACCCAAACACTCCTTATGTTGCATATTTTATGATAATAAGCTCATCTGAATAAACTTTCTTCAAACAGTTTATCCTGATAAGTTTATCGGGACAAGCTGTTTCAAAGCAGCTTGTCCTGATAATCAGAATAAGCTGTTTTCAAACAGCTTATTCTGATAAGCTTATTAGAATAAGTTGTTTTCAAAAAGCTTATCCTGATATGATTATCAGAATAAGCTGTTTGAACATTTCTTATTCTGATAAGCTTATCAGAATAAGCTATTTTTATTATTTGATATAAAAATTTTATTGAACTAAACCGTAGGAATGTTTTAGGATTTTAACGATTAATTTTGGAAAATTCTCGTATGAAATTGATCAACCTATAGAAAACCCGTCCCTATTTAATCTATTAGGAATTGACTTCGGAAAGTCCCCTGTTTAGGACTGCTTTTTGAATGTTTTATCTCGTTTAGGATATGAATGCGTATAATTGGTTTACTATTTGAGATGATTTCGATAGTGCTTCTCCTTTACTCCTACGAACATGTCTTTAAACACATATTTGGGGAGTTGAGGGGAAATGCTGCCGAAATTTTCTCAAATAGTAAATTGGTAATACGCATTCATATATGAGACGAAACATTCAAATGGTGGGTTAGGATTTCCTTTCATAGTTGCACTAGGTGAACAAAACATCTTGTATACTTGATAATTATATCTTTTATAAATAATATTATATATGTATTACTGATGATGAAGACGTCCCTCATGATTTAAGTGTTAAAGAACATATCAATGATGATGATGGTGAAGACAGAGTTTATTCCAGTGAAGAAGAAGATTGACCTTTAGTTGTAACTTGAAAAAGACACTTATATGTTTGAATGAATGAATAAAATTGTTGTGGATGGTTAACTAAATGTCTATATTTATTTGGATGTGTTGCATTTGGATTTGTGCATGCTTATATTATTTTGTTCATGAATTTGTACATGTTATACTAATTATACTTGTACATATGTCGTTACCAGATGTTGCACGATCACACGCTGGTGACGGTGAGGATGATCCTCCTACGCCAAAGTTCTCTCGCAGTTGCTTGTCTATATTTGCCAAGGGTAAGAATATTTGGATTATTGTAACATAATCATAAATTTTGTACATATATGTTGCTTGCCTTGAATTTTTATGACTTTATCACTCACTTGATTTTTGAAGGTAAAGGCAAAAGGAAACAAACTTTGGGCGGCATAGGTCCCGGTAGGTTGAATACTTGGGACATTAACATACATCTCGAGTTGAGGAAAGTCGTTAAGATCAATTGTCCCTGTCCCGATACGATTTAATGTACGCGGGTTAAATACATTCCGTGCTCTCGGGGACCATGGTGAGCACTTTTCTAGCTTGATCGGGGTGTCTATCAGGTTGAAGGTGGCTATGTACCAGCCAAGTTGGAAAGCAGTCTCGGAGGAGCAGGAGGCGAACGTTTGGGGAGAAATATATGTCAGTTATGTCATTATCCTATTTATGATTATTACATTATTGTGTTTAGTTTTTAATGGCGTATATTTATCTAAATTTGTTTATTTATTTATATCATATAAATAAGTAACAAATTTAACTAAATATATAAATTATATCTTATTTATTTATATCATATAAATAAATATTTTTTTTAAAATAAATATATAAATTATATCTATAACTCTAACTCTATGTTTCTTTTGTTGTATATGATTGAAGAGTAACTTTGATTTAAGCCCCCACAGGTTGGATCACGACTGGCCCCTCATACAAGACGGCATCAACGCTTAGATGCAAAAGTTGTACAACACAAATAAATTTACCTTCAAGAAAAGTTATTGGGTCCCAAACCCCGAGAACGGGACATATGACTTGAACAGGATCCGAAGGTCATGTCTCGAGAAGATTAGTGCTGAAGAGTGGGAAAAGAACATAACCTTCTAGAATGATCCTGATAACCAACGAAGATCTGAGATAAATTCGCAAAATCGGGCTAAGATGAAGACCCCGTCTCGGCAAGGATCGCGATCACTCGCCTGCCTTCGAGACGAAGTGGTAAGAAACATTATAATTAATTTACATACATATATGTATTTGATTATATGCTTTGGTGTGTTGTGATTTTTAGTTTTAAATTTGTTTCAATCTATATGCATGTGTATGTATGTACAAATGCAAGCTGCAACTCTTCGGAAGCCCCCGTCTCTCTTTGATACATTCTTCATGACGCACACTAACAACGCTGGAGAGTTTTATCACGAGGAGGACCTCTGTATGTATGTAAGTATTTTTTATAAATTTATTTATTTATTATTATTGTTTTTGGATATACCTTTGTTTTCGACTCTTCCGAAGGTGACTGCCGAGAAATAATTTAGCAAGCCGACTAAATAATATATTAACTATATTCTGCTTTTGTCACTTCATTAGGAGGAGACGCTCGCTTTACAGGCTACATGCCTACATACGGAGGAAGAGATCAACCGTATCGTCAATGGCGGTAAGCAGCGAGGTCACAACCTCGGTGTCGGTCAGGTAATGCCGAGAAATGTGCGAGCTGTCTCATATACTCCCCCACCCGCCAACGACGGCGGAATGGAATTCATGTGGAATTTATTTATAAGTGACGATAGGTTCGCCGATGCGTTCGGACAATACGAGCCGGGTGGTGCTAGCTGGAGTGGCGCGGGCGGCAATGGGAGTAGCGCATGCGGTAGCGGGAGTAGCGTGGGCGGTAATGGGAAAGATGTCAAGAATAATGGCACCAATTGTTAGTATTTTTTATTTTTCCTACCTTAACATGCATGGTGAATAATTGTAAACCCCGAATTGTAACTAGGAACCAATGTATTTGTATTTGTACCCAAGTTGTGATGTATTTGTATTGAGTTGATGTATTTGTATAAGAGTTGATCGATCGATCCATTATATACTATTATGTTTTGGTACTAGCTTAGTTGATGTTTTATATCAGATTGTATTCCCAGCTTTTGATGGATATTTTACGGAAAAAATTTCAGAAAAATATGGAAATAGCCTGCAGTGTAGGCTGCATAAAAAACACATTGAACTTTCTCCAGCGACATGTCACCGTGGAATAGAAGAGCCTGTTTGACTTTTCAGAAAAACTCAAGGATCTCGTTTGACTTTAAAAAAAAGTTAAGGATCTTCTCTGGCGATTTTTATCCGGGGAAGGTTTGTCAGCATAGTAAGACTACAACGTGACCAGTTGACTTGTCAACGTATAAGGAAAGTTTCTCTGACGACGCTGTCGTCGGAGAAAAGTCAAGATTAATTAACATTTTGGTTAAGTGTGATTATTAATGTCAGTTTGTCCTGGCGACATGTGTCGCCGGGGATTCTTTCCCTTATTAGTACCAATGTGGCAATAATTCCCATGGTTAAAAGCAGTGGGACCCACTTAGACGCCGGAGAAAACTTTCCATGTCGCTAGGGATACTTTCCCTTACGGGTAATCTCTGGCGACATATCGCTAGTGATAGGTTTCCCTAGCGACTTGTCTCCTAGGAAAAACTCGGATATTAGCCGGGAAAAGGTTGTATTCTTGTAGTTCTTATATAAAATTAGTATTACGAGATTGTTTTTATTATTGACGGTGAAAGGTATTTGCTAATCTGGTAACATTTGTCATAATTATATAACGTGTAAATATATAAAATCTTTATATATCTTTGTATTTTATATGTTTCACGTTTTCATACATAAGGATCTCAAAATCTTACTTTGATATGTACGATTTAATCGAACTAATTAGCGAAATGATTAGTATTTCACTAAATTTCAACTAAAATACGTACATAAAAGATATACGTTTTAAATGCAAATTTATAAAAAATTGAATGGTACGAAATCAAACACATATTTGATACTATTAAAATTATATTAGTGAACAATTTAAATAATTGAATATTTAAAATTATATTTTATACAAATAATAATTTGTACATGTTGCATATTAATTTGTATTCATTATGTCATTTAATATGTACTGCTCACGAATTAACATAAGAATAAACTTCTGACATTTTGATGTTGTAAAACTTTGTACCAAAAGTATGTAAGGTTAGTTACTACTAAATTTTTTTAAAGATGGTGTCATCTCTTTTTATAATTAGTATAGATGTAGATATAAATTTATGTGTCATTCAAAAAAGTAGTACAGATTTATGTATTGGGTGTAGTTATATCAGTTTCGACGGGTCCTCTCCGGTTCATATAACGACGACTTATATTAGCTAGCCAAACTGACTGTGACTCCGGTTCCTAATTGAACCCGTTGATCCATTTAGATATATGCTTTTAATTGTTGTATAATGTAAATTTTTACTTGTAGTTTTAAGTAATGGGGTATATTGATTATATACTAATTAATACAATATTAACTATATTTATTTTCAAATATATTAAATTTATTATTTCTTAATTAGTTTTAATATGATTATTAAATTATGTTTTAATGTTTTAATTAAATTCTAATTATGTTTATGTAGTTGTACATTATGCATATAATGTTGTAAGTTTATTTTTCGACATTTCTAATTATAAAATGTATTTTCTTTTAATATGTAGTATATATTTTCGAAATTGTTTTGTCACTCTACAAACATTTAATCAAAGGCTTACTTTTTAATTGTGCCATTAAAGTCGTCTATTATAATAAGGGACCCCTTATAATAAATATTTTTAAATGCCTAAAATTGTTTAGTATATAAATCTTTTTACCTTATAAACCTAATTTCATTATGTCAAAGCTCTTTTTTTTAAATTTTCACATAAAATAAGCATTAAATTTTGAAAAAAAAAGTTTAACATTTTAGATCTATGAATATCATATAAGTTTAAAATAGATTCATATTATAATTTAAAAGTGTTTACATCTCTTCATGTTTTAATAAATTAACATAATAAATGTGCTAAGATGCTCTTCGATGGTCTAAGTTGAATAAAATATAAAAGTAACTCAATGAGGCATGCAGACCCGTGCGCTGTACGCGAATTGATAACATGTATAAAATGTTCCTGACCATGTACCGTTTTAGTATTATTTATTAAAATTGAACTTTTTTTATGTTTAGCGTTATATAAGTTTATAGTACACTATTATATGAGAATTGAATCGTTTTACTCCAATCGTGTAGGACTTTTTCAATATATAGTTGTAGCGTGATAATAGCAAATATGTTGTAATTTAGTACATTAATTAACTGTTCCACTGATTTTTTTTTTTGTTATGTAGGTGCATGTAATTGGAAGGATGTATGTATATCCGTTTGTCAATGTAATGTAAAACACATTTAGCCATTTAAGGTGTTTGAAATTTAGGCTTGATAAACTAAATAGATAGTAAATAACGATACTAATAGTTAAAGTAGTTACAATAACATATACACGAGACTTGCACAACACGTTGCACGCAGATTGTGTCTAATTGTTTACTGTATAATGTCGTATACTTGTTGTTAGCATTTGTTTACTTGTGTGATGCATCCACAAGTAGGTTTAATAATTAATTGTGCAAGGTTTTAGTTTATTGGGGATGTGTAAGTATAGGGTGCATGTAAGTAAAACGTTAAGCATAATATTTTTGGTGTTGTTTTCAATTGAAAAAATTGAAATTATAATTTTCTTGAGTTGAAGGCGATTTATAGTTTGACGGATATATCCTCATCTTTGAATCGGTGATGACTTTTCCTCAAATGTATAATGTATGCTTTAATTATCTATAACTATAATAAAAAGCATTAGCATTAAACATTATCATAAGTGTACATTGGTGTGTTTAAATAGGTAATCTCAATCTATTACCGTTGTTATCATTGATCATTAGCAAAATCATTCCAATAAAATTTTGAAATATATAATGCACAAATATTGAATAGGCAATACAAAAATGAAACATGTTTAAAGTATCAAACCTTTATAAAAAAAATAAAATTTATTCCATAATCAAGTGAGGGAAGCAATATTTTTTGATTTGGAAGTTCCTTACTGCACTTTTCAGCGTCTCTCAACTTTATGCGTGGACTTTGAGTTGTGTCCATAGTCACACAAGGACCCACATGATCTTACCCGTTGATATGAATATCCAACATTTGCAAAATTACATTCTATGATATCTTAATATGACTCATTTCATAAACCTATACTCTGACTCATATCATCTGCCCACATTCATTCTTTGATAAAGAAAAGTTATAAATGTATTTAGATTTGGATTTTCCATTATTTAACAACACAGTCCCAAAAAAGATGAGACCTACCTGTCGACAACTACCATACCTAATTCACCAAAAATCGATATATTTAGGCCTCATAAACCTTAACCCTAATAACTTCATACCTTATTTTATCCACATCAAATCCTACACCTCTATCATCACTCTGACAACCCGTAAATTTAAACTCATTATTAATCCAAATAATTTGAACTCATTATTAAACCAAAGAATAAAATAATTATCTGTTAAGAATCTAAGTATGTTAGAATTCCTTAGTCATAGATTTAAAAATTAAGCTGTTTGATATTAACTTGCATGTGCCTAGGAGACAGGAAAGTAACCCAAGACTCACAGAGTTCTAAGTCTCTGTGAGCAACCACAGGAATCCATGTCAGAGACATTATGAAGGAAGTAGAAGATTACTTGAAGACATACTCATTGGCTGTGTTGGATAACAGCCAAGATGTATCAGGGACTCTGAGTGGTTGAGTGTTAACAGGGGTGACAATACCCTGTTAACACTCAGTACACTTTGGACATACCTAAGTGTTTAGGCGGGAACTTATGCAGCCTAAAGTACAAGGAATGAAGAAAAGGGAAACTATGTCAGCTCTGTTTCCCTAAAGCGTTGTGGCAGACTACCATAAATAGAAGAGCATCTTTTGACAGATGTCTAACATTGTTTGTTTTGTGTAGTCAGCATCAACTAGTACTAGTAGTCAACCTCGTACCACTATAAATAGGATATGTAGGCTAGAGTTAATGTTGTTCACTTTGTTAGATTACACACATTAACTCTTTACAACTCAGAGAAATAACAGATGTGCCTGTGTTCTTGAGTTAGCTTTATTTTGTCCAAAGTGTACACAACACATTCTCCTCAAACTGTGTTATCCATAACACATGTAATACTTGTTATACAATAATAAAGTACTACGTTTGAAAAGTATTTACTTGTGTTAATTATCCTTTTTA
The DNA here is from genome assembly GCA_025667525.1 of Glebionis coronaria. Taxonomy (NCBI): domain Eukaryota; kingdom Viridiplantae; phylum Streptophyta; class Magnoliopsida; order Asterales; family Asteraceae; genus Glebionis; species Glebionis coronaria. The sequence continues at coordinate 179,133,260 of CM046877.1, forward strand.
TTCGTTTCAAGCTAGTTTTAGGGACTTTCAATTGGTATCAGAGTGGTGTATGATGTTAAAACCTTCATAAACATCGTTCTAAGTTTTATAATCAAGATCCACCATGCTTGAAACGAGCAACACCCCACCACCACCACCTAATTTGGTTTCTGGGAACAACACACCACCACCTCCAAACTCACCTAGAGTAACCCCCACTCAAAATGAAGTCGATCTTCCTCAACTTCTTGATTCAAGAGGTGGATCCCATGTTACCAATGTACCAGTGTTTGATGAAGATGACTTTGCAAGTTAGAAAAGTCAATTTCTTGTCTATCTAGATGGACTTAAACCATTTCTTCTAGAAATTCTAGAAAATGGACCATATGTTCCCATGGCGCTTACCTCTACTGATGAAGAATCCTCTTCCCAAACCTCTCAAGAAGTGGACTCCAGCTGATAGGAAATTAGTAAACCAAGATAAACGTCTTAAAAGCATTATTATCTCATGTCTTCCAAAACACATCATGAAATCAGTAATCCAATGTCCAACAGCCAAACAAATGTGGACAGACCTCATCCTAGGTCATGAAGGACCCTTTGAAACCAGAGAAACCAAGATTCAGGCACTCAGGCTTTTGTTTAATGCTTTCAAGGAACTTGAAGGTGAAAAGGTACAAAAGACGCACACAAGGCTGAAGATTCTTCTCAACGATCTGGCTATGAATGAAGTCACCATTGGACAAGCTGAAGTAAACGCCACCTTTGTCAACATCCTTCCCAGAAAATGGCTGAGCATGAATCAGACCCAGAGAGCCAATAACTCCATCAAGAATGATACGTTGGCTCAGCTGTATGGAAAATACAACTATGAAGAAGGGCTGATAGATACCATTTACAAATCTGAGTCTGAAAGATTTGTAGTTCAGGGAGCAACACCCAAAGCATTGATTTCCACCTCACACACTCATGACAGCGATTCAGATGTTGGAGAAGACACTCGTAGCAGCTAGGAATTCATGACAGACCTTAATGCTGAGTTTCATGAAAGAGCCTTACTAGCCAATCAAAGAAGATTCTATAAAAGGTCAGGGAGAGTAGGATCAGCTAGTAAACAAACTGACAAATCCAAAGAGACTTGCTTTGCCCGTGGAAAACTTGGACACTTTCAAAAAGACTGTCCATCCACAAAAACATCATCACCATCCTATCCTTCATCATTCAAACCTTACAAGTTCAAATCACAATAAAACAACTCATCTCACCAATCCAACTCCTCTGATAATGAGAAAAAGGATTACAAAAACAAATACAAGGCACTAAAGGGTGAGTTGGAACAGTTGAATTTGAAATTAGAATCTCTGTCAAAGAAGAAAGGGGTGATAAAAGGACATAGAAAGGGGGGGGGGGGTAGCTGAAGCCTATGATTGGAATGATGAGCCGCTGACATCTGATGAAGAAGATACCACCAGGGTCAGGGCATTTATGGCAATAGCTGAGGATGAACCTGCAGTTGGTAAAGGAGATGCTAGGTCAGGACAATGGGTTGACATCAAAATGAAAAAGGTACACAGGCTTATCTCTATGTCTAAAAGTGATGAACGTAAACATGTCCTTGATTATACCATAGTTGACTTACACTTTGTTGAGGAACAAAGGAAGAACTTGCTTGATAAATTTCACTGTGTTAAACATGAATTGTTGACTGCTAAGGCTGAATGTGAAACTTTAAAACAGGTTAACCCTAAAATGATATCTCTTCAAATGAAGTTAATAAATTAACTTTAAGAAACAGTGCCTTAAATGATCAAGTGACTGAACTAAACAAGATTATAGAAAAATTCCTGTGCAGTAGGTTCACTATAAATGAATTACTTGATGATGAAGTTCCAACTGACATATAGGGTTGTCACTGCTAAGAGAAACAAAATGAAGGCCCTTAAGAAACCCAAAGAGATTGTTTTCAAGTCCACAGAGACTATACATGTGTCTGACCCACTCATGGCTGATGTACCTGTCTCTGAAGTGGTTTTAGATAACGACGAACCTTTACCATCTTTGCCTAAACTCTCTGGTGTTGAACCCAGCAGCTCTTCTAGAGGAGCTAAGGCTGAACTCAAACCAGATGTTAAGACACCTCCAGCTAAGGTTTTTGCTGTACCTGTAAAACAATCTGTTAAGCAAAATTTCTATAAGCCTGTCTCAACAAACCCTGTGAACAAAGTTGAACTCTCAACTGAAGAACGCATGTTGTCTTTGATGAAAGAAGTAGAACTCTTGAAAGAACATATTAAGCCTTCCGCTGAATGCTCTGCTTCCTCTGAACCTAAGTCTATCCTAGGAGTACCCAAAGGTGAAAAGGTTAACAAACCTTATTGTAATGTGTGTAAAAATTCTCATCATATGACCATAGATCATGATAGACATATGGCTGTTAAGAGAGCTCAGACACCTTTTAGGGATAGACAACAGGTTACTAGGAGACCATCGGGTAACTACAGACCTTACCCTCCCTATAAATATTGTGGTCTCACAAACCACCACTCAGATGAGTACAGGGACTTTCCTGGATGTGACATATATGGAAGGTACACCAATGACACAACCAATTGTCCTTCACATCGTCACAAGTTCTACAGGAACTCTAGAGTCGCTAATCAGCAATTCAGGGAACCCATTGGAAAGTGAGTTCACCATAGGAATTAATCTGTTTCTATATATCTATGCAGAAACATCTCAGAGAATCGGTCTGGTATCTAGACAGTGGCTGCTCTAGACACATGACACGAATCAAACAATATCTGCATAGATATTCAAAAGAGCATGGTCCTAAAGTGGTGTTTGGGGATAACTCTTCAGGCGACACAAAGGGATATGGCTCAGTTAACTGCTATGGAATAACGTTTACAAGGGTTGCATATGTGAATGGTCTAAAACACAATCTCATCAGCATCAGCCAGTTGTGTGATGCTGACTACAAGGTTTTGTTTACAAAGACTCAAGGAACCATATTCAACAAAAACAATGATGTGGTGTTAATTGCACCAAGAAGAAGAGATGTGTACGTCATTAACATGGCTTCTTGCTCAGAGGATAGATCAAATTGTTTTCTAGCAAAAGCCTCTGAAAGTGTCAATTGGTTGTGGCACAAACGACTCTCTCATCTCAACTTCAAGAACATCAACAAGCTAGCCACACAAAACTTGGTTGTTGGTCTACCACCTATGACTTTTACTAAGGACAATACATGTTCAGCGTGTGTTAAGGGAAATCATCACAGGTCATCATTTAAGACCAGGCAATCAGTTTCTATTGACAAGTGCTTACATCTCCTTCACATGGATTTGTTTGGACCTGTCAAACCACAGACCTTTAATAACAACAAATACACCTTGGTCATAGTTGATGAATTTTCAAGGTATACATAGGTTTTCTTCCTCAAAAGGAAAAGTAATGCAGCTGATGCCATCATGTCCTTCATTAGGCAGGTTGAAAACATGAATGAAATTAGAGTAAAAGCTCTAAAAAGTGATAATGAGACTGAATTCAAGAATCAACAGCTTGAAGCTTTTTATGATGAAAAGGGAATATCACAAAACTTTTCTTCAGCTGGCACTCCTTAACAAAATAGAGTAGCTGAAATAAGAAACAGAACATTGATTGAAGCAGCTAGAACCATGCTGAATGGTGCAGCCTCACCAAAGCAATTTTGGGGAGAAGCTGTCCACACTGCCTGCTATACCCAGAATAGATCAATCATTGTTAAAAGACATAGAAAAACCTTTTATGAAGTTTTTCGAAAAAGAGCACCAGACGTCAGCTATTTCCATGTCTTTGGATGTCCTTTGTTTATTTATAACTACAGGGATCAACTTGGAAAGTTTGACGAAAAAGCTGATGATCGTTTCTTCTTAGGATACTCTCCAACAGCCAAAGCCTTTAGAGTATTCAACACAAGAAGACAGAAACTAGAAGAAACATTTCATCTCACATTCAATGATGATGACGTGCTACAAAGAACAGGAACAGGAACAGAAGGTGATCAAATTGATTTCAACGAAAATAGGTCTTTCCCATCAGATGAGTTCTCTGAACCAAGGCCTGTCTTTCATCATCATCCACACACAGATACTCTTGTCCCATATGTTCCTGCACATGATCTGCTGTCAACACACAACATTGAAATTCCTTCTACTCAAATGACAGCTGAAAGTGAAAGTCACCCTTCCACAAGCCCATTTTCCACCTCAGCTGAAGATGACTCACCTATTGCTTGTAATCAAGAAGACTCTCATGTTGTCTGTGAATCATCACATCTTGAAATAGCTGACGCAGACACACACACGGAGATTGTTTTTGAAGAGATTCCTCCTACTTAGCAGAATGAAACTCAAGTAGTAATTTCATCCTCCATACCAGCACCTGTCTATGACTCCCCAGCTCCTCAAAGCAAATGGTCAAGAGATCAACACATTCTTCTTGTCAACATCACTGGTGAACCAAATGCTGGGTTACTACTAGACAAAGAATTCATAACTCAAAATCAGCCTCAGCCAATGAATGTTTGTTTGATGAATTTCTTTCCTAAATTGAACCCAAGCGTGTAGCTGAAGCCCTTGTTGAAGAAGGCTGGGTCGCTGCAATGCAGGAAGAAATCAATCAGTTTAAAAGAAACAAGGTATGGACTCTAGTGCCTGCTCCACCTGGTAAGAACATCACAGGCACTAGATGGATATATAGGAACAAGATGGATGAAATTGGTAATAACATATGGAACAAGGCAAGGTTGGTTGCTCAAACCTTTTATGACTTATCCTCCTGCCTCTCCTTTATTATGTTCCTCCGGGACCGAGGATAAGATTTTTGATCCCGGTATTATGTTAGAGGCTTCCCCATGGACCATTTAATTCGGGGTCGAGTTAGGCTCGTGACTCGGTTAACAAAAACAAGCGCTTCTCGGGAGGCAACCCGATGATCTATTTTTATCTATTTTCTACAATAAGTGTAGGGGAACCAAAGTAGGTTGTTTGTGTGTTGTGATGTTGTGCAGGGATGGGTGCTTTCATGATCCACTTTTGGTGCTTTTGACGCGACCCGTGTTCCCGTGTTTCCCGTGTACCCGTGTTTCCCGTGTACCCGGTTCCTTCGATAAGTTTTTGCTATTGTGATTCAATCATGTATATAAATAAAACGAATAAATGTAATCACTTTAGTTGTCTCTTCCTTAGCTCGATTTTAAACAACGTACTCAATGTCCTAAGTGTAGGGGAGTTTATTCTCCCACATGCTTAAACATTGAGGACAATGTTAACAATGTTTATATTAAGTGTAGGGGGACTTCTATCAAATTTTAGTGGGCTTTTCCATAAATTTGACCCCATTTGAAAAATTTCAACGTTTTTCAAATTTTTGATCTATTTTGGCCTAATAGTATTTCCATTTATTTTCTTTCCTTTTGTCATCGCATCGTATTTATATTTTTCATTTCAAGAATAAAGTCAAAAATAAATAAATAAATAAAATGGTTTTAACAAGTTTATATATCTTTGATATATTAGGCCCGTCGTGAATATTTTTACTCAACCCGAATTTACTTATCCAAGTTTACTCTAGCTAGTATCCTTAACCATATGGACCTTAATTGGTTTATTAGGCTAAGCATCCACGAGTCTCATTCCTTGAGATTTTAAATTGTGGAGAACGAGAGATGATAGAGTTGATAATAAGTTTAAGGGTTAATTTTTGCTTATATGAGTTTTTGTGGCTCTTTCTTCTCGCTTGTATATCTAATTGCTTAATAAATTAGGATTTTTGCGGTGTAGATTCGATATCTTAACTCTTAGCCAAATCTTTATTCTCCTTGTAATTAAAGCATGAACACATTGAGGGTGCCAACGTTGTGGACTTCCGACTAAGGTGGCTCATAACCACTAAGTAGGAGGTATTCAGACCATGGGACCGCGAAATTTGGCCTACTATATATATATCATAAATAAGAAAGAATAAGATTAAAACATGACCTCAAGGAGCCTTAGGGTGTGGGGCATGTAGCACGAACCTTGTCATTAGAGCCTTAGGGTGTATGGCATGGTAAGTGTTGAATAAAAATTGATCAAAATCAATTCCCTCGTTTATCGTTCAAGGAGCCTTAGGGTGTGGACAATAGATGAGGAGCATTTTTACATCTTAAAGAGCCTAAGGGTATATGATGTGAACTTGCTAAACTCCACATAAAGTCTACATGACTTTGGAGGAATAATTAATAAGTAGTACTATTGGCCAAATTTTGGGTCTGGGAATTTATTCCCCAAATCGTGTTAAATCATCCTTGATGTGGGCTTACTTTAGTGACAACGTTTTTAAGGACAAGGTTAGGTTTTGAGTGTCGGTTTTACACCGTTTGGCCTTCATTTTTCGAATAATAATTATCAAATAAGTCAAATGAGCCTACGGGTGAATGACAATCAATAAAATCTAGAGATACAATGTAGGAATTGGAGAAAGAGTATTACACAATTATCTTATATAAGTGGTTTTAACTTAAGGACTTATGGTAAACAATGATCTCGTTTTTAAGCTTGGTATGGGGAACGTGAAACTTGAGGGTGATTAATATTCATAACACCAAAGCCCTAATTTAAGTCTTAGACTTCTTTACGAGTTTCTTCCATCAAATATTTTCCAAGTTAATAAATTATTATAACTTTTGTTTCCTTTAAAGTTTTCATCTTTTCATCGTAGTAATAATAGTATATCTTAATAAAGGCCGAGATGGATTAATTATGAGAAAAATGTAACCTAATGCTTTAAAATAATGCATTGCATGGGGCCATTGCAATGGTCAAGTGTATGGGATTTAATAAGTGTGAAAACTCTTATCCTTTTGCCACTAAAATCAAGGAAAAACAAGACCTAATCATGTGTTTAACATCGTAAAAGTCGGAATTACGCGTGGTTTTGTGTTTTTGTGTGAAATAGGTACAAATGATCAAAAGGAAAGAAAACACGGGATTTCACGGTCAAATGTTGAAGAAAAGTCCAAGAAAGAGACGAAGACAAAGTCAAAAGACCAAAAGTGTGCCCAAGTTCACGAAAACCGGCTAAACCGACATGATTTTGAAGAAATGATCAAGGAAGCCGAAATCGAGCTCGATTTTAGTGGATTTTATCTTTTTGAAGATTTTTGAGCTTTCTGGGTCCCACATTTGGGTTAATGGGCTCAAAAGCCCATTTGGAAGATAAAAGCCCATCAATAAAGAAAATGAGACGGATTAATAACTATAAAGCCCAATATGGCCCAAAACTCTAAAGTTAAAAAGACGGATTGAAAAGAAAACAAATTGGGCCAAGCCCATTCACCCATTTTATAACAAATGGGACGGTTAAGTATTTTAAGTGAATATTTTTCACTTGTCAAAACCCAGTCAACACACACAAATAAACACTCTTCCTCACTCACACGTTTTAATAAAACGCTTTATTTACCCATCCCCTCACACCCCACTTGACGTTACAAACTAGAAAAAAAAACTTTCACCCACTTTTCCCTCATCTCTCTCCCTAAACACACGTAGCCACTCACCCACTTCAAAAACCCTAATTTACCCTAATCAAATATTAACCAAGATAAAATTTGGGGCTTTGTTGTGATTCGTGTGAATCACACACTTGGGGATTAAATCCCCAAGTTAATCAGAAGCATCACCATTGTGGTCCTCATCTCTCCAATCCTATGTGGCTTAATCTAATTGGCTCTCACACCTCACCACTACCATACCCACCAATATTAATCCTCCACATCAGATTCAAGAAGCACAACTCCTTGACATCCTGGCAATCCACGTGAAGAGGCTTCTTTTCAGCCGTTGATCAAGTGTGAGAAAAGAGAGAAGAAAGATGCGGCCAGGATCAAAGAACGTGAGCACCAAGTTCATGAAGGGAGATTAGGGTTTTCCTATAAAACCCCCTCCCACAACTTGTAATGAATATATTCCATTTCTTTTTCTTTATTTACTGTTTTTTTAATTAATTTAGGAGTAGGATTAAATTAGTTTTAATTTTAATTTTATGCGAATTAGATGTTAGGGTAATTGTATTTTCAATTTTTCCAGTTTTGTAATGATTTTAATTATTAATGAAATTTACATTTTGCTTTAATCTCGTGCCTTAATTTCTTTTTCTGTTTTAAATTTACAAGTGCTTCTTTAAATCTGTTTATTAAAATTACTGTTAAAGTTTATATTAATTAATTTTAATTAAAGTAAAAGTGGATGAAAAACTTCCCCACTGGGAGTTTTTTATAAAAACTGGTTCGAAGAATTGAATCTGGTTCGGTTACTACTCATGGTGTTGATTTTTGATGGTGACGAAGGAGGAGTTGTTTCGGTTTAACAAGGAGGCTCAGCGCCCATCCTTCGTCTCAAAGGTTTCGACATCGGGTTCACTTTCTTTTAAATTTTAAGTTTAGGTTTAATATAGTTTCATCTAGTAATTTATTGCTTATTTAATCTGTTATGTTATTATGAATAGATTTAATTTGTAGCTACTGTTTAAGTTTTAGTTTCTGTTTGGATCTGCTTATGTTTAAATCTTGTGTTAAGTTTCTGTGTGGGTTTCGAGTCTGTTTAGATCTGCTTATTTTGGTTAGTTACTGATTAAGTTTTTGTTGGTTATTGCTTATTTCTGTTTAATATTTTGCTTAAGTCTTATTATTGGTGATTATTGTTAAGTTTTTGTTGGTCTAGCTTATTTAGCTTATTCTGATATTTCAGTTTGGATCTGCTTATTTCTAGTTTAGAGTACTGTTTGCTTATTTGTCATCTTATCTGCTTATTTTCTTTTTGCTTATTCATTTTTGTTTAGTTAAGTTTGGAGTTGCTTATTATAAGTTTTAGTTTACTGTTTAAATTTCAGTTTGTTTTTTATCTGCTTATTTTTGGATTCGTTATGTTTAGATATGCTTATTTGGTATTTGTTATTTGCGATTTGCTTATTTTTGTTTCAGCTTATTATTCGTTTAATCTGCTTATTTGGTTCCTGTTATAGCTTATTTGGGTTTTTAATATTTGCTGATAAAGCTGCTTATCCAACAGATCCCATTGGTCTGTTTGTTTGAACTGCCTAAATAAATTCCAAAAATAATAGCAAAAACGTCTGTCAAGGGACTCGAACCCCTGACCTCACGCTTAGCAGCCCAAAGCTTCTACCATTTGTTCTAGTACTCTATTTATGTTTAGTATCTACTTACTTATTTAATATAGGTTAATATTGTTTAGACGTCAGATTTTTAATTCACGTTTGTTTTTAGTTTAATTTTAATATAACGTTATTTTTATTTACTTTTTAACTAGATTTAATAAATTCGAGTTTTATTTAAACTTTGAATTAGATTTCAAATTAATTCAAATAGTTTTATAATTTTAAAATTAGTTTCATAATAGCTTTTGATTTTTAAATAGTTTTGTTTAAATTCAAATTTGTTTTAAAATTTTAAGTTAATTAAATTAGATTTAATTTTAAATTAGTTTTTAATCAAATAGTTTTTAATTAGTTTAAAATACCAAAAAGTTTTAGTTAACAAAAAAAATAAGTCTTACGTTTAGTCCGATTTCAATTCGAGTCGATTTGTGGAACGATAAATAGATCTAAAAAGAATTTGCAAAAATTCTAACATTACAACCCAAATGAGAACTGCCCACGAATCATGAACCGTTAGTCACCTAGCTATGTTAAAGCGAAGTGAGCGCGAATGTTATGGATAGATCTATCGGGGTTAACACTCCTATTTACAGTGAATGGGTCCGTTCAAGTAAATACAATTTCATTTGAAGACATGGGTGACTTGGGTTAGTCACCTTCACGGGCACACATGAAGTCACTTAGACTCGTTAACGCATCAGCGTCATGAGCTTAGATAGTAGTAAAGATAAACTATGTGACTTTGTATGTGTTATATTGTCACAAGTGGATACGAATCTTGTGGTTTAGTGAAATTATTTTCATTGTTTTCTTAAACTCAAACCTATGAACTCACCAACTCTGTGTTGACACTTTAGCAATGTTTTCTCAGGTATGCTACTATGTGGATTGTGTGGAGTCTACATTGTTTTTTTGGCATGTAGAGGTCGTTCTCTCGTATCAAGTCCTCTTCTCGCCATGAAGTCGCAACCCAAATCCAGTCTTCCGCTGCCGTGAAATTTAGGGGTGTGACAATTACCACAGTCAACCTCCATGATCTCACAATCCAACGCATGAAATAAGTTCACCAATTTCATCCATCTATAACCAAATCTCTCATCTTTTGATAATACATCATGGAGTTGGTCAACGGGTAAGATCATCTTTGATAATGCTTCGTGGTGTTTGTCATCTATAACCAAAATACTACACCATCTTTTACTTCATGGAACCTATGAATGAAGAATCACATCTTTTACATAATTGTTATATTTCTTTTTTTACTCTTTCGCATATTGAAAAATAAAGTTATCTTATGGATTTATGAAGAAATGAGTTTCAACTCATAAAGTCTTTAAAGATCTATGCACGAGTTTATCGGATATGATATCTATGAATTATTTGCCTTTGTATTTTTAGTCATCTTGATGGGATTGTGTGTGTCGGTTTTGGACATTGACATTGAGGAGGATGGTATGGTAATATAATGGAGTTGTTTGGTTTTGGTTGTGTCATTGGATGAAGTTGGGGGGTAAGGATAGGTTGTTGTTGTCTACTTTGTAGGTTTTCTAGTTTGTGTATTTCTCTCCCGCTCCTTTCGTTTTTCATTTCATTATGAATTTCTTGGCTATTTGATTCACATAGGGATAAGGAAGAGGAACTAGAGACTAAATCTAAATTGATTCACATCGATCATAACTCACTTGAGTTAACTTGCTACTATCTTCAAATTGGTAGTGAAAAACAGTGCGGTGAAGATGGTGATTGTTTAGTATTTATAGTGTTTGAAAATGAAACTATAAAGTCACATTTAACATTTGTTAAGGTTTAATGCATTGTGAAAATGAAAGGTGTAACCTCAAAATTGAATTCGACTTTTAAGTTTTTAGACTTCAAAACAATAATAATAAAGACATGATTAATGTGTGAAACGGAAATGAAGATTAGCATTCTTAATAGGACCGCAGTTAACATATAAAAGGAAATAATTCTAACATTAAATTGACTCCTGCCCATTAATTTTAAGGACCTAAATTTATATATAATAAATAATGCTACAAAGGTATCTCAAACATTAGACAATTTTTATAAAGTTTATAAAACTTTAATGCCATGTTATAATATTTCTTGGGAATTGCTATTAGGCGCCAATGGGCCTTATATAAAAAACATTAATGCATCATATTATGAGATAAATAAGACCCAAGCTTGTTTACGAGTTTAGGCTATTACAATTTCACCATTATAAGTAACGGTTACTAACAAATCATAATAATGAGGGTATTATCATTCTAACATGATATCAAATCATACCTCGTTCTTATAATCTAACACACTTATATCGTTTCAAACAACATACAAAACCCTAACCTCCTTAATAAAATCCACGAGCATCTACATCAAATTGCCTTCAGTTTTATTAATCTTAAAAACCAATCAGATCCTTAATTGGTTGTTTTAATGAATGTGTTGGTTTAGTGAAGAAGATTGTGACACTGTTATGGCCCATCATAATGAACGACTTGTGGTCAAGGTAAATGTAACAAATTTTTCTTGGCAGGCGGATATAATTTTTTTGGTTTATTATGGGTTTGTTTTATCAATATATATATATATATATATATATATATATATATATAGAGTTAGGATCAAATAAGAATATTAAGTAAAATGAGAAGAATGAGAAGAAACCACAGCCGCACATTTCAGATGCACCTACAAAGTCAGATGCATCTCCCCTTAAAATTCTCATTCCTTTATGGAATTTGTGGTCAGAATTTCTTCTTATTCTTCTCATTTCAATTTTTCTTCTTACTGGATCCCTACTCTATATATATATATATATATATATATATATATATATATATATATATATATATATATATATATATATATATATATATATATATATATATATATATATATATATATATATGTGTCAAAAAAAACTTATACTTGTTTTGTTATTTATGTTTTGGTCGATTGTTTGTACTGGTTCTTAAATTCAACAATTTTAAAATTTCAGTATGTCGTTCAACTCTAGAAAATAACAAAATTGTTTGTTCCATCTTCGTGTGTTGGTGATTTTTGCTAAGGTCACAAATTTACACAATTTTCTATTTGATTGGATGTTTTTGTTATGGTCACAATTCACAACTAGAGTTTATGAAAAGGAATTACAATAATTAGCTTAAAGTATTAAGTATTTATTTATTAATCCTTGTTAAATTTTTTAACTTATTAATTAATTATCGTTGAGTACACAGTTTCATGAAACTAAGATTATACAATAAATATAGCCATATTAAATTGTATATCTTAATAAAAGATGATCTCGATGTTTTAATGTGTGACCCCTTAGGCCCACGTACTTTCGGGCGTATAAATTACTATCTATGACTTACGCACATCCTTACAAATACCTTCACCAGAAAGACAAAAGGGGGCGTATATCCTTGGTCGGTGCTACTAAGTAGGTAGTTGGTGCTTTTAAGTTAGGATTAACGACTGGTTTGTTAAAAGCATCGACCATGCTCCCTGGTCGGGTCTCTTAGTATAAATAGTTTACTGGTTTTCTTGGCCAAATAATTTTTTACGCATCTAAACCCTTTCCATTTAAACTCAGATTCATTATCAACCTTCCTTTGATCATAAAATTATAGTAATTTGTTTACAAGCGATCTGATAGTTTTTCCACATTGTGCAAGAGAAGAATACTTGTGATTCATCAAGACATCAAGTATTATAGAATAGTGTATATTCAAAAGAGTTCATTATTGTTCTTCATACAAATGTTGTGTATTTGTACATGATATTCTCAGATCTCGTAGTGTAGTTATATTTGGATATTCTGAGTGTATTTCTTAGGTGAGGAGATACTAGTGATCGAGTGTGATCTTGTTTGATTGAATATAGTTGTGAGATGAGTGATCGTGAAATCATTTATAGATGAGGAAATACATGTGTTTGATTGGTTCTATCTAGGATTAGGACTCGATATTTAGCTTTGTGTCAGAATTTGGTGTAAGCTACTTGTTTATGATTTTCTCCGCCTTAAGGGACCTTATTGACATAGTGAAATCTCGAATAACGTACTCGGAGAGTGGATTAAGGCGAAGAGGTTCTTCGTAGTCGAACGACTATAATTCTCGATGTTGTGGTTTGATTGTTACTTTCATTTCTCATTACTTTCATTTTGCTTGCAATAGATATAATATGATTTCGAATCAATCTTTTAACAAGTGAAGTTTTTAAAACATAGATTGCGTGCCTTTTTTCGCTTGTGAGATGGCCAAGAATTTATGGAGATTATTGGCGAGATGGTGTGATGTGGATCTTTCAGAGTTCTCCTCTATTCATGATTGGCTTTCCTGGCTAGATGCAGCTCACATGTCGAATCGTTGCAAGGCTATTTTCGAAGGGATTGCTTCTATTTTGATGTGGTTTATCTGGAATTTTCGTAACGCTTAGATCTTCTCGGGAAATAAGCCAAAAAAGGACAATATTTAGGACTCATTCGTCCATCAATCATTCTTGTGGATTTCATCTAGAAATCCTATGTATAGTTTTAGATGGATAGATTGGTTAAGGAACCCTATTAACACGCTTCCTTTGTAACTTTCAGTTTGCTAGCTTTTGCTAGCTTTTTAATATAATGGCGCCATTCAAAAATAAAGTATATAAGTAACCTACACTACATATGTAATACAAGTACATGCTAATTTATGTATCCTTCTGATATGAGCAAAATCTCATATCAATAATATCACAAATCACCCTAAAACACAAAGCAAATACCTAATTTTTATTCATAAAAGCAGTATTATAGATATGTTTTGTTATTTATGCTTGTGTAGGTAACAAAGATATAATTTTGGAGCAAACAAATGAAATCAAGCCTAATTAACGAAGAAAGGACAAAAGGAGGATGAAAAGTGACAAGCCTTGCAAAGACAAAGGATCTTTCTTGACAACTTTCAAAGATGAGGGACTAAAGTGCAATTATGAGAAAGTCAAGAATAAAGTCAAATCTGGTCAACTCTCAAGTCAACAAGTCAAAGGATGATAAGTGAACAAGTTTGAAGTTTGAAGGACTAAAATTGACAAAGAAATGAAGCTTGGAGCTCAAATCATATTCTGCCTAAACTATGAGGACTAAACATGACAAAATTGAGCCAAGTTTGGGAGTGATCCAAGTGATAGTTTATTCAAGCAATGAGAGGCCTTTATATATATCACACGGGTTGCCAGCTGGCCACTCAGCCGCCACTTTATTAAATACAAAATCTGCACAGTGCACTCCACTCAACTTTTATCCACCAATCATAAATTAGGAAATGGATAATGATCCGTTTCTTTCTCTTTCATCCAATGACATTATGCCACCTGTCACATTCAAACCATAACAAACCCAGGAACGAATTTGAGCTATAATGCATATCAAAGAAAGTTATCAACATGAAACTTACTCTAAACCAAGAGGGGATCACAACCCAAGCACTCAATTAGCTTGAAACCAACTACATCAAAAACCCCCAATTCAAGTTCTTCAACGGCTACATCAAATTAGAAGATTCAAGCCACGTGGAAGGTTGCTACTGGCTAGAACACGTCACCAACCTCCAACAAACTTCATCCTAACTGCTATAAATACCCCACTTAGTCTTCATTTCTTGTATGTACTTAGTGTATGTTTTTTCACACATAACTTAAATTCTCCCTCATTTTCAGTTAGCTAGATAGTTAATCATTTCTCTCAAGTGACGACAATCACTTGAAAGTTAGTTAGTTAGTTGTAACCGATTGTAACCAATTTTCTTCCATAAATAAACTTCCATTTTCATTTTCACTCAACTCTCATTCTGAATTCTGCATAATCCTACATTCTTGTTACTGTTGTGATTCTTTTGATCATTCATGATCAATGGAATGTGTTTGATCTCACTTGGAAGCTTGTAGCATGTTCAGAAGTGTGTTCAGTTCGTTTCATAGCCATAATTGTAGTGTATCAGGGGTGATAGATTTGTAGCTGATGGTGATGATATGATGGTTTATGGTGGTTGATTATTGGTGAATCTAGTGTTCTTAGTAGGCTCAGCGCCTCACTCTCCATCAAAGGCTCTTCAAGCTAAAAGGCATTAAGTTTCTTGTATAGAATTCCTCTAAACTGTTCTGCATGCTAAATTCTTAGAAATAGCTTCTAATTGCTAAATTGTGTATGTGATAGAGTTCTTGTAGTTTAACTGATAGAATCTGATAGTTTACTTGTAGTGTAATAGCTTCTCATTCAGTTTAGCTTAATAAAATTTGGCTTTTATCAGTTACTAGTTCAAAATTTATCATTTTGAGTTCTGTTAAGTAAACTTGCTTGTTTTTTTACTTCAAAACAGTTCATTCATCCAACTAACAAGTTTTGATAAGTCACAGTTGTTGATCCCAAACTCAGATCTTAAACCTTAATAGCTTGTTTAAGGGTTGTGATAGAAAGAATAAATTCAATCTAACACTAGAGAAACTTTGCAAGGCAAAGCAACTAAACAAGGTGCGGAATATAGTGTTTAGCACAAGAACAAAATGATTAAAGCAAACGTTGAACTTTAATATATCAAAAGATATACGAATACCCAATAGTGGTATTAGGGTTACAATAACCTTAAAGTATGAAATGAAAGATAACAAAGAAAGACACACTTTGCATGAAAACCTAGTGAGTCCTTTTATAGGCACAAGGACTCACGTACAAGATCACTACTAACAAACTTGTAAAGTATTAAGGAGTAGTAACAGAAACGCGTAAAAATCTATTCCAAGTTTATCTCTATCAGCAGGGCCTTTGACTTCACCAGGGGAACCAATCCCCCTGCATTTGTTATTTGGCAGGGGGAACTTACTCTAGCAGGGGTACGAATAATCAAATAGCAGGGGTAACAAGTATATATAGATTTATTCCCAACAATCCTCCCCTAAAATTGTGCTTTCTTTTAAAGACAAGTTTCTGAATAAATCCTAGTTGATGAGGGTGCTTACAAACTTTCTGGCCAAATCTAACTATGCATCATCCTTACCAGATCATAAGCAACAGGCGTTTTAGCATCTACAATCAAGTTAGCCTGTGCTAGTTTCTTCAAGGTCTCCTGAGTGAAGGGATAATAACGATGATTGATCAAGTACACACTTACTCCTTCCATCACTATCTCATAGACCCCAGAATTGGTGAACAGCTTCCAATACAACAAATTTCCTTTATTCACTGCATCAAACATAGGATCAAATAACTCATGCTCATACATCCTATGCATGCACTCCCAGATCACCCAGTCCTTCTCCACACCATCCATGGTAGGAGGTTTTGCAGCAAAAGTCTTTTTCAAAATCTTCCACAGATCTTCTAAGTCCTCACTATCCAGGGTTTGAAACATGACATCTAGACTTAGAAATGTCTGTGCTGTATTGTCAGCTCTTGTAAGCTTCCACCAAGTCCTCCCTTTGTGTTCATAAACAGCATACTCTATTATAGCAAACTTCTTTCCAAGTTCACTAGGTGAGATATCATCATTTTCCTGCACAATTAGCTGTTTATCAATTTCTTCATTTGAAGGACGTTGAGACTCCTTAGTAACTATGCCAACTTTCTCCATTTTCTTGAGTCTTATGGCTGCTCTTTTTACATTAAGTACATACCTCTCAATTGCTGGAAAACTTTCACCTGCTTGATGTAATACCCATGCTTGTGATGATGCACCTGCTTGGGATGATGCACCTGCTTGTGTAGTTTCCAAAGTTGTTCCTTCAGCCTTTCTTTTCCTAGATTCCCTAGCTTTCTGTAAAACTTCACTTTGTCTCCTAAGATACTCAGCTTCCTCAGGAGAGTTCATAGTCATAAAGTCTTCCACATCATATTCTCTTAAAACTGGTCTGACTGCTCTTTTTATAACCTCAAAACTCATATCTGTGAAATCCCCATCCTTCCACTTCTTGTGTCTCTTGAGCAGAACTTTGTAGTGTTCAAGTCTCCCTTTCTCAGAACTCAAATATTTCTCTCTCTGAATTTGATTTGCCCTCCTTTCCAGATATTCAGTTTGATATTTGTAAACAAGGCAAGTCAACTCATACATGTCTTCCAAGGGAGCATTTATCAACTCCTTCTCCCACTGATCTAGAAACTCTTCAACATGAGGCACCTTGTCATCCAACTCCCTATGCATAATTTCAACCTGCTTGAGCATTTCTTTAGGCCTCATCTTTTGCATTCTCTGATCCTGCATATCAATCTCCTCTTGTTGTAGCCTGAGAGCTACTTGTGCATCATGTGCTTCTTGATCCCTTTGCTGTTCAGGAGTTCTATGCTTGTATTTTCTCTTGGGCTGTTCAACCATGATCCCTTTTCCTTTGTCTTTTGGATCCACTGCTGGTGCTGGTTTAACTTTAGATGCAGGTTCTTTGATTGTAATTCCCTTCTGAGCTGGTTGCTTTCTATTCTTTCTAACAAAAGTTTGAGTAATAGGCTTAGCAGGGGAATGACTTACAACAGTAGGATCAGCAATGGTAGGGGAAACTTTTGAAGCAGGGGCTTCTTCTTGATTGCCCATAGTTAGCAATGTTTGAGCAATCTCTTTAGTTTCACTCCCCTTATCACTTCCCTTATCAGCACTTCCTTTCTCAATCCCTTTCTCAGCACTTGCTATCTTTCCTTGTACACCACCAGGATATAAATAATACTAAGTAGACTCTTCTGTATTGGGAACTTCCTCCCCTTTGGAAGCATCCTCATCTGTAGATATTATAAACCTGGGCTTTCTCCTCCCCTCAAGTGTGGCAAGTCTGGTTTCCAAGTTATTGATAACCAGACCTTGCTTTTTGACATTTTGTACAAGTTGTGCATTCTGCCTTTTCAAGCTCATGTACATTTTCGTCAATTCCAAAATGGTCATAGGTTTCATGCTGCTCTCAACCCTAGAAGGGGATTTCTCCCCTTTTTGGATATCATTGGGTGAGGGAGAGGACTTACTAATGGTGTCACTATCCTGCTCATCCCTTGAGGATGAGACAGTAGTGGCAGCCAAACCCTCAGTTTGCTCCAAACCCTTGGAGACTCTCCTCTCTGCTACTTGTGAAGATTCACCAGGCAAGGGAGACCTGGCAAACCTGGATTTAGATCGCCTTTCATGTTGTGGATCAGCAGGGGGTAAAGTAAAGGCAGGGTGTAGTTTCTTGGCAGGGGAATCAGAAGGTTTGTGTTTAGCTGTTTTTGTCTTGGCTTCTTCCTGTCTGATTTGTTTCATCATAATTGAAGTGAGTGGAATGGACCTGCCAGAAAATTGTGGGGATGGTGCAAGAAGTGTGGTGAATGGTTTGGTAGTATGCTTGGTTGCTGAAAAGTAGGTTTTGTGTGTGATTGGACCATGTTCACTCATATTCAGTAGAAGTTCTATAAACCTTGGGTACATACAAAATTTTGAATTGCTTGAAACATTTTTAACCATTCCTTTGAAAATCATTTGAGAAAAACAATACTTTCTCCCTGTTGAAACATTTTTAACCATTCCTTTGAAAATCATTTGATTATGATTAGCAGCAATTTTGAGAGACATGATAAAGGTTGAAAATGTTTTGAAGGTTTATAATGGTGAGAGTTAGGTAGGATTTAGTCGAGGGAGAGAGATGGACCTGCTTGTGAAGGGAATTAAGTTTTTATAGGCGAATTGAAGAGCTGTGATTGGACCAAATTTTCAAATTGCAAAAATATCAAAGATAAATCTTGATAAAAAAAAGTAATTTATTTGAAATAATAAAGTAGAGATTACCAATCAGCGAAGAAAGCGCCTTAAATATCTTTTAAAAACAATAAAATATTCCCTAACCAAAATTTTTGCAAGCAGGCCCAACGGCTATGAACAGGGTAACGGTATTGTCGGTCAACGGTCAAACAGGGGAATGTTGTTAAAGCAGGGGAACCAAAAGGTGAAAGCAGGGGAAACTTTCCTAGGGGTATTAAGCTAATCATGGAAAGACCAATGCTAACTAGCTCTGCTCTAATGCACACCCTTGTATACACAAAGTAGATACATAGAAACTCAAGAGTCCTCTATTCAACAATGGTCTAAGCACAAAAAGTCAACACATAAGTTACCCTGCACCTAGTTAACCCAAGAAAATAAGCATACCCCAGTCACCATCCCTACCTTTTCCCTTACCTACGGTTAGTTTAGTCTTGGCAATGTGTACCACACATCTGCATCTAAACAGCAAGCTGTTTTGATATAGAAGTACAAGTACACATAACAGTGCCTCAAGGTTTCAGAATTCTGACAAGCTTTGTAGCAAGTCTTCATTACCCTGAACCCTTACTCACCAATGGATATGATCTAAGATCATATATGAGCATCCTAAGGATACCCTGAGTCCTAAAGGTGTGACCTAACCTCCCCTTAAACATAGATAATATACCTGATTCACCCATGAATGTAGTATGAACCCCTTTGGATCACTGCATTGTTAGTCTAAAACCACATATAACCACTTTTAAAAAGAACAAACCTGGTAGAAAGAGAAAAATTCTCTTAGCAGGGGAAGAAACCCCCAGTAGGGGGATCTTTGTTCAAAAGTAGTGGAATGAAAACTGATGGAAAAACTCAGGGACAATTAGTCCTTTTTCAAAACAATCTTTGATAAAATGATGTCTTATTTCAATATGTTTAGTCTTGCTATGAAAAACAGGGTTCTTAATAATGCAAATGGTGCTGTTGTTGTCAATAAATATCTTGGTTTTAAGAAAGTTATACCCATAATCAAGCAGTTGATTCTGAACCCAAAGTACTTGACCACAGCATGCAGCAGCTGCTACATACTCAGCTTCAGTTGTTGATGTGGCCATAATATTCTGCTTCTTACATTTCTAAGATATAAGTCTGCTTCCCAAAAATTGTCATCCACCTGTTGTAGACTTCCTATCATTGTTGTCACCAGCATAGTCACAATCTGAGTAAGATATCAACTGTTGGAAATACGTTTTTCCAAGGAAAGTCTCGGTCACATCATTATTAGCATAGATCACGAGCTATAGACTATTTAGGACATTGTAACTTGGAGTGACCTCCCTTTGGGGGAGATTGTTGGAAATACGTTTTTACGTATTTAGAAAGGATCGGTCACTCCAATGATATTGGGCTCGTGATCCAATATAACCCATATAGCCCACATGTAGGGTGGGCTATATAAACCCCCCTCCTAGCATGTTAGGAGGGGTTGTTGTTGAACACTTTCATTTCACAATTCCATCTTTCTTTCTTTCTCTCCTTTCTCTCTCTTCTTTCTCTCTCTAAGTTCTTCCCATTTCTCATCAATCTTAATAGATAATCCAACAATGTATAATCCTTAGAAAAACACGATCCTTCAATTGGTATCAAGTGCTTGGTTGATTCTTCGGATTAGCACGTTTTATCTATTGATTTGGTGGTAACGTTTCTTTCTTTTGCAATTTTTTTTTTCTTTTTTTTTTCTCTCGTCTATGTTTTTTCTTGATTTGCCATGTTTAAGTTCAAGTTTAGTCATTTTTTATATCCACCTTTTGTCTTGACTTATTCCTTTTTATCTACTTTTTATAAATCTTGTGATGATGGTATAAATTTTTGGTTTAGTCCAAACAATGTGTCAAAAAGTATCAGTTTTTTAGTTTTTTTTTATGTACTAAAAAGTTTCTGTTGTCCTTGTATCCAAGTTTTTATCATCTTTGTTTTAGAATATACATTTTATCTTTGTCCAAACATTTTCTTTTATTCTAATGTTTTTGTTTTTATCATATCTTGTCTCGATCTGTCACATATTCCGACACTTATTCAGATAGATATTCAGATACTTTTTCTGACGGTTACAGGTTTGTACATCGATCGCAATAACCCGAGGGTTCTACTTTGCGATCATTTTTTTTCAGATTCCCTTATTCCGACGTGATTGCGATAGCCTTTTGCGATCGTGATTGCGACGGGTTTAAGGTAAAGTAAGACGAAACTCTGCCCAAAATTTTTCGTCACATTGCGATGGAAAGTTTTTGATATTGCGATGGAAAGTTAACTGTTTTACGATGGAACACTAGATATTGCGATAGAGTGAGTAAGTATTGCGATGGAAAATATTAAACATTGCGATGGGAGTTGGACTATATTGCGATGAATGTCTTTTAAGATATTACGATAGAAAAGTTTAGACTACGATCGAAAACTCGACTGACTTTTACCTCTTGACCAACAAATCACCACAGACCCACGACAAACCAAACCAAACCTTCACGAACCAAATCAGAGAAAATTAAGTATTTAGACTCAAACCAAATCAGACTCTTACACCAAACCAAATCTGACTCGATCAAACCCACACAACACTAGACCTTCAACTCGAACACCTCACCTCTCTACCCCAAGACTCCCAAGACTCGAATACTTCCAAGACTCGAAAGACTCGAAACAGCCTCAAACTCACAAAGAAAACGAAAAGCTTTCGAACTATTGACCCCACACAACAAACAAGATCTCAGTAATAACACTCTCATCGATCAAAAAAAAAACCAAAAAGCAAACATAAAACATATAAAACCTACCCGAGACCTTATCTTATTAAGATCTTGATGACAATGAAACGTCTTGGAATCGTGGCTTCATTTATTTGAACAGTGAATAGGTTTTCTTTTTCATTATTCAAAAGATGTGTATTTATGCTGGTGGGCGGATGAAACAAAGTATTGCTTTGTAGAGATTAGGTTAAATTAGTGAGTAAAAATAGGGGTTGATAAGTTCTTTAAGATTGGACAAAGGTCATCTGGTTTGTAAGAGGTTAACAAAGATGGAGGATTTCTGATTGGATAGGTTTAGATTGGATAAAGGGGGGCGGAGTATACAAGATACAGAGAAGATTAGGGGT
This sequence comes from Glebionis coronaria, assembly GCA_025667525.1. NCBI lineage: Eukaryota > Viridiplantae > Streptophyta > Magnoliopsida > Asterales > Asteraceae > Glebionis > Glebionis coronaria. The sequence continues at coordinate 179,155,328 of CM046877.1, forward strand.
GTTTGATTTATGTAACTATGAGAGTGATTACTGGTGTTTGACCAGATTATATATATTATTGTGTCAGGCGGAGTTTACAAAGCGTTTGATTTGGGAATTGGCATTCTAGCCACGTGGGGGGAGCATAAGCCATGTTTTTTAGGGGCGCCTGTTGTGAGTCCAACAAGTGTGACGCGTTTATTTTTATCATTTCCTAAAGTTTTACTCACTTTTGAAGAATTGTCAGTTTGTTGAAGAATTTTACTCACAATTAGTTTTAAATTGATATTGGGTGGGTCTAAAATCTGTTGGGCAATTTTTCTTAGTCAAAAGTTTTAGGAGTATTGCTTCAAAGTAGATCATTTGAGACGGGTATGTGAACGTATAAACGCCACTTATTCACGAGTAAGTTATTAACAATTTTGGCAAAATTAAATCGGGCCGTGTCTAAATAATTTAGTTAAATTGGTTGTCGGGCCGTTCACTAGATTCACCAAAGGTTGGTTTTATTAGTTTACGGACTTTCTTTTTTGGAGTGGGCCGCGGTTGAATTGGACTCCAGTTTAGTTTCACCACGGTTAAACCGATAAAGAAATTATTGAGCCAAGAAATATCATCTCAAACGAGATATATCATCGATGAGAAAAGTGTGATCTCATCTACCGTGGATTTTGTTTTTAAATTCATTTACGGATTTTTCATTGGTTTGTAAAAACCCGAGAAATCAATTCCTCGCCTTATATAATCTCCCGTCGCCACTTACCTTTCATCGACGTTCAATGGAATCATCGAATTCAACATCTCAAGAGGGAGAATTGCATCTCATGCGAAACGCAACTAGGGAAAGTGGTATAACGTCATTTCGACTACTTCAGTCACATCTTATGACCATTTCATGGGTTCAAGGAGGAAACGAATTTGTGACACTTTTTGGTCAAGATCGTAATATATTCATCAATTCACTATTCCTCAACTTGAACCAACTTGTTGATCCACTTCAAAAAGAAGAATTTAATCACTCTGCATCGGCACTTGCTTATAAGGCTCTTGTGACACAACTCACGCCTTTCCTCTAATTCAATATCATCACGTCTGACAATTCAGGGATATGCCGGTCATTTCTTCAATACACACATAACGAAGTTAAGACTTCCGTGATAAACTGTTGAAATTTATGACATTGGTTTCGTCTTCGATTTATGAAAGATCCAGACTTCAGCATGCGCATGATAATGGAGTACAAATATCTAGGATACAGATGCAAGAGGAGAATGGTCATACGCTTGACAACTTGGAGCCCAACGATGGCAAGAGCATGGAATCAGGAGGACAACATGATACCAGTGACACGTCAGGGAATGTTCACGAGATTTCTTTTGATGACACCTTACCCGTTTATGACTAAGAGCCTGTGAACATGGTACAATGTAATGTTGTTTTTGATGTATATGATGATGAAATGCCGCATATTGAACATTCTGAACCTAATTATGACAAATATGGGATGGAAAAGATTGATAGAAATACCACTTCTGATTCATCCGATGTGAGTCATAATGGGGGAGAAAGTGTTCAAAATGCTAAACATCATGATAATTGTCTTTTGACTACTTCTGATTCCAAGATTAGAGAGCTCGAAATGATTGTAGCTCAACAATCAAAAGATCTTGAGGATGCCAAACTTGAATTTTCTAAGAAAACGGACAAATTTGAAACATACTTTGAAAAACTTGAAAAGTCAAACGTTGTTCTTGAAAGAAAATTGGATCAAAAAGTTTTAGATTCTAAAGCTGAAAAGGATAATCTTTTGAAACAAATTCAACTGCTTGAATCTAAGTTGGCATCCCAAGATAACTTGCTCAAAGAGAATGAGACTTTAAAGGCCCAAGTACAGGAAAAGGTTTTTGCTATAGCTGCGTTGAAAAGCGAGTTAAGGAAAACTAGAGGACCTAGTGTGGACACTAAGCTTTAAAAACCATCAATCTTGGGGAAACCGCCTACAAATCAGTTCGTCAGACAACCGACTGTAAGACAACCTACTGCATTTAGATCCGAGCGACCACAATCCTCGAGACCGCGGTTTGCCTCCCAAGTTGATTTGGTTCACTTTCCTAGACCAGTCACTCCACCATCTAGGCCCAATGTGACTAAAACAGCTTTTGCAAGACCTAATCGCATGATTGCCTCTAATTTCCCTAGACATAGTCCAAAGAATACGTCTCGAACTAGTTCAAATGACGTTCTCCATACATTTGGTCTAAGGGAAGCTAAGCAAAATACACAAGTAAGAGATAAGAATTTCAAACCTAGTCAGATGCCTTCTAGATTACCCAACACTGCTAACCGTAGCATGTCAAATCCTAGGAGCATCAATCAATCGATCAAGAATTCTAGATCTTACTCGGACATTAAATATGCTACTTGTAAAACATGTAGAAAATGTGTCTTTACGGCAAATCATGATTCTTGTATCAAGAAATTACTTAATGAGGTGAACTCCCGTGCTAGACTTAAATCCCAGTGGGTTGCTAAAATCAAACCCATTGGTAAAATGTGGCGCCCCACTGGTAGAACTTTCACTCTTGTAGGAAACGAGTGCCCTTTAACTAGGATAGTCTTCGATTCTACTAAGTCTACTAGGGAGGAAACTGATAAAGATGATACTTCACTTAAGCCTGAACTTAAGGTTTTCTATAAACAGAAACGTTTGCCAACTAAGACAAGTGAATCATCCACTCAGGTCGCCTCTGGCACAAGAAAAGCCAACCATGAACCCCCATGTGCTTCTAAAATAGATATCGCTAACCCATGCAAAAGTATACAAACTCCTAATGAGAATGCAGGTACCAAAGTTGATGTTCCAAAAGAACGAAGCGGTCCAATCATTGTATACCGTTCAACTAAGGATACTCTTAGAGTTTGGTTGCTGAAGAAGCAGATATCGGAGAAACTAGTGTCTCAGGGAATTCATGGTTAAGCTTATCAACAAAGGACTTATAGTCACATCACAGACTATAACTCGATCTTCAGAGAAAGGGAAGTTTATCTACGCAACGATAACTTACCCTCTTAACGAGAAATTAAGTTTTCTCGGACACGAGCTTATATTAAAACTATTCAACGGTTTTAAGCTCGTGTAAATGGCTCCTCGTTAAATGACAGACGATGACCCGGACTTCAGAGAAAGGGAAGTTTATCTACGCAACGATAACTTACCCTCTTAACGAGAAATTAAGTTTTCTCGGACACGAGCTTATATTAAAACTATTCAACGGTTTTAAGCTCGTGTAAATGGCTCCTCGTTAAATGACAGACGATGACCCGGCCTTCAGAGAGAGGGAAGTTTATCTACGCAACGATAACTTACCCTCTTAACAAGAAATTAAGTTTTCTTAGACACGAGCTTATCCTAAAACCATTCAAAGGTTTTAAGCTCGTGTATAAGGCTCATCATTAAATAACAGATGATGACCCGTTCTTCAAATAAAGGAAAGTTTATCGTCGATGATAAACTTATCCTTACAACGAGAAATTAATTTTTCTCGGGCATGAGCTAATAATAAAAACATTCCAAGTTTTTAAGCTCATGCACAATGACTTACAGTTAAATATCAGACTGTAACTCGGACTTCAATTTTAGGAAAGCTTATCTTTAAAGATAGCTTATCCTCGTAACGGGAAATTAAATTTTCTCGGTCATGAGCTTGTATTAAAACATTCCAGGTTTTAAGCTCAGAAAGGAAAGTGAATCTTTTAAATAAGAGAACTTTTCCTCATAACGAGAAATTCATCTTTCTCGGTGATGAGCTTTACGTTAAAAGATTCAAAGTTTTTAAAGCTCATGAAAACGACTTCTAAGTAAATGTCAACTTAGGACTCGTTCTTCAGTTAAAAGGAAAGTTTATCGCCGATGATAAACTTATCCTTAACAACGGGAAGTTTACAACTTCTCGGACTTGAGCTCGATTTTAAGATATTCAACATCTTAAGCTCAAGTAATCGTTTTTCAAAACTTTGAACACAATTTTTCAAGAATTTCTCACAAGGATTTTCTCAATCTTTCAAAATTGTGTGTTCAAAAACGTTTTGATAAAAAGAGCATGTCTTCTGGAATCGATAATATTTACGAACCTAGAAATGTCATTCAATAATGACACGGGGTTGTAAATAAAGTTCGAGCAGAAGTTTAAAAGATTTAAAACATGCTCCATATGGTTTGCTATTATTTCCGATAGTAACCCGCTTTTCACATTGAAGTAAAGCATTTCACCGGAAAGCTTTGACTTCAAAATCCGAAGTTATCATCTCCACCAACCGTAGCAACTTACAATTGATATCTACATACTCGACGATGCGACTACTCAAACGGTGACTACAGCTCTTTCAATAGAACACGGGTCAACAATTGAGGGGGAGCAATTGTCCAGCATTCAGAATCCTTGATGCCGAGAGTGCCAAGTTCACATATTGGTGTCAAGACAACGATATCAATCATACACATGGAGTCAAGAGATAACTTCAGACGTGACGAGGTGACCAACATTTGTGAACAAGAACCATGTGAATCTTTCATGTGATGTTCTCCATCATTCAGGTCCTACCTCGTAAATTGCTAATCTTGTGAATTCATTATCATATATGATCTTTGCACGTGATAAATACCTTACACTTGTGTTTAAAAAGGTATTTTATTTACGTTTCAAGTACACTCTCATTAATTTGAGGGGGAGCTTGTGTAATTCATGAAGATAATTGGACTTGCATTTTTCTTCCCAAATTTTCTTTAAATACTATTAAATCAGTTGATATTAAAAACATTGATTGGGTTAATATTTTTAATATGGGGGAGAAAATGTGATTTAATATGGGAAATGATTAATCAAAAATGGTTTGACTTAACGTGCTAGCTCATCCCGACATGTGCGAAATGTTTTCGGATATCGTGGCATATGTTAAGGGGGATCAAAATGGATTTGCACTTCAAAATGGATTTGCACTTCAAAATGGATTTCATGGTGACATACACTTACCCAAAACATCTTTATTCACGACGGTGAAGATTGTGGTGACATAAGGATGGTAGGATAGGTTAAAGTCCAATGATTCCTCTAGAACCGGAGGAATCTTCCCAAGGACATTCCATAGCTAGAAATAGTAGTCCTTAGGAAAGATGGAGAAAGATTGTGAACGTAGCTGAATGACGACCAAGTACTTAAGTTAGCACTGGAACAATCACAACAAGGTGCTAGTGATGACGTATTGGTAAGCACTGAAGGGGTTGAAGAATGAAAAAGAATTGTAAAGATAAAGGGTGTAAAGAAAGAAGCCCTCCTTTCAACTTAGGCGAAACCAGGTCAATACATATGCTATTAAGATCATTGTTTAATGATTCTTGATATTGAAGACATACATCATGGACCCAGTGATGCAAGGCACAACCCATCCCAGCTAACTCAGATATCTCTTAAAAGATATTTGTTTTAATCACACGGAGACAACACGTTATCTATTGATTTATTCACTCCGAATAAATTGGTATTGAAATGGTGGCACTCCTCTCCAGCCTCCGATCACTAAAAATCCAAAATGCACGATTGAGTCTAGAGCCATTTGAGATCATCAAATATCTCATTAGGACACACTTTCATATTTCCTTGCTTCTTCACACACTGTGAAAAGTAAGAAAGATCTTAAGAGTCCTACGCAAAATCTTCATGATCTTGCCTGAACATCCGAGTAATACGAAAGTATTTACAATGAAGATGGAAATCCTTCTTGAGCGAATATCAAAAAGCTCATGGTAGGTGACTTGTGCGATTTTTGTTGAATCAAACTTGTGATAACTGGAAAGCAACAGAGGTTTAATTCTTAAATGAATTTAAATACGTTCCAGGCCTCTACGCAATATCTTAGTGATCTTTCCAGAACACTCAGAGTGATACCTTAGTGTTCACAGTGATGAGTGGAAATCCTTCTAGTGTTAACCTCAAACAGCACTTGGTAGGTAACTTGCAAGATTCTATACGAATCAAGCTCGTGACAACTGGAAAGCAACGATGGTGCGGTTCTTAATTGAATTTCACTTGTTCCAGGAACATGAATTGACGGCTTCAAATCATGCGGATATTATTATCCAAATGATTCACTCTTTACGTTCGCAGTCAGCTTTGGACGGTCGAGTAAAGAGAACGGGTTTACCCGCGAAATCTTGTCAAGGAGGTTCTTTATTGAAACTACCTGCCACAAGTACGATATTTAATATCGTCCAACGGTCTTCACCGACCGGAGGTAAAATGCTACCGAATTAGAATGAAATGTTCAAGGCCATTTCATCCGTGTATATGGTTTGCTGCTAACTGTCTTATGCAGCGTAACAAGAAGGTGGCATTGCGGTGTACAATCCAGAAGAAGTCGTCACCATATGCTTATACTGCATACACTCAGTACTTCAATGAATTCAAGAAAGTCTGAAGGTCAAGTCTTCCGCTGTATCAAACTCTGAAGCTTTCAAGAACTATAAAGGTATAAGTATTTGGAACATGAAGTCACGAAGAGGCGAATATCACAAGTGATGAATGCACAAGGTCAAGGCAAGGAAACATGCTCAAGGCTGAAGTCAAAGATCACATCAAGCATATTCACAAGAACAAGATCGAAGACTCAAGCATAGTATGCTAGGTTTAAGATTTTGTAAAATGGTGTGACCTCCCTTTGGGGGAGATTGTTGGAAATACGTTTTTCCAAGGAAAGTCTCGGTCACATCATTATTAGCATAGATCACGGGCTATAGACTATTTAGGACATTGTAACTTGGAGTGGCCTCCCTTTGGGGGAGATTGTTGGAAATACGTTTTTACGTATTTAGAAAGGATCGGTCACTCCAATGATATTGGGCTCGTGATCCAATATAGCCCATATAGCCCACATGTAGGGTGGGTTATATAAACCCCCCTCCTAGCATGTTAGGAGGGGTTGTTGTGGAACACTTTCATTTCACAATTCCATCTTTCTTTCTTTCTCTCCTTTCTCTCTCTTCTTTCTCTCTCTAAGTTCTTCCCATTTCTCATCAATCTTAATAGATAATCCAACAATGTATAATCCTTAGAAAAACACAATCCTTCATCAACTCAAATGGTGACTCTTTGGGATACCAAAGTCCTAAGGTTGGATGGCACTTTAGATACCTAAAAATTCTTTTTACAGCAAATAAATGACACTCTGTTGGTGCCACCTGGTATCTTGCACATAAGCAGACTGCAAACATGATGTCAGGTCTTGATGTTGTGAGGTACATGAGAGATCCAATCATAGACCTGTAATTACTGACATCTATAAGCTTTCCAGGACCATCCTTGCCCCATGGATGATTGATAGGTGTGTAAACACCCATCCTTTTACCACTTAATTCTGGCTAAAACGAGACCAAAACGCGTATTTAATATCATTTGTTTGGAATTATGCGTGGTTTTTGTGTTTATTATGTTTTCAGAGCCAACCGGATAAATAATGGAGAAAACATGGGATTGCACGGGTTTTATGGAAGAAAAAGACTTAAGACGAAGTCTATTGTCCAAGAGATGCAAAAGATTTGAAGTCACTAGGCCTATTTGAAGATTTATCGAAGAAAAGGACCAAAGATGGAAGATTTACATAAGTCGAAGAAACTCAAGTCTATTAAACGAAGAAATTAATAGACGAGTTGAATTTAATCGACGACAAATCCCGAATCAGAATCGAAAACGTCAACTTTTCTGAAAAGACGAGAAGACAAGAAGAACGGGAGAAAGCCCACTCACCAACCAAAGGGAACACCTATATAAAGGGTTCCCCTCACACTTTTCATTCAGTTTTTAGTTTTAGTTTTTCTTTTCCCCTCTTTTCTCTCTTTTCTGTTCGTAGTCATCACCAACACCACTAGGGTGTTTGGTGATCTTGATTTTTATTGTTCCAAGAATCTTGTAGTTTAATCTTTGTCTTGTGATTGTTAAAACCTTTATCATTCAATATATCAATCTTTCCATTTCATCTTGTTCATCTTCATCTATTTGGTTAAAAGTTTAAGTTCTTATTTGATTGATTTGATCTTCAAAAGTTGTTGGGTTTTATGTTTTTATTGATGGGATTTGTTGTTGTTGGTTAGTATATGATTCGTGTTAGTTTTGTTTAAGTTTTTGGTGAAAAAATTGGTGATTTTTGGATCGAATTCGAGTTCCCCTGTTTCTTCGGTATCTTACTGTTCTTGAAGTATTCCCAGGTTCCGGATGAACACAAACTTCCGGATGAACAAAAAGTTCCGAATGAGTTTTAGAAGTTCCGAATGAAAGTGTTTTCAAAAGTTCCGAATAAATTTCCTTTCAAAAAGTTCCGAATCAATTTTTAAAAGTTCCGAATGAATGCTCTTTTCAAATCTTCCGAATAAACTTCCGGACCAAAAGTTCCGGACGAACTTTCGGATCAACAACTTCCGAACGAAGTTCCGGGTAAACTTCTGAACCAACTTCCGAATCAATCTTCCGAACAAAGTTCCGACCAAAGTTCCGGTGAAAGTTCCGGGTGAAGTTCCGAGTCAAATCTTCCGAGTAAAGTTCCGAACGAAGTTCCGGGTGAAGTTCCGAATTAAGTTCCGGATCAATCTTCCGAACCAAACTTCCGAGTAAAGTTCCGGATCAAGGAGTTTTGACATCTTTTCATTCGGAAAACTTCCGAATCAGTAAGAACTTCCGAATCATTTTTCTTTTTAGTATTTTTAAGTGATACTCACTATTTCGTCATTTTACATTTATTTATATTTTAATTTTAATTCTAGTTTTATCAATTGTTATTAAATTTACTGCTTTGAATTTAAGTTTATATTTTAGTTCATTTAACCCTTTAGTAGATTAGAAAACAAATTCCCTTTTTAGTAACCAAGAACAATCATTCCACATAGAACCGAGATCAATTCGAGAGGATATCGAGAGAATATAGAATCCACCATAGCATAACCTTATATCAAACGGCGCCGCTGCCGGCTCTTCTCGTTAAGATCAACAGTTTTTTGTGAGAACTTGGATTTTGGGATCCGTTCCCCGTGAACGTTACTTTTTCATAAAAAAATTTCAAAAACACAAAAAAAATATAAAATTTTCAAAAATCCTAAAAAGTAAAAAAAACATAAAAAAACCAAAAATATTTTTGCTTTGTTTTTGCCTTGTTAGTTCTTTTGCAGGTGCATGCGTACACGATCAACGTCTTATCAAGAGCCCGAGCCTCTCGAAGACTTAGACATGGCCGGTGTACAAAACAACAACAATAACCCACCTCAAAACAATAACAACAATAACAATCCACCTTTCAACAACAATAATAACAACAACAACAACAATGAGCCTCTACTGGATAATCGCCCGATGATTGAACTTCTGCAAGCTCATGTAGATGGCAACAATGATCCAATTGTCCTACCAGCGATTGCAGCCAACAATTTTGAGCTCAAATCCGGCTTTATCCAGATGGTCTCTGCTCAACCATTCTTGGGGCGTACCATTGATGATCCACATGACCACATCAAGAGATTCTTGCAACTCACGAATACGGTCAAATTCAATGGTGTTCCACAAGAGGTAATCCGGTTACAACTTTTTCCCTTTTCTTTAGAGGGACAAGCCCGGCATTGGCTTGCTAAGGAACCGCCACAGAGTATTCTTTCATGGACGGATTTGGAAACCAAGTTTATCAATTACTTTTTCCCACCCTCTCGTACTACCGCTTTGCGGAATGAAATCATAAATTTTGAACAAAAGTACGATGAGTCGTTTAGTGAATCTTGGGATCGTTTCAAAGACCTTTTGAGAAAATGCCCACAACATGGTTTTACCAAAGTGCATCAAATTAACACTTTTTATAATGGTTTAAACATGAATGACCAAGATTCACTAAATAGTGCCTCGGGGGGTAATCTTTTGGCTAAGACTTCCAATGCTGCTTGGGATATCATTGAGAATAAGTCTCGTGTGCAAACCAAGAGTGCTCAGACCAATGTCGCTAGTGCTAGTACTAGTGACAGCGATAAGCGACTTGACAAAATCACTACGCTTCTTGAATCGCTTGCTACCCAAACCGCCAGCAACACCAACAGCATCAACGCTAGAAACGCTAAAGACGCTCAAGTCAATGCTGTTAGCCAACCATGCGAGATATGCGGGGGTCCTCACTCTTACACCACTTGTACTGCCACCCAAGACTACCCTTCTGAAAATGTGAATGCAGCATATGGCACCTATCCTCAATCCGCTTATCAAGCTCGTCCTCAAGGTGACCCTAACTTGCTTAGCTACCGCTCCAACAACTATCTCTCACCACCCGGTTTTCCTCCAAAAAACCCAAACCAACAACAAAACCTCAATCGCCCTCCTTAACAACAACAACAACCTCGTACACCATACATTCCACCTCACAAACAGCAACAACCACCTCAACGAAACAACCAAGTTTACCAGCAACCTGCTTATCAACCACCCGCATACAATGCTCCTCCCAACCAACCCACCGCTTTACACCAAGAAGTGGAAACTTACATGAGGACTAACGATGTGATTGTGGGAAATCTTCAGCGGGAAGTGCTCAACTTGAAAGCAGACCTGGTTAAACAAGGGAACGATCTGAGAGCTGACATGAGAAACACGTTGGATAGTCAAACGAATGACTTAAAGAATATGATGGCCAGTTTCTTCCAAGGTAATCAACCCTCTTCTTCGGGTACTCTTCCGAGTAACACCGTTGCGAATCCAAGAGGGGAGATGAAAGCAATCACCACTCGCAGTGGCAAAGGTACCAAGGAACCCGAGCTTCCTATACCTCCATCGGTGGTTGTGACTAAGGAGAACGAGTCACCTGCTGCTATTCCTCAATCTTCTCCTTCCACAATTTCTCCACCTCTTACTTCTACCCCTCCTCCACCCAAGGATGTGAGTGATCCTATTCTCCCAAAGCCTTCCTCTTCTTCCAATATACCTTATCCATCTAGGTTGAGGAAAGAGAAGCTCAAAAGCAAGGACGATATTCAGGTTTCGAACTTTCTTAAAATGTTCAAACAATTGAATTTTAACATCTCCTTCGCTGAGGCTCTCGCTCACATGCCTAAGTACGCAAAAATGTTTAAAGATCTTCTGAGTGACAAGGAAAAACTTCTTGATATTGCCAACACCCAACTTAATGAGAATTGCTCTGCGATGCTCTTAAGGAAATTGCCAACCAAGCTTGGTGATCCGGGTCGTTTCTTAATTCCTTGCAATTTCCCGGGAGTAGAGAATTGCATGGCCTTAGCCGATCTAGGTGCCAGTATTAATCTCATGCCTCTAAGCGTTTGGAAGCAATTATCTCTCCCTGAGCTAGTCCCCACCAAAATGACTTTGGAATTAGCTAACCGTACGGTTGCTTATCCAGTGGGGATAGCCGAAGACGTCTTTGTAGGAGTCGACAAATTCACTTTTCCTGCCGATTTCGTTGTCGTCGACTACGAGATGGACCCTCGTATTCCCTTGATCGTGGGTCGTCCATTCCTGAGGACCGGTCGCACTCTAATCGATGTTGAAGCCGGTGAGCTTATCATGAGAGTGGGTGACGATAAAATCGTCTTCAACATGGGAAAGTTGTCTAAACAACCTTATTCATACGAGAGTGTTAATTGTATTGACGTTCTGGATGAGGCTTGTGAAGAACACTTTAATGATGCTTGTAAAAATATTCCTACCTCTCTTCCCAATTTTGAAACCGTTTCCTCTATTGATTCATCACTGTCTCTCTTTGGAGAAAGTGATTTGTTTTGGAAAGATCTTGAAGCCACCATGGGAGATGTGAACTTAGCAAGTGACGATTCTCCCACCAATGTGGATGAAGACATGCATTTCTTTGAAAACCTTCTCAACGAAGACAATCCTTCTCCACCATCTCCCACGGTCATTGCTATCGATACTCCGACTTTGAAAACGCCTTCCATAGAAAATCCCCCGGATTTAGAACTTAAGGAGTTGCCGCCTCATCTCGAGTACGTGTTCCTTGAAGAAGAGAAGAAGTCGCCCGTCATTATCGCTAAGGACTTGAAAGATGAAGAGAAAACTCGCCTCATCGCCGTGCTTAAAGATCATAAGAAGGCAATTGCTTGGAAAATTTCTGATATTCGCGGAATTGATCCTCACTTCTGCACACACAAAATTCTCATGGAGGACGACTTTAAGCCCACAATTCAAAGCCAACGAAGGGAGAATCCAAAAATCCATGAAGTCATCAAAACGGTGGTTATCAAACTTCTTGATGCAGGTATGATTTACCCTATTTCGGATTCACCATAGGTTAGTCCAGTCCATTGTGTGCCCAAGAAGGGCGGAATAACCGTTGTTCCCAATGAACACAACGAGTTGATTTCCACTCGTCTCGTTACTGGGTGGAGAGTTTGTATAGACTACCGCAAACTCAATGATGCCACGAGAAAGGATCATTTCCCTCTACCTTTTATGGACCAAATGCTTGAACGTTTAGCGGGTAATGAATATTACTGCTTTCTTGATGGTTTCTCGGGTTATTTCCAAATACCCATCGATCCCCAAGATCAAGAGAAGACAACATTCACTTGTCCCTATGGCACATTTACTTACAAAAGAATGCCTTTTGGCTTATGCAATGCCCCCGGGACTTTCCAAAGGTGCATGTTAGCCATTTTCCATGACATGGTTGAACAAACCATGGAAGTCTTCATGGATGATTTCTCGGTCTTCGGGGATTCCTTCTCTTCTTGCCTTGCCAATTTGGAACGTATGCTTAAGCGGTGCGAAGACACTCGCCTTGTTCTGAATTGGGAAAAATGTCATTTTATGGTAAAAGAAGGCATCGTGCTAGGACACAAGATTTCCAAAGCCGGTCTTGAAGTAGACCGTGCTAAAGTCGATGTTATCGCTAAGTTGCCTCCACCTTCAACCGTGAAGGGTGTGAGAAGTTTTCTGGGTCATGCGGGCTTTTACCGTCGATTCATCAAAGATTTTTCTCAAATCGCTCGCCCGATGACCCACCTCTTGGAAAAAGATACTCCTTTTATCTTTTCCAAAGAGTGTATTGAAGCCTTCAACTCGCTTAAGGATAAGCTAACTAAGGCACCCGTCTTAGTTACCCCTAATTGGGAGCTTCCCTTTGAGTTGATGTGCGATGCTAGTGATTTTGCTATTGGAGCGGTTCTGGGACAAAGAGTGAACAAACACTTCCAACCGATCCATTACGCTAGCAAGACAATGACGGGGGCTCAATTGCATTACACGACAACCGAAAAAGAGCTTTTAGCTGTTGTCTATGCCTTTGAAAAATTTCGCCCCTATCTTGTCCTTTCCACCACAATCGTTTACACCGATCATTCCGCGTTGAAGTACTTGTTGACAAAGCAAGATTCCAAACCAAGACTTCTTCGCTGGGTTTTGCTACTCCAAGAATTTAAAATCGAAATTCGCGATAAAAAAGGAGCTGAAAACCTAGCCGCGGATCATCTCAGTAGACTTGAGGATCCTTACCAGGGGGATCATCCGAACAAAGAAATCAACGATTCTTTTCCCTTGGAGACCTTAATGTCTATCAACTCGACTTCTGATGAAACCCCGTGGTTTGCGGACATTGCAAACTACTTGGCGGGTGTAATTCTCGTTGACGGGCTAACATCCCAGCAAAAGAAAAAGTTCTTCAAAGACATTCAGACTTACTTTTGGGATGACCCGTATCTATTCAAACAATGTGCTGACTTGATTATTCGCCGATGTGTTGATGGACCGGCAGCTTTAGAAATCCTTGACGCTTGCCACAAAGGACCCACCGGTGGTCACTTTGGTCCCAACTACACCGCCAAAAAAGTGTTTGACTCGGGATTTTATTGGCCCACCATCTATCGTGACGCTCACGATATGGTTAAACGATGTGATGCTTGCCAAAAACAAGGCAAGATCACACATAAAGATGAGATGCCTCAAAATTTCATACAAGAATATGAAATCTTTGATGTTTGGGGTATCGACTTTATGGGGCCATTCCCTTCCTCTAAAGGAAACAAATACATCCTTGTAGCCGTTGACTACGTTTCAAAGTGGGTTGAAGCCAAAGCTTTACCTACTAATGACGCAAGGGTGGTTTGTAACTTTTTGAAATCTCTATTCGCTAGATTCGGTGTGCCTCGCGCCATTATTAGTGATCGCGGGACTCATTTTTGCAATGACCAATTCGCAAGAGTCATGGCTAAGTACGGTGTAAATCATCGTCTTTCCACCGCCTACCACCCACAAACTAATGGCCAGGCTGAAATATCCAACCGAGGATTAAAGTGAATTCTGGAAAGAACCGTGGGAGAGCATCGTGCCTCGTGGGCTGATAAACTTGATGATGCTTTGTGGGCTTTCCGTACCGCTTACAAGACTCCGATTGGTTGTACACCATATCTTCTCGTGTACGGGAAAGCGTGCCACCTCCCCATTGAGTTGAAGCACAAGGCTTACTGGGCCTTGAAGTGGGCCAATTTTGATATCAACAAAGCCGGTGACCTATGCAAGATCCAACTCAATGAGCTGAATGAACTCCGTAATGAGGCTTATGAAACTTCTTTGATCTATAAGGAGAAGACCAAGCTCATTCACGATTCTAAGATTAAGAACCGAGAGTTCCAAGTTGGAGACAAAGTTTTACTCTTTAACTCTCGGTTGAAAATCTTTTCGGGCAAGCTGAAATCTCGTTGGTCCGACCCATTCATCATTGCCCAAATTTTTCCATATGGTACTCTCGAGCTCGCTCAACCTAATGGACCTAATTTTAAGGTGAATGGCCAACGAGTGAAGTTGTACTTTGGTGAGTACATCTCTCAGGAGATGATTCCATCCCTCACCACGTTCCCCATGAACTAATTTTGGGTCGAGTCAGGCTCGTGACTCGGTTATCAAAAACAAGCACTCCTCGGGAGGCAGCCCGAGTATCTATCCTGTTCTGTTTTAACCTCCTAAGTGGAGGGGGACCTGTATAGGTGTTTGTATTTGTGTGGTGATGTGATTACAGGGATAAGTGCACTCTTGGAATCTCTAAAGAACCGTGCTCCCGTGTTATCCAAAATCCGGTTCTATCTCTCAACTATCGTTATTCAATTTTCTTCATACTCACATTTGAAATTGATCACGTTAGTCGTCTCTTCCTTAACTTGATTTAACCAACGTGCACAATGTCATAAGTGTAGGGGAGACTTTTTCCACATGCTTAAACATTGAGGACAATGTTTATCTTAAGTGTAGGGGGGACTTCTATCGAAGTTTTAAGTGGACTTTTCCATGAAAATGCCTTCATTTAACCGGAAAATCATATTTTTCAACATTTTTCAAATTTTTTATTAACTTTGGCCATTTAGTCGTAATTTTTAAATTTTTATAGTTGCTTTCATATGTATATATCCCACAATAAAGTCAAAAATATTAATAAAGTGGTGTAGCTAGTTTAGAAGTCTTTGACATATTAGGCCCGTTGCGATTATTTTGACTCAACCCGAATAGACTTATCCAAGTTTATTCTAGCTAGTATCCTTAACCATGTAGACCTTAATTGGTTTATTAGGCTAAGTATCCACGAGTCTCATTACTTGAGATTTTAAATTGTGGAGAACGAGAAATGATAGAGTCAATTATAAGTCGGTATTCTTGCACGAGCTCACTTGGTGTAATTATTTGCCTATTCTCCCATCACTTGCTAATAATTTATCTGCAATAAGTAAGGTCGTACGATTTGAAAAGTTACTTAGCTTCTAGCCCAAGATCGTTTAAAAGTTGCTCGGTAATGATAAGAGTTCATAGCCAAGGCATAACTTATGAAGCGGGGCGCGAAGATTGGCGAGTCCGAAAAGGCCCTAACAAGGCATGAGGATTCCATTTTATTGTTAAAGATCCAAAGTGATGTGAAAAGCATTATTCCCAAAGTCAATATGAAGGATCAAGACTCACGACGAAAAGCAATCAACTCCCATAAAGATCATGGAGAAGTCTATCCGAAAAGACCCTAACAAGGTATGAGGATAAATAGATCCAAGTCCGAAAAGGAGGCGGATCGTTGTATCTCAAAATCCCAAATAGAGATTGAAGAAATAATCATGAAGTCGTGGTCAACAAAGTTGGAGTACCCCTCAAAAGTCTCCAAGTGAAGAAACTCTATTAACGATGAGAAGACCATTATCTCAAGCACGTCTCTCAAGATATGAAGTATGAAGTACATGCCAAATATCGGCCCGAGAAAGGTCTCAAATCGTGAACCGAGTTATGCCAAGATATGAACTTTTTGATATCCCGAGAAGCAGTTTTAAGAGATTTTGTCCTTTAGCTAACTATTGATTAAATCGTCCTACTTTGCTTTCGGCCTAAATAAACTATCGAAATAAGTCCAAAAATGCATCTTCATGATCATTCTAAGACAAAAATAAAATATAAGAGATACACCTAGGAATAAGGGAGTTTAAGCATATAATTAAGCCATGTGTGTAAGTGTTTGATTTACTAACTTATAATAACAATGATCTCGTTTTTAAGCTTAGTTTGGGGAACGTGAAACTTGAGGGTGATAAATCTTCGCAACACCAAAGCCCTAATGTAAGTCATTGATCTCTTTGCAAGTTATTTCCATGTAGCTATTTTCAAGTGAAAATGGTTCTCTATCCTTTTGTTTCCTTTAAAGTTTTAATTTCTTTTGGTACTTTAATTTTTGTTTAGTAGTATTTTAATAGGGCCAAGGTTGATTGATTATGAGAAAAGTGTAAAATTGCTTTATCACTAAGCATTGCATGAGGGCATGGCAATGATTAAGTGTAGGGGATTTGATAGGTGTGTAAACACCCATCCTTTTACCACTTAATTCTGGCTAAAACGAGACCAAAACGCGTATTTAATATCATTTGTTTGGAATTATGCGTGGTTTTTGTGTTTATTGTGTTTTCAGAGCCAACCGGATGAATAATGGAGAAAACATGGGATTGCACGGGTTTTATGGAAGAAAAAGACTCAAGACGAAGTCTATTGTCCAAGAGATGCAAAAGATTTGAAGTCACTGGGCCTATTTGAAGATTTATCGAAGAAAAGGACCAAAGATGGAAGATTTACATAAGTCGAAGAAACTCAAGTCTATTAAACGAAGAAATTAAAAGACGAGTTGAATTTAATCGACGACAAATCCCGAATCAAAATCGAAAACGTCAACTTTTCTGAAAAGACGAGAAGACAAGAAGAACGGGAGAAAACCCACTCACCAACCAAAGGGAACACCTATATAAAGGGTTCCCCTCACACTTTTCATTCAGTTTTTAGTTTTAGTTTTTCTTTTCCCCTCTTTTCTCTCTTTTCTGTTCGTAGTCATCACCAACACCACTAGGGTTTTTGGTGATCTTGATTTTTATTGTTCCAAGAATCTTGTAGTTTAATCTTTGTCTTGTGATTGTTAAAACCTTAATCATTCAATATATCAATCTTTCCATTTCATCTTGTTCATCTTCATCTATTTGGTTAAAAGTTTAAGTTCTTATTTGATTGATTTGATCTTCAAAAGTTGTTGGGTTTTATGTTTTTATTGATGGGATTTGTTGTTATTGGTTAGTATATGATTCGTGTTAGTTTTGTTTAAGTTTTTGGTGAAAAACTTGGTGATTTTTGGATCGAATTCGAGTTCCCCTGTTTCTTCGGTATCTTACTGTTCTTGAAGTATTCCCAGGTTCCGGATGAACACAAACTTCCGGATGAACAAAAAGTTCCGAATGAGTTTTAGAAGTTCCGAATGAAAGTGTTTTCAAAAGTTCCGAATAAATTTCCTTTCAAAAAGTTCCGAATCAATTTTTAAAAGTTCCGAATGAATGCTCTTTTCAAATCTTCCGAATAAACTTCCGGACCAAAAGTTCCGGAAGAACTTCCGGATCAACAACTTCCGAACGAAGTACCGGGTAAACTTCCGAACCAACTTCCGAATCAATCTTCCGAACAAAGTTCCGACCAAAGTTCCGAGTGAAAGTTCGGGGTGAAGTTCCGAGTCAAATCTTCCGAGTAAAGTTCCGAACGAAGTTCCGGGTGAAGTTCCGAAATAAGTTCCGGATCAATCTTCCGAACCAAACTTCCGAGTAAAGTTCCGGATCAAGGAGTTGACATCTTTTCATTCGGAAAACTTCGAATCAGTAAGAACTTCCGAATCATTTTTATTTTTAGTATTTTTAAGTGATACTCACTATTTCGTCATTTTACATTTATTTATATTTTAATTTTAATTCTAGTTTTATCAATTGTTATTAAATTTACTGCTTTGAATTTAAGTTTATATTTTAGTTCATTTAACCCTTTAGTAGATTAGAAAACCAATTCCCTTTTTAGTAACCAAGAACAATCATTCCACATAGAACCGAGATCAATTCGAGAGGATATCGAGAGAATATAGAATCCACCATAGCATAACCTAGTATCAATGATCCTTGTCCATTGGTGTGGCCCACCTTCTTTCCTTCAAACATGCCAAACTTCTTCACAATCTCAGCCACATATTTGTCTTGTGAGATAAATATCCCATCTTTCCTCTACTGAACTTGTAACCCCAAAAAGAAGTTTAGCTCTCCCATGGCACTCATTTGAAATTTATCCTGCATCAACTTTACAAACTCTTTGCTAAGCATAGATTTTGTGGACCCAAAGATGATGTCATCAACATAGACTTGTACTAGCAGAAGGTCACCCTTTTATTTCTAAATGAACAGGGTCTGGTCAATCTTTCCCCTGCTAAAGCCATTGTCCAAGAGATATTTAGAAAGAGTCCATACCAGGCCCTGGGAGCTTGGTGAAGTCCATACATAGCCTTTTTCACCTTGTATACCTTATCTGGATGTTCTGGGTCTTCAAACCCTGGAGGTTGCATAACATAGACTTCTTCATCAATGGTGCCATACAAGAAGGCACTTTTTACATCCATTTGGAAAACACTGAAGTCCATAAATGAAGCATAAGCAAGGAATAATATAATGGCTTCAATCATGGCAACTAGAGCAAAGACTTCTTCATAGTCAATGCCTTCTTCCTGTGTATATCCTTGTGCCACCAGTCTTGCTTTGTTCTTGACAACTATACCCCTTTCATCCTTTTTGTTCCTGAGTACCCACTTTGTCCCAATGGGCCTTGCCCATTTTGGACAATCTACTAGAATCCAAACCTCTTGAATGTCAAAATGTAAGAGCTCCTCTTGCATGGCTTCAACCCAACTTGGATCATTTAAAGCCTAAAACATCTTCTTTGGCTCTTCTTGTGACAAAAATGCAGTAAACAGACAACACTGCATGTTGTCATGATTAAACTTCATGGTGATGTTAGCAATGAAGTTGTGCTCCTTTGCTGTATACCTTGTATGTCTAGGGGCTTCAGGATCACCAATGATTTGAGAGATAGGGTGATCCTTATTGATTCTGTAGGTAGGCTGCATGATTACTTCTGTTTCATCTTCTTCTAAATCAGAATGGATGGGGCTATCTTGATTGGGAAAGAAGTCCTCAAAAGAACTTCCAAAAGATACAGCATGACCTAGGGATGGGTGCTGATGAGCTGAATGTATCTCTAAGTAACTTGGACCTCCACTCTTAATTATTCTGCTTCCACTGCTGGATATAAGAGGACCATCAGATATGGGTGTAGATGAGGAAATGAGTGGGGATTCTCTTTCTTCATCATTAATATCACTGGCAGCAGGATCCTTTGTAGCAGGGGAAGCAATTGATCTAGCAGGGGAATCCTGGATTCCACTGCTTTCAGCCATTCCGCTGCTTTCAGAAAGTGACATAGCAGGGGAAGAGGTTGTCTGTTCTTTTCCTAGAGAAGGATCATCTTCTTCACCAGTGTTTGAAGCAGCTTCAATAGGAAATAGTGAGGGTACATTCATGTACCTCAATGGTGGCTTCACTACACCAGTTGGTTCTTGTGTACCTGAAATGTTAGTATTCTGCAATACAACAGGTACATAATTCATAGATTTTGAAAGCACCTCTATATCAAAGAACCAATCAGGACCTGTTTGAACATCTTCAGGCTTGTCTTCAAGAAAATTCACATGAAGATTTTCTGTGATTTTGCTTGCCTTCTTGTTGAAGACCCTATATCCCTTGTTGTTTAATGAATAACCCACAAAATATCCATCATCTCCCTTTTCACTAAACTTGCCTAGATTGTCAATAGTGTTCAAGATGATTACATGACATCCAAATGGTCTAAAGAAGTCAATTAAAGGAGGTCTTCCATTGAACAGCTGATAAGGGGTCTTGTTGTGTGCCTTAACCACCAAGGCCCTGTTTTGGACATAACAAGCAGTGGATACAACCTCAGCCCAAAAGATAACTGGAAGTTTGGAATCAGACAACATAGTTCTTGCTGCTTCAATGAGTGTCCTATTCCTTCTTTCTGCAACTCCGTTCTGTTGAGTTGTTCTTGCAATGCTGAATTCCCTTTTGATTCCTTTGTTTATGCAGAAAGAGTCCAGTTTCTGATTTCTGAACTCACCATCATTATCTGATCTCATGGTCACTACCTTCATGCTTTTTGATAGTTCAATCTGATTGATGAACCCAATGAGTGCATCAGCCGTGTCACTCTTTTCAGACAGAAAGAATGTCCATGTGAACCTTGAAAAATCATCAGTAATCACTAGGCAGTACCATTTCTTCTTTATGCTTGCCACAAAATTAGGATCAAAAAGATCCATATGCAGTAGTTCCAATGGCTTGGTAGTGGACATACTTGTTTTTGATTTGCAAGATACTCTATGTTGTTTCCCTTTCAGACAGGCAGCACAAGTATGATCATTGACAAAGGACTTGGAAGGAAGACCATGAACCAGATTATATTTTACCAGTTTGTTCATGTTCTTGAAGTTAAGATGACCAAGTCTTCTATGCCATTTCTTACACTCATCAACTGAGGCTTTGGCAATGAAACAGGTTTCATTGTCTTGAAGAGAGATGTCTTTGAGATCAATTGTGTACATGTTCTTTTGTCTTGGTGTTCTGAGTACAATAGGAGTGTCTGGTGGTAAGACAAACTCCTTTCCTAACACCAGGCATTCAGTGTTAGTAAACAAGACAAAATTCTTGTTATCAGTCATATGTGACACACTGAATAGATTGTACTTGAGTTCTTTCACCAAGTAGACATTATCAAAGGTCATCCTATTGGTGGCAATAGTTCCTTTTCCTGTTATTGTTCCATGCCCATCTCCAAAAGAAACACCATCATTGTCATGCAGGGGCACAAAGTTAGACAGATAAGATTTTTATCCACTCATGCTTCTTGAGCATCCACTATCCCAATATGCTCTATCATCCCTTGTCTTCTTTGTCACCTGCAAAAAGGAAAACAAATTAGTTTTTCTTGGGGACCCAAGCCATTACAGACTTGGATCTACCTCGTGTATCAATGTAGGATAGCTTATCAAAAACTAGAGATACACCATTAGACTGAGCACCCCTTTTGGGTACCCAAACCCAACGAGCTGAGGCTTTCACAACTTTCCCCCATCTACCCATGTTCCTAGAAGGCAAAACTTTGCTAGCAGGGGATACCCCAGGTTTAGAAACAGAATCCTTATGCTTAGCAGAGGGAACCCATCTTTTGTTTTGGCCTCTTTTTATGTGTTGGTAAGGTCTAGGGCCAGATCTATATGCATTATGAGGTGTTGGGTTGGTCATGTAAGTGTTGGGCTTGGTATGAACATCATTCACTTTTCTTAGAGCAGGAACAACATATTTATTAGTAACCCTGTTTCTCAAGGCAGGGGCAACATACTTGGCAGGGGAAAAGGATTTTGCCCCTGCATTTAGAAGAATTGCTTTAGGTTGCATATCCTTTAAAGGATTTGCAGCCACAACTTCCATTGGTGCCTGACATTCTTGATAAGTGTGATCAAAACTGCCACATGTGAAGCAGGGCTTTGTATTTATCACAAAGTCTTCTCCTAATTGGTGAGACTTTTGGTCATTCCAATTTCTTTGATTACCTCTGACAGGCCCGTACATACTAGCATATTTAATGGTGGACTTAGGGGACTGTGATCTAGTTTTAGATTTGGGTGAACTACTCTTAAAACTAGAATCACTACCAAAAAGTCCTCCTCTTGAAAATAGAACAGGGTTATTAATTTTCCATTGTTTTAAAGCAATATGTTCCTTTTCAAAGTCCCTAATAATACTAGTTTTCACTAGTGGCTCTTCGGTTTCAAGACTATTAGGTATGTAAGCACTCAAGTCAAACTCAATATCATCATGTTTTTGAAAACAAGAGAGACCAGTCCAAGACAAGTCTTTTCTAGGAAAAGGTGCATGAATATTGGCAGGAGGTGGTGGTATGGTAGCATGCTCGTTTTTAATCCCAAACCCTGTTTTTTCCCTAGGAGATTGACCAATTTCAACTGCTTTAGTTAAGTCTTTTGAAGCTTTTCCAAATTTTTCAACAGTTTCATCATCTATCTTTTTGTTAGATTTAAATACTTCAAGTTCAGCAGTCAACTCCTTAATGGAGTTATTATTCTCCTTAGCATCTCTCTCTAGAATCACAATGTGATCTCTATAATCACTTTCTCTTTGTTTAAACTCTCTTATGGTGGACCCTAACTATTCTAAAGCACGTCTATAATTATCAAGGTCATTGTCACAATTGATATAGTCAGCTTTTATCTTTCTGATTTGATCATTCAATGACTCAGTATTTTTCCTACAAGCTTTAGTACAATATGAATCATCGTATACCTCATTGTCTGAGTTGGAACTTGACATGGTCATAAGAGCAAAATCTTCTTCTTTTTCCTCAGCAACCAATGCATGATTTCTTTCTACATTATCTGTCATGGCACTCCAATCCCATCCACCTGCTCCATCTATCCCCTGCATGGCTACCATGGCTTTAGCACCAGAATCATCATCTCTGGTTTCCTTCCTATAGCTGTTTCCAGTCTTAGGTCCTCGGCATTCCCTAGCAAAATGACCCTTCTTGCCACAGTTGTAGCATTCAACCTTTGTTTTGTCAAACCCAACCACATCAGAGGGATTGATTGAGATCTTCTTCCCATACTTCTTGTAAAACATGTTGGCTCTCATGCTAAGCAGAGCCATGTTCCACTTGATATCCATCTCCTTCAGTCCTTGCTTACTGATTTGACTTAGATCTTCGTGCAACACAGTAGATCCTTGTGGCCCTTGGGATGCTATAAAAGCACAAGCAGTGTCAAGACTGAATGTTGCAGGCCTTTCTTCATCATAAATGATCCAAACCTAGTAGCAGGGGAATAAGTAGCAGGGCCTACTTCGATTCCACTGCTTTTGGAGATTCCACTGCTTTACGATATGAATGCCATGTTAGCAAGGGAATCAGTAGATCCACTTGACTTGGTGGGAATCGTTCCTTTTGACTTCATCTCATTGACAACAGGTTCAAAAACTTTCAAGTTATTGTATATGTCATCAATGTTCTTGTTATCCAAGTCATCCTTATTCTGCCAAATTGCCTTGTAGACAAACCATTCCTTCTGGAGGCTGTTAAGGAACCTGATATTCACCTGCTCTCTTGTCACTTCAATATCAAGGAACTCCAATTGGGCCACCATATCTTAAAGCCTATTGTAAATAGCGCCAATTGATTCATCACCAATTGCTTTGAAAGAAGCAAAATCATCAAGCATTTGATTCTTCTTCTTCTTTGTAGCTTCATTTCATCCAAAAGTAGTGCCTATGGCTTCCCATAGTTCCTTAGCTGTTTTGTACTTTCTGAATCTTAGTTGATGTCTATCGGGTAGAGCCAACAACAATGAGCTGTGAGCTCTGACATCATGCCTTCTGGCCAGTATTTCCTTATCACAAAGAGCAGCAGATTTCTTCTTGTCCTTACCTTTGGAACTTTCACCTTTCTCTTCTTCCTTGCCCTCTTCAACCGCCACTATTTTGTTGAATTGATCACCAAACTCTATGATCTCCCAGAGAACATAGTGTTCCATTTTGAGGTATTGTTGGATTCTGAATTCCCATAGTTCAAAGTTTTCAGGATCCAACATGGGTAATTTGAGGTTATTGTGGTTGTTGCTGTTTGAGGAAGAGTCTGAAGACATGGTTGGTATGAGGGTTTTGTTATTGGTTTAGAAAAAGTTTCTCAACAAGCTCTGATACCACTTGTTGATCCCAAACTCAGATCTTAAACCTTAATAGCTTGTTTAAGGGTTGTGATAGAAAGAATAAATTCAATCTAACAATAGAGAAACTTTGCAAGGCAAAGCAACTAAACAAGATGTGGAATATAGTGTTTAGCACAAGAACAAAATGATTAAAGCAAACGTTGAACTTTAATATATCAAAAGATATACGAATACCCAATAGTGGTATTAGGGTTACAATAACCTTAAAGTATAAAATGAAAGATAACAGAGAAAGACACACTTTGCATGAAAACCTAGTGAGTCCTTTTATAGGCACAAGGACTCACGTACAAGATCACTACTAACAAACTTGGAAAGTATTAAGGAGTAGTAACAGAAACGCGTAAAAATCTATTCCAAGTTTATCTATATCAGCAGGGCCTTTGACTTCAGCAGGGGAACCAATCCCCCTGCCTTTGTTATTTGGCAGGGGGAACTTACTCTAGCAGGGGTACGAATAATCAACTAGCAGGGGTAACAAGTATATATAGGTTTATTCCCAACAACAATAGCTGTCATAAATATTTACTCAAAAAGCCTTTGAAAAAGTTCTATATCAGATTTGTAACTAGTGTTTGGTTCAATTTCATTTTTGTGATCTAGTTGTTAAAACTTGTTCTTTTAAGCTCATTTACATTCATTAAGTAAGTGTAAGTCATTTGAAAAAGTTTCTTGGTCAATTACTTTGTCAAACAGGCAATTGACCTATAAAAAGTGTGGGTTAGCCTTTGCAATTAAACATCAGTGAAAACTAGCTACTTTTGATCACATGGCATTTCTTTGTTAGTGAGTGGATTTAGCTGATTTTTGTTCTCAGAGTTAGCTCAACATATGAGCTTTTTGAACTAGTCAGGAAACCATACAGTATACACTTTTGAGGTAGTTAACAGCTTATTAATAAGTACTTGAGCAAACTGCATTCTCTGTGACAATAAGTACACTGTTTTTCCATATCTCTAAATCTACTTCATTAAACCTTCAATTTTCTTTCACAAAAGTGTTTGCAAACATGTCCTGAGTAGATTATGTTAAATTGAGCTTTTTGAATATTTTGGTCAAACTAGGTCAAAATAAGCACTTTTGGCTTATTTCAGATTTCAGCTTTTTTTTGGTCATTTTCAAATCCAATTGACATTCCAAGCTTCTCATAACCTGTTTAATCAATTTTAACAAGAATATCACTTTGTGGATGTCTGAATAAGCTTTTAACTTAACTTGAGCTTATTGAAATAAGCTTTTGAGTTTTACTGGATTTTAGCTGGATTCCTTGGACAAGCCTAGCTGATTTTTACTTTTAAGCACTTTAAAAAAATAGAGTCGAATTGGTTTGAAAATAAGCTCAAACGAGCTTATTGATATACTTGTGGCCGTTTTTGTTTAGTAGTTTGGTAAAATTACATTTCAGTCCCTACCTTTTCATTAATTGGTTAATTAGCTTTTAAACTTGTACTTTCTAGGGTTTGCAAACTTTGGTCCCTGATTTTCAGTTTGTTGCATTTTTAGTTAGTTAGTTTTGGAATTTGTTAGTCGGTTAACATAATTGGTTACATTTTTCATTCTTAGTCCTTATACTTTCTGATTTTACACTTCTAGTCCCTATACTTTTATTTCCTTTACATTTTGAGTACTTTTACATTGTGTGCATTAAATACTTGTACTGTGTGCTATCTTTGTGGTATTTGCAATTTGTTTTACGGCTAAATAGCTATAATATTTTCTACTTTTTACGTGTTTATTTGAAATAGACATAGAATCCAAATAATCTTGCAACAACCAAAAACAATTATAACTTGATATTGGTGGGACTTTCAATTTGTCTTGAGTCGAGAAAAACGAACTTGCATAAATACTCAATATTACCTTCATTAAGGCCATTTAAAGGCAGAGGCGGACCAGAATTTGTAATCGGGTGTTGCACAAAATTGTCTATGATTATTAGGACCAAAGATACCTTACATTACGTAAAAACGGGTGTTGCACGTATCGTAAAAATGCCTATTTTTTAACAAATTTATTTTTTGGGGCCTAAAATTAGGTGTAGCCCGTGTCACACACGGCTCCCATGTGAGTAAGCCCTTGTTTAAAAGTAAAAAAAGAAAGAAAAAACATACATGGTTACATATCCAACCATTATACACTTGTCAATTCTTTCACATCGTGCATATCATAACACATGATTAGTTACATGTACATTGGCATAATCATTCATCAAATGAGCCCGACTTTAGTTTTCATGAATTATTGATTGTCTTAATATAGTTTAAATCGGAATTATATATATATAGTTGATACTAAGTCAATATATGCTGGTAGTTTGCTAGCGTTTAAACACATGCGTGGCAAGCTGATACACTTTTTGATATATTTAAATGTTGGTGTAACATCAAAGACTATAAAGTATGAACTCTGCACAAATGTCATCTTCTCATATATCAAAATTTCTAGTTTATCCTTTTTAGTCGTAAAAATGTTTAAAGAAGTATTTCTATGATTTAAACGGATAAAAGTATTGCTTGGAAATGAATAGTATATTCATCTCATATGTGAATCGATCACATTGATTGAGGTATAATAAATTATAATAACTTCAGTGAGAAAGCTATGTTTCTAATGTAATGTTTTGTTACTTTTTATTTTTTTGTTATTTTTGTGTTTCGACTTAATATTATGAGCTGGTTAATCTCAAAACGATTATTTTTTTCTAATTTATATTCTGTTATAGTGGATTTTGGACTTTAATTTCTAAAAGTTGTTTAAAAATTAAAATATTAAATTTACTTGTTATCAAAATAGCCACTTCATTTTGAGAAATCACGTCTTAGAATAATATATGTCACTTCTGAACTAAACAATCACATGTATTTTTAAATTAAATACGTAGTATTTTTTTATCCGTTTAATTTTTTATGATTTAATTTTATTATGTGTAAGAAATATTTAATTAAATGTCTATTTTTATATATTTTTATTAATTATTAGGTTTCTTTCAATATTTAGTGCCTTCGAAAGCATTATGTTACATCTAATGATATGACATGAACGAGGATGATATGTATGATGATCAGGATATTCTTAATCCTATTTAGTCGTTTGCTGTTAATTTGCATATCAAAGTTTAAGAGCGCTTATAAAAACAGGCTTTTTATCTTTTATTAAGTTATTTTTGGCTAATCAATATGTGTATTATTATGTTATTATGGAAGTAGACTTCCTATGTAATGGGCTGTAGAGTGAGATTCGCTCACTTCTATTTTGTTGATTTGTTTTTTGAAGAAATAAAATTTATCCAGAAAACTTTCTAAGAGACCGTTATTTTATGTAAGCATCATATTAGTTTAATTATTATAACTAAAACGACAGTAAAACTTTATTAAGTTTTTTAGTTAAATATATTGTATCAACATGTGAATTATTATATTCAATTGTAAATTAAAAAATAAACAGAGGGTCGTTTTGTTCGTAAGTTTCAAATCATGAGTTTTAAAATTTTGCTGCGTGTTTCAAATCAAGATATTTAAAACACTAACATTTATAACACCACAACATTTTGGTTTACAACAGGTATTTAACATTAAATGACAACATTATCCTTCTTCGCTTTAAAGATCATCTTCAACAATCATTCACACAAAAGAGCCAAAAATGAATACATGTAAAACTACTTCAAAACAACAATCCAAAATTTATAACATTGTCTCCGAAATCATTAAACTCTGAATACATATAGCGTTTTGATGATGGAATCCCTAATCAATTATACGACCTCTAAATCAGTTTCTTGTAAATCGACAACTCTTTCTTTACATATATAAAACCATATCTCTATGTAAGCTAAATCGTAGGCGACCAAAATGTAGCTCGAACGGTTTATAATACAATGTAGTTAGTTCAACAGATTTACTTTAAATTGAAAACTAAGTAATACACACAAGTTATAATTGGAAAATAACTAAATATATTAAAATTAAAAAAACACAGAATTAAGTATCAAGAGCTCAAAACATAATCACGTACAAAGAATACATAAATTACATAGGTGTCGTTTTATTTTTCAAGTGGCTATGAATTTGAATTTGATACACAAATTTGCATCTTAGCCTATGATATAATTGTCTGAATATGAATGAAATAATATCATATATTTTTTCTATAAAAGTGTCTGGATAATATAAATATAAAAATTAAGTAGTTTATTCTTAAGTTACATAAACGCTTACAAACATTAAATAGATTAGTTCAGTAATACTAGTGTGGTACTCACACAAAATAACGAATATAATAAATACGTTGGTTTAGTAAAACTAATGAATAGTATCTCCTTTGATGATAAATATATATTATCGAACACTTCAAATGATTATTGAAAGCTTGAAGAAAAATGGGTTATGTGTATGTTAGAAGACAATCAAGTGAGGAAAAAAAGGAAAATGAAGAAATCCAATTTATATGATACGGTTTTTAAAAAATTAAAGCAATACAGCTCAAATACGAAGTGTGAAAAAGAAAAGGGGTGAATATGTTCTTCTTTGAAAATTTTAGTTTCTTAAACTGGATAATTGATAAAAAATCATGCCATATGATATATGACTCTATTGATCTTGCTAGGATAATATAGGAATATTACAATAAAAATTATCAACACAATGCCAGTATAAAAACCATAGTTCTAAATAGCTCGCTATAGCCCGCCTTAAGGCGCGCTAAAGCTTGAGGCGTGACCTCCGCGCTACGCAATAGGTCAAGGCGCGCTATGACATGAAGTGCGGTTATTTTTTGAATTCAACTCCAAAAAATGAATATTATTACATGTAAGGAGAGTTTTCTAGCTTTAATTATTATGTACAACACTTATTATGAACATAATATAAATATAGTATTGAAATACATAAAACAAATAAATATTTTTATATGTTGTGCCGCTATTAGCCACGCTATAAAAACGCTAAAGCTTCGCCTTAGCCGCTATAGCGTGTAGCTTAAACATGCCGCAACGCCACGCTTCACGCTATTTATAACCATGATTAAAAACAAGACAATAAGAAACGCGGGATTAATATAGACACAAAGATTTCTAGTTTTTTTTCGCATAAAACTATTCTTTGTTCTACTATTCTCTCGTAGTTTCCTACTCGAGGAATTATGCAATTGTTCAACAAGCTTCTTTTTCAGAGGAGAAAACCCTACAACGCACTTACAAGTGTACCAATACTAAGCAAGATATCGAGTAGTTGTTCGGGTACAACAAAACATGTTGTGTTTTTATGGCCCAAACACAACAAACCTATTACCCTCGTGTTTTAAAGCCTAAAAACATCAAACCAATAATCCTTATGTTTTAAGGACTAAACTCAACCTATCTAACTTCTAATTTGGAAAAATATCGATGATATATGAAATTGATGGTCATACAAAATGTTGTATAATGGCAATACAATATATAGTTGTCTAAGAGGCAAGTACTTCTAAGCTATTTGATGCGTTTAATGCGGTTGAAATGATGATGATCTAAGTACGAATTGGAAGAATTCTAATTTAGTAGAGAAAGGGGTCAAATTTAATGTGGTTTCTTCAGCTTATGGGACTTGATCCGAGGCATTTGGTATTCCAACGACTATCGCTCTATCAGAAAGGATCAATGACTATAACGCGTATAAAGACACCTTCAGGATGTAGGGGATGATCAAAATACATAATATATATCATGGTATTTTAGTGAGAGAATGTAGAAAGAGGGTTGAATAGCTGAGAAGTTTTATTAGAAAGAGAAAAAAGAAAAAAACAACACACGTAGCCGCACCCCATATAGAGAGTCATGAGAGATATTTATAGGCTCAACACGTCTTATATAACCCTTTTGTTTTAAGGACTAAGCCCAACCTATCTAACTTCTAGTTTGGAATAAGATCGATGATACATGAAATCGGTTGGTGGTGATACAAAATGTTGTATAATGGAAATACAATATATAGTTGTCTCAGAGGCAAGTAATTCTAAGCTATTTGATGTGTTTAATGCGGTTGAAATGATGATGATCTAAGTACGAATTGGGGAATTCAAATTTAGTAGAGAAGGGGGTCAAATTTGATGTGGTTTCTTCAACTTATAGGACTTGATCTGAGGCATTTGGTATTCCAACTACTACCCTCTATCAGAAAGGATTAATGACTGTAACGCGTATAAAGATACCTTCAAGATGTAGGGAATGATCAATATACATAATATATATCATGGTGTTTTAGTGAGAGAAAGTAGAAAAGGGGTTGTATAGTTGAGAAGTTTTATTAGAAAGAGAAAGAAAAAAAAAACACAAGTAGACACACCCCATATAGAGAGTCATGAGTGATATTTATAGGCTCAACACGTCTTATATATTACAATTTATCATTATAATTCCCTGCGTTATACGCATGATATCTAGCTAATCTACTTCACGTAAATGTCATCAACTTTAAGTCTAATAATCTCCCTCTAAGGTGATGAGATGTTTGAATTTGTTACAATGTTGACTACAAGCAAAATAGGTCGAATTACAATTGTCTTGTAGGCTAGAAGTCTTTGTGGTTTCATTTGTAGTCTATTTGTCTTCATAAGTTCCTCAATGGAATTTCTTTACTTCCTAATGAACACGTTGTAATGATGTAGTTAGGTTATTGCTCCCTCCAAACTAGTAACCTCATTAAGAAAGTAGAAAAGAAGATTCTTTTTGTTCTTTTCTAGTCTTCGGAAGAACAAGGAGATGAGAAGTAGATATAGAAATATAAAAATAGATAGTTAGTAGATAAGAAGTAGAAGCTCCCTCCTAAAACGACAACCGTTTCCAAATCAAGTGTTCTATTAAACCTTGTGTCTTTGGTCTTCTCACATGCAACGAAAGAATGAAAATGTAGGGAAGCATCAACATTATCAATTCACTTTTGAATGTATTGAATTGAGAAGATAAATCAAGTAAGCCCCGATTTACACATTTCTTCCTTATGGATAATGAAAATATTATGGAATCATCATATACGTGTGTACATCTCATATTTGTATCAACCGGAAGCATCACATATCAGTATGTGCATAATCGATACCATGTGAGATAATGTCGATAGATACCCTCTTTATTGATCTATTTGACCAATCACCAATTGAATCCTTTGATAGTTGATGTATGATCATCCTCGATGACTACTTATGGAGACAAAACGATATAACGACCCAAGAATGAAGTAAGTTCCTCATATTTGTGACTTAGTTTTGTACTATATGTGTGACAAAGAACGGTGTACCTAATACCTTCTTGAAATATCCTCAACTACATGAGACACCGAGTACTACAATGTAACTCCTTAAAGTGATAGCTACTTTTTAGGTATAGAAATAAAGAATCACAAAAGCAACTAGATATCCAAGTGCCCATCACGATCCATATATGCCCGAACAAGTCATACTAGTTGAGGAGGTAGTAAAAACCTAATATTAAATTAGTATAACATAAGACTAAATAAGTATACTTCCCCGTGAAATCCTGCTTCAATCCTAATTAAGTAACATTGTATAAAAACTTACAAAGTCATTAAAATGCAATACTAGCCTTTAATGGTGAAGGTGAATCTTGACAAAGATCGTTTATGTGTGATGTATTTTGTTTTTTGTGGTGTTGTAATCGTTGTTGTGGTTTGAGTTCTTTGTTTGTTTGATGTGTTAACCAAAAACTAACGATGTAATGTTGAATTCTTGAAAGTTCCTCGTTATCCGAGTTAGCCGTCGTTATTGAAGAAACAAAAAAGGACTAATGATGTAAAAATGTGCAACCCAATTCCGTAGGTTTAGCAACTCCAAAGGATTTATCCATCTACACAGAAAAAATCCATTATAACTGAAATCATTCTCGTAGAAATTCATTTTCGCACAAACCATTCTCGCTAAATCCATTTTCATAGTAAACATTCTCACAAAAATCTATATCGCATAAATTTGAGAAAAAAACACAAAAAGTCACGAAAAAAAATTAAGACCCAAAAATTTTGAAGACTTAAAAGTTGTTAAAACATTGATAAAAATATAAACTTTATTTTTTAAAAGTGCACGGTACGGTGGCTGGCCGTCTGGCTGGCCACGACGGCGCGACGCCATGGTGCCGTCAACCGTATTGTGGGTGGCGTCGTCGTGTCTGGGCTGGCTATCTCCAGCCGACGTTATTACCCACGACGCGAGGACATGGCGCCGCCAACCACACCGTGGCTCGCGCCATGGGCTACGTTGTTCTTTTTTTTTTAAAAAAAAAATTAATTTTTTTTGAAAATGTTACCGTTGGGTAACGGCTAGTTTTTTTTTGCTTATTTTAAGCCGTTTAGATTGGTTAAATATCCCGTTTTATCATTTAGTTTCACTATAAATCACACAAATACATACTATTTTCTACAACTCACACACTATTTTATCAATACGAATCCCGGAGGTTTCGATTTGTCCACTATTTACGAAAGCTACGATCAAGATGTTATGAAAGATTATGCCCGATATCTTGAATATTGGGAACAAATTGAGATGTTAGATGACGAAGAGTAAGAAACTAGGGGTAATTTCGGTCCTCGCGTTAGAACATACATCCCACGTGAACGAGAAGATGTGGAAATAAACTTATGGCTGATTACTTTGGTGACCTTGAAACTCCGCCAAAGTATCCGGAGGATCGATTCCGACGAAGGTGACGTATGAGTTCTACCATTTTTAGAAAAATAGTTCATGATATAACTAGTTACAAAGTTCATCCACTACCACCCTACTTCTATTTCTTTAAACAACGTTGTGATGCAACGGGTCGTTTAGGTTTTAGCGCCACTATGAAATGCACATCGGCAATACGCCAATTGGCGTATGGTAAAACACACGATTTACTAGATGAATACTTGCAAGTAGCCGAGCGTTGTTCACGTGAATGCTTATGGAACTTTACCAAATGCATTTATGTATTGTATGTAGAAAAGTATCTTAGAACGCCTACTCCCGAGGATGTAGAGCATATTTATGATTTGCACAATAGGAAACATAATCTCCCGGGTATGCTCGGGAGCATAGATTGTATGCATTGGGAACGGATAAATTGTCCTAAAGCCTTACATGGTCAATTTAAAAGGCGTGATAAAAAAATACCCAACACTTATGCTCGAGGCTGTTGCAGACCAGCAGTTATGGATATGACAGCACGAACTTATGCTCGAGGTGGGGGATTATTCAACAACCAGCACGAAGTTACCAAGTCAGGACGCTTAAAAGAATCATGTATTGTGGCATCATACTACATAACATGATATTGGAAGACCAAAAGTTTGACATTAGTGAATATGACCATATGTATGCTACACCTCAAGGCAATCTCGAACGTACTTGGGTAGAATGGTGTGAGACATCTAGAAGGAAAAATAAAGAACTTCGGGATAGGAAAGTTCACGATGAACTTCGACGTGATCTCGTTGAGCATTTGTGGAACCTTAATCATTAGTGTTTTTTAATTATTGTTATTTTTTAAGATGTAATTTTTTTGTGTTTTTTTTCGTGTATTGTTCTTTAAAAATTTGTATTTTTATTTTTATCATGAATGAAATGTGTTTTTAGTTTAAAATAAATTGTTAAAAAAAGAGAGAAAGTGGTGGGGGTGACGATGACACGAGAATGTTGTTGTTAACCAGGGAGGGGGTTGTGAGATTATGAGGAGTTTTGGTGTCATGGGAGAAAAAGGTGATGTGGCATCACTTTTTGCGCACGACACGAGCACGACAGCTTAACCATACTGTGTGCTCTAATCATCAAAATATTGGATTTTAAAATTTTTGAAAGCCTATTCACAAAAATAAGCGTGACAAAAACTTTATAAAAACGTACACAAACACACGATCTAATCTCCCGAGCCGATTGATGCCACTTGTAACATGTATCAAGACACCTTCAAAAGGTCGGGGATGATCAAAGTACATAAGGTATGTCATGGTGTTATAATGAAAAGTTTTATTTGAAAGAGAAAGAAGAAAAATAATACACCTAGTTGTACTTTTCGTAGAGAGTTATGAGGGGTATTTATTGGCTCAATACATCCTATCTATTAATACTTAACATTATAAGTCATTTGCGTTATACACATGTGGATAAGGAGAATTCAATTCTGAATGATAAATGGTCATTCTGATGTGGTTTCTTTAGCTAACGAGACTTAATTCGAGGAATTTGGTAGTCCAACTACTACCCATATAGCATAAAGGATTAATGAACTTGAAATAAAAATATTGAATAGGAAACTTCTAATCATGGATGATGATCATGATGGAAAGTCCGCTTAAAAGGTTGATGATTTGGTTAATC
Organism: Glebionis coronaria; assembly: GCA_025667525.1. Taxonomy (NCBI): domain Eukaryota; kingdom Viridiplantae; phylum Streptophyta; class Magnoliopsida; order Asterales; family Asteraceae; genus Glebionis; species Glebionis coronaria. The sequence continues at coordinate 179,189,861 of CM046877.1, forward strand.
CGGCTAGTGATAGTAAAGTGTACAAGGTGTTTAATGAAATTGCATGTTTTCTTGTATCAACAAGTTCGAAGGTTGACAAAAGATCTCAAAGTGATAGTGTTGTATGTATGAACAATGGGGAAAGACATTGAAGATCCATACGATGAGAATGAGAATGTCTTGAATGACTATGGTTTGACTGATCTCACATAAAGTTTGCTAATGCATTTGATGCTAGTTTTCGTGATCAACTTAGAAAATGTATATGTAGGTCTCATATGTTTGGCATGTCATTTTTATGATATCTTAGGTCTCAAACACATCAAGTGCGTTAGTTTTTATATGTTTTATGTAACGAGTTGATACGTGAGACTCATCAACATTATTTCTATTTAACTGTTTTTTAATAATAAATTTATCAAAAAAACAAGATATGAATGTCTATAGATATGTACAACAAGGATAGACATCGAGAACTCTAAGCTTGACATGATTGATCTTTTTTTTAAGCCTAAAACGTTAGCTTAGACAATACCCCCGTATGGATAGGCGATGATTGTTTCGGCTCTAAAAGTAAGAAGTATGGTCGTATGGGGATGATGTAAAAATGAGGTGAGTTCAAGTGAATGACAATGGTTTTGAGGATGACTTAAGACTTTGATTACCACAGTGTTTCTTTTTATAAATTCAGTGATACTTTCGACCTTTAGCAATAAGGAAAAGTCGAGTTACAAACTAAATCTACAAAATTGAACTATTTAGCATTTGAATTTGTTGCGCATGCATTAATACAATGACCAGGATCTTTCATTTGATCCAACTAGTTCTCTTACAAAGTTGTTTTACTTCATCGTAGTCATTTGATTACTATATACCTTGTGATGAGATTTCATACACTAATTGTTAAATTTGAGGACCTAATCTGATAACCTTCTTTAACGATAAGGACTTATTGTGCCATGTTTAATATTTCAGTTAGCTTAAAAGGACTTGGAGTGAAGGAGCTATTGGACTGTAAGGACTAAAGATGGATGGGAGCTATTCTTGTATCTGGACTCAAGCCTATGATGATGTCAAGCCCATATATTGAGCCCAATGCTCAACGGCTCTATTCAGCCTTTTAGGTTTTATATATCAAGGGGAGCGTGTGTTTCTTGTTAGGATCGCATTATTGTTAACTGTGTGTTTTATTAAAACACACAGAGCTCTCTCTCTCTCCATTGTTGATCTCAAAACCCTAGTTTGATCACTATTATCATGTAAGATAATAGAGCTACACGTGTTTATCACTGGTAGCTTTAGTTTTTCTGTTTACTTTGTCTTTTTAATCTTTGTTAATAAAAGGTTTTGGTGTTTGAGGTGCTTCTAATCATGTTTTTCTACATGGTATCAGAGCCAGGTTGTTAAAACTCGATGAAAGATATTTTAGGGTTTGTTTAAAATTGGGGGTTTTTTGGTTATTTATACTTTTTTGAAAAGATCTGCTATTGAAATAGCTATATTTGTTAATATTACTACTTGAATCAAAGTTTTGAACCGTTAATATTTTTGAGAAAAAATTAGGGTTTATGAGATCTGCTCTCTTATTCATTATTATTGACGATTGGGTTGATTGGTGGTCTTGTCTCTTGATTAAAGTGAGTCTCCCTAACTTTTTTCCAAAAAAAAAATTAGGGTTTCACTTTTGGTTGGTGGCTTGTTCGATTGGTGGTGATTCATTATGTTTCCTTGTTGATTCGGTGGTTTGTTCGCTGGTTTGGTCACTTCCCCAATCTTTTCCATGAAGAAATTTTTGGGGTTTGTGACTTGGAGGTTCTGTCACTTCTTAGACTAAGTGAATCTAAGAGTGACAGTTCGATTGAGCTTTGGTTTATAGCACTGTAACACCTCTGCTTCTCTCTATTTAACTGCTATCTGCTATTTGTCTGTTTATTATTTTTATTGCTTGGCTATTTGGGGGTTTGGTAGTTTTTCTTTATTCATACCCTTTATTTAGATCCTCACTTGCTGCTTGCCCTTGACCTACCACCCTTGAGTGGTTTGGATTCCTGGGAACTTTGTTTGCAGTATTGTGAGTTCATATTTGACCTTTTTTGACCCTTCACCATGTCTGAACATGGTGATGATGATGCTATAAGTGTAATTGATCCAGTTACACTTATTAGTAAGCTTGACCTGAGTGATCCTTTGCACTTTCACCCTAATGACTCAGCTGTTTTAACTGTTGTCACTGTGAAACTTAAGGGAACTGAAAATTATCAAGTTTGGGCTAATGCTATGTTACTTGCTTTGGAAGGTAAAAATAAAATTGGTTTCATTGATGGTACTTATAAAATGTCTGTAACTGATGAGGTTTTAGCAAGGCAATGGGACAGGGTCAATGCTGTTGTGTTGGGTTGGATTCTTAACTCTATTTCTGAGGAACTTTTCCTTGGACAAATTTTTTCAAAAAAAGCCAAACATGTTTGGAAAGAGCTAAAGGAAACATATCATAAGGTTGATGGTTCTGTCATGTTTAACTTGCACCATAAGATTAATACCTTGAAACAAAATGATTGTAACTTATCTGATTATTATCATAAGTTGAATGCTCTTTGGAAATAATATGATGCTATGATTGAATTACCTACTTGTGTTTGTACTGCTTCTAGTGAGTTTAAAAAACATAATCAGTTATTGAAACTTATGTAGTTTTTAATGGGGTTGGATGATTCTTATATGAGTATTAGGAGTTCTATATTGTCTAGGGAAAGTCTTACTGATGTTAAGGGGGCTTATGTTATCATCTCTGCTAAGGAATCTCACAGAATGGCTTCTAGTAGTGGTTCTGGACACTCTCAAAGGGCTCAAACCACTGCTTTTTTGTCTAATGGGCTCACCAGAAACAATGCTCAAAGAAATCAGAACCCTAATGCTAATATATTGAGACCCATAACCAACAACTTTAATCAGAATGGTAATCAAGGCAACTTTTTAGACCTAACAATGGTAATACTGGTTTTAGACCTAATAATCAGAATGTTGTGAGACCCAACTTTACCTATAATGCTGAATTGGTTTGTGAAAACTGTGGGTACAATGGTCACACCATTGATAGGTGTTTTAAGATCATTGGGTACCCCAGTGATTTTGTTCACGGGAAAAAAAGGGGAAATCAAAATTTTAAAGGAAAAAATGTTGCTAATAACTTTGTTGGTTCTACTAGTGCTACTAGTTTTTCTGATGAACAAATGACAACTCTTCTCTTTCTCTTTAAAGATAACAATGGATCTGGAAAGAATGTACAAGCCAATATGGCAGGTACTTATTTTAACTCTAGCAGGGCCCTCAATGACAATTTTGATAAGTTTTTTTGTTCCAACACTAGTTCTAAAATTGGTATGACTTACAATGGCAAGGTCATTGACTCTGGGGCTAACCAACACATGACCAACAATGACAGTGAACTTGACAATGTGTTTGACATCTCTTATCTTAAAATTAAAGTCACTCACCCTAATGGAACTGAGGCTATTATATCTAAAATTGGTAATCTTACACTTCCTAATGGTTTGACTTTAGTGGATGTGTTGGTTATTCCTGAGTATTGTGTTACCTTAATCTCTGTGCATAAGTTGTCTAAAGACAATAAAATCTTTGTTGTGCTTGATGAGAATAAGTGTTTCTTTGTTAATCAGGATTTGAATCTGAAAAATGTGTTGGGGACTGGTAAACAGTGTGGTGGTTTATACTATTTAGATACAGAAGGTACTAGTTGTAAAAACCAAAACTATCTTGTTACTTGCTCCTTGTCTCACTATGATTGGCATTGTAAACTTGGCCACCCTACTGACCCTGCTCTTAATGTACTTAAACAGTCTTTGAAAATTGATAAAAATGACAAGACCTTTTTTTGTGAAATCTGTCAAAGAGCTAAGCAAACTAGGAAACCTTTTTCCTTAAGTGACCATAAAACTAAGAAACTTGGTGATATTGTGCACTTAGATTTGTGGGGTCCATATAGGGTTGCCAGTCATTCTGGCCATAAGTATTTCTTAACTATTGTGGATGATTACACTAGGGCTTTTTGGTTGTTTCTTATCAAAACTAAAGATGAAGTCTTCTTTTACATTCAAAATTTCTTTAATTTGATCAAAAATTAATTTAAGACTACTGTTAAGATCGAAGTGATAATGAAACTGAGTTTGTGAATCAAAACTTTAAAATCTTTTGTGTTAAAAATGGAATCATACATCAAACTTCCTGTGCTTATACTCCACAACAGAATGGGACTGTTGAAAGGAAACATAGACATCTATTAAATGTTGCTAGATGTCTTATGTTTCAAGGGGGAATTCCTCTTAAATATTGGACTGAATGTGTGTTAACTGCTACTTACCTTATTAACAGATTGCCCTCCTCTGTGCTTAATGGAAAAACCCCCTTTGAAATGATTTACCATACTTGTCCTAATCTCTCTCATATCAGAATGTTTGGCTGTCTTTGTTTTGCTACTCTTCTTAATAGTCATGATAAACCTGCTAACAGATCTGAGAAATGTGTTATGATGGGGTATTCTAGTTCTCAAAAGGGATATAGGATTTATAGTCTTGATAGGCATCAGTTTTTTGTTTCTAGAGATGTTAAATTTTTTGAAACCATATTTCCTTTTAAAAATTCTACTTCCAATTTCAATAAAGACAATAATTCAAATGTTTTCAAGACATAAATCTGTTGAACTTTTTTGACCTTGATGACCCTGAACTTGCCTATGATGATGAGAGAGCAATGAAACATAATGGTGACAGTAGGTCACCAAGTGCTAGTAGCCCACCTCCAAGTCTAGGTGACACTGGAGACAATGCCATAGGCAATGATACCAATGATGCCAGCTTGAGTAGGGAAGAGGCCACCACACCTGATGAAAATGCTAATTCTAAGGGAAATTTAGAAATCAATCCCATTCCTTCCCCTCATGTTCAAAACATGGAAGGAAATCTTGGGAATGACTCTATAAAAATTGTTCAGAGTGGTCAAGGTGTGAGGAGGTCCTCAAGACCTTCTGTTTTTTCTAAAAATTATAATGATTTTGTTGTCCAATCTAAAGTTAAGTATGGACTTGAAAAATTTGTTGGATATTCCAAACTTGATAAAGAAAATTTCTGTTTTGTCACTCAACTTAACAAAATGAGTGAACCAAAAAGTTTTTTTGAAGCATCTCAGAATCATCTTTGGCTTGATGCTATGAACTCTGAACTTGCTGTCTTACTTGAAAATGACACTTGGGACATTGTTGAACTCCCTAAAGGTAGGAAGGCTTTAGGGTTTAAATGGATTTGGAAGTTAAAGTTTAAATCTAGTGGTGAGATTGAGAGGTATAAGGCTAGGGTTGTTGCCCAAGGCTTTGGACAAAAAGAGGGAATTGATTATTATGAGACCTTTGCTCATGTTGTTAAGATGGTCAATGTTAGGTGTTTGATTAATCTTGCTATCATGCAATCTTGGCCTGTTTTCCAACTTGATATCAATAATGCCTTTCTTTATGGTGACCTTGATGAAACTGTGTACATGAAACCACCCTAAGGATATCTTACTGGTGGTGAAAACTTGGTCTGTAGGCTTAAGAAATCCTTGTATGGGCTTAAACAAGCTCCTAGACAATGGAATGCCAAGCTGACCTTTATTTTAAATGAAAATGGGTTTGTGCAAAGTAAATCTGATTATTCTTTATACACCAAGTCTTATGGTAATATCTTTCTTGCCCTGCTTGTGTATGTGGATGATATCATTATAACTGGAAATGCCATTAGTGACATAGAAAAGTTTAAAACGTTTTTAAAAACTAAGTTCATGATCAAAGACCTGGGTAAGCTCAAGTATTTTTTGGGTATTGAGATTGTGGATACTGATAATGGTGTTTGTTTAAACCAAAGAAAATATGTGCTTGACTTGTTGCCTGAATATGGGATGCTTGCTTGTAAACCTGCCAAGACCCCTTTGCCTTCTAAACTTGTCATCACCAATGAGCCCACTAGTGATGATCCATTACTTGCTAATATTGTGGATTATCAAAAACTCATGGGAAAGCTCATTTATTTAACTAACACCAGGCCTGACATATCTTATGTTGTCCATTGCTTAAGCCAGTTTATGCACTCTCCTTTGAACTCTCATCTCAAAATTGCTTTTAAGATATTAAGATATCTTAAGAACTCACCAGGTTTGGGCATTCACTTCACAAGAAATTCTGGTATGACTCTTAATGCTTACTCTGATGCTGATTGGGCTAAATGTGTTGTCACTAGAAAATCTGTAACTGGGTATTGTGTCTTTATAAATGGGAACTTGGTTTCATGGAAAAGAAAAAAACAAAATACTCTCTCTAAATCCTCTACTAAGGCAGAGTATATAGCTCTTGCCTCAGTAACCAATGAAGTGATCTGGGTGCTCAAAGTCTTAAAAGACTTGCAATGTGATAATTTTCTCCTAGGCACAATTCACTGTGATAGCAATTCTGCTATCAAGATAGCAGCCAACCCTGTGTTTTATGAGAGAACAAAACATTTAGAAATTGATCTTCACTTTGTGAGAGAAAAATTTTTGAGTGGAGTTGTTAAAACAGAAAAAGTGGATTCTGCAAATCAAATTGCAGACATCCTTACAAAAGGGTTGGAAACAGATTTGCATAACAAGTTTGTCACAAAACTTGGTATGATTGACCTATATGGGTTATCAGATTAAGGGGGATGTTAAATTTGAGGACCTAATCTGATAACCTTCTTTACCGATAAGGACTTATTGTGCCATGTTTAATCTTTCAGTTAGCTTAAAAGGACTTGGAGTAAAGGAGCTATTGGACTGTAAGGACTAAAGATGGATAGGAGCTATTCTTGTATCTGGACTCAAGCCCATGATGATGTCAAGCCCATATATTGAGCCCAATGCTCAACGGCTCTATTCAGCCTTTTAGGTTTTATATATGATAGGTGTGTAAACACCCATCCTTTTACCACTTAATTCGGGCTAAAACGAGACCAAAACACGTATTTAATATCATTTGTTTGGAATTATGCGTGGTTTTTGTGTTTGTTGTGTTTTCAGATTCAACCGGATGAATATTGAAGAAAACATGGGATTGCACGGGTTTTACTGAAGAAAAAGACTCGAGATAAAATCTATTGTCCAAGAGATGCAAAAGATTTGAAGTCACTGGGCCTATTCGAAGATTTATCGAAGAAAAGGACCAAAGATGGAAGATTTATATAAGTCGAAGAAACTCAAGTCTATTAAATGAAGAAATTAAAAGACGAGTTGAATTTAATCGACGACAAATCCCGAATCAGAATCGAAAACGGAAACTTTTCTGAAAAGACGAAAAGACAAGAAGAACGGGAGAAATCCCACTCACCAACCAAAAGACAAGGCTATAAATAGCCCTCCCCTCACACATTTAGACGAGTCTTTTTTAGTTTTCTTCTTCCCCACTTTTTTCTCTCGGTTCCGTTTCACCACCATCACCATTAGGGTGATTGGTGATTTTAATCTTTAATTTTCTCATCTTGTAATTTTAATCTTTGATTTATCTTGTCAAAACATTAATCATTCAATACTAAGTTCTTGTTTAATCTTTCAATTTTATCTTGTTCATCATCATCTTTATCTTCAAGTTTTTAAGTTTTTATTTTCTTGATTTGATCTTCAAAAGTTGTTGGGATTTGTGTTTTTGTTGATGGGATTAGTAGTTTATGGTTAGTAGATGCTTTGTGATTGATTTATTTAAGTTTTTGGTGAAAAACTTGGTGATTTTTGGATCAAAATCGTGTTTTCTTGTTCTTCGGTACTGTTACTGTGTCTGGGTTTCCAAAACTTCCGAATCAAGCAAAAGTTCCGCATGAAGCTTGAACTTCCGAATCAAGCAAAAGTTCCGAATGAGTTTGTCTATTAAAAGTTCCGAACCAGTTTTCTTAAAAACTTCCGAACAAAGCTAAAGTTCCGAACCAAAGCATAACTTCCGAACCAATCCATAAGTTCCGAACCGATTTTTATCTTCCGAACCAAGGCAAAAGTTCCGAACCGATTTTCAGACTTCCGAACCAAAGAATTCCGAACCAGTAAGTTCCGAATCAAGGGGCTTCATTCGGAAGTCCAAAACTTCCGAATCAGTAAGTTCCGGATGAGTGTAAAACTTCCGAATCAGTAACTTCCGAATGAGTCTACAACTTCCGAATGAAGGCAAAGTTCCGGATGAGTACTAAAACTTCCGAATCAATCCCTTTGTCAAAACTTCCGAATGAAGGTTAAAACTTCCGAATCAATTTCTTGTTAGTGTTTCTGTTTTACTGTTTATCTGTTCTTTACTTTTCATACTTCAACTTTAACTTTAAGTTTAATTTTACTCTTAATTTCAATTTTAATTCAAGTCTTTGTTAAATTGTCATTAAAGTAACTATCTTTGGTCTAAATTGTCATTTCCACTTTTCATTAGATTAGAAAACCAAACCCTTTTATTTAGTAACCAAGAACAATCATTCCACTAAAGACCGAGATCAATTCGAGAGGATTCCAAGAATTAGAACCCACGTAAAACCATATATCAAATGGCGCCGCTGCCGGCTCTTCTCGTTAAGATCAAAAGTTTTTTGTGAGAACTTGGATTTTGGGATCCGTTCCCCGTGAACGTTACTTTTTCATCAAAAATTTTCAAAAACAACTAAAAAATATAAAATTTTCAAAAACACAAAAAAATTAAAAAACATAAAAACCAAAAATATTTGTGCTTTGCTTTTCTTTGTTCGTTCTTTTGCAGGTGTATGCGCACTCGATCCACGTCATATCAAGAGCCCGAGCCTCTCGATCACTTAGACATGGCCGGTGTACCACCTCCAAACAATAATAACAACAACAACATGAACAATAACAACAACAATGAGCCCCTTCCGGATAATCGCCCGATGATTGAATTGCTACAAGCTCATGTCGATGGCAACACGGATCCAATTGTTATACCACCAATTGCCGCCAACAATTTCGAGCTAAAATCAGGCTTTATCCAGATGGTCTCCGCTCAACCGTTCTTGGGACGAACCATTGATGATCCACATGACCATATCAAGAGATTCTTGCAACTCACCAACACGGTCAAGTTCAATGGAGTTCCACAAGAGGTTATAAGGTTACAACTTTTTCCCTTTTCTTTAGAGGGACAAGCCCGGCATTGGCTTGCTAAGGAACCGCCACAGAGTATTCTCTCGTGGACGGATTTGGAAACAAAGTTTATCAACTACTTTTTTCCACCCTCTTGTACTACCGCTTTGCGGAATGAGATCATAAATTTTGAACAAAAGTACGATGAGTCATTCAGTGAATCTTGGGATCGCTTTAAAGATCTTTTAAGAAAATGCCCACAACATGGTTTTACCAAAGTACATCAAATCAATACTTTTTACAATGGTTTAAGCATGAGTGACCAAGATTCACTGAACAGTGCTTCGGGGGGTAATCTATTGGCTAAGACTTCCAATGCTGCTTGGGATATCATTGAGAACAAATCTCGTGTGCAAACCAAGAGTGTTAGGACCAATGTTGCTAGTGCTAGCACTAGTGACAGCGACAAGCGACTTGACAAAATTACCACGCTTCTTGAATCGCTTGTCACCCACACCGTCAGCAACAACAACAGCAACAACGCCAAAAACGCTCAAGTGAACGCTGTCAGCCAACCTTGTGAGATATGCGGTGGTCCTCACTCTTACACAACTTGTACCGCCACCCAAGATTACCCTGCTGAGAATGTGAATGCGGCATATGGCACCTATCCTCAACCTGCTTATCAAGCCAGACCTCAAGGTGACCGTAACTTGCTTAGCTATCGATCCAACAACTATCTTTCACCACCTGGTTTTCCCCCAAACAACCCAAACCAACAACAAAACCTTAACCGCCCTCCTCAACAACAACAACCTCGACAACCATACATCCCACCTCACAAACAACAACAACCACCTCAACGTAACAATCAAGTCTACCAACAACCTGCTTACCAACCACCTGCATACAATGCTCCTCCCAACCAAGCCACCACTGCATTACACCAAGAGGTTGCAACCTACATGAGAACCAATGATGTGATAGTGGGAAATCTCCAAGAGGAAGTGCGCAATTTGAAAGCAGACTTGGTCAAGCAAGGAAACGATTTGAGAGCCGACATGAGAAACACGTTGGATATCCAAACTAATGATCTAAGGAACATGATGGCTAGTTTCTTCCAAGGTAATCAACCCTCTTCTTCGGGTACTCTTCCGAGTAACACCGTTGCGAATCCAAGAGGGGAGATGAAAGCAATCACCACTCGAAGTGGCAAAGGTACCAAGGAACCCGAGCTTCCTATACCTCCACCGGTGGTTGTGACTCAGGAGAACGAGTCGCCTGCTTCTATTCCTCCTCCTTCTCCTATCCCAATTTCTCCACCTCTTCTTTCTACCCCTCCTCCACCCGTGCTTGTGAGTGATCCTATTCCCCTAAAGCCTTCCTCTTCTTCCAATATACCTTATCCATCTAGGTTGAGGAAAGAGAAGCAAAAGAGCAAGGATGATATTCAAGTTTCGAACTTCCTAAAAATGTTCAAAAAACTGAATTTCAATATCTCCTTCGCTGAGGCTCTCGCTCACATGCCCAAGTATGCAAAAATGTTTAAAGATCTTCTGAGCGACAAGGAAAAGCTCCTCGATATTACAAACACCCAACTTAATGAGAATTGCTCTACAGTACTCTTAAGGAAACTGCCAACCAAGCTTGGTGATCCGGGTCGTTTTCTTATCCCTTGCAATTTCCCGGGAGTAGAGAATTGCATGGCCCTAGCCGATCTAGGTGCCAGTATTAATCTCATGCCTCTAAGTGTTTGGAAGCAATTATCTCTCCCAGAGCTAGTCCCCACCAAAATGACTTTGGAATTAGCTAACCGTACGGTTGCTTATCCAGTGGGGATAGCTGAAGACGTCATTGTAGGAGTCGACAAATTCACCTTCCCTGCTGATTTTGTTGTCGTCGACTACGAGATGGACCCCCGTGTGCCACTCATTGTTGGTCGTCCATTCTTGAGGACCGGTCGCACTCTCATCGAGGTTGAAGCTGGTGAGCTTATCATGAGAGTGGGTGACGATAAAGTAGTCTTCAACATGGGCAAGCTTTCTAAATAGCCTTATTCTTACGAGAGTGTTAATTGTATTGACGTTCTTGATGAGGCTTGTGAAGAACATTTCAAAGATGCTTGTAAAAATATTCCTACCTCTCTTCCCCATGTTGAGACCGTTTCCTCTATCGACTCATCACTATCTCTATTTGGAGAAAGTGATTTCCTTTGGAAAGATTTGGAAGCCACCCTGGGAGATGTGAATTTACACAATGACGATTCTTCTACCAATTGGGATAAAGATCTCAGCTTCATTGCTAACCTTCTCAAAGAAGACAATCCTTCCCCTCCATCTCCCACTGTCATTGCTATCGATACTCCGACTTCGAATACGCCTCCCGTCGAAAATCCTCCGGATTTGGAACTTAAGGAGTTGCCGCCCCATCTTGAGTATGTATTCCTCGAAGAAGAGAAGAAGTCGCCAGTCATCATTGCTAAGGATTTGAAGGATGAAGAGAAAGCCCGACTTGTCGCCGTGTTGAAAGATCATAAGAAGGCTATTGCTTGGAAGATTTCGGATATTCGTGGAATTGATCCTCACTTCTGCACACACAAAATTCTCATGGAGGACGACTTTAAGCCCACAATTCAAAGCCAACGAAGGGTGAATCCAAAAATCCATGAAGTCATCAAAACAGAGGTTATCAAACTTCTTGATGCGGGTATGATTTACCCTATTTCGGATTCACCATGGGTTAGTCCAATCCATTGTGTGCCCAAGAAGGGCGGAATAACCGTTGTTCCCAATGAACACAACGAGTTGATTCCCACTCGTCTCGTTACTGGGTGGAGAGTTTGTATAGACTACCGCAAACTCAATGATGCCACGAGAAAGGATCATTTCCCTCTACCTTTTATGGACCAAATGCTTGAACGCTTAGCAGGTAATGAATATTACTGCTTTCTTGATGGTTTCTCGGGTTATTTCCAAATACCCATCGATCCCCAAGATCAAGAGAAGACGACATTCACTTGTCCCTATGGCACATTTGCTTACAAAAGAATGCTTTTTGGCTTATGTAATGCGCCCGGGACTTTTCAAAGGTGCATGTTAGCTATCTTCCATGATATGGTTGAACAAACCATGGAAGTCTTCATGGATGATTTCTCGGTCTTCGGGGATTCCTTCTCTTCTTGCCTTGCCAATTTGGAACGTATGCTAAAGAGGTGCGAAGACACTCGCCTAGTTCTGAATTGGGAAAAATGCCATTTTATGGTAAAAGAAGGCGTCGTGCTTGGACATAAGATCTCGAAAGCCGGTCTTGAAGTAGACCGTGCTAAAGTCGATGTTATCGCAAAGTTGCCTCCACCTTCAACCGTGAAGGGTGTGAGAAGTTTCCTGGGTCATGCGGGCTTCTACCGTCGATTCATCAAAGATTTTTCTCAAATCGCTCGCCCGATGACCCACCTCTTGGAAAAAGATACTTGATACACGATTTTTGCTAGGTTCAGAATTCTCGGAATCCTCTCGAATTGATCTCAGTTAAAAGTAGAATGATTTGTTCTTGGTGACAAAAAGTGGATTGGATTTCTATTCTACTAAACAGGTAACTAAAAATGGTAATGAAGTAAACTAAAAACAAACAACAAGTAATAAGCAAAATTGGAAAAATACCCCTATTCGGAAAGATGGCTTATGCGGAAAATTTGCTTCATTCGGAATATTGACGTCATGCGGAATAAGATCTCTATGCGGAATAATTGGGAAAAGTGCTATTCGGAAAATGTTCCGAATAAGGAGACTCAAAATCGGCTGTTCGGAATATTCCGAGTAATGAAACAAAAATATGCTATGCGGAAAATATTCCGAGTAAGGGACAATAAAAACTCTATTCGGAATGTTGGAAAAGTTCCGAATAAGAAAACTGAAAAATGGCAATGCGGAATATCCAAAATATTCCGAGTAATGAAACTAAAACAACCCTATTCGGAATAATGAAATATTCCGAATGATGGAAAATAAATTTCGGCAATTCGGAAAATGAGGCCCAATTCGGAATATGTAGAATATTCCGAATAAAGAAGAAATGAAACCTCCACTCGGAATAATTGAAATATTCCGAGTAAGGCAAACTAGAACAAGTCTATTCGGAATAAAAGCCTTGTTCGGAAAATCTGGAACGAAGAACAGATACAGCAGCAAGTAAAACAGGGTACCCGAAATTAACTCAAAATCAACTCCAATACTTAAAAAGGTTTTACCAAACTATCCAATAATCATTAACATACCATAAGGAACAAATCCCACCAATAAAAACACTAAATCAACAACTTTTTAAGATCAAACTTGAATCAAATAAAAACTTAAGAACTTGCAAAAAGAGATGATGAAGAACAAGATTAATGAAAAGATGGAATGGATTGATTAAGGGAAAAGTAACAAGAGTATTGATTAAAGATTACAAGATTAAAAGAAAAAGATGAAAATCACCAAACTCCCTAATGGAGTTGGTGATGAGACGAACAAAAGAACTGGGAAAAAAGGAAAAAATGAAAAAACTCACTTCCTAATGTGTGAAGGGAGTTTCTATTTATACTCCTAGTGGTTGGTTGGTGAGTGGGCTTTCTCCCTTTCTTCTTGTCTTCTCGTCTTTTCAGAAAAGTTGACGTTTTCGATTCTGATTCGGGATTTGTTGTCGATTAAATCCAACTCGTCTTTTAATTTCTTCGTTAAATAGACTCGAGTTTCTTCGACTTATGAAAATCTTCCGTCTTTAGTCCTTTTCTTCGATAAATCTTCGAATAGGCCCAGTGACTTCAAATCTTTTGCATCTCTTGGACAATAGACTTTATCTTCAGTCTTTTTCCTTGATAAAACCCGTGCAATCCCATGTTTTCTTTAATATTCATCCGGTTAGCTCTGAAATCACAATAAACACAAAAACCACGCATAATTCCAAACAAATGATATTAATTACGTGTTTTGGTCTTGTTTTAGCCGTAATTAAGTGGTAAAAGGATGGGTGTTTACACACCTATCAAATCCCCTACACTTAACCATTGCCATGCCCTCATGCAATGCTTAGTGATAAAGCAATTTTACATTTTTCTCATAATTAATCAACCTTGGCCTTATTCAAACTCTACTAAACAATAATTAAAATACGAAGAGAACTTAAAACTTTAAAATAAACAAAAGGATGGAAATAACTTGTAAAGAAATCAAGGACTTACATTAGGGCTTTGGTGTTGCGAAGATTTATCACCCTCAAGTTTCACGTTCCCCAAACTAAGCTTAGAAACGAGATCATTGTTATTATAAGTTAATAAATCAAACACTTACACACATGGCTTAATTAAATGCTTAAACTCCCTTATTCCTAATTGTATCTCTTATATTTTATTTTTGTCTTAGAATGATCATGAAGATGCATTTTTGGACTTATTTCGATAGTTTATTAGGGCTGAAAGCAAAGTGGGACGATTTGATCAATAGTTAGCTAAAGGACAAAATCTCTTAAAACTGCTTCTCGGGATATCAAAAAGTTCATATCTTGGCATAACTTGGTTCACGATTTGAGACCTTTCTCGGGCCGATATTTGGCATGTACTTCGTACTTCAGATCTTCGAGAGACGTTCTTGAGATAATGGTCTTCTCATCATAATAGAATTTCTTCACTTGGAGACTTTTGAGGGGTACTCCAACTTTGTTGACCACGACTTCATGATTATTTCTTCAATCTCTAATTGGGATTTTGAGATACAACGATCCGCCTCCTTTTCGGACTTGGATCTATTTATCCTCATACCTTGTTAGGGTCTTTTCGGATAGACTTCTCCATGATCTTTACGGGAGTTGATTGCTTTTCGTCGTGAGTCTTGATCCTTCATATTGACTTTAGGAATAATGCTTTTCACATCACTTTGGATCTTCAGCAATAAAATTGAATCCTCATGCCTTGTTAGGGCCTTTTCGGACTCGCCAATCTTCGCGCCCCGCTTCATAAGTTATGCCTTGGCTATGAACTCTTATCATTACCGAGCAACTTTTAAACGATCTTGGGCTAGAAGCTAAGTAACTTTTCAAATCGTAAGACCTTACTTATTGCAGATAAATTATTAGCAAGTGATGGGAGAATAGGCGAATAATTACACCAAGTGAGCTTGCGCAAGATTACCGACTTATAATTGACTCTATCATTTCTCGTCCTCCACAATTTAAAATCTCAAATAATGAGACTCGTGGACACTTAGCCTAATAAACCAATTAAGGTCTACATGGTTAAGGATACTAGCTAGAATAAACTTGGATAAGTCTATTCGGGTTGAGTCAAAATAAACGCAACGGGCCTAATATGTCAAAGACTTCTAAACTAGCTACACCACTTTATTAAAATTTTTGACTTTAATGTGGAATATATACATATGAAAGCAACGATAAAAATTTAAAAATTACAACTAAATGGCCAAAGTTAATAAAAAATTTGAAAAATGCTGAAAAATAGGATTTTCTGGTTAATTGAAGGCATTTTCATGGAAAAGTCCACTTAAAACTTCGATAGAAGTCTCCCCTACACTTAAGATAAACATTGTCCTCGATGTTTAAGCATGTGGGAAGAGTCTCCCCTACACTTATGACATTGTGCACGTTGGTTAACTCAAGTTAAGGAAGAGACGACTAAAGTGATCAATTTCAAATGTGAGTATGAAGAAAATTGAATCACGATAGTTGAGAGATAGAACCGGATTGCGGATAACACGGGAGCACGGTTCTTCAAAGTTTCCAAGATTGCAGTAATCCCTGTAAGCACATCACCACACAAACACAAACGACCAAAATAGGTCCTCCCCTACACTTAGGGGGTTAAAGGGATAGATACTCGGGCTGCCTCCCGAGGAGCGCTTGTTTTTGATAACCGAGTCACGAGCCTGACTCGACCCAAAATTAGTTCATGGGGAACGTGGTGAGGGATGGAATCACCTCCTGAGAGGTGTCCTCACCAAAGTACAACTTCACTCGTTGGCCATTCACCTTAAAATTTGGTCCATTAGGTTGAGCGAGCTCGAGAGTACCATATGGAAAAATTTGGGCAATGATGAATGGGCCGGACCAACGAGATTTAAGCTTGCCCGAAAAGATTTTTAACCGAGAGTTAAAAAGTAAGACTTTGTCTCCAACATGGAACTCTCGGTTTTTGATCTTGGAGTCGTGAATGAGCTTAGTTCTTTCCTTATAGATCAAAGAATTTTCATAAGCCTCATTCCGAAGTTCATTCAGCTCATTGAGTTGGATCTTGCGTAGGTCACCGGCTTTGTTTATATCAAAATTATCCCACTTCAAGGCCCAATAGGCCTTGTGCTCCAACTCAATGGGGAGGTGGCACGCTTTCCCGTATACAAGACGATAAGGCGTACAGCCGATCGGAGTCTTGTAAGCAGTACGGAAAGCCCACAAAGCATCATCGAGTTTATCAGCCCATGCGGCACGATGCTCTCCCACGGTCCTTTCAAGAATTCGCTTAAGACCTCGGTTTGATATTTCAGCCTGGCCATTAGTTTGTGGGTGGTAGGCTGTGGAAAGACGATGGTTTACACCGTACTTAGCCATGACTCGAGCAAATTGGTCATTGCAGAAATGAGTCCCACGATCACTAATAATGGCGCGAGGCACACCGAAGCGAGCGAATAGAGCTTTCAAAAAGTTACAAACCACCCTTGCGTCATTAGTAGGCAAAGCTTTGGCTTCAACCCACTTTGAAACGTAGTCAACGGCTACAAGGATGTATTTGTTTCCTTTAGATGAAGGGAATGGCCCCATAAAGTCGATACCCCAAACATCAAAAATTTCACACTCTTGGATGAAATTCTGAGGCATCTCGTCTTTATGTGTGATTTTGCCTTGCTTTTGGCAAACATCACATCGCTTAACCATATTGTGAGCATCACGATATATGGAGGGCCAATAAAATCCCGAATCAAACACTTTCTTTGCGGTGTAGTTGGGACCAAAGTGACCACCGGTGGGTCCTTTGTGGCAAGCATCAAGGATTTCAGACGCTGCCGGTCCATCAACACATCGACGGATAATCAGGTCGGCACATTGTTTGAATAGGTAAGGGTCGTCCCAAAAGTAAGTCTTGATGTCGGTAAAGAACTTCTTCTTTTGCTGGGACGTCAACCCTTCCTTGAGAATTCCACCCGCCAAGTAGTTTGCAAAGTCCGCAAACCACGGGGTTTCATTCGGCTTCGAGTTTATAGACATTAAGGTCTCCAAGGGAAAAGAATCATTGATTTCTTTGGTCGGATGATCCCCTTGGTATGGATCCTCAAGTCTACTAAGATGGTCCGCGGCTAGGTTTTCTGCTCCTTTTTTATCGCGGATGTCGATTTTAAATTCCTGGAGCAGCAAAACCCAGCGAAGAAGTCTTGGTTTGGAATCTTGCTTTGTCAACAAGTACTTCAGCGCGGAATGATCGGTGTACACAATAATGGTAGAAAGGACAAGATAGGGGCGAAACTTTTCAAAAGCATAGACAACAGCTAATAGCTCTTTCTCAGTTGTCGTATAATGCAATTGTGCCCCCGTCATTGTCTTGCTAGCGTAATGGATCGGTTGGAAGTGTTTGTTCACTCTTTGTCCAAGAACCGCTCCAATAGCAAAATCGCTAGCATCGCACATCAATTCAAAGGGCAGCTCCCAATTAGGGGTAACCAAGACGGGTGCCTTAGTTAGCTTATCCTTAAGCGAGTTGAAGGCTTCAAGAAACTCGTTGGAGAAGATAAATGGAGTATCTTTTTCCAAGAGGTGAGTCATCGGGCGAGCGATTTGAGAAAAATCTTTGATGAATCGACGATAGAAGCCCGCATGACCCAAGAAACTTCTCACACCCTTCACGGTTGAAGGTGGAGGCAACTTTGCTATAACATCAACTTTAGCACGGTCAACTTCAAGACCGGCTTTCGAAATCTTATGTCCAAGCACGACGCCTTCTTTTACCATAAAATGGCATTTTTCCCAATTTAGAACAAGGCGAGTGTCTTCGCATCGCTTTAGCATACGTTCTAAATTGGCAAGGCAAGATGAGAAGGAATCCCCGAAGACCGAGAAATCATCCATGAAGACTTCCATGGTTTGTTCAACCATGTCATGGAAGATAGCTAACATGCACCTTTGGAAAGTCCCGGGCGCATTACATAAGCCAAAAGGCATTCTTTTGTAAGCGAAAGTGCCGTAGGGACAGGTGAATGTAGTCTTCTCTTGATCTTGGGGATCGATGGGTATTTGGAAATAACCCGAGAAACCATCCAAAAAGCAGTAATATTCATTACCGGCTAATCGTTCAAGCATTTGGTCCATAAAAGGTAGAGGGAAATGATCTTTTCTCGTGGCATCATTGAGTTTGCGGTAGTCTATACAAACTCTCCACCCAGTAACGAGACGAGTGGGAATTAACTCGTTGTGTTCATTGGGAACAACGGTTATTCCGCCCTTCTTGGGCACACAATGGATTGGACTAACCCATGGGGAATCCGAAATAGGGTAAATCATACCCGCATCAAGAAGTTTGATTACCTCTGTTTTGATGACTTCATGAATTTTTGGATTCACCCTTCGTTGGCTTTGAATAGTGGGCTTGAAGTCGTCCTCCATGAGAATTTTGTGTGTGCAGAAGTGAGGATCAATTCCACGAATATCCGAGATTTTCCAAGCAATAGCCTTCTTATGATTTTTCAACACAGCAACGAGGCGAGACTTCTCTTCATCTTTCAAATCCTTTGCAATAATGACGGGCGACTTCTTGTTGTCGTCAAGGAACACGTACTCGAGATGAGGCGGCAACTCCTTAAGTTCCAAATCCGGAGGATTTTCGACGGGAGGTGTTTTCAAAGGCGTGGCATCGATAGCAATAACCGTGGGAGATGGAGGCGAAGGATTGTCTTCAGTGAGAAGATTGTCAAAGAAACTCATGTCTTCATCCCCCTCGGTGGGAGAATCATTAGTAGCTAAATTCGCATTTCCCATGGTAGCTTCAAGATTGTTCCAGAATAAATCACTATCTCCAAATAGAGACAACGATGAATCAAGAGAGGACACGGTCTCAACAGTGGGAAGAGAGGTAGGAATACTTTTGCAAGCATCATTAAAGTGTTCTTCACAAGCCTCATCAAGAACGTCAATACAATTAACGCTCTCATATGAATAAGGCTGTTTGGACAACTTTCCCATGTTGAAGACTACTTTATCGTCACCCACTCTCATGATAAGCCACCGGCTTCAACATCAATGAGAGTGCGACCGGTCCTAAGGAATGGACGACCAACAATAAGTGGTACACGGGGGTCCATCTCGTAGTCGACGACAACAAAATCAGCAGGAAAGGTGAATTTGTCGACTCCTACAATGACGTCTTCGGCTATCCCCACTGGATAAGCAACCGTACGGTTGGCCAATTCCAAAGTCATTTTAGTGGGGACTAGCTCTGGGAGAGATAATTGCTTCCAAACACTTAGAGGCATGAGATTAATACTGGCACCTAGATCGGCTAGGGCCATGCAATTCTCTACTCCCGGGAAATTGCAAGGGATAAGAAAACGACCCGGATCACCAAGCTTGGTTGGTAATTTCCTTAAGAGCACTACGGAGCAGTTCTCATTAAGTTGGGTGTTGGCAATGTCGAGGAGCTTTTCCTTGTCGCTCAAAAGATCTTTAAACATTTTAGCATATTTGGGCATGTGAGCGAGAGCCTCAGCGAAGGAGATATTGAAATTCAGTTGTTTAAACATTTTAAGAAAGTTAGAAACCTGAATATCATCCTTGCTCTTTTGCTTCTCTTTCCTCAACCTTGAAGGATAAGGTATATTGGAAGAAGAAGAAGGCTTTAGGGGAATAGGGTCACTCACAACCACGGGTGGAGGAGGGGTAGAATGAAGAGGTGGAGAAATTGGGGAAGGAGAAGGAGGAGGAATAGGAGCAGGCGACTCGTTCTCCTTAGTCACAACCACCGGTGGGGGTATAGGAAGCTCGGGTTCCTTGGTACCTTTACCACTTCGAGTGGTGATTGCTTTCATCTCCCCTCTTGGGTTCGCAACGGTGTTACTCGGAAGAGTACCCGAAGAAGAGGGTTGACTACTTTGGAAGAAACTAGCCATCATGTTCCTCAAGTCATTCGTCTGACTATCCAGCGTGTTTCGCATATCGGCTCTCAAATCATTTCCTTGCTTTACCAAATCGGCTTTCAGGTTGAGCACTTCTCTCTGAAGATTTCCCACTATCGCATCGTTAGTCCTCATATAAGTTTCCACTTCTTGGTGAAGAGCGGTGGGTTGGTTGGGAGGAGCATTGTATGCAGGTGGTTGGTAAGCAGGTTGTTGGTAGACTTGATTGTTTCTTAGAGGTGGTTGTTGCTGCTTGTGAGGTGGGATGTATGGTTGTCGAGGTTGTTGTTGTTGTTGAGGAGGGCGATTAAGGTTTTGTTGTTGGTTTGGGTTGGAAGGAGGAAAGCCAGGTGGTGAAAGATAGTTGTTGCTGCGATAGCTAAGCAAGTTACGGTCACCTTGGGGTTTTGCTTGATAAGCGGGTTGTTGGTAGGTGCCATATGCCGCATTCACATTCTCAGCAGGGTAATCTTGGGTGGCAGTACAAGTTGTGTAAGAATGGGGACCACCGCATATCTCACAAGGTTGGCTGACAGCGTTGACTTGTGCGTTCTTAGCGTTGTTGCTGTTGTTGTTGCTGACGGTATGTGTGACAAGCGATTCAAGAAGCGTGGTGATTTTGTCTAATCGCTTGTCGCTGTCATTAGTGCTAGCACTAGCAACATTGGTCCTAACGCTCTTGGTTTGCACACGAGATTTGTTCTCAATGATGTCCCAAGCAGCATTGGAAGTCTTAGCCAATAAATTACCCCCTGAGGCACTATTCAGTGAATCTTGGTCACTCATGCTTAAACCATTGTAAAAAGTATTAATTTGATGTACTTTGGTAAAACCATGTTGTGGGCATTTTCTTAAAAGATCTTTGAAACGATCCCAAGATTCACTGAATGACTCATCGTACTTTTGTTCAAAGTTTATAATCTCATTCCGCAATGCGGTAGTACGAGAGGGTGGAAAAAAGTAATTGATGAACTTTGTTTCCAAATCCGTCCACGAGAGAATACTCTGTGGCGGTTCCTTAGCAAGCCAATGTCGGGCTTGTCCCTCTAAAGAAAAGGGAAAAAGTTGTAACCTTATAACCTCCTGTGGAACCCCATTGAACTTGACCGTGTTGGTGAGTTGTAGAAATCTCTTGATATGGTCATGTGGGTCATCAATGGTTCGTCCCAAGAATGGCTGAGCGGAGACCATCTGGATAAAGCCTGACTTTAACTCGAAATTGTTGGCGGCAATTGGAGGAATGACAATTGGATCCGTATTGCCATCAACATGAGCTTGCAGCAGTTCAATCATTGGGCGATTATCCGGAAGGGGCTCATTGTTGTTGTTATTCATGTTGTTGAAAGGCGGGTTGTTGTTGTTATTATTGTTGTTCGGAGGTGGTATGTTATTGTTGTTTTGGACACCAGCCATGTCTAGGTTATCGAGAGGCTCGGGCTCTTGATAGGACGTGGATCGAGTGCGCATACACCTGCAAAAGAACGAACAAAGAAAAGCAAAGCAAAAATATTTTTGGTTTTTATGGTTTTTTAATTTTTAGGATTTTTGAAAATTTTGTATTTTGTATTTTTTAGTGTTTTTGAAATTTTTTATGAAAAAGAACGTTCACGGGGAACGGATCCCAAAATCCAAATTCTCACAAAAAACTTTTGATCTTAACGAGAGGAGCCGGCAGCGGCGCCATTTGATACACGATTTTTGCTAGGTTCAGAATTCTCGGAATCCTCTCGAATTGATCTCAGTTAAAAGTAGAATGATTTGTTCTTGGTGACAAAAAGTGGATTGGATTTCTATTCTACTAAACAGGTAACTAAAAATGGTAATGAAGTAAACTAAAAACAAACAACAAGTAATAAGCAAAATTGGAAAAATACCCCTATTCGGAAAGATGGCTTATGCGGAAAATTTGCTTCATTCGGAATATTGACGTCATGCGGAATAAGATCTCTATGCGGAATAATTGGGAAAAGTGCTATTCGGAAAATGTTCCGAATAAGGAGACTCAAAATCGGCTGTTCGGAATATTCCGAGTAATGAAACAAAAATATGCTATGCGGAAAATATTCCGAGTAAGGGACAATAAAAACTCTATTCGGAATGTTGGAAAAGTTCCGAATAAGAAAACTGAAAAATGGCAATGCGGAATATCCAAAATATTCCGAGTAATGAAACTAAAACAACCCTATTCGGAATAATGAAATATTCCGAATGATGGAAAATAAATTTCGGCAATTCGGAAAATGAGGCCCAATTCGGAATATGTAGAATATTCCGAATAAAGAAGAAATGAAACCTCCACTCGGAATAATTGAAATATTCCGAGTAAGGCAAACTAGAACAAGTCTATTCGGAATAAAAGCCTTGTTCGGAAAATCTGGAACGAAGAACAGATACAGCAGCAAGTAAAACAGGGTACCCGAAATTAACTCAAAATCAACTCCAATACTTAAAAAGGTTTTACCAAACTATCCAATAATCATTAACATACCATAAGGAACAAATCCCACCAATAAAAACACTAAATCAACAACTTTTTAAGATCAAACTTGAATCAAATAAAAACTTAAGAACTTGCAAAAATAGATGATGAAGAACAAGATTAATGAAAAGATGGAATGGATTGATTAAGGGAAAAGTAACAAGAGTATTGATTAAAGATTACAAGATTAAAAGAAAAAGATGGAAATCACCAAACTCCCTAATGGAGTTGGTGATGAGACGAACAAAAGAACTGGGAAAAAAGGAAAAAATGAAAAAACTCACTTCCTAATGTGTGAAGGGAGTTTCTATTTATACTCCTAGTGGTTGGTTGGTGAGTGGGCTTTCTCCCTTTCTTCTTGTCTTCTCGTCTTTTCAGAAAAGTTGACGTTTTCGATTCTGATTCGGGATTTGTTGTCGATTAAATCCAACTCGTCTTTTAATTTCTTCGTTAAATAGACTCGAGTTTCTTCGACTTATGAAAATCTTCCGTCTTTAGTCCTTTTCTTCGATAAATCTTCGAATAGGCCCAGTGACTTCAAATCTTTTGCATCTCTTGGACAATAGACTTTATCTTCAGTCTTTTTCCTTGATAAAACCCGTGCAATCCCATGTTTTCTTTAATATTCATCCGGTTAGCTCTGAAATCACAATAAACATAAAAACCACGCATAATTCCAAACAAATGATATTAATTACGTGTTTTGGTCTTGTTTTAGCCGTAATTAAGTGGTAAAAGGATGGGTGTTTACACACCTATCAATACTCCTTTTATCTTCTCCACAGAGTGCCTTGAAGCCTTCAACTCGCTTAAGGATAAGCTAACTAAGGCACCCGTCTTGGTTACCCCTAATTGGGAGCTTCCCTTTGAGTTGATGTGCGATGCTAGCGATTTTGCTATTGGAGCGGTTCTTGGACAAAGAGTGAACAAACACTTCCAACCGATCCATTACGCTAGCAAGACAATGACTGGGGCACAATTGCATTATACGACAACCGAAAAAGAGCTTTTAGCTGTTGTCTATGCTTTTGAAAAATTCCGCCCCTATCTTGTCCTTTCTACCACTATTGTGTACACCGATCATTCCGCGCTGAAGTACTTGTTGACAAAGCAAGATTCCAAACCAAGACTTCTTCGCTGGGTTTTGCTGCTCCAGGAATTTAAAATCGAAATTCGCGATAAAAAAGGAGCTGAAAACTTAGCCGCGGATCATCTCAGCAGACTTGAGGATCCTTACCAAGGGGATCATCCGACCAAAGAAATCAATGATTCGTTTCCCTTGGAGACCTTAATGTCTATAAACTCGAAGCTGAATGAAACCCCGTGGTTTGCGGACTTTGCAAACTACTTGGCGGGTGGAATTCTCAAGGAAGGGTTGACGTCCCAACAAAAGAAAAAGTTCTTCACCGACATTAAGACTTACTTTTGGGACGACCCTTACCTATTCAAACAATGTGCTGACCTGATTATTCGCCGATGTGTTGATGGACCGGCAGCGTCGGAAATCCTTGATGCTTGCCACAAAGGACCCACCGGTGGTCACTTTGGTCCCAACTACACCGCTAAAAAAGTGTTTGATTCGGGATTTTATTGGCCCTCCATATATCGTGATGCTCACAATATGGTTAAGCGATGTGATGTTTGCCAAAAGCAAGGCAAAATCACACATAAAGACGAGATGCCTCAGAATTTCATTCAAGAGTGTGAAATTTTTGATGTTTGGGGTATCGACTTTATGGGGCCATTCCCTTCTTCTAAAGGAAACAAATACATCCTTGTAGCCGTTGACTACGTCTCCAAATGGGTTGAAGCCAAAGCTTTACCCACTAATGACGCAAGGGTGGTTTGTAACTTTTTGAAAGCTCTTTTCGCTAGATTCGGTGTGCCTCGCGCCATTATTAGTGATCGTGGGACTCATTTCTGCAATGACCAATTTGCTAGAGTCATGGCTAAGTACGGTGTAAATCATCGTCTTTCCACAGCCTACCACCCACAAACTAATGGCCAGGCTGAAATATCCAACCGAGGACTGAAGCGAATTCTTGAAAGGACCGTGGGAGAGCATCGTGCCTCATGGGCTGATAAACTTGATGATGCTTTGTGGGCTTTCCGTACTGCTTACAAGACCCCAATCGGCTGTACGCCTTATCGTCTTGTGTACGGGAAAGCGTGCCACCTCCCCATTGAGTTGGAGCACAAGGCTTATTGGGCCTTGAAGTGGGCTAATTTTGATATAAACAAACCCGGTGACCTACGCAAGATCCAACTCAATGAGCTAAATGAACTCCGTAATGAGGCTTATGAAAATTCTTTGATCTATAAGGAAAGAACTAAGCTCATTCACGACTCCAAGATCAAAAACCGAGAGTTCCATGTTGGAGACAAAGTTTTACTTTTTAACTCTCGGTTGAAAATCTTCTCGGGAAAGCTCAAATCTCGTTGGTCCGGCCCATTCACCATTGCCCAAATTTTTCCATATGGTACTCTCGAGCTCGCTCAACCTGATGGACCAAATTTTAAGGTGAATGGCCAACGAGTGAAGTTGTACTTCGGTGAGGACACCTCTCAGGAGGTGATTCCATCCCTCACCACGTTCCCCATGAACTAATTCTGGGTCGAGTCAGGCTCGTGACTCGGTTATCAAAAACAAGCGCTCCTCGGGAGGCAGCCCGAGTTTCTATCCTTTTATGTTTTAATCCCCTAAGTGTAGGGGGACTTCTATACGTGTTTGTCTTTTTGTGGTGTGATTACAGGGATAAGTGCACTCTTGGAAACTTTGAAGAACCGTGCTCCCGTGTTATCCGAAATCCGGTTCTATCTCTCAACTATCGTGATTCAATTTTCTTCATACTCACATTTGAAATTGATCACTTTAGTCGTCTCTTCCTTAACTTGAGTTAACCAACGTGCACAATGTCATAAGTGTAGGGGAGATTTTTCCCACATGCTTAAACATTGAGGACAATGTTTATCTTAAGTGTAGGGGGACTTCTATCGAAGTTTTAAGTGGACTTTTCCATGAAAATGCCTTCAATTAACCGGAAAATCCTATTTTTCAACATTTTTCAAATTTTTTATTAACTTTGGCCATTTAGTTGTAATTTTTAAATTTTTATCGTTGCTTTCATATGTATATATCCCGCAATAAAGTCAAAAATATTAATAAAGTGGTGTAGCTAGTTTAGAAGTCTTTGACATATTAGGCCCGTTGCATTTATTTTGACTCAACCCGAATAGACTTATCTAAGTTTATTCTAGCTAGTATCCTTAACCATGTAGACCTTAATTGGTTTATTAGGCTAAGTGTCCACGAGTCTCATTACTTGAGATTTTAAATTGTGGAGGACGAGAAATGATAGAGTCAATTATAAGTCGGTATTCTTACGCAAGCTCACTTGGTGTAATTATTTGCCTATTCTCCCATCACTTGCTAATAATTTATCTGCAATAAGTAAGGTCGTACGATTTGAAAAGTTACTTAGCTTCTAGCCCAAGATCGTTTAAAAGTTGCTCGGTAATGATAAGAGTTCATAGCCAAGGCATAACTTATGAAGCGGGGCGCGAAGATTGGCGAGTCCGAAAAGGCCCTAACAAGGCATGAGGATTCAATTTTATTGCTGAAGATCCAAAGTGATGTGAAAAGCATTATTCCTAAAGTCAATATGAAGGATCAAGACTCACGACGAAAAGCAATCAACTCCCATAAAGATCATGGAGAAGTCTATCTGAAAAGACCCAAACAAGGTATGAGGATAAATAGATCCAAGTCCGAAAAGGAGGCGGATCGTTGTATCTCAAAATCCCAATTAGAGATTGAAGAAATAATCATGAAGTCGTGGTCAACAAAGTTGGAGTACCCCTCAAAAGTCTCCAAGTGAAGAAACTCTATTATGATGAGAAGACCATTATCCCAAGAACGTCTCTCGAAGATATGAAGTATGAAGTACATGCCAAATATCGGCCCGAGAAAGGTCTCAAATCGTGAACCAAGTTATGCCAAGATATGAACTTTTTGATATCCCGAGAAGCAGTTTTAAGAGATTTTGTCCTTTAGCTAACTATTGATCAAATCGTCCTACTTTGCTTTCAGCCCTAATAAACTATCGAAATAAGTCCAAAAAATGCATCTTCATGATCATTCTAAGACAAAAATAAAATATAAGAGATACACCTAGGAATAAGGGAGTTTAAGCATTTAATTAAGCCATGTGTGTAAGTGTTTGAATTGCTAACTTATAATAACAATGATCTCGTTTTTAAGCTTAGTTTGGGGAACGTGAAACTTGAGGGTGATAAGTCTTCGCATCACAAAAGCCCTAATGTAAGTCATTGATTTCTTTGCAAGTTATTTCCATGTAGCTATTTTCAAGTGAAAATGGTTTTCTATCCCTTTGTTACCTTTGAAGTTTTATTTCTTTAATTTTTGTTTAGTAGAATTTAAATAAGGCCAAGGTTGATTAATTATGAGAAAAGTGTAAAATTGTTTTATCACTAAGCATTGCATGAGGGCATGGCAATGGTTAAGTGTAGGGGATTTGATAGGTGTGTAAACACCCATCCTTTTACCACTTAATTCGGGCTAAAACGAGACCAAAACACGTATTTAATATCATTTGTTTGGAATTATGCGTGGTTTTTGTGTTTGTTGTGTTTTCAGATTCAACCGGATGAATATTGAAGAAAACATGGGATTGCACGGGTTTTACTGAAGAAAAAGACTCGAGATAAAATCTATTGTCCAAGAGATGCAAAAGATTTGAAGTCACTGGGCCTATTCGAAGATTTATCGAAGAAAAGGACCAAAGATGGAAGATTTATATAAGTCGAAGAAACTCAAGTCTATTAAACGAAGAAATTAAAAGACGAGTTGAATTTAATCGACGACAAATCCCGAATCAGAATCGAAAACGGAAACTTTTCTGAAAAGACGAAAAGACAAGAAGAACGGGAGAAAGCCCACTCACCAACCAAAAGACAAGGCTATAAATAGCCCTCCCCTCACACATTTAGACGAGTCTTTTTTAGTTTTCTTCTTCCCCACTTTTTTCTCTCGGTTCCGTTTCACCACCATCACCATTAGGGTGATTGGTGATTTTAATCTTTAATTTTCTCATCTTGTAATTTTAATCTTTGATTTATCTTGTCAAAACATTAATCATTCAATACTAAGTTCTTGTTTAATCTTTCAATTTTATCTTGTTCATCATCATCTTTATCTTCAAGTTTTTAAGTTTTTATTTTCTTGATTTGATCTTCAAAAGTTGTTGGGATTTGTGTTTTTGTTGATGGGATTAGTAGTTTATGGTTAGTAGATGCTTTGTGATTGATTTATTTAAGTTTTTGGTGAAAAACTTGGTGATTTTTGGATCAAAATCGTGTTTCCTTGTTCTTCGGTACTGTTACTGTGTCTGGGTTTCCAAAACTTCCGAATCAAGCAAAAGTTCCGCATGAAGCTTGAACTTCCGAATCAAGCAAAAGTTCCGAATGAGTTTGTCTATTAAAAGTTCCGAACCAGTTTTCTTAAAAACTTCCGAACAAAGCTAAAGTTCCGAACCAAAGCATAACTTCCGAACCAATCCATAAGTTCCGAACCGATTTTTATCTTCCGAACCAAGGCAAAAGTTCCGAACCGATTTTCAGACTTCCGAACCAAAGACTTCCGAACCAGTAAGTTCCGAATCAAGGGGCTTCATTCGGAAGTCCAAAACTTCTGAATCAGTAAGTTCCGGATGAGTGTAAAACTTCCGAATCAGTAACTTCCGAATGAGTCTACAACTTCCGAATGAAGGCAAAGTTCCGGATGAGTACTAAAACTCCCGAATCAATCCCTTTGTCAAAACTTCCGAATGAAGGTTAAAACTTCCGAATCAATTTCTTGTTAGTGTTTCTGTTTTACTGTTTGTCTGTTCTTTACTTTTCATACTTCAACTTTAACTTTAAGTTTAATTTTACTCTTAATTTCAATTTTAATTCAAGTCTTTGTTAAATTGTCATTAAAGTAACTATCTTTGGTCTAAATTGTCATTTCCACTTTTCATTAGATTAGAAAACCAAACCCTTTTATTTAGTAACCAAGAACAATCATTCCACTAAAGAGACCGAGATCAATTCGAGAGGATTCCGAGAATTAGAACCCACGTAAAACCCGTATATCAATATATCAAGGGGAGCGTGTGTTTCTTGTTAGGATCGCATTATTGTTAACTGTGTGTTTTATTAAAACACACAGAGCTCTCTCTCTCTCCATTGTTGATCTCAAAACCCTAGTTTGATCTTGTTTTATTTTATTGTTGATTGTAAGACTATTATCATGTAAGATAATAGAGCTACACGTGTTTATCACTGGTAGCTTTAGTTTTTCTGTTTACTTTGTCTTTTTAATCTTTATTAATAAAAGGTTTTGGTGTTTGAGGTGCTTCTGATCATGTTTTTCTACACTCATCAAGTTGGACAAATCTGTGTGTGGCTTCTAGTGCCAACTATTCCCTTATTTAGATTATATCTTTATGTAAAATACAAAATCTAACAAGTATGTCATAAATCACTTGTTTGTAAGCAGAAAAATAGGCAAATAAGTTACTAAATTTTACTTAAATGTTCACTTAAGTTACTAAAGTATTTTTGGTTACAAATCAGTTACTTATGTTTGGTTTACATGTTATATAAGTTACTCTTTTTGTTGCAACCTTTTGTTACCGGTAATTAAATAACGTGGCATATAATATTAATGGGTTAATACACACAAATGTTACCAAAGTTTGCCAAAATGTTCACGTACGTTACTAAAGTTTTTTTCGTTACAAATGGGTTATTAAAGTTAAGGTAACAGGTTAAATAAGTTACCCTGTATGTTTTAACCATTGGTACTACGTAAGTGCCGACGTGGAATTACTTAATTTTTATTTGTTTAAAGAGTAAATTATCTTTTATTTTTAAATTATGAATATACTAATAACGCATGATTCAAGAAAAATTACCGTAGCAAACCATATGCTCCTAACCTATCTTCAAGTTCTTTCATTTTACTTTTTTCACTAAGAAATGATGAACAACTATCTCAATTGGGTTGATAGCTGAAGAAGGGTGAGTGTGGATCGGTTACGATGGCCGAAAGTTGTGGTGGCTGAGGAGAGTGACATCAATCTTTTTTCGATGGTAGCGTTTTTTTATTTAGATCCGGTGGTGGTGGTCGTTGTGCTGGTGAACGAACATTGAGTACATTGAGGAGTCAACAACATTCTTGTCTGAGGTGGGACCCACAAAGTGTTGACTTATCCATAACAACAGGTTGCCTATCTTCGGAGTAACCTAATGCTAATTGTAATTTTAAAAACTTCAACAACTCATCTAATTAATCCGTATACGTTAGTAACTTTTTTATAACTAAAAATACTTTATTAATTTAGATAAACATTTAAGCAAAATTTAGTAACTTATTTGTCTATTTTCCTTTTATAAGCTTTACCCAAAAATCACTTGTTTGTATTTTAGTTAGGAACCCAAATTTAGTTAGGAACCCATCTTCTCATGTACATTTAATCACTAAAACCTCATATAAATTTGTGAATTTGAAAAAGGTTATGGAATTTTAGTAACTTCAACCATTAACATGTCTAGAAACTAGATGAACGTCTTTTTGTAACTCACTTGGTAACCTGCTCAATCATATATGTAGATTCAGCCCAGATTACAAGTGTATAGATAAATTTGAAAAGGTTTGAAAAGTGTATATTTTAAATAATTTTCTGTAAATATAACATGTCAGCTAAATTCAACATGTTGGCGTTCTTTTTTGTTTAACCTCAATTATTGGAAATAAAAAAGAAAAAAAGGTCAGAGTTGCAAGCATGAACAAGTGTTCCTATGCATACACTTGTCGTGTCGTATGTGATCACTTGGCTTTTTGGCCTCATGAATGGTTGTTCCCTTATTTTTTATCTTTCCTGTGGGATGCAACAAATAGATTTCAACTTATTTTCTTTTAAGAAATGTACGTAAGTTAAATAAATAAGTATGTGCATGCATCAGCAATGAGACTCGGCTAAACATTTATCCATTTGATCAAGGTTTATATATTTAATTTGTTAGGAGGATCACTACTGATAGAATATTAGTAGTAAAATTTAAATATATAACTAAAACATTTATATGTATTTTGTAATATAGATTAAAATTAGATTAGAACTATGAAGTATTAATTAGGATTAGATTTGAACTATGATTTCTTAAAAAAAAAAAAGTTTAACTATGAAGTATTAAGCTTACATAACTATCATTTGTTACAGCTTATTTCATTCTGCTAAAAATCTAATTAAAAAAAAGTTACAATATCAATCAGTTTTATGTAGCATTGACATCGGATCAGCTCCCTTATGGAAGTGTATCATATGTTGAATATTATAAATGAAAATCGATGTTGCCGGCACGTATTTATTAACAGGGACGAAGCCAGCATAAAATATTACCGGGTGCACAAATTTTTGAATCGTAATATAACATATGTAAAAAAACGAATTAAAACGAATGGTAGAAACACGTCTTGATTGACAGGGTGCATTTAAGATGTATTTAGAAAAAATCAATGTTTTCTTCACAAATTAACAATACACAGAAAAAATTCATAAGGGTCACGGGCACCCGCAGGAACCCCTAACTCCGTCCCTGTTTGTTAACCTATCAAAAAGTACTTTGATCACTTGTAAAGTGATTATCAGTTTTTATAGATAATTGCTTATATATTTAGTATGTGGTCTCTCATTTGTTGCACATCGACATCATGTCTTATTATAAGAAAATTGTTATCGTCTTTCATTTACATTACAGTAACGTGTTTTGTTCGTTTTTGTTAGGTATTCTACAATAAGATTTGAATATTATGAAAATCTACTATATATAAAACAAGGTGCTTAAAAATATATCTTCTTTCTAAAATTCTAGAAAAATAACACCTGGATATTCATCTTTAATCAATAAAATTTGAATATTATGAAAATTTTTAAATAAATAAAAACAAGTGAAAATAAAACTTTTGAAGATGAAGATTGTACCTAAAATCGAACACTGCTGTACTCGGTAATAAAAAGAACAAACGGATTCGTGAGCCTCGTTTGTTGGGCGGTGGAGATATAAATTAAGTTATTGTTAGCCTTTGACTTGGATATATATTACAGTATCATACAAAATAATACGAGTAGTTCAATCAAAATTTGGGGGATCATTTCTATCTTCATTTTATTTGTGTATTATTAGTTGCAAATATGAAGGAACTTTGAAATCGATAGGCATTTTTAGTAAGCAGCAATCACTCGATTTGCTTGTGGTTGGGGATTGATAATCACAAAAACGCTTTCAAGAACTAATCTCATGGAATAATTTGATAGTATATATCAATAATAATCGGAAGAATGCTTTGTTTTTTTGAAAGGCAATTTGTTTCTAAACCAAGATAACACTACAAACAATAACTGGGTGAACCCTAATCGTTTTGATGTACAAATCCAAATAGCCAAGTAGGTGACGGGGATATTTGGTAACCTGGCAATTAACACGGTACTGGTATCAATCATGTATCGAATTTGTTGTATCAAGTTTTTCTCAAAAATAAATTAATGATAACGGTATCGTATTGAACGGGATTCGGATATCGGTACCGGTACGGTTATCGGTATCAATACCGAGAAATCGGGTTTTGCCGTTTATTTTCGGTATTTTCCCGATTTGATACCTGTTCCGTATCACATTAGAGGTATCGAATTTTTTTCTCACCTTTTTCGTAGTCTCGGTACCGTACCGAACGAGATTCGGATACCGGAAGTCGATACGGTTTCGGTTCGGTTCCGAGATTCGGGTCGAAATTCTCATCCCTACGATAAAGCATACTACTTATTAAAAGAAAACCACTTCTATTAATAAAAATGTTAAAAAATCAACTTATATGTAGTAATGCAAAATGTATAACTATATAATTATAAATCTATTAAAACTTAAAAAAATTTAATTTAATACTCATATTAAAACTAATTAATACCTAATAATTAATACACATTTAAAAATTAAAATAATTAACACTAATTTGTATATAACTAATACACTCATTAATTAAAAATACAATTATATACGCACATTATACAACTGTTAAAATCATATATACAAAATCGCACATACGTTTTTTTTACCTAAAATGCTGGTGTACATAGTTTTAAAAATCGAAGCGGACCAACGGGTTCAACTGGAAACCGAAGTCACAATTGATTCGACTAACAAGATGCCGTCAGAATACGAACCAAAGAAGCCCCGTCAAATCCCATGAAAACAACCCCATTACAAAAATACGTACTATTTTTTTTACATCATATAAATATGTATTATTACAAGCTTTTGTTAGAAACATTTACAATGTAAAAACTTATAAATTCATTTATGTATTAGTTGAGTAGCAATACACATTAAATGACAGAATGAATACAAATTAGTAGCAACATGTACAAATAATTATCGATACAAAATATAATTTCTTACATACAATTATTCAAATCTTTCACTAATGTAAGTTTAATATTAAATTTATGTTTGATTTTGAACCATTCAATTTTTATAAATTTTTATATTTAAAAACATATATTGTCTATGTATTGTATTTTTATTTCAATTTAGTGAAATATTAATCATTTTTCTAATTAATTTGGATTAAATCGTACATATCAAAATAGAAGGATTTTAAAGTTATTATAAAAATATAAAAAGTGTAAACATATAAACTTCAAAGATTTTCTATATTTACAGGTTAGATAATATTATGAAGAATGTTACAAATATTAGCAAATACATTTCACGATTAATCAATAATCATCACAATTGCGTAATATAATTTTCATATAAAGTGGTTTATTATTCCTTAAATTTATTCCAACTTAAAGCTATTATTATTATTTGTAAAGTTATTGTGAAAAAGATATATACTCATAAAATATTACGCTCGCAAAATTTTAGTTTCAAAATATCAGCAGCTGCAACGCCTGGATACTCTACTAGTTAGGTTAATTTGATTTCACTCCCTCTAGAAATGATACGCTAAATGGGGCTATTCGATTTTACCACCTCTCAAAACAATTAGTAGGAACGTTTTTTACTTGCCGATAATTATTGTGAATGATGGCGGATAACATAGACACAACTCACTGAATCTAAAACCATATATCTAATATTGAGACAAAGCATAAGTAAACATAAACCCACCACAGTAGCAAAGCACTAACTGATCAACTCTTTAAGAGCGGATACACGAGCAACTAACGGACCAGCTTCCTCAGCCCGGATCCGCAAGCAACTACCGGATCTACTCCCCGAGAACGCATTCGCAAACCAACATTAACATATAAGAACAAAGGTCTTTAACCGACCAAGACCCACTCCGAACACTATTTGAAATATTAGAAAAATCTAGTAATATGCTCACCTATAAAATGTAAACTTTAACACTCCTACAAGATATGATTATCTCACACATCTCAATACACGCGAATATATTTGATAACATGAGGTCTTACTCTTACATCAGAGTGTAATTGTAAGTCCATCCTCACCATAAAACTAACTGTTTACTTTTATTTGTGCAAAAAATTACCATTATCATTTCTTTTTAGTGTAAAATCTAACCCAAGCTAACATACATGAACCCATCTGCAAGAAGTTCAGGTCTAACCAACTCTTAAGGCCTGTTTGTTTAGTTTTTTTTATTAAGTCCTATAAAATTAAAATATCTGTAAAAATATATGTTATCTGTTTGTAGACGGATTTATAACTATTTGTTTTGTGTGCTGAATATAGAGTCTGAATCAGAGAAGTTTACTATTTTGTCCTTTTAAATCAGTTAAGTAAGGGAGTTAGAGGGCAAATATATAAAATAAAGATAATAAGTCATGACTTAATACAGAAAGCACCTTCCTGCTGGCTTTTTCCAAAAAGTTGTTAGTTTATTTTAAGCACAAAACAAACAAATTACTTATAATTTAATCCATATTCTCATTTTTTAATTAAAACTGTTTAAGTTCTTATCAAATACTACCTTAGAGTCATATTATGTGCCAAGAGTGAATGAGTTAAGTGTCATGTTATATTTTATCTGATCCTTTTTGGTCATTCGAACAGAAAACTCATGTTGTTTCTTCGAGGGAGCCAAAGGATAATTGAGATATAATAATCTGTGCTTAAATCCCTTTTTAGTGATGGTATATATTATCCTAAAACCTGTTTAAGAGAAAAATAAATCATTAGATAGGGCCCAAAAAAGAAAAATAAAAAAATAAAGAGATACTCAACACAAGGGAGTTATTGACATTTCAGTCTAATATTTTTTTAACGGCACTTTGGTGCATCGGAGTATCTTGCGTGCCACCGAGACACCAAGTCTCTCAACCCTAGTTCGAATCATCTTACGAAGAGAATATCAACCTCATGTTAACCATCCAGTTTCCTATTAAGGGGCTTTAAGGCATTGCGATGGGATTCAAACTCGGCTGTCAATTCTAGGAAAATCCCCCATATGAAGAATGACAAAAATCGAACCCTGACCTTCCCCACATAAAGACTATAACCAAATCCATCCATTCAGACTTCATTTGCCATTTAAATCTAATATTAGGCAAAGATTCAATTGATGCGTGGACCAAATTCAGTCCAACTAACTATATGACTCATAGAGGTAGGTCTTATTTGCGAACCAATATACTATTGGGTGTATAATTTCTTGGGATCACGTGTCCGTTGACTTAATTTTCATCAAAAATGTCTTTCCTTTAACGAGGTTTTTTCTTTTTCCGTTTCTCTCTTTACAGTGTTATGATTTTCTAATAAAATATATACTATTGGTTTTTAATTCTCAAAATCATGATGTTTGAGGATGAGGAAAAACGTTAATGTATTTAGTATCTGAAGTCTTCTTCAATTTATGATCTTTGAGGATGAGGAAAAACTAAAAGAAAAGGAAAGATCTATATAAATTTTGCTATATTAATGTATGCAGTATCTCAATTATTCTTCAATTATATTTCAGGCATTTTTAATACTAGTAAATTTATATTTGATAAACCACGTTTTTGTTTCTGTTTAATAGACATTATAGATATGAACCATGTATAATTAAATAAGTTTTTTTTAGTAAATTCATTTTTTTTTAAAAGATGTTAGTAAGTCTTATGTCTCCGCTTATTACATAAACAAATTCTTCAAATAAAAATAACATAAAGAAACTAGACCACAACTTCCCGATCTTCAAACATTGCATCATTATCTTCAAACTCGACCAGGTTGATCTAGTGAGTCAACCAGGTTGACCTGATGAACGAACATTTGATTCAGTGACTCAATAAGGTTGACTTAGTGACTCGACCAGGTTGATCTGATGTTCGAACACTTAACCCGATGACTCGACCAGGTTGACCCTGTGATCAAACCCTGAACCCGATAATTTGATCGGATTAACTCGATGGTCAAACCCGTAACCTGTGGTTATATATTCAGACATCATTAATTAGTATAATATATTTCCTTTTTATACAATGTTGAACATTTTCAACATTTCAAAAATTATATACATCCTTTTTATTACCTTTATGTTTTTTTCTTTCTAGTTAACTACTCTAATCTAAACTTTTGTGATTTTTTCGTTCAAACTATAGAGGAGTATTGATGAGTAAATAAAGCACATGTCTAATTTATAAATTTAGGGTGTTAAGATTTCACCATTATTAATAATAATCATTAACAAGATTATATTGGTTTTATCATTGTCTAACAAGCCCTACATATTTCAACGATTTTTTAGAAACCAAATTCAGATCATGAATCTCATCAAACCATTTAGCTAAAAAAATCTAATCAAACCATTAGGTAAAAGCTTTGATTTTCTCTACAAGTGTGTTTTTGTACGACGTCTTTAAATAAAAACATGTATGGTCTCTAAACTACAAAACCCACCTCGTTTGAATCACCATTTAAGTTAGAGCTTATTCTAATACAATGGTTTGTGAAGTTCTATTGCGTGTTGTGTAACTGAATTGCGAATAATGAAGATAAGGAAAGTGTTTAAAGAGTATAAATGTTACACATGTAGTC
Source organism: Glebionis coronaria (assembly GCA_025667525.1). Taxonomy (NCBI): domain Eukaryota; kingdom Viridiplantae; phylum Streptophyta; class Magnoliopsida; order Asterales; family Asteraceae; genus Glebionis; species Glebionis coronaria. The sequence continues at coordinate 179,226,695 of CM046877.1, forward strand.
CCTACAATTATAAAGATAATAAAGTCAGTCCCATAGCTTTCACACTCTCCTCAAGTTGAGAGCAAATTGTATAAGACACTCACACTTGTTCAGAAGCTTGTTATGTTGTTCTACAGTGACCACCTTTGTAAAAACATCATCCAACTTAGACTTAGTGTTGACATAAGGGGATTTGATAAGACCAGGCTTCATTTGATCTTAATAAAGTGACAGTCCACTTCTATGTGTTTAGTTCTGGCATAGAATATGATAGTTGTAAATTCACACTCGTTTAGGAAAACGAGGTAAAAGCGATAAGTATTAAGCGTACGTTTAGGAAAACGTACACACTTATGACCCAAAGTGGGGATCGTTCTCAAGGAGGCTTGGTGTGTGTGTAATGAAATGATTAACTTTGTGATTATATTGTTATGAGAAAAAGTAAAATAGAAATGGGGTGAGAAGAGAATGACGGTTACGAAGACGGATCGAGCTAAGACGAAAAGGCGTTCACGTAAAACCGTAAAAAGTTACAAATTAAAAATTTTAAACCTAAAAATTAATTAAAAGCTAAAAGTAGTCTAAAATAATATAAATAAGAATAAAAATCCAATAAAAATATTTTAAAACCTTTTATTAATTAAATATTCAATTTTAAATGCTAATTAAAGCCCTAAAATTAAATATAATTAATCAAAATGTCCAAAATATTATTTTATTGAACAAATAACTTACTTATATTATCTAAAGACTAAAAAGTATTTTTTCTAAATTTTAAAAACTATTTTTCTATTTTTAAAACCCTTAAAACTATTTTTAAGCTAAAATAATTGTAGAAAATAATAAAATAATGCTAAAAATAAGTTGACAATTTTGAAAATCCTAAATTACTCTAATGAACAGTAGAAAAATGAAAAAGTTTGAAAAATATAAAATTTTACACTAAAGGACAAAAACAGTTTGAATAAAACCCTAATTAAACTAATTTAATTCCAAAAAATAAATAAAAGGTGAACAGTAAAAACTTTTTATACTAAAAATCTTAAAATGGTTTTCTAAGTCTAATAAAACTTTTAAATCTGAAAAATAATCATTTTTGTCACTAAATGCCAAAAATCAGAAATTAAAAAGTAATTAAAATAGCTATATAATGTAAAAAATACTAAATGAACAGTAATAAAAAATTTAATTAAACAGAAAAATCAAAAATAAAATTAGAAAAATAATGAAACTAATTTTAAGTCCTAATTCTAATTTTCAAGCACTAAATACAAAATAACAATGTTTCTGATAGTGACACTTGACAGGTTTTGTCCTTTTGTATAGCAGTACTAACCCATACACTAGCAGGGGTAACTTTTTTCCCACTGCTAGTGTAAAACTCAGGTCTGGTGGATGATTAAGCTTAGGAAAGCTTTTGATTGGGTTTTTTTTGGAAACAAGGGCACTCCCACAACCAGTTGGGTTGTGGGAAGTCAATCAAACAAGAAAAATCACAAGTCCTTCACACAAATCAACCACAAATAGCCAAGAAAGTTACTGATTAAGCAAGTAATGTTTCTGATGAACAGTAACAATAGATTACATGCACAAAAATGAATTTCAAAAGCTTAAAGCTTACACACAAATCCACCAAATGATATACAAGTGATACACAATCCTATATGAGCCTATGATTTAACAATGAACAAGCTTTGAAGGTCAAAATCACACAAGACAAGTAGAACAAGGGATAGACTGTTTTATGTGCTATTTTCCAAAATTTTAAGCATGCAAATGTGTTTAAACTTCACCAAACAGAAACCCAAACTAACATATAACCTAAAACTAACCTAAGGAGTGTATTTAACCAGGTTTTAAGCAAGCTTGATGTCAATAAACTCAACTTAAGCCTTAATCCAAACACCCCTTAAAATTCAGAAAACCAATTTTTTCAAACCAAATTCAAACAAATTCAAACCAAATTGATCCTAATCAATCTAAACATGCATAACAACCCTCAACAAACATGAACAAACAGAAAAATCAACATTTGAACACTTTTCATATATTTTCACCAAATCATATAAATCACCAAAGTTGAAACTGAAAACAAGGAATTTACCTTGTGGGACCCACATCCAGGTCCCACAATGGCTGCATAGCCGTCTCCTTCAGGCTGGGGCCTGAGCAGATCCTTGGACAAACAATCAAGAGCTCAAAGGGTTGCCTGCTAAGAACAAGTGAACACAATATACCAATAATCTGATTTTTTTTTTTCTTTTTTTAAATCTTTTTCACAAAACAGTAAACCTTATAACCAATGAATACGTTTTAGAAAACAAGTATAAACTCAGAAATCCAGGAATCCAATTCCACTTTCACTTCCTTGAACCTTGGATTTCTGAAAATAGCTAAACCTTTTTGAAACCTTTCTTGAAAACTCAAACACAAAATGTTTGCAAAATATTAATGGAACTCAGATTCTACTCAAACATATACCAACTTTTAAAAATAATAAAAGGAATTACAGTTTTTCACAAAAATACCAACTTTATAAATTTTGAAAGGGATTACAATTTTTTGAGAGAAATCTGGAACAAAGATACTTGTGACATGCCACAAGTATTTATACAACTGAATAGAATAAACTAGAAGCTAAAACCCTAATGGGTGAATTTCCTAACATGCCCTTGGTCTTGACTTGGAATCTTGGTCAAAAAATCGTCCATGTGATTTCTGAAAAGTTCTTGTGATGTCCAGCTGTATATGTTTGATCATGGACGTTAAAATGGTCTTGGGGACCAAGTAATACAATCCTGGGCGTTTATCTTGTCCCTTTGTTGGGTTTGGGAAGAAAGGGACGTGAATGGGGAATCTCATGGGGGGTCCAGGGTGAGTGTGTGAGTGTGTTGGGGTGTGGGATAGGTAGTGGGTGAGGTTAATCAAGGATCTGGAGCAGCTTAACAAAAACCCCTTTGGATTAAAGTTAATTAGACCTGGTAATTTTTAGGGTTTAAGGGGTGTGAAGAGAGGGATTTGATCTGATTTGGGGGTAATCACGTTTAAAAACATGTTTTGGTGGGAAGTAATTAAATAACCAGTTTAATTAGTTATTTAAGTTTAGTGGAAGGTGACGTGTGGGAGGGGTGTGAGGTGGAGGGCTGTGAGTGGTGGGGTGGAGTGATGTGGAAAGATGATTGGTGGTGGTGAGTTTATGTGTCTGGCAATTTTAGTCCCCCAAAGCTCCAATTGTCTTCACTTTGTTTTAAACAGCATAAACTTCTTTTTCCTTTGTAAATAAGTTTCATCCAATTGTCACTTTTGGCACATCTTTGCAAAAAAGTTATAACAAGGACTTTAAATGCAATTTCTTCAATTCCAAGGGCTATTCTTGACATTTCTTCAAACTTTAAGGATTTTTCTTGTACAAATGACTATTGGAGGGTCATTTGTGACAAGTCTTCAAAGATGAGGGACCAAACTTGTATTTCTTTAATTCTTCAAGGGCCAATTTGGAAAATCATGATTCGGGTCCGGTTCATTATGCGGCTTCGTTTCCCGTGTTCGTTTTTGAATGATTCTTGTGATCTTTTTGTCATTTCCTCAATATCCGTACCTAAAATACACAAGCAACAAACACGAGCATATATTTGGCACTTTTAATGATATTTTATGCAATTTAAGCCTGATTTGGACGATGAGACTATGTATAAAAGCAGTCTCATCACTCCCCCATACTAAACCATTGCCGTGCCCTCACGCAATGCTAGAATAAAGTATCGTAGCATCTCCAAAATTCATTTTATTCACTTTATTGAAATGATAAACTAGCTATACTACTACTATTACTACTACTTGCGTTTTAGACATAATGTATGATTTTCATCGCAAAATGGGACGTTTAGGTTCATAGAATAAGAACACGTGAATGCTTCGTTAGAAATAATTTCATCGTCCTCGATTTTCACCCTAATTCCATGCCAAGCGTGCAACGAGATCATTGTCATTATAAGTTAGTAATGCTAACACTACTCATATGCCCTAATCACGTACTTATTCTCCCATTATTCCTAAGTTGTATCTCTTATATTTTATTATGTCTTGAATGTTTCACGAGGATACATTGTTTGACTTATGCGATAATAGAGATTTAGGTCTAAAAATAGAGTCCTAACGGTGCAACTAAGACCATCAAATCAATAACCCCTCCTAATAGACAACGATGTCAAAAAATTAAGTTGACAAGAAGAATCGATAAACACGATTTTATAACGGTTTTGAACATGAGACTTATTACCAAGACTTTTATATGCCCCCTAACGGAAGGGCCTTATTATCTTTGGTTTACCTCCATCTTTTATTCAACTTCGCCATGAAGCTTTTATTATGACTTCGGTCTTGCCTTGCCTTTTATTATCCGCCTCATCGGTGGTTTTATTAGCCAAAGACGTATATCCTCACGCTAAGGCGAATTTTGGATCTTTAAAACTTCGAAGATTAAGGCTTGATTCACTTTCAATTTTTCATAGATACTTCGGCCTTGTGGGGCTTCAAATTGTTTGCTAGATTTAGGTGAGCACTTGAAATCTTATTATTGGGTAAAGCTTTCGATTATTCGGGTGCCAATACTTCAAACCGTGACGCTGGCGATACCTTAATGTCTCCCCAATTTAATTACACGGAAGCTACTAGAAAAGACTAGAAACCCAACAATCCCAACTAAACCGCTAAGTCAATATTTATTAAGCAAAAAATATTTACTAGTGAAGGGAGAATAAGCAAATAACGAGAACACATAAGTTTTTGAAAGAATACGAGTACTCTACGTTTAGTATAGTAACTTATAATTAACTCTATCATTTCTCGTCCTCATTTAGGAGACTTAGCCTAATGTGTAGTTAAGGAATCAAAGCTAAGTGCTCAACACGCACGGTCGAGTCAAAAATTACTCTTATTCTCGCCATCGGAAAATCTACATTCGTGTCTTCAAACACTTATAAAACATGAGAAAATTTTTAAAATTTGGCCATTTTTAGCCTTATTTGCAACAAAAACGATAAACAAAAAGATAAACTTTGGAAAGCGTGAAGGTTTGGCAAGGCAAGTATCTATTCACCCCCCATACGAAAGTTAAACATTGTCCTCAATGTTTCGAGTCTAGGGGTGCAAACACCCCCATACTAGAGACGTAGTCGAATGCCTAATCTAGCATGGAAAGGGTGTAACCAATAAATTAATAGCCGTTTATGAAGTGTGCTAAAAACCTAAGGTTAGAACATCAAAGGATATATCATTTGGATATTGAGAAAGTATTCAAAGCAAACGATCGAGTGCTCCCATAAAACGAACATGAGAGGCTCCAATCGTGAAGATCATGATCTAAAAACCACAATGCACAAACAACCACGGAACAAAGGTTGGAAGGGCACAAATCCCCTCACATTAAACTAATTAGAAAGCAATAATATGTACATGGATAAGCATGGGTCTCCCCCACGAGGCACCTTGTTTTTGATAACCGAGTCAAAAGCTCGACTCGAATCCTCATAAATGTGATCATTTAGGGATAATCATGGTGTGGTCAATTTTTGGTGGGGCTTACATGATAAACAAGGCCCAAAAACAACCGGTATTTAAGGACTAAGTCCTTTGATGGTGCAAAATACCGGGATCGAAGATGGCGTTTTCGTTTTCATTGGAAAAACAAACCAACGCCACTTCATCATGTGTCAACATAAACCCAAAGGGTTTCAAGAAAATAGATGAGAAGAAATAGAAGGGTGGGACAATGGGTAAGTCATAAAAACCATGAGCTACTCGAGGTAGACTCGCACCAATCAAATAGAAAGATTTTCCATTTATTGCATCGGTGGAAGACCGAGATTTCCCTTTATAAGCAATTTCGGGATCATATATCTCGTCCTCGGTGGAGAAAGGGGAGGGAACATAAGGGGCTTCCCCCACACTAGGTCCACACAAAGCATCGTCAAAAGAAGAAGACGAGATTGTAGCACTCAATACACGTGGTGATGACGGAGTTAGAGTTGTAGAAAAATCTTTTAAATTCAATTTAAAATCTTTCCCTTTTTCATCTTTTAAACTCTCCTTGTGAAAACCCGATTTAATTATGTCAAAAATATTTGGTGTTTCTAAAGCAATGTTAGTCACACTAAAAATTCTCACATTTGAAAACCGTTTTGGTAAAGGTGGTGGTAAGTTCTCAAAACGTTTGTCAACAAAGAAAACTCCCCCATCGGGATCAACATATTCATCATCCGAAGAATCATTCACAATTGGAATCGTAGGCTTAACACTCTTAACCTCCACGGCGGAGGGGACGGAACTTCATTTTTCTCAACAACTTCTAAAACTATTTTTGAAATCTTTTTGCAAATGTTTTTGATGGGATTGACATTGTACAAAGACGTGATAGAATACACATGAGAAAGTGTGGAGTTTTGAGTTGCATTAATGACGAGTTCTTCCTCATTGAAACGAAGAGTGATTTTCCTAGCATGCACATTGATAAGTGCTCTCGAGGTATCCAAAAATGATCGACCTAAAATTAAAGGAACTTTAGGATCGATGGGAATATCAACAACAATAAAGTCTACGGGATAGTAGAACTTTCCAACTTTCACAAAGACGTCCTCGGCTACTCCACAAGCTAGAATAGTAGAATGATCGGCCATTTCGATTGACATTCTTGAAGGAGTGAGATTGGGAAGATTGAGCGATTTAAAAATCTCAAGAGGCATCAAATTAATACTAGCACCAAGATCGGCCAAGGAGTAGCATTCTTCCATGTCTTGTATAGCACATGGGATTAAAAACTTGCCGGGATCACCGACTTTTTGAGGTATGCGGCTAAGAAAAACCGGTGAACAACTAGACGATTTTTGCAATTTCTCTTTGTTATTCAACATACTTTTGTAGTTCGCGGCAAATCGAGGCATCATGACCAAGGCGTCGGCAAAACTTATATTAAAATGCAAGTCACGAAACATTTTCATAAAAAGTTCAAATTGATAATTATTTCGTTCTTGTGCCTTTTCCTTGTTTCGTCTTGAAGGGTAAGGTAAGGGTGGTGTGGGTTGGGGCATAGGCATAGGCATCGGCCTTGGAATCTCGGGTTCCATGATTGGTATTGGTTCAACCGTAGGTGTGGTTTGAGCGGTACTTCGTGGGCTTGGAATTTGCTCCTTTTCTACCACCACCTCGGGTTCTTTCTCTTTTTCCTTCTCCATAGAAGTACTTGGACGAGAAATGGGTTCTTTGAAAGTTTTACCACTACGAGTAGTAATAACCTTCAATTCTCCTTTCGGGTTCACGATGGTATCACTAGGAAGACCACCCGAAGAAGAAGGTTTACACATGATAGCTTCAAACATTTTTCCCATTCGGTCTTCAAACTTAGATTGCCTAGCATCCGCTTTTAACAACTCTTGCTTAATCTCATGTTGACCTTGCTCCAATTTTTGTTGATTTTGTTGGAGTCGTTGAACATTTCCTTCCATTTTATTAGCATGAGTTTTAAGTTCATTAGCAAGTTCGTTTTTAAGCTCGTTTTCAACTCGGATCTTAAGCTAACCATTTCACGTTGCAAATTATCAAACTTAGCATCGTTTGCCTTAGCATAATTCAAAAATTCTCATTGAAGATTTTTGGTGTGATCATTTTGAAAACCTTGAGTGGTAGTTTGAAAATCACGGTTTTGGTTTTGGTTTGAAATTTGCCCATTTCCACTTTGATAATTGCCCTTGTTGTAATTACGTTGATTGCCTTGATAATTACCACCTTGATTGTTGTTTCGATAATTATTAGCATTTTGATTTGGTGGAGCTTGATTTTGGCGGGAACCTTGACCGTTTTGGTTATAAGTTCCCGTGGCTATATAAGCACTCGAAGTGTTATCATCCGCGGTAATGCACTCGGAAAGATCATGAGCTCCACCACACGACAAACAACTCTTAGCAACCGCTTTAACCGAAGCGGAATTTGAAGCTTCTTGAGCTTTCCAATGGGACATAAGGTTAGCAAATCTATCAAAAAACCGATTTTCTTCATTTGCTTCATCATGTAAGGCATTAATGCTACGAGACGATGACGAGCCCAATTTGGCAACACTCGGTGTGTTACGAGGGCTATAGACCTTATACCTATTTTCAATTATCACCAAAGCTTCCTCAACCGTTTTACACAAAAAATTACCACCCGCGGCGGCATTTAAATAATCTCTTTCATGATCATTGGGTGGCTCTTTCTCTAACCAAATTTTAGCGGGCCCCGCTAAGGAATACGGAAAAAGCATCATCTTAATCGAGTCATTCGAGACATCCTTAAATTTGCAAGTGGCGGTAAGACGATTAAATTGGCGGATATGGTTGTGTGGATTGTCCTTCTCATCACCACGGAATTTGTTGTTTTGGATCATCGACAACAAACCCGTTTTCACCTCAAAATTCTCCGCAAGCATAGCGGGAATCACAATAGCTTCTCCATAACCCTCGGTGGGTGCTTGAAGTAACTCCATTATAGTTCGATTCGCCATGGTTGGTGCTTCTTGTACAATGGGTTCGTCAATAGGAGACTCCTCACTAGAATGATTTGGAGTAGGAGTTTTGTTCTTTCATTTACGTGCACGTCTTGCTTGATTACGAGTTAGCATAAACGTCACGTACAACGAGGGAACGAGCAAAGAAGATTCTTTTTGGTGTTTTGTATTTTTTCAATTTTTTTGTGGTTTTTGATGGTATTAACTTTTTTTGGAATTTGGTGAATGTATTAAGTAGACACAAATCTACAAATCTCCTCCTTAATCAAATCTCTCGATTAAAAAAGCCTCAAGGAATGAAAACGATCACGTGAAGTGAACGCCTTAGATGACTTTAGAACGTTGGTGGAACACCAAAACGTTCAAGAGGGTTTAATCAATGGAAACCAAGAAAATATATATGATACTTAGTAATACTTTGGGCGGCAAAACCCTCGATTAGCTCTCAAAATCAAATACTCACAAGCAAGCGGAGGAAACGAGGCGGCGCGAAGCACTTAAGAGCCTTTTTCCTTTAGGTCGTGAAATACAACCGCCTTATACCCACCTTATAGTTTGTATTTTCAAGATTAAGATTTACGAAAGTATTTATCTATTTTTGTCTTTTTCTTTGGTTTGAGATTCGAATACAATGATTGGGTAATGACCTCCCAAGTCAAGGTTGTGATTTCTCACGTATTTGGAGTACTTGTGAATTTATTGTTCTACGTATACAATATAGTAATAGTATTCACACAAAAACCGAAGACCGATAATATGTATTAGTAGAGTGCTACTAATACAAATACTAATTATGGTTAGTATATAAAAACAACAATTGTTCAATCAAAACACAACACGCCTCCCCGGCAGCGGCGCCAAAATGATAGTTGTAAATTCACACTCGTTTAGGAAAACGAGGTAAAAGCGGTAAGTATTAAGCGTACGTTTAGGAAAACGTACACACTTATGACCCAAAGTGGGGATCGTTCTCAAGGAGGCTTGGTGTGTGTGTAATGAAATGATTAACTTTGTGATTATATTGTTATGAGAAAAAGAAAAATAGAAATGGGGTGAGAAGAGAATGACGGTTACGAAGACGGATCGAGCTAAGACGAAAAGGCGTTCACGTAAAACCGTAAAAAGCTACAAATTAAAAATTTTAAAACTAAAAATTAATTAAAAGCTAAAAGTAGTCTAAAATAATATAAATAAGAATAAAAATCCAATAAAAATATTTTAAAACATTTTATTAATTAAATATTCAATTTTAAATGCTAATTAAAGCCCTAAAATTAAATATAATTAATCAAAATGTCCAAATATTATTTTATTGAACAAATAACTTACTTATATTATCTAAAGACTAAAAAGTATTTTTTCTAAATTTTAAAAACTATTTTTCTATTTTTAAAACCCTTAAAACTATTTTTAAGCTAAAATAATTGTAAAAAATAATAAAATAATGATAAAAATAAGTTGACAATTTTAAAAATCCTAAATTACACTAATGAACAGTAGAAAAATGAAAAAGTTTGAAAAATATAAAATTTTACACTAAAGGACAAAAACAGTTTGAATAAAACCCTAATTAAACTAATTTAATTCTAAAAAATAAATAAAAGGTGAACAGTAAAAAATTTTTATACTAAAAATCTTAAAATGTTTTTCTAAGTCTAATAAAATTTTTAAATCTGAAAAATAATCATTTTTGCCACTAAATGCCAAAAATCAGAAATTAAAAAGTAATTAAAATAGCTATATAATGTAAAAAATACTAAATGAACAGTAATAAAAAATCTAATTAAACAGAAAAATCAAAAATAAAATTAGAAAAATAATGAAACTAATTTTAAGTCCTAATTCTAATTTTCAAGCACTAAAGACAAAATAACAATGTTTTTGATAGTGACACTTGACAGGTTTTGTCCTTTTGTATAGCAGTACTAACCTATACACTAGCAGGGGTAACTTTTTTCCCACTGCTAGTGTAAAAATCAGGTCTGGTGGATGATTAAGCTTAGGAAAGCTTTTGATTGGGTTTTTCTTGGAAACAAGGGCACTCCCACAACCAGTTGGGTTGTGGGAAGTCAATCAAACAAGAAAAATCACAAGTCCTTCACACAAATCAACCACAAATAGCCAAGAAAGTTACTGATTAAGCAAGTAATGTTTCTGATGAACAGTAACAATAGATTACATGCACAAAAATGAATTTCAAAAGCTTAAAGCTTGCACACAAATCCACCAAATGATATACAAGTGATACACAATCCTATATGAGCCTATGATTTAACAATGAACAAGCTTTGAAGGTCAAAATCACACAAGACAAGCAGAACAAGGGATGGACTGTTTTATGTGCTATTTTCCAAAATTTTAAGCATGCAAATGTGTTTAAACTTCACCAAACAGAAACCCAAACTAACATATAACCTAAAACTAACCTAAGGAATGTATTTAACCAGGTTTTAAGCAAGCTTGATGTCAATAAACCCAACTTAAGCCTTAATCCAAACACCCCTTAAAATTCAGAAAACCAATTTTTTCAAACCAAATTCAAACAAATTCAAACCAAATTGATCCTAATCAATCTAAACATGCATAACAACCCTCAACAAACATGAACAAACAGAAAAATCAACATTTGAACACTTTTCATATATTTTCACCAAATCATATAAATCACTAAAGTTGAAACTGAAAACAAGGAATTTACCTTGTGGGACCCACATCCAGGTCCCACAATGGCTGCGTAGCCATCTCCTTCAGGCTGGGGCCTGAGCAGATCCTTGGACAAACAATCAAGAGCTCAAAGGGTTGCCTGCTAAGAACAAGTGAACACAATATACCAATAATCTGTTTTTTTTTCTTTTTTTAAATCTTTTTCACAAAATAGTAAACCTTATAACCAATGAATACGTTTTAGAAAACAAGTATAAACTCAGAAATCCAGGAATCCAATTCCACTTTCACTTCCTTGAACCTTGGATTTCTGAAAATAGCTAAACCTTTTTGAAACCTTTCTTGAAAACTCAAACACAAAATGTTTGCAAAATATTAATGGAACTCAGATTCTACTCAAACATATACCAACTTTTAAAAATAATAAAAGGAATTACAGTTTTTCACAAAAATACCAACTTTATAAATTTAGAAAGGGATTACAATTTTTTGAGAGAAATCTGGAACAAAGATACTTGTGACATGCCACAAGTATTTATACAACTGAATAGAATAAACTAGAAGCTAAAACCCTAATGGGTGACTTTCCTAACATGCCCTTGGTCTTGACTTGGAATCTTGGTCAAAAAATCGTCCATGTGATTTCTGAAAAGTTCTTGTGATGTCCAGCTGTATATGTTTGATCATGGACGTTAAAATGGTCTTGAGGACCAAGTAATACAATCCTGGGCGTTTATCTTGTCCCTTTGTTGGGTTTGGGAAGAAAGGGACGTGAATGGGGAATCTCATGGGGGGTCCAGGGTGAGTGTGTGAGTGTTTTGGGGTGTGGGATAGGTAGTGGGTGAGGTTAATCAAGGATCTGGAGCAGCTTAACAAAAACCCCTTTGGATTAAAGTTAATTGGACCTGGTAATTTTTAGGGTTTAAGGGGTGTGAAGAGAGGGATTTGATCTGATTTGGGGGTAATCACGTTTAAAAACGTGTTTTGGTGGGAAGTAATTAAATAACCAGTTTAATTAGTTATTTAAGTTTAGTGGAAGGTGACGTGTGGGAGGGGTGTGAGGTGGAGGGCTGTGAGTGGTGGGGTGGAGTGATGTGGAAAGATGATTGGTGGTGGTGAGTTTATGTGTCTGGCAATTTTAGTCCCCCAAAGTTCCAATTGTCTTCACTTTGTTTTAAACAGCATAAACTTCTTTTTCTTTGTAAATAAGTTTCATCCAATTGTCACTTTTGGCACATCTTTGCAAAAAAGTTATAACAAGGACTTTAAATGCAATTTCTTCAATTCCAAGGGCTATTCTTGACATTTCTTCAAACTTTAAGGATTTTTCTTGTACAAATGACTATTGGAGGGTCATTTGTGACAAGTCTTTAAAGATGAGGGACCAAACTTGTATTTCTTCAATTCTTCAAGAACCAATTTGGAAAATCATGATTCGGGTCCGGTTCATTTTGCGGCTTCGTTTCCCGTGTTCGTTTTTGAATGATTCTTGTGATCTTTTTGTCATTTCCTCAATATCCGTACCTAAAATACACAAGCAACAAACACGAGCATATATTTGGCAGTTTTAATGATATTTTATGCAATTTAAGCCTGATTTGGACGATGAGACTACGTATAAAAGCAGTCTCATCAGAATACTAGATTAGCTCTAATATATACAGTGTAACTTGATTTTCACAGTAAAAATCCACTGGATGAATGTCGTTGATGTCAATGTCCTTTTAATAAAATGACTAACCATGTAACTTCACAACAAGTAAGAGCTATAGCCTTATATTCTGCATCTATAGAAGATCTTGATACCACAATGTGCTTCTTGGATTTCTATGAAACTAGTAAATCAACTTGAAGAATGCAATACCCTATAGTGGACCTCTTTGTCACAAGACAAGTAGCTTAACCGATATCACAATATGCTTTCAATTCCACAATTGAGTCCTATAGAAACTAGAAAGGGGGGGGGGGGGGGTGAATAGTTTCTCATTAAGTTTTTAAAATATTTCGTATAACCCACTGTCCGCGGCTCAATAAACATGGTCGCGGTTCGTTATCACTAAAGAACCACGGGTCCATTTAAGGAACCGCCAATAGTGGACGAAACCATTTGTTACATGTTAAACTTTAACAATCCTTTGTATCAAATTCTCGATCAAACTTGACTAAGTATGATATGCGTTTCTTGAAAGATAAAGACTACAAGTAAGTAAACGCATAAACACATCAAATCAAGAGTACATCAAGCAATAGTCTAAACACTAAGCACATGCGTACTAAGCCTTAGCTTTTCTCCAACTAAGATGTTTAGACTAAGAGATTCACACTTGATCATAAGCTAAACATGAAGCACACACGTACTAAGACTTAAATTTTCCGCAACTTGGATGTTTAGATTATAAGATGCACACAACAACATACAACAAGTATATTATGCAACTAAGAAAGTAAAAAACATAAATGTAAAGACATAAATGTAAAAGAGAAGAATACCGACACGATGATTTATCGTGGTTCGGTCACGGAGCTCCTTTTCGCCCTACTCCACTCCTCGAGTACCCAACTCGATAGTTACTTCACTAGTCAACAATGCTCCTTTCAAGTCGGAGAAAACCATACATGTTGCTTACACCATTTCTAACACTAAGCTAGATGTCGAGTCCTAATCTTAGGTAGGACCAATCTACACACGCCACCTACTTCCCATTTGCTGACACAAGGCTAGATGTTGAGTTCTAATCTTAGGTAGAACCAATCTACACCAATCTTCACACTAGTTATGTTTTATGGCACAACATAACAAACCTTATGTTTTCTGGCCTAAACACATAAATCATATAGATCTAAGTATACACATAACTTAGATCTATGACTCTAACACTATATCCAAGTATTTATAAAACTTGGATCTACACTCCTAACACCTAATCCAAGAATATCCATCACTCGGATCTACTACCCACATCCAAGTGTACCCACCACTTGGATCTACTACATATACATCAAGTCTAAGTATACACACAACTTGGATCTTCATGATTTACATTGTAGTAAAACTATAAACATAACTAGATCTATAGAAGGAAAGATCTTTATCATGTTGTGAGCCCAACACTTCCTAGTGATAAAAGTGTTATTCTCTTTGAACTTGAGAGGATGAGAGGTTTGAAGGAGAGAATCACATCTTAAACTAGATCAACCAAACAACTAATCAAGGATTAAGGTGTGTGAGAAACTGAGAGAGAATGTGCAAAAAGGGTTGATTAAAAAGCTAGAAATGATCCACTATTTATAGCCCGCGACTCATTATTGATATTGAGCCGCGGGCCTCAGAGTCCGCTCTCTTTTGTCCTTTAGTGGGAAAAGTCCATCTGGTGAAGAAAGTACCCAATGGGAATATTCTTTATCCATTTGGAATATCCTAAATTCAAATTAGAGAATACTCTTTATCCATTTGGAATATTCTAAATTCATAGTTCTATTATCTTTTTAATAAAACATTTTCTTAAAAATCAAGTTATTTCAAAAATACCTTGTCACTTTAATTAAAAGCGAGTTTTAAGAAAATATTAATCCTTGATCACTTAATAAGGTTAATGAATTGTTTATTCATACCTTGAGTGATTCATGACGAATGCGATCTTAGAGGTGTCGATAGAAGTATACAAAAGTATGTATAAGTGTTTACGAGTACCATACACATTTTACATAATGTATTGCGACTACGTTTGTCGTCACCAAAAGACAAAGAGATTATATCGATTAAACATCGTAATGTTTGCACTAACAGTGTAAAACCCGCATGCTTTTACCATGAATAGTGCCCTTAAGATCGTACGTTCTAGATTAAAACTTACCTCATGTAGTATTGATCACATTCATGTGCTAATAATCAAGCAAGTGCATACGTGTATGACATGACAAGTATCGATTACGTACGAACTCATGATAAACAGTTAATAATATATCACGTGAACATAATTAAATCATGAACACCATTTAAAATACTAATTATAATAATTACGTAAATACTCAGAATATATTCACGAGCGTGGAGTTTACGATAAACGACACGTTAAAAGAAACAGAAACACGTTAAACACGAGCACGTTTAACCACGAACGAACACGAAACATCGGGACACGAGAAAGGTACGGGTACCCCATGTGGGGCCCCCATACCCACGGCACACATAGACAAAATGGGCTTGGCCCATGGACTTTACAAGTTAAGGGGGTAAAGAGTAAAACATGTTTTCACTTTTCATTTTACAAGAAATAAACAAAAACCCTAAAAGAGTTTTTCTCCTCTCCTTTTTGCCTCCTTTGTGCCGCCACCTAAACACCACCACTAGAGGGTGTTTGTTTGATTTTGATCTTAAAAACAAGTGTTAGAATACGTGTTTGTTCATCCTTTTTCCAAGCTACATAGTGGTATACCTTTCTAACCCTTCTTTTTAATTCTTTTAATTCTTTTAATCTTTGATTATTTTCATGAACATGTTATTATTTTTCTTATGAAAACAAGGTAATTAATCATTGATCTAACATGTTTTGGTATTAATTAAAATCAAAGAATGGTTTATAAGGGTGTTTGTTTTTGGCCGCCTAGCAAACAAACCCGAGGGGGGGTTTGGTTTGCTATTGCCGCCACCACCAAGACCACAATTGGTCTTGGTTGGCTCATGTGGGACCCACGGCAGCAAGGGGACACGTGTGCCCCGGGTTTGGCCCGGGGTACGGTGTCGAATTCATACCTGATTCATGGTTCGTTGGTTAAAATCATGATCTATGTTACATGTAATTTTTATGAATCATGAACTTAGGATATAATTAATTAATAACATGAAATATTAATTAAATCATGACTTAGGTTATTTTAATTATTAGTTTATCATGACATTAATTTAACCTAAGTATTTTATGTTATAAGTTATAATTAATTAATTATTAAAACATGCCTATAATTAATTAATTTAGACATGACTTAGGTTATATTATTATTAATAATAATACATATTTTAACCTAAGTATTTTCATTTCATTTTAATTATACATGTTACACTTTAATTAAAATGCTTAACCTATAGTTTAATTTAAATACTAGAATAATAATTAAACTATACACTATATCATATGACTTAAGAAATAAGCTTTAACACTTAGACTTATATGTTAGCTTATGTAATCAGCTTAATTCTAATTATGGAAACTTCTATTTATAGAAACTTAATTAAATAAGGCAACTAATCTAATTATGGAAACCTTCTATATATGGAAATCAATCTATTTCAGGCAGCTAATCTAATCATGGAAACTTTCTATATATGGAAACTTATTTAATTAAGGCAGCTGATCTATTTTTGGAAACTTTCTATTTTTAGAAACTAATCTATTTTAGGCAGTAAATTCTATTTTTGGAAACTTTCTATTTTTGGAAACTTTCTATTTTTGGAAACTTTCTATTTTTGGTAACTTTCTATTTTTGGAAACTTTCTATTTTTGGAAACTTTCTACTTTTGGAAACTTTCTATTTTTGGAAACCTGCTATTTTTGGAAAGTTACTTATTATTACACAGTAAGTATAATAATACATGAATCACCAGTAATACTTAATCAGATTAATCAGAATACAAGATAAACACAGTTTAAGGCTTTAAACAGTGAACCATGACCTAAAACATACCAAATCAGCTATAATGAGACACAGAACCCAGTACGTAATCAGTGAATCGATACTTATACACGTGTGTATTCATGTAGCATTAGTGATCCAGAAGTAGGAGTCTTTCTTCCGTTCATTTCACTGGACTTGAGGTACGAATTCCCGTCCTTTCAGTATGGACATTCTTTCCTTATTAGGATTTCCCCGTATGCAGCCAACTGTTTTCCCCAGCATTTGTTTTATTGTTTTGAACTGCTTATGTTTAATTAGCATAATCTATAGCCATATACAAGCATGACCAGTTTCACCTAGTTATGGAGGTACCATAACCATAGCATTGGAGGCACCGATGTTATGACTTCCCCACGGCGGAGTGATTGCTCGTGGCGTCCCTTTTCAGTTTGGCCATATTATTATATCAGGTGGGGCGTATGGGTGCATCCTAGTTACATGTTTTATTCAGTTTATCATGGTGAATGTGGTGTGTGCCTTGCACCCTTCACAAGGAGCTGATCCCTCCTACCCAAACCAGTATATTAATTAGAGGCATCCCCTCTAATCAGCATGATGAGGTCACCCCTCCAAGTATTCATGCACGTGACCTTTTCATGACCTATATGGGCTATGGTATTTATATGTTAAAACAGTTTTCGCAGGTTAAACATAAGGCTTTTCAAACTATAAAACCAGTTTTCATGTTACTTAACCAGTTTACTCAGTACTTAGTCTTCCGCTGTTATATGTTACATGCTTATCCTATTTCATGCTTTATTGTACATCCGTGCACTGAGCGTCTTGCTCAGCCGTTACTTTCCTTTCCATGTCCCAAAACGGCAGGTACCCAAGACTCGAGCATTTGGAGGACGCACATAGGATGGAAGCTGCCAGAGACTTCTTTTCCTTTTTGCCTTCATATAGTTATGCTTGTTTAGTCTTTATTCAGTTCATTTCCTTTATTTATGTTTTGGGCTTATGTTTAGGAACCGATGTTTGATTCCGGTTTTCCCTTTGGTCATGTATGTTTTACTACATATCACCTTGCATGCTTTGATGACACGCCATAATCACGCGTGACATTCCATTTATCAAAATGGGGTGTTACAGTTATGGTATCAGAGCCAAGGCTTCGACCTGTAGGCTCTAAAACTCGACCTGTCTAGTGGGTAGTCACCTGGAGCTTCCTAAGCCAACGTTTGTTATTCCACGTATTGATGTTTCAGCGCGTTGTTGTTTTAACCATTATGTTTTCAGCACCTTTTGTTTTAGCCATGACGTTTTCAGCACCTTGTTGTTTTCACCATGATGTTTTCACCAGTATCGTCTTACTAATATGGAATGAACAACCGTCATCCATGCTTAGTTATGTGTCATTGTCTATGCATGATGTTCCTTGTGAACTGTGACGATGTGGACTGGCCCCAGTAGTTCATAATTTTCACATAAAATTTTTTCTGTTAAGTTTTGACAATGACTTTTAATTATTATGTTTCATGCATTCATGCATTTATATCATATGTCATCTGTTGCAGGAATTTTGACTAAGTAATGGTTGGTACAGGACTGGCCCTATTTAGTCGCATGTGCTTTTATCGAAACTTTTAACTTTGGGACCGACCCATAGGCGTCCCCTCGCCATGTCTTTTGTTTTGGAACCGACCCATAGGCGTTCCCTCGCACATATAAAGGTTTTATAAACTACATTACGCATTCATGCACTGTTTTTCTTGCATAAAATTTTTCTCATGATTTAATTGGCATAAATTTTTTCATGTCCCATCATAAGTTATTATGTTCTTATGTCAAGTATGCCTTCATACTGTCATGGTTAACTTCAGTTTCATGCTGATTATGTTATACACTTCTTCGTAATAGATGGTTTCATGTTTCCTCATGATAATTCCGTCTTCATGTTGATTATGTTTCACGCCTCTTTTGTTATTTAAGTTGTCCTGCAAGACATTGTTAGATTTCTTGAATCATGCTTTCATGATAGTCATGGTTGGTTTTCATTGATCATGCTGTCAGGCAAATCATCGTTGAATTTTGTGTAACCACACTTTAGCGTTTCTCTATGCAACCAGAATGACGTCTATGCTAATACTGCCAGGTTATCATGATGGTTTTCCTAACCGTTTAACCGGTTTACTTTCCTTAAATCAGGACAAATGATCGAGCCCATACCGATCATTTCATGTGCATTCCATGTGTACTCCACGTACCGTATTTCATGTGTATTACATGTACCTTAATCCATGTGTAATCCACTTGCAATACTTCACGAGTATTCGCTAGTCGATTCTAAATCATCTCAGGCGTATGTTCACTTACTGATATTCTACAAGATTGTCGATGCCGCTCATAGCTTGGAGATGTTACTGAAGGTTGATGCTGCTGATGTTGGGAGACGCTACGAGATGCTGATGCTGATGCTGTTCACAACCTGGAGATCCTAAAAGACGAAGACAAAGGCGTCGGAGCAAAGCAATTGGACGAGAAGATGCTTCACCATCAGACAATTCCCATCAATCATTGTCCCAAATTCATAGTTACATGTCACACATCGTTCGGCTGTCATTTCAGCCATGTGAGTGCAAACCAGTACCAGCCGGCCACTCAGCTAAATAGTTACATGAGTCACGGTCATGAGAATGACCGTCAGAGAACCGACAGACAAGATGATAGTAACCACTACTATGACAGCAACTATCCTAGAAATCGCAACCGAGGCTCCGGCCACGGACGTGATCAGACATACAAATGATCAGTAGTCCAACCGATCCGCCAATTCTGGCATATTAACCTAATATTTGTAGTTCTAATTGTTTCACATCTCGAGACACATGTCAAGACATCAGTCAAGACACATGTCTCACGTATACTTTCTGAGGACACATGTCAAGATACCAGTCAAGACATATGTCACGCTTACATTTCTCAAGACACGAGTCAAGACACATGACTCACGTCTGATTATGGAACATTTCTAAGAAATTCAGGGTACCCTCCAAGGGTATATCTATGTTGTTGTGCCATGTATTAATCAGGCCACAAGAATTTCAATACCATTATCGGCGCATCAGTGAGAACTGTCACGTTGCCGATGTCACTTTCATTTCTTTCACCATAGTTCATATATTCATAACCATGATGGACGCCTTTCGTATTCCCACGCATACGAAGGTTTTCCTTCAGCTTAATGATAAGATCCAAGCTGCTAACGCATTTCCTCGGACAGACACGAGGTGAATTTTATCCTAATTATGTACTATGAACACCACACCATGCTATGATTCCTAATTATGTACAGTAATGTTCAGGCTCCTGAATACATTCAGCTTGATTTTCCATCAGGAAAATCTGTACAATTATCTATGCTTTTCAAGCACGTGCTTTGTTAACCATATTGCTAAAATTTTCTAGTTGTCAGTAACCCACGACTACTAGGGTCCTTTTACGCATAACCAACGGATTATTCCAAAATTGTTCCTTACACTCCAGAAGAACCTTCTAGGAGAAGGATGGTACCATGAGATTATGTGTCGACTACGGTTGACTTAAACAAATCACCATTCATGACCGTTATTCTCCTCCACGTATTGACGACATGTCCAATCAACCGTATAGTGTTAATCACTTTTCCAAGATCGAACTCATGAACAAGTTGCCAATAGTGACGGGTGAAGAGCAGGACATGTCCATGACTGCTATTCGTGCACGAACTCGGTCATGCTAGAGTTATGATTTTGGAGTAGTCTCATCAATGCTCCAACAGCATTATGGACTTAATAAATTGTGTTTCCATTAACTCCTAAACAAATTCATCAACATTTTCATTGAGGATAACCTGATTTCATTTAAGGCTAGAGAAGAACAGGAAGACCATATCTGCACTATGTTGCAAATTCTTGACAAGAGAAATTTTACCCTAGAAAGTTTCCAGTATCAATTTTGTTTGATTACAGTGACACGCTGAATCACATGGGTTCCTACGGTTAATCTTACCATGACTCTGCTTATGCGTAAAGGAGAGAACCCTACACTACATTAGGTGTTCTAGGAAATCCTACGCTAGGAGAAGTCTGATTCAAAGACTCAGAGTTTCGCAACCTTCTATGTATCAAGTTTCTACGAAGCAGGATACAGCTACGTCCATATCTGTGTACCTGACATACCAACAGGCTAAGATAGGACACCAACAAACTGGGATGTTTCATCATCTGAAATTGTGAACTAAAATGGGACAAGATCTACACGGATTTTGGTTACCAGATTTCAGCAAACTCAGAAGAAGCAGGATGCTATCTAGGTTATTATCAACAGTTTGATCAAGTCTGCATAATCCTTACATCCGTACGGATTTCAGAACCAACAGATTGAACAAACATGTTCCAGCCAAGGCTCATCCGATCACTTGGCAATCCCTCAGCTATCGGGTCAGACAAAGATTCGTAATTGTACTCCTAACTTACTTCACGTCTTCATTCTAATTCCACGACTTGCTTTCGCGCTCACGTTCATGACACTATTCACGTTCATGATCGTATTTTGGCTTACGATTCTACGTTCATTTCTTTTCTCGTTCTGGAAGTTGCAAGAACTGGTGAGACCAGACCCAAGTTTAGTATAACTCTCCATCATCAGATAGACGTTTCACGTCATATTCCACGTCTCACCTTGTAGCGTTTGGCGTCACCGCCATTATATTATATGATCACGATATGTCTCACATGTCATGTTCATTCCACGTTCCTCATATCATGATCAAATTAGGTTACACGTATCATGGATCACGATATGTTTTCTCATACTACACTCGCCATATCTCCACGTAGCACGTTCAAAATTTTTCACGTATCACGTTCAAAATTGTTCACATACTACGTTTCTTTATGTCTCGCGCATCGTTTCTAATTATCAGTTAAGTCAGATGGTCTTGCATCGTAACGTTTCAGTTACCCTTGCACGTTAACTCTTATTTTTCTCGATCGAATTTAGGGGATCTACCTTCCGTTGATAACCAAGAATTTCTTCGTATTCCAAGTCAAGGTCATGAGGACCAAGATTTATCATTAGTGTCAAGATTTTCTGAAGGAACCGTTCCAAGAGGAAGGCCACTTGGAAACGGACAAGTTCATCCGGACTTCTTATCCATTTTTCTCTTATCGATTAGATATGTCTTTTCAGTCATGTCACGTTCCATGTCTTTTCAAGACATGTCACGTTCCACGTTCCCTTCTACCATGTCACCTTCATTTCCGTTATTTTGCATACCTTTCCAGTTTGATTCGGGTATGTATCGCTTCCAGTTACTTTATCTATAATTCGGGGACGAATTATTCTTTTTAGGGGGGAAGAATTGTAAAACCCGCATGCTTTTACCATGAATAGTGCCCTTAAGATCGTACGTTCTAGATTAAAACTTACCTCATGTAGTATTGATCACATTCATGTGCTAATAATCAAGCAAGTGCATACGTGTATGACATGACAAGTATCGATTACGTACGAACTCATGATAAACAGTTAATAATATATCACGTGAACATAATTAAATCATGAACACCATTTAAAATACTAATTATAATAATTACGTAAATACTCAGAATATATTCACGAGCGTGGAGTTTACGATAAACGACACGTTAAAAGAAACAGAAACACGTTAAACACGAGCACGTTTAACCACGAACGAACACGAAACATCGGGACACGAGAAAGGTACGGGTACCCCATGTGGGGCCCCCATACCCACGGCACACATAGACAAAATGGGCTTGGCCCATGGACTTTACAAGTTAAGGGGGTAAAGAGTAAAACATGTTTTCACTTTTCATTTTACAAGAAATAAACAAAAACCCTAAAAGAGTTTTTCTCCTCTCCTTTTTGCCTCCTTTGTGCCGCCACCTAAACACCACCACTAGAGGGTGTTTGTTTGATTTTGATCTTAAAAACAAGTGTTAGAATACGTGTTTGTTCATCCTTTTTCCAAGCTACATAGTGGTATACCTTTCTAACCCTTCTTTTTAATTCTTTTAATCTTTGATTATTTTCATGAACATGTTATTATTTTTCTTATGAAAACAAGGTAATTAATCATTGATCTAACATGTTTTGGTATTAATTAAAATCAAAGAATGGTTTATAAGGGTGTTTGTTTTTGGCCGCCTAGCAAACAAACCCGAGGGGGGGTTTGGTTTGCTATTGCCGCCACCACCAAGACCACAATTGGTCTTGGTTGGCTCATGTGGGACCCACGGCAGCAAGGGGACACGTGTGCCCCGGGTTTGGCCCGGGGTACGGTGTCGAATTCATACCCGATTCATGGTTCGTTGGTTAAAATCATGATCTATGTTACATGTAATTTTTATGAATCATGAACTTAGGATATAATTAATTAATAACATGAAATATTAATTAAATCATGACTTAGGTTATTTTAATTATTAGTTTATCATGACATTAATTTAACCTAAGTATTTTATGTTATAAGTTATAATTAATTAATTATTAAAACATGCCTATAATTAATTAATTTAGACATGACTTAGGTTATATTATTATTAATAATAATACATATTTTAACCTAAGTATTTTCATTTCATTTTAATTATACATGTTACACTTTAATTAAAATGCTTAACCTATAGTTTAATTTAAATACATGAAATAATAATTAAACTATACACTATATCATATGACTTAAGAAATAAGCTTTAACACTTAGACTTATATGTTAGCTTATGTAATCAGCTTAATTCTAATTATGGAAACTTCTATTTATAGAAACTTAATTAAATAAGGCAACTAATCTAATTATGGAAACCTTCTATATATGGAAATCAATCTATTTCAGGCAGCTAATCTAATCATGGAAACTTTCTATATATGGAAACTTATTTAATTAAGGCAGCTGATCTATTTTTGGAAACTTTCTATTTTTAGAAACTAATCTATTTTAGGCAGTAAATTCTATTTTTGGAAACTTTCTATTTTTGGAAACTTTCTATTTTTGGAAACTTTCTATTTTTGGTAACTTTCTATTTTTGGAAACTTTCTATTTTTGGAAACTTTCTACTTTTGGAAACTTTCTATTTTTGGAAACCTGCTATTTTTGGAAAGTTACTTATTATTACACAGTAAGTATAATAATACATGAATCACCAGTAATACTTAATCAGATTAATCAGAATACAAGATAAACACAGTTTAAGGCTTTAAACAGTGAACCATGACCTAAAACATACCAAATCAGCTATAATGAGACACAGAACCCAGTACGTAATCAGTGAATCGATACTTATACACGTGTGTATTCATGTAGCATTAGTGATCCAGAAGTAGGAGTCTTTCTTCCATTCATTTCACTGGACTTGAGGTACGGATTCCCGTCCTTTCAGTATGGACATTCTTTCCTTATTAGGATTTCCCCGTATGCAGCCAACTGTTTTCCCCAGCATTTGTTTTATTGTTTTGAACTGCTTATGTTTAATTAGCATAATCTATAGCCATATACAAGCATGACCAGTTTCACCTAGTTATGGAGGTACCATAACCATAGCATTGGAGGCACCGATGTTATGACTTCCCCACGGCGGAGTGATTGCTCGTGGCGTCCCTTTTCAGTTTGGCCATATTATTATATCAGGTGGGGCGTATGGGTGCATCCTAGTTACATGTTTTATTCAGTTTATCATGGTGAATGTGGTGTGTGCCTTGCACCCTTCACAAGGAGCTGATCCCTCCTACCCAAACCAGTATATTAATTAGAGGCATCCCCTCTAATCAGCATGATGAGGTCACCCCTCCAAGTATTCATGCACGTGACCTTTTCATGACCTATATGGGCTATGGTATTTATATGTTAAAACAGTTTTCGCAGGTTAAACATAAGGCTTTTCAAACTATAAAACCAGTTTTCATGTTACTTAACCAGTTTACTCAGTACTTAGTCTTCCGCTGTTATATGTTACATGCTTATCCTATTTCATGCTTTATTGTACATCCGTGCACTGAGCGTCTTGCTCAGCCGTTACTTTCCTTTCCATGTCCCAAAACGGCAGGTACCCAAGACTCGAGCATTTGGAGGACGCACATAGGATGGAAGCTGCCAGAGACTTCTTTTCCTTTTTGCCTTCATATAGTTATGCTTGTTTAGTCTTTATTCAGTTCATTTCCTTTATTTATGTTTTGGGCTTATGTTTAGGAACCGATGTTTGATTCCGGTTTTCCCTTTGGTCATGTATGTTTTACTACATATCACCTTGCATGCTTTGATGACACGCCATAATCACGTGTGACATTCCATTTATCAAAATGGGGTGTTACAAACAGTCTCCCCCTTTTTGATGATGACAAACAAGTAAACCATAACGCATAGTAAAATGTTTAAGTTACTCGTTTACACTTACTTCTCCCTCTTTTGTCGAATCAGAAAGGTAGCCAACGTCTTTGAAGAAGAGAAGAATCAACGTTGAGAGAGCAAGCATCCACAGTGGTAGTCATCGATTTCACGTCATTTGAGGAAGAGACGAATTGATGTCAAGAAAGCTTGCATCCGAGAGGTAGTCTTCATTTGTAGAAGAGGTGGATCGACTTCGAGAGAGCTTGCATCCAAAAAAGCTAGTCGTCTGTTGTAGTCGTCGGTTAAGAGGCGAGAATCCAAACTGTATACCTATCATCCAAAGATATTGAGCTTGCGTCATTCTAGTGAAGTCTTCAATCACCATATGTTAACCAACTTCATGCATAATAATATGCTTATCTTCGAGATCCCATAACTCATTACTTGCAAGATGTTCGATGAATGCAATTTAAGTGAGTGAGAGATCACAAAAGTAACGAGTTGAACTCTTGAAAATGCTCCCCCTTGATATGAGCTCCCCCTTACTTGAGGCACCAACAAATCAAGAATATTGACAAGCTACAAAGGAGGGTTAGATGTCTTACAAAAAACGTTAGTAGACAAGAGCATATAAAGCAAAGTCACCCAAATGAAATTAGCTTAAACAACTCGAGTACAAGGAGAGGGACTCAAGATGAAGCTAAAACAATCTTAACTTTTAGAAGTTTCAAAAGTTTGACAAGTTAAGAAAAATTAGTGGGCTATTAGATAGAAAAGAGAACCCAACTTATTTTGGTGACACCAAAATATATGAAGAGGACCAAGAGAGAAAAGAGATGTCCAATTTATAAGAAAAAAATATTTCCGAGAGAACATACTCCACTTTAATATCTTGGCAAGAGTACCAAACTAAAGAGAGTATGACAAGGACAATAAAACAATTCCACATAGTCGAAAAGAGAGGGAAGAATGACTATGAACGAAAAAGAAAATGAGGACGATAAGCAAGTCGTTCGCATAAACAATGACATGCATTGAAGAAAGAATTATGCACGCGATGCTATCAATCCAAAAAAAGTCCAAGGAGATAATTTTGACAAGCTCAATTCACAATTGTCAGAATACAGAGAGAAAAGAAACATCCATACTAATTGTAATTAGAGTAAATGATGTCCAAAGGTTAAAATTTAGAATTGTTGGAATCACCCATACCAATTATAAATATTTAACCGCAATCAACTCTTAACAAAGAAGTTAAGGATAACTTCACAAGATAATTAAAGAATACTATACCCTAGTAGGTGATAGTGAAATCTTGAAAAAAACGAGAGAAGAAACCCAAAGAAGTTCAAGAAGACATGATAGAGTTAGCACAAAATCAAACACATAATCAAGTAAGCACATAAGAGAATTCATGCAATGCTTAATGTAATCATAGAAGAAGGTTAGACATTAAGAGAAGATCCTAGTTAGTGCCTATATGCAACAAAAAAAAGATGACGGTTTACTTAACATTTAACATAGTAAAATCTAACTTAACTAAGCATACATAATCAAGGTAAATGTTCCATCACTCCTAGACCTAAACACAAATAGGTTTAATCATATAGATTTAAGTATGTAAGCATAAGCATGTAAGCATAAGCATGTAAGCATAAGCATGCAAGCACAAGCATGTAAGCACAAGCATGTAAGCATAAGCATGTAATACACATAGGTTTGAGCATGTAGGAGCAATTAAGCAAGCATCAAAACAATAAACATAGAGATTAATGTGCAAGGCTAAGTTTAATCTAGAGACTTATCTAGAAAAGGAAATCATAATAAAGTCTACAATAAACCGATGTAGAGAAGGTGCACAATTAACACGTATGATACGCAAGAAACATGATTACTTAAAATGAGAACATTAAGTAAAAACATGTTAGCAGTTTTCATTTTAAGGATATGCATGAGTTAGACACGTCTAAGATATATTATATTGGAATTTCTAGATAAAGACAAACCCATTATAATAAGCATGCATTCAATAACTTAGTAATTAAGCATATAACATAAGGAAAAACAAGAAGATATATAAGCATGTAACATACAAGCAAGTTATCAATCTAGATATGACATATCAAGCAACACGTAGTGTAATTCTCCAAGAAGAATCCTAATTCTTACTGATTATAAGAAGGAAGACTCAAAATAAGAAAAAAGAAAGAAACACAAGAGCAACAAGATCCAAGACCCACAGATAAATCATGTTTAAAAACATGAAAAGAACTACAAGAAAATAAAGATCATACAAAGATGTATAAAGCACAAGCCTAAAACTTAAGCATAATTCTAACCCTACTTTGACTAGAATTCTAAGATTTGCTTAAATTAGATGTATTATTAATAAGCAAAACACATGCTTAATTAGACGACGACGAGGTAGAGGAATTTGGTGGAGAAGGCTTGGTGATAATCTTGTAATTCAACTCATCATAGATATGAGACATGACAAGATGTTGATATTGAAAACAATGACAGTACGTTCTATGATGCATGAAATTATCATGTGATGGAGGAAGAACACAAAAGAGAAGTGGTGGAAAAGGAGAGTTTCCATAATCAATTTCCTTAGAAGGAGAGAGATTTTATTTGGTGTGCTCTTTGAAGAATTTGGGTAGAAATAGATTGGGGAAAATGATGGATAATCAAGGCTTTCATTTGGTGAAAAAGACATTTTGCTTTGGTGTGAAAGAGATGCAAAATGCTTAGGGTTAAGTAGAGAAAACACAAGATATTTGGGGAGTGGTCAAAGTTACAAAGATCCCACAAAGTGTTGGAACAATTTTGAAGTTTTAGAAAATATGTTTTTGACTGCTTCTACCCGCGACTTATTAATTGTGCCCGCGGTTCAATAAATAAATTGAGCCGCTTAACAATTAATGATCCGCCTACATAAGGTGTGTTTTGGAGGATGAGGTAATTTTTCCAATTCAGTAAATCCTAATGTTCTAGTCTAACTTATCATAAAGTTATGCTAAAGAGCAATAAAAACTAGAACACACACAAAGGAAAAAACACATAGGTTCAATTAGCACATATGAAGAAAGCTAAGAAAAACCTAATGGCTACAAAAGAAAATATTCCTAATGACATACAAGGTTCATCGAAGTAAACTATCATTAGTCATATTTAGGGTGAGCCATTTAATCAATTTAGATAATGCTCATGAGAGTATCACTAGAGGAGCTCAATTAAGGCTAAGCACGACTATTTTTAAGAGTCATACACTAACCCAACTTCTCACATGGAATCAATTCAACCGTTAGGTCAAATTGAATTTCTAGTGCAATAGATTCTCTAGTATTCATTCTCAAGTTAGACAAAATGTAATTCCTACATTTTCCTAATGAGGTGTAGCAAGGATGAAACTTGCATAACCACACAATGCATGACCTAATGGGGTTTAAGAATGCACAATTGCTTTTCTTGTCGGTTATTTACCTTAATAGATCTTGAGGCTAATA
This sequence comes from Glebionis coronaria, assembly GCA_025667525.1. Taxonomy (NCBI): domain Eukaryota; kingdom Viridiplantae; phylum Streptophyta; class Magnoliopsida; order Asterales; family Asteraceae; genus Glebionis; species Glebionis coronaria. The sequence goes on from CM046877.1 coordinate 179,255,385, forward strand.
ACATTGAATTGTATAAACAAAGTTTACATAATTTGTTAGAACATTCTTGATTGGTCTTTCATAAATGATACATTTACCAATTGCATTGTAATGTAAATTACTTGAGTATTTCAGATGAAACATCCAAGTTCTCAAACCGACTCCATTGTGTATTATAAGCAATTATTAAACAAATTTGTCTAACAATTTGAACAAGTAGATTTAATATACCATCATCAACACAAGTGTTAGTTATGATCCGATGTACATTATTAAGAATCCACACTCATGTTTACACTAAAAACATGTCAATTAGATTTGATAATGATATCACTCATAATTTGAATAATGAACTGATATATATTCGAAATATTTCTTATTTCCACTAACACTCCTTTAAGAGAAAATAGCTAAGATTTTCAAAGAGTGTTTCATATTTTATAGTGAAACATTAATCTACTTGAACTAATAACACAATGATCGAGTAATACGACTTTCATCAATAGATTTGACAAGATCACAAATCTTTCAAACCTAAGAGTGTTAATAAACATGACGAGGTATACAAGATGTTTATGTAACATTTTTAAACCTAGAGATGTTGATCCTATATGCAATGCATAAAATAATAGACAAATAAGTAACACTACAACCAATAATAATGATCACTTAAACATGTCCAAAACACATAAGAAAACATACATAGGCATTCATCTTTGTTTTGAGTGTTAGATAGAACAAAGTATACATAACTTGATTTAATTTAAAAATACTTTTCGACCCATTTTAAAATTTAATTAAGTTCAACACTTTATAAATATATCGATTTTCAAAGATACACCAACAAGAGATGTCCAACTTAATAGAAAAGAGTAGAACACAAGTTTTACGACAAACCGAGACTCAATACTTTGGACAAAGTATAGAACTTAGAAAACATCTAAAATTTGAAGTTTGAATAGAGGTTTAGAAGTATTTTTAAATTAAAGAAGACTCAATTACATTCTAAATGACGGGTGGCACGACCTTTACGGACTTACGGTTGATTTTATATGATTTTTCAAGTCTGCAAAAATCTGTCTCGGACTGACCGCGACTCATTATTGATAATGAACCTCGGGGAACAATTAAGGATCCGCGGTCAGAGGAAAAAAATTGAGTTTTTGTACAAACTCATTTGATTACTTGATGGAAGGCCGTAGGACTGTAAAATAATCATTTTTACACACAAAACTCATATTTTAGAGTTAAGTATGACAAAAAAGACTTTTATACTTCCAAACATGAAAAGATTTATTATCACGCTATTATACGAAGTTTATTTAACACCAAAATTTGTACGAATAAAACAACAACACACATTTCATATTTAATCACTCTTCATGGTAAATTTGATCTCAAGGACCGTTTCCATTTTTAAAAACCATTTGTTTTGAAAAAGAGGGAAAAGATCGATCCAAATTTAAAGCACAATATACTTCAAAGATCTTGAATAGCCTCTATCTGATATCAATTGTATAAACTAGAAGGGGGGGGGGGGTTGAATAGTTTCTCATTAAGTTTTCAAAACATTTCGTATAACCCACTGCCCGCGGCTCAATTAACATGGCCGTGTTTCGTTATCACTAAATAACCGCGGGTCCATTTAAGGAACCGCCAACAGTGGACGAAACATTTGTTGCATGTTAAACTTTAACAATCCTTTTTTTTATCAAATTCTTGATCAAGCTTGACTAAGTATGAGATGTTTTTCTTGAAAGATAAAGACTACAAGTAAGTAAACACACAAACACATCAAATCAAGAGTACATCAAGCAATAGTCTAAACACTAAGCACACACGTACTAAGGCTTATCTTTTTCGCAACTAAGATGTTTAGACTAAGGGATGCACACTTGATCATAATCTAAACATGAAGCACACACGTACTAAGACTTGACTTTTCCTCAACTTGGATGTTTAGATTATGAGATGCACACAAAAACATACAACAAGTATATTATGCAACTTAGAAAGTAAAAAAATAAATGCAAAAACATAAATGTAAAAGAGAATACCGACACGATGATTTATAGGGGTTCGGTCACAAAGCTCCTCTTCGCCCTACTTCACTCCTCGAGTACCCAACTCAAGAGTTACTTCACTAGTCAACAATGCTCCTTTCAAGGCGGAGAAAACCATACACGTTGCTTACACCATTTCCGACACTAAGCTAGATGTAGAGTCCTAATCTAAGGTAGGACCAAACTACAGACGTCACCTACTTCCCATTTTCCGATACAAGGCTAGATGTCGAGTTCTAATCTTAGGTAGAACCAATCTACACCAATCTTCACACTAGTTATGTTTTATGGCCCAACATAACAAAATTTGTGTTTTATGGCCTAAACACATAAACCATATAGATCTAAGTATACACATAACTTAGATATATGACTCTAACACTATATACAAGTATTTACAAAACTTAGATCTACACTCCTAACACCTAATTCAAGGATATCCATCATTTGTATCTACTACCCACATCCAAGTGTACCCACCACTTGGAACTACTACATATACATCAAGTCCAAGTATACACACAACTTGGATCTTCATGATTTACATTGTAGTAGAACAATAAACATAACTAGATCTATACAAGGAGAGATCTTTATCATGTTGTAAACCCAACACTTCATAGTGATGAAAGTGTCATTATCTTTGCACTTGATAGGATGAGAGGATTGAAGGAGAGAATCACATCTTAAACAAGATTATTTAAAACACCTAATCAAGAATTAAGGTGTATGAGAAACTGAGAGAGAATGTGCAAAAAGGGTTGATTAAAAAGCTGGAAATGATCCACTATTCATATGACAAGGGAGCAACGATCATATTTTCCTGCGACTCATTAAATACCCATATGGCTCATTATTGATATTAAGCCGCGGGTACCTTTATTGAGACGCGGGCCTCGGAGTCTGCTCCATTTTGTCCTTTAATAAGGAAAGTCCATCTAGTGAAGAAATTACCCAAGGGGAAATATTCTTTATCTATTTGGAATATTCTAAATTCAAATTAGAGAATATTTTTTATCCATTTGGAATATTCTAAATTCGAATTTCTATTTTATTTTTAATAATTTTTTTAAAATAAAGTTATTTCAAAACTACTTTGTCACTTTAATTAAAAGTGAGTTTTAAAAAAATATTAATCCTTGATCACTTAATAAGGTTAATGACTTGTCTATTCATACCTTGAGTGATTCATGACGAATGCGATCTTGGAGGTGTCGATAGAAGTATACAAATGTATGTATACGTGTTTACGAGTACCTTACACATTTTACATAATGTATTGTGACTAAGTTTGTCGTCACCAAAACACAAAGAGATTATATAAACATCGTAATGTTTTCATTAACAAGTCTTTTGATGTGATAATAGCTTGACCAAGAGATTTCAATAGATACCTTACCAAGTATTTTATTGCCTGCCTACGAACCGAGGTAGGTGCTTGTATAATTTGACTTATTAGTTGCAACGTATAGTAGATACAAGGTCTTGTCCAGTAAGATATATCAATTATCCAATGAACCTTCTATAGACTTTATGGATCAGCTAAAGGTGTTCTAATGTTAGCCTACAACTTCAGTTTAGGATCCATTGGTAGTTTTTATGTTTTGTGATTAGGAGCACCACCTTCTTTGAGCAATTCTATAGTATACTTATGTTAGAGAAATTAAAATTCCTTGAAATGTCTTTGACACTTCCAATCCTAAACATTAGCTTAACTCTCTTAAATCTTTCATATGAAACTTGGAACTTAGCTGATATTTAAGATTTTATATCTCTTGTTGATCATTTCTAGTGATCAAGAAGTCATCCATATATACCGAGATAGCAATGAACTTCTTGTTATCCTTCTTTACAAACAATGAGTAATCCGCTTTTGACTATGTAAAACCCTAAAAAAGGAGATGTAGACAGTTTTGAAAACTAGGGCCTTTATGCTTGTTTTAGTCCATACAAGGAATTTTTAAGCTTAGACACAAGACTTTTATCAATATGAGAAAAAGTAGTAACACACTCCCCCTCACCAACATACCCCAAATGAACTCTCATGTATACTTCTTCTAAGAAGTCTCCATGTAGAAAAGAATTGGACACATCCATCTATAAGTATCCCAACCTTTAAGAGCAACAATTTCTGATAATGACTAAACTGTTACCATCTTAGTTACAGGAGCAAACGTTTCATTGTAATCCACACTAATCTTGCTTTCTCCCGTTCTTCATTACCACTAGCTTTAAACTTAGTCTTGTAAATCCAATGAACACCAACCTTCTTTCCTGGAGGAAACCGAGTAAGTTCCCATGTACCATTTTCTTCTAAGGCTCTTAGCTAAGAGTTCATGGCAATACACCATCCAAGATCCTTAACGGGCTTTCTAAAGTTCACATGATCATTTTGAACCAAAAGAGCAGTAACAAGTTGTTAGGATTATGAGATACGAGGTGTTTAGTATAACTGCTTTTCTTTAGGAACATGACTGAGAACATTCTTTTAGTTTTGAAGGCATAGTGGATTGTCTATAAGACTTTCTAGTAGGAATAGAAGGAGGTGGAGGTGGTAATGATTCAGTTTGAGGTGGATTATTAGAAGATAAGTCATTGGAAAGAAAGGTGTGCACATTTTTTTTACTATTAACAAAGTTTTGAAATACTTCATTTGGTAAATTGAAAGGATAATCATTATAGAATGAAGTAGTAGTTTGATAAGGTAAGGAAGTTGGTAAATGTGATATAAACTGACTCACAATTCTAGAAGAAAATGGAAAAATATGTACATAAAAGGTAGCATCTTTAGACACAAAGACTATTTGATTTTGCAAACTGTAGAACTTGTAACCCTTTTGAGTAGCTAGATATCCCAAAAACACTGTTAATGCAAGTGATGCCTAAAAACATTATTAGTGTTAACTAATCTTTCTTAGTTTTGATCACGACAAACCATACAACACATTTAGTGTAAGACACAAAATGAATTATTTAACTAACACTATCATCAAGGTAATAATCATATCACTAACCTTTCTTAATCATACTTAGTGATCATCAAAATGATTATCCTTAAAACTCACTTTTGTTAAAATGACAAAAGACTTTTTAATAAACTTTCTTTTTTAGAATTCTTTTTATTAAAATGGAAAATGAAAATTTTAAAATGGCATATTCCAAATGCTGTTAGAATATCCTTTGAATGTTTCAAATACCTCAGATATTCCCACCCCACTAAAAGACAAAAAATGGAGCGGAGTCTAGTGGCGGTACCTTAAGTACCTACGCGGTACCTTAGCGATATGGTACCGCGGGGTGAGATAAGGTACCGCGCAGAGCTAGCCGTTATAGATCCGTTATACTTTGTCTCCTTTAAATAGTGGGTCAAATCTCATTTTCCAGTAAGCCTCTTGGACGTTTTTCTCAGCCTTCTTTCTATTTTCTATAGCATAATCATTAGTAAATGATCACTTAAATTGTTAAGGATGTTTACATATGATTATCCTCTTGATCCCCTCCTTTACCTTGTCCAATGAGAAGATCACTCACTCACTAGTGTTGTGATAAAGATGAATCTATGAGCTAGTCATATTCATCATGATACCCTTTTTGTTTTAGGTCAATCCAATGTATTTATGAATACTTGGACTAGTTGTGTTCATCCAAGTTATTTGTGGATACTTGGATTTGTTGTGTACATCTATTGCATATGTGTTTGCTTGGATTTGTGTTGTGTAAATCCAAGCTACATGTGTGTACTTGGATAAGTCTAGTTGAGTTGTAATAGATTTGATTAGGAGTTCTCACTAAACTGTAAAGTGATGTGGTTGTGTCTTGTGAGTTCTCACTAAACTTAAAAGTGATTAGTAGTTGTGTTGTGTGAAGTTCTCACTTAACTTCAAAGTGAAGAGTCGTGAAGATTGGTTCTAGCTTTCGATTAGAACTCGACATCTAGCCTTGTGTCATAAAATGGTGAAGTAGGCAACGTCGTGAAGATTGGTTCTACCTTAAGATTAGAACCCGACATCTAGCCTTGTGTCGTTAAATTGTGAAGTAGGCAACATCGTGTAGATTGGTCCTAGCTAAAGATTAGGTCTCGACATTTAGCTTAGTGTCGGAAAATAATGTAAGCAACGATGTAAGGTTTTCTCCGCCGAGAAGGGAGCTTGTGGATATAGTGGAAATCTCGAGTAGGTGTACTCGAGGAGTGGAGTAGAAACGAGGATAGAGCCTCGTTGTCGAACCACTATAAATCTTGGTGTCTTCCCAATAGGTTGTCTCTTTCCTTACTCTTTACTTATTTCATTATCATTATACTTACCTATTATCTTTGCTAGTGCATTCGAATTAAACCTAATCATTATGCAACTTAGTCTCAAGTAAAAGATAGTTTTGATACAAACCAAATTGAAAGTAACTTTAATTTGGTCACCAATCGAAGAGAAACTATTCAACCCCCCCCCCTTCTAGTTTCTACAATTGGTATCAGAGCGATGGTCACTCAAGATCTTTGAAGTATATTGTACTTTGAAACTTGGATCGATCCATTGTCTCCTCAAATTAAAAGGTCTAGTTGTACTAAAGTTTCTCTTTGGTCAACACTATGTTTTCTTTGAAAATAGGTCTTTTAATTGATAATATTGCATCCCACTTAAGATTAGTAGCCTTTATACATTTTAAATATACTCTTGAAATGTATCTACTAGTTTGCATCTTGCTTTGTGTAGGTACTCATGAAGATCAATCACTCAATTGGTTGTGGATTGAGTTACTTGCACTTGTAGAAGACTCATCTTCATTGATCTTTAACATCTTTGAATGATGATACCAAGATGATTGGGAATGATACTAGTCCTTAAAGACTTAGTACTCATCATAGTCATTGATTTGGCATAGCACTTATTCCTTCATGGATTGCTCTTTGTGGCCAAGGTACGCTTTCGTTCTTCCACACGCCCTTTGATCATTCTTTTGATCATTACTTGACTATGTGCTTGTTCTCGGCATCCTTGCCTTGACATTTATTTGTGGTTTGTGCTTCTTTTCCTTTATCCTCTCAAACCTTCATTGCTTGGATACTTGACTCACTATGGTGATGTAGAGTGAGTTAGTAGAAGCTTAAAGTATCAAGCATGATTTCCATAGTTTGCACCCATACGGTTAGTAGGCCCTTTGTGGGAGAGAAAGTGAATTAATACCTTGCTCATATTTTGGTTTAAACTAAGACTATTATTGAAAGTGATCTTAGTCTATACTTGAATAATTGCTTTGTGCTTATTCATTACCAAAGCCGTTTAACATTTCGCCGGAAAGGCACGTCTTAAACCACTATATATGACACAAGCTCTTTGTTACAACTATTTGAAGATTGTCATTAATCCTTTGAGCATTGGTCCTAGTCTTGATTCTCTTCCCTTGACTTCTCTCCACTTAGTCGTTTTGCTACGAGTAGTCGTTTGTCCGTTTCGGTTCTTTTCGATCTTGATTTAACTCGTAATCCTTCGTTAAGGCATATTGCTTAGTGTTATAATGATCCAATGATATTTTAAAAGGCTCATGATATAATTTTAAGTATTTTAAGAAAAACTTGGTTTTTAAAATTTGGCGTTTTTCATAGATAAAAACCTGCCTCTGTAGGCGGTTCCTTATCTCTGCGGCTCAAACCCGCGGTTCCTTATCGATAAGGTACCGCGGGCAGTAAGTCTTGTCAGAGCGCCAGTTTGAGTTTTTTTATTCTTTTCAAACCAAACTCTCTCTCTCTCTCAAAAACACACAGCCGACGGGTTTTACCTTTTCCACCATTGTTGAAGCTTCCAAAACCTTCAATCACTCAAATTAATTGATTCCAAGTTGTGGGTTTCACTCATCCTTCATCTAACATCAATTAATTGTAAGTATTTTCTTTTAATTTCATCTATTTTGTTATAGGGTTCATCCTTTCATAATTGGGGATTTTTAAAATTGAAATTGAATTAAAACTTTAATAGGAATGTGGGTTGACATGGTTATTTTACTATGATTCCTTAGGTTGATATTCATTAAGATTTCACTAAAACCCACTTGTAGAACAAATCCGAATTTAGGCTAAATGATTTTGGTTGAATGATGGATTTGAGATGAACCCATGAACAAGTAGGTAATGACATTGTTAATGCTTACCTAAAAACCTTGTTTTGAAAAACCAATGTTCTAATCCATTGTTGATCTAACATAGATCATGTGTTCTTGGTTAATGATGGAATAGACACATTGTGAACATGAAAATGATATGGATTCAATTCTATGTTTGTCAAGAAATTGATATAACACATTTTCACCTTTCGTTTTCCTTTTTGATTTTCATATGAGTGATTGGAGAAATATTGTCTTATGTGTATTTAGGTACTTAATCATGCCTTCTCTATATCAAGAAGATCATCAATTCACTAGAGATTATATGACCGACATCTCTCAAACCTTTGTTTCCCCTCAACTCCAAAACGCTTTTCCATCCCTTTCCACTCGTTGTTTCCATAAGGGTAGGATTGTAGATTCAAGAATAGCGGGAGATAATTATATCAACTCTATGTTCGAGCTTATTGGGTTTGATTGTTTGCTCTACATAGACGAGGTAATTTATCCCTTGTTTCTTCTTGAGTTCTTTAGTACTTACTCCATGCTTGAAATCAACGACCAAATCTTTATTCGTTTCTTGTTGAATGGTCAAATCATTCAATATTCCCTCGATGACTTTGGTGATATTCTTGGTGTGCCATTTGAAGGCACTTGTCGTTTTACGGATAAGTGGAGACTAGATGCTCTCTTGGAGTCTAACGATAAACCTCCAAATGACACCACCGAAGTTGATCTAAATTTCATCCTTGAAATCATCACGAAAGAGCGTAGTGGAAACGTTGTGAGAAGCCTTCATACAAATGTGCGAAATGTGAATAGGTATGAAGTGCTCTCAAGTGACCTTAAGGATTACATGCTCCAATGGGCAAACATCCTTAGGGAAAATGTGTTTTGTCTTGGTGGGAACCGAGATCATATCCCGGCTTGCATGGGGCATATGTTGTTTTGCCTGTTTACTTCCACCAAGTACAATCTTGCATATTACATCGCTCGAAGTATAAATTATGCTCTTTCTAAACCCAAAACAAACCTCCCTTATGCTATGCTTCTTACTCGCCTCTTTAGAAGGGTTGGTCAAGATTTTCCTCAACTCGATCTTTCTCGCTTTCACCCGGTTCAACGGGTTATGATGCCTATTCAAGAGGCGTATGAACGAAAGCCAAGAAGTGACCGTGGTTCGAGAAAATCCGACCATCAAGAGCCGGATGAGGAGGACAACGATATGCCACCAAGTGATGGTGATGGCATCGGTCCTAGTTCTCATTTTGACTCTTCGAGTAACTCCCATCCATCCTCAAATCAATTCGAGGATGATTTTGAAGACTTAGCTCCTCCTCCTCACCCTTCTAGTGATGTTCCTGAAGTTCTCAATATGGAGCATCATTATCGTGAGAATCTTAGAACTCGGGGAGAATTACATGAACACCGGGTGGAGTCAAGAAAAGGATTCAAGTATTTGGGAAAGATGATCAAGGGTTTAGGAAAGAAAAGGAGGTAAAGACTTTGAAGTTGTGTCAAAGTTTGGATTTGATGGTTAAACATTTGGTTATTAACACTTCGGTTTAGTTGTTTATTAACTTGTGTCGCATGTTTGGATTACTATTTATTTTGATCCTTAATGTTGCTTATGCAATAATGATTGTGTTTTACATAGCTTTGTGCATGCCTTATGATAGTTAGCTTATTAGATTTTGATCTATAGTTAACTTTGGCTTGTGAATCCTTTGGGAAAAATCTGGGTTTATCAAAATTTGGGATGGGAAATTTTTGAAAACTCTCTGGTCGCGGTTCCATATCGACCCGCGGTCCCTTATCGATAAGGTACCGCCGGTCCAAGATAAGGAACCGCCGGTCACTGTGCACGACAGCATCTTTGCTTTACACTGTTTTCTTAAATTTGTGTAAACCTTGCATGATTTTCAGTAATAAACTGCACATTTCCTAAACTAGGTTACCTAAATTCATTATTCACGTAAAATGATTTTAACCCATTACTAGTTTGGATCATCCCCTCACCCATTTAAACCCACCTTGTTTGCCATGTTCTTCACACATCAAACATACTTCCCTAAACCTTAAACCACCCTAATCAACCATGGTGTGTACCAAAACCTCAAACACTTCCAAGACCTCCACCCCAAGGAAAACACTCAAAATAAGGATTAAGGTAGCTAAGCCTAACTCCTCACCTTTCCACACACCAAAGAATGAGATGGCTCCTATCCTCATTTCTTCATCACCTTCCCCACCTCTTGCACCATGCAAGACATCATCCACCCATGGTACTAACCACTCCATTGATTCTACCTCCTCTTCATTCAACTCAAGAATGAATGAGCTCTCTTCACCCTTCACTCCAAGTGCACCCTTGGAAGTGACCACACAACCCCAACTAATCCAAAGCATTCCTTTTGTGAATGAATTTGATAACACTTTGGTGACTTCACCATTTACCCCTCCATACTCACCCATTTCCCCTTTAGGGAACATGCCTCCACTTTCACCCACATCACCCTTGGAGAACATGCCTCCTCCACCTCCACCCAACTCAAACATCCCAATTTTGGGTGTTCCACTTTCCCTCCTTTTGGGTGATCCATACTATGGGTTTCAACAAACTCATGGTCCTAGTTGTCCATGTTGTCTTTACAACCACTACATCATCCATAACCTTAGGATGGACATGTATGGGCTATATAGGAGGTTGCAAGAGTTCTTGCTTGCCTTGTTCTCCATGCCTCCTCCTAGGAGATGAATGATGGAGTTTTCTTAATAAGTGTTTTCAACAAAACCAAGCCAAAGAAAACTACTTATCTAGATTTAATGTTAAGCTAGCTATGTATTAGTTAGTTTTTATTTGTCTTTGTACTTGCTTCCTTAATGAATGTTTCATGTTGTTGACTTATGGATTTAGCTTTTTGTGTTTCTATCCTTTTGTGCACACTAATCAACTTTAATTTGAAATTAAAATTGAACCTAAATCTATCACAACCTCTAAACTTGACTAAAATTGGTTCAAAATGATATCTAAATTATTTTGTCACCCTTTGTCAAGACATTCTTTGTGAATGTGTTGCTTTATGCAACTCTAGCATATTTTGGTGCTAATAGAGGTAAAATTCCAAGATTTGCAACTTTTTGAAAAAGTCTTAGTTTTTCCCAAAACCCAGGAAAAACTTGGTTTCAAGTCCACTGGACGCGGTTCCTTAAAGTCCCGCGGTTCCTTAGCGATATGGAACCGCCGGTCCCTATAAGGTACCACGGACAGTAAATGGCTTTTGACGTATTTTTGGTCAAAACTTTTAAAACCCTATACCCTGTCAAGATTCCTTGTTTACTCAAATTGACTAAACATTCCTTGACACTACACATTTTGTATTCAAATTCTTACCTTGATTACATTTTACTTATACCCCAACCTTGAGATTTCATTCTCACACCTTCCCAACCTTGAGAATTCATTCTCACATAACCTTGAGATATAATTCTCACACTCTCACAATGCCTAACTCCTACATTCCTAACCTTGACATTTTTTGTCACAACCCCACTCACCCAAAGCTTCCTCATCTAAGCTTTCAAAGAAACCGAAAATCTCGGTTCGACCTATTTGGGTTAAGAAGAATGAACCATCTTCGTCCAAACCACCCAAAAACCCTACCTTCTCTCCAATCAAGTATTGGAATGAGACTTATACCATAAACCCCATCACCGGAGCTAAAGAAAATGTTCCACCACCACCAAAATCCTTCAATACCCCTCAACTCAATGACCTTTCAACCTTCCCAAACCTCACAAGGCATTGTGAAAACATTCCCAAACCCATTACCCCACCACCACCAAACCCTAAGTTTGATGTCATACCCCCATCAAACGATTTTGTGTTGCATCATGGATCCTCGTGTGATTGTTGTCGATTTCAACAAATTGAACTTGCTCATGTGTATGAGAAGTTAAATTTTCTTGAATTCCTCCTCACTCGACCTCCTATTCAAGTTTTTGTTCCGGTGGACAAAACTTCGAATGATGCATCGTCGTCTTTTTAGTTTTTTTTTATTTTTTTATTTTTAGCAATCTTGGAAAATATCACTATTAGACTAGCTTATGCTTAGTGGTTTATTTTCCATATTTATTTCTTTTAGATACTCATATTGTGTGTATGAATATCTTCTTTGTTGTGTCTTTTTCTGTGACAACCCTAGGTTTTGGATTTGTCACTTGGTCTTACTTTTAGGTTATTTTATGTGTGCTTACTTAATTTGTGTAATTACGTGTTTATTTTGAGTGATTAAGGTTGGTGTGGTTATCGTTTATGAGTATAGAAGTACTCATAAGTAAATCAAGGAACGGTTATTTCATGTTCATGAGCTCACAAGTTGTGACTATGAAAGGAAATGGTGATATTTTGGTCTTTACGTATACGTATATGTATTATAGAAAATCGTATTTTTTTTACGATTTACGGTTTAGCATTTAGAGGTCTCGGATGTGGTAATTAGTCATATGAATATTTTTCGGGATGGTTTTAAGTCATTTAGGACTTAGTTATAAAGTTTATTTCAAAATTTGAGATTTTTATTAAAAGTGTATATTTTACGTCTTTTACGGTAAAACGCGTAAAAACTGACTAGTTTTCCGGTTTTGAGGCTTTGGAGGCTTTAGGAGCTGAAATAAATTAAGGAAGATTAAGGTAATGTTATTAATACATATATTAATAATAAATAGAAAAAAACGAATTTAAAGGGGGTTTAGGTCGGTTTGGAAAAAAGTAAAGAAGGAAAAAAGGAAAAAAAGAGGAAAAAGGAAAGTTGGGTTTTATATTTGAACTAGGATTCTTGTTACATTATATAATGATTTTAAAGAGAAAAAAAAAACATAAAATCCCTGGAGAAAAAGAAAGGTCGACGGTTTATGGAGAATTTTTAGGGCTCTTGATCAAAATTTAGGGTTTCATAAATCAAAGGTAAACTTTCGTAATCCCTTTTTAATTTAATTGTTTTTAATGTTTACATAATCATATTATGATGGATTTAGGTTAGGGTTTTAATAAGAATCTGTATTTTAATGATATTATAATGATTAGATGGTTTAGGGTTTGTAATTAATGGGGTTATGGGTAATTAATTAGGTTAAATTAATTAAACCCGTTTTTAAAAACTGGGCAGAATTTTGAGTCAATTGTTTTGATCATATCGGGAGTTCTAGGAACATTCAAGATGCGATCCAAGTATCCCTGAAAATTTAATTGAAGTGGCTTTCCAATGCAAGAAACGAGAACTAAATTGGAGGTAGGGAAGTGGGTCAAAAACAGGTTACAACAGTCGGAGGTCAAAACAATTTTGAATTCAACCTGTTTTCTTTTTAAGTTTTGGGTTGTTTGGGGTACTTAGGGTTGAATTGGGATCTTTTCACGAACGTGAGAGATGGTTTATATATTGTAGTAAGTATCTGCACTTGGTCTAAGGTTGTGGTTTAGGGTAAGACCCCTTAATGGTAACAAACTTTTAGTACGTTTAAAATTAGGAAATCTGGAATGACAATAGTAGATATATGTATATCGGGGCCTTAACAATAGCTTTAAGGTTAGGGCAAGTGGGAGGTGTTAGCCAACATATGTAAGGCTATGAGTATTCCTTTTACAGAAACCATGGGTATGTTTAAGTGGACGTTTGACTTAAAGTTTTGAGACAAAAAAAAATTGGGACTGTTTTGGGTAAAATATGAACGGGTTAGTTATTAAACTTAACCAAGTTAAGGACTTGTTAAGGAAGGCTAATGGGGTGATTAGAGCTTATCTATGAGGTATTTATATGTGGGAATAGGCTAGATGTCCATCATAGGTTAATGAGCTATCTTAGTGATTGGTTCATGTATTGATTGCGTGTTTTGGTTTGTTAGCTTGTTGCTAGTGCAAGGACTTGTGAAGGAGCTATCAGGTGAGTTTCATAGTCCTATGTTTGTTATTGATTTTGACTTCCAGATTGGATGGAAGAGACACTGTGTTGAATTATTTTCTAAATTAATGCTGTGAATGTTTTAAGGTTTGAGATGGACTTGTGTGTACATTTATGTGATTAACTGCTATGTGATTCTTGTTTGTGTGTGATCTGGATTGGAAAGGTACATAGGTGTATGGGCGCCTATGGGACCTATGGTTAATGATAAGGCGTGATGCCTTGGAAATTGTGATTGTTGATAAGGCGTGATGCCTTGGTAATTATGGTTGTTGGTAAGGCGTGATGCATTGGAAATTATGGTTATTGGTAAGGCGTGATGCCTTGGAAATTGTGGTTGTTGGTAAGGCGTGATGCCTTGGAATTGTGATGATTGATTAATCTTGAGTGCTAGTTGTTAATGCATACTTGTAGCACATTGTCCATATGTTATTGTGTTGATGGTTGTTATTCATAGCTTGTAACTGATTTAGCGTTGGAGTCTAAACCTATGACTCTCACCAACTTTATGTTGACGTGTTTTAGTGTCTCTTTCAAGTGATGATTTGGTTATGCGTGAGAACTTAAATGGCTAGGATTTGGAGAGCGTAGGAATGCATATAGAAGGATATCCCCGTTTCCTTCTTAGTTTTTTTTATTTGTTCATTTAATAAGTGATACTGTGGCACACATATGTTTGTTTTGATTATGTTACTTGTTTGTCTTGGGTAAGAGGTAGGACTGTTACCTACTTACCTAGACTCCTGCATTTGATGAGATATTGTCATGACTTTTGTGTCACCATTTTATGACAATTCTTATTTCATATAGTTATCTCTATAGACACGCCATGTTGTGATGATATCCATACGTCGCGCCCCATATTCCGCCATGGTGGGGTGTGACAGAATGGTATCAGAGACAATGGTTATAGAGAATTAGGTTGCCTAGTCGCGTAGCCTAGTCTATAGCTTAAGGGTCCCTGCATATAGGCGTCATAGGAGTATGTGTTCATTTTATATTAATTAATGTGTTTGGATGTTATTTATTGTGATGTTTTGACTAGTATGAATTAGACCATAGTAAGTTCATACTTAACTACATGTTATTTTTTTTACGAGTTTTGATTAGTGCGGGTGGAACCATGGTTGTATACGCTAGTCATTGATGGATTTCGCTTAATTATGTTTTCATGTTATTTATACATTTTATCTACGCTGGTTCAGCTGGACTATGAGTTTATGTGTTTCGTGCATTGGCTATGTTATTTTAATAGATGGAGTTTTGGACCTTATTTTGTGTAGTTATGTGCTTGTGAGTTGATGGATTATGTGTTATGTGTAGTATTAATTTCTTATAAGTGTCATCATAGGAGGGAGTACATTGGTGAAAGGGAACATGTATAATTATGGAGGCCTACATAATTATATATGTGCCACAACACCACTGGACTTTCAAGTATGATTGCATGAAAGAGAGTTAATACATG
Organism: Glebionis coronaria; assembly: GCA_025667525.1. NCBI lineage: Eukaryota > Viridiplantae > Streptophyta > Magnoliopsida > Asterales > Asteraceae > Glebionis > Glebionis coronaria. The sequence continues at coordinate 179,270,945 of CM046877.1, forward strand.
CTTGTATAGTATATGTTGGATGGATTTGAGTGTATGTACGCTTATGCCTATGTATGTAAAATTATTTTTTACTTACCGGTTGTATTCTTGGGATGGTTGCTAGCTCGTTTCTCTTTGAGATGTTCAACTTCTGTAGTAGCACATTTCTCGGGTCCTCATTTCACGTGTTTGTTTGTACGGTACTTTTGGCGTGAAGGATTTTGAGATGGTGGAGATTTCTTTTTGGGGTAACGATGTCTTTTGCTTCGAGTTATACATGGTAAAAAAATAGAACTTGCCAAATTGAAATAAAAATAGTTGTTGGTAGTCGATGAAATAAGGAAGTGTCGGGATCATGTTTCAAATAAGGTGGAACATAAATTCTTTAACATATAAGCATGACTCGGTTATTTTAAAATATTTTGGTTTTGATCACCTAAAGTTATTGTTCTTAAGTTAAAAATTTTGTTCTTATTTAGTGAAATATGTTAAAATCATGTAATTAATAGAGTTTTAATTTTCTGGAATTAAAATAAATTAAGTTCTAGTTTTGGTAATTAATGGGGGGTTTTAGGGTTTAAAAATCGTTTTTTTTGGTATAAATCGGAGTAGGCAGAAACTGTCGCTAAACTGTCAAAATATGTCGCTAACTGTCAGAAACTGTCGCTAATGCCTAGGCAGATTTTGAGAAAAATCGTTTTGGTCATAACTTATTCGTTTTTAAAGGTTTTTGGGTGATTCAAAAGCCTAAAATTATGTACTCGGAACATACTTTTCAAATATTCAGAAAGTTTCGTAATTGGAAGTCAGTAGCTTGGTTGAATTAATTGTACAAGTGTTGAGTTCAAGGTTAATTTTCGGACAACATGGTTTAAACTCGTGTTTTAGGTATTTTGCGGTAATGAACACTTGGAGGGTTAACATACAGATGAGTTGGGAAGGAATTTGAGAGTTCTTTAGACCTTATTATACGTGGTTATATTTTGATGAGTTTTGATTTATGGTATTTATGAGTAAGACTGAAATCGGGGTGACAGTTTTAAACCCGTTGAGTTATGTGACGGCTCCTAACTTGGTTTCAAGACAGTTCTTGTTTGATGAGTTGCGAGATTTAGTTAGGTTGGTTACATAACTTTATGGTTTTGATAAGTTTCCCCGCGGACGGTTAAGGCTCATGTGTTGTTGGTTGAGATTATTTTCGTGTAAACTGAGTTCACGAACGTGAAGGTTTAATCAGGGATATGCATCCTCGTTTGTTTGCTGGGAATAAGTTTGAGTTTGGGAGTGAATCTCGGGACGATATTTCTATTAGGAGGGAGTGATGTGACAACCCTAGGTTTTGGATTTGTCACTTGGTCTTACTTTTAGGTTATTTTATGTGTGCTTACTTAATTTGTGTAATTACGTGTTTATTTTGAGTGATTAAGGTTGGTGTGGTTATCGTTTATGAGTATAGAAGTACTCATAAGTAAATCGAGGAACGGTTATTTCATGTTCATGAGCTCACAAGTTGTGACTATGAAAGGAAATGGTGATATTTTGGTGTTTACGTATACGCATATGTATTATAGAAAATCGTATTTTTTACGATTTACGGTTTAGCATTTAGAGGTCTCGGATGAGGTAATTAGTCATATGAATATTTTTCGGGATGGTTTTAAGTCATTTAGGACTTAGTTATAAAGTTTATTTCAAAATTTGAGATTTTTATTAAAAGTGTATATTTTACGTCTTTTACGGTAAAACGCGTAAAAACTGACTAGTTTTCCGGTTTTGAGGCTTTGGAGGCTTTAGGAGCTGAAATAAATTAAGGAAAATTAAGGTAATGTTATTAATACATATATTAATAATAAATAGAAAAAAAACGAATTTAAAGGGGGTTTAGGTCGGTTTAGAAAAAAGAAAAGAAGGAAAAAAGGAAAAAAAGAGGAAAAAGGAAAGTTGGGTTTTATATTTGGACTAGGATTCTTGTTACATTATATAAGGATTTTAAAGAGAAAAAAAAACATAAAATCCCTGGAGAAAAAGAAAGGTCGACGGTTTATGGAGAATTTTTAGGGCTCTTGATCAAAATTTAGGGTTTCATAAATCAAAGGTAAACTTTCGTAATCCCTTTTTAATTTAATTGTTTTTAATGTTTACATAATCATCTTATGATGGATTTAGGTTAGGGTTTTAATAAGAATCTGTATTTTAATGATATTATAATGATTAGATGGTTTAGGGTATGTAATTAATGGGGTTATGGGTAATTAATTAGGTTAAATTAATTAAACCCGTTTTAAAAAACTGGGCAGAATTTTGAGTCAATTGTTTTGATCATATCGGGAGTTCTAGGAACATTCAAGATGCGATCCAAGTATCCCTGAAAAGGTAATTGAAGTGGCTTTCTAATGCAAGAAACTAGAACTAAATTAGAGGTCGGGAAGTGGGTCAAAAACAGGTTACAACAGTCGGAGGTCAAAACAGTTTTTAATTCAGCCTGTATTCTTTTTAAGTTTTGGGTTGTTTGGGGTACTTAGGGTTGCATTGGGATCTTCTCACGAATGTGAGAGATGGTTTGTATATTGTAGTAAGTATCTGCACTTGGGCTAAGGTTGTGGTTTAGGGTAAGACCCCTTAATGGTAACAAACTTTTAGTACGTTTAAAATCAGGAAATCTGGAATGACAAAAGTAGATATATGTATATCGGGGCCTTAACAGTAGCTTTAAGGTTAGGGCAAGTGGGAGGTGTTAGCCAACATATGTAAGGGTATGATTATTCCTTTTACAGAAACCATGGGTATGTTTAAGTGGACGTTTGACTTAAAGTTTTGAGACCAAAAAAAATTAGGACTGTTTTAGGTAAAATATGAACGGGTTAGTTATTAAACTTAACCAAGTTAAGGACTTGTTAAGGAAGGCTAATGGGGTGATTAGAGCTTATCTATGAGGTATTTATATGTGGGAATAGGCTAGATTTCCATCATAGGTTAATGAGCTATCTTAGTGATTGGTTCGTGTATTGATTGCGTGTTTTGGTTTGTTAGCTTGTTGCTAGTGCAAGGACTTGTGAAGGAGCTATCAGGTGAGTTTTATAGTCCCATGTTTGTTATTGATTTTGACTTCCAGATGGAATGGAAGAGACACTGTGTTGAATTATTTTCTAAATTAATGCTGTGAATGTTTTAAGGTTTGAGATGGACTTGTGTGTACATTTATGTGATTAACTGCTATGTGATTCTTGTTTGTGTGTGATCTGGATTGGAAAGGTACATAGGTGTATGGGCGCCTATGGGACCTATGGTTAATGATAAGGCGTGATGCCTTGGAAATTGTGATTGTTGATAAGGCGTGATGCCTTGGTAATTATGGTTGTTGGTAAGGCGTGATGCCTTGGAAATTATGGTTATTGGTAAGGCGTGATGCCTTGGAAATTGTGGTTGTTGGTAAGGCGTGATGCCTTGGAATTGTGATGATTGATTAATCTTGAGTGCTAGTTGTTAATGCATACTTGTAGCACATTGTCCATATGTTATTGTGTTGATGGTTGTTATTCACAGCTTGTAACTGATTTAGCGTTGGAGTCTAAACCTATGACTCTCACCAACTTTATGTTGACGTGTTTTAGTGTCTCTTTCAAGTGATGCTTTGGTTAGGCGTGAGAACTTAAATGGCTAGGATTTGGAGAGCGTAGGAATGCATATAGAAGGATATCTCCGTTTCCTTCTTAGTTTTTTTTATTTGTTCATTTAATAAGTGATACTGTGGCACACATATGTTTGTTTTGATTATGTTACTTGTTTGTCTTGGGTAAGAGGTAGGACTGTTACCTACTTACCTAGACTCCTGCATTTGATGAGATATTGTCATGACTTTTGTGTCACCATTTTATGACAATTCTTATTTCATATAGTTATCTCTATAGACACGCCATGTTGTGATGATATCCATACGTCGCGCCCCATATTCCGCCATGGTGGGGTGTGACATTTTCCTTTATGTAACCTTTGTGTTATTTGTGTGCTATTTCATTAGTTCTATTTTGAGTTGATCTTGGTTAATTTTTACAATTGCTTATGGGTGATTCCATCAATTCTAAGATTTAACCCATTGACAAGCTTATCATCTTCATTGGATTGAAGTTTGATTTTGTCAATTACCTCTTTGGACATACTTAGCAAAATACTTACTTCTAATTTGAGATTTCTTCTCTTTCTCCCTCTCAAGTTACTTAGTAGGTAGTGATCATATATACATTGGTGTTTCTTTTCTTTCTACTAACCTTTGTGTAGCATGTCACCTTAGCTCACAAACTTGGTGCCCCAAGCAAGGGGAGCAACCACCAATGGGGAGCTACTAGCAAAGTTCGATGTTCTTCAAAGACTTGTGCTAACCTTTTTGCTACGACAAAGGGGGAGAAATGATAGTGATAAACTAGTTAATAATTCCATATTTTGTGTTTCTACGTAAATGAGTTTATCGTTTGTCGTAATCAAAAAGGGGGAGATTGTTAATGCAAGTGATGCCTAAAAACATTATTAGTGTTAACTAATCTTTCTTAGTTTTGATCACGACAAACCATACAACACATTTAGTGTAAAACACAAAATGAATTATTTAACTAACACTATCATCAAGGTAATAATCATATCACTAACCTTTCTTAATCATACTTAGTGATCATCAAAATGATTATCCTTAAAACTCACTTTTGTTAAAATGACAAAAGACTTTTTAATAAACTTTCTTTTTTAGAAAATGTTTTATTAAAATGGAAAATGAAAATTTGAAAATGGCATATTCCAAATGCTGTTAGAATATCCTTTGAAGGTTTCAAATACCTCAGATATTCCCACCCCACTAAAATACAAAAAAAGGAGCAGAGTCTAGTGGCGGTACCTTAAGTACCTACGCGGTACCTTAGCGATATGGTACCGCGGGGTGAGATAAGGTACCGCGCACAACTAGCCGTTATAGATCCGTTATACTTTGTCTCCTTTAAATAGTGGGTCAAATCTCATTTTTCAGTAAGCCTCTTGGACGTTTTTCTCAGCCTTCTTTCTATTTTCTATAGCATAATCATTAGTAAATGATCACTTAAATTGTTAAGGATGTTTACATATGATTATCCTCTTGATCCCCTCCTTTACCTTGTCCAATGAGAAGATCACTCACTCACTAGTGTTGTGATAAAGATGAATCTATGAGCTAGTCATATTCATCATGATACCCTTTTTGTTTTAGGTCAATCCAATGTATTTATGAATACTTGGACTAGTTGTGTTCATCCAAGTTATTTGTGGATACTTGGATTTGTTGTGTACATCCATTGCATATGTGTTTGCTTGGATTTGTGTTGTGTAAATCCAAGCTACATGTGTGTACTTGGATAAGTCTAGTTGAGTTGTAATAGATTTGATTAGGAGTTCTCACTAAACTATAAAGTGATGTGGTTGTGTCTTGTGAGTTCTCACTAAACTTAAAAGTGATTAGTAGTTGTGTTGTGTGAAGTTCTCACTTAGCTTCAAAGTGAAGATTCGTGAAGATTGGTTCTAGCTTTCGATTAGAACTCGACATCTAGCCTTGTGTCGTAAAATGGTGAAGTAGGCAACGTCGTGAAGATTGGTTCTACCTTAAGATTAGAACCCGACATCTAGCCTTGTGTCGTTAAATTGTGAAGTAGGCAACGTCGTGTAGATTGGTCCTAGCTAAAGATTAGGTCTCGACATTTAGCTTAGTGTCGGAAAATAATGTAAGCAACGATGTAAGGTTTTCTCCGCCGAGAAGGGAGCATGTGGATATAGTGGAAATCTCGAGTAGGTGTACTCGAGGAGTGGAGTAGAAACGAGGATAGAGCCTCGTTGTCGAACCACTATAAATCTTGGTGTCTTCCCACTAGGTTGTCTCTTTCCTTACTCTTTACTTATTTCATTATCATTATACTTACCTATTATCTTTGCTAGTGCATTTGAATTAAACCTAATCATTATGCAACTTAGTCTCAAGTAAAAGATAGTTTTGATACAAACCAAATTGAAAGTAACTTTAATTTGGTCACCAATCGAAGAGAAACTATTCAACCCCCCTTCTAGTTTCTACAAACACATAAGGAATACCTCTAGGGGAAAACTTAGTTGCATTTCTAGAAGCATTACTCACAATATCAAAACATCTAAACATCCTTAAATGAGAATAATAGTAACATTACCTAACAAAATCTCATAAGGACTTTTATTTTAAAGCATTAGAGATGGAAGCCTGTTGATCAAGTATGTCAGTAGTAACACAATCTCCTTAAAACTTCAGAGCTAGATGATAATGAAACCTTAAATTCCTTGCAGTGTCCAAAATGTGCCTATGCTTTCTCTTTACCCTACCATTTTGTTGTGGTCTGTCCATACATGAAGTTTAATGTTGTATTCCTATACTTTACAAATAAGAACCACACTATCATTTGACAAATTCTAGAGCATTGCCAGACCTTAAAACTTTCACTATATTATTGATCTCGATAGATATGAAGCTTAGAAATTCTTCTAGTGCGAAAATGAATTATTCTTATGAATTAGAAGATAAGTCCAAGTCGCTCTACTATAATCATCCACAATTGTCAAAAAATACCTATACTTCTCAAAAGTAGGTACTTTGTAAGCCCCCTTATATAAATGTGAATCATGTCAAAAACATTAAAAAAATGAGAATCACTTTGATTATAGGGAAATTTAGCAAATTTAGCCATAGGAAACATGACATACGATCTGCATTGTGAAATTTAGACACACCAAAAGGTAAATCTTTCATATGCTTCAATTCTTAATCTCACACATGCACAAGTCTATGATGCCACAAGGCATAAGCACTATCATTAGTCTTATTCAAACTACCTACTATAGAAAGATAAAAGTTATGTACAACAGATGTTACCATAACACCAAACTCTTGATCAATCTTATCAAAAAGAAGATTAATTAGATGATACATACATGACTCCTGCTTACCCAAGTCAATTTAGGAATAGAACGAAGACTGAATTTAAAATATGACACTATCAACACACCCTTAAGTGGAATACCATTATTCACCTTAACTTTACCAACATTAGATATGACAAACTTATTATCATCAAGGAATCTAATTTTTGGTTTTATTTGAAGCTGATAAGGTTCAATTAGGCCTTTATCTATAGAATTCATGTGTTTTGTAGCACTAGAATCATAAATCCAATATTCTAACAATTTAAGCAATTAAATGTGACTATTTATACAAGCAATACCTGCAGCAAAATCCTGAGAAAAGTCAGACTCATCATCTATAACACTTGCTTTCATCTGAAAAGTTTTCAACAACTAATCAAACTGCCGATGAGTGAAACTTACATTTACACTTTCCATATGAGCCACAATATTATGAATTTGACATCTACCTTGACCATCTCTTGGCTTAAACTGTGTTGTCAGCTTAGCCTTTTGATTTAAACTAGGTTAACCAACTTTTTTCCAATACTTCTCAGGAGGATACCATTTGAAACCACACATATTACACTTTTCTTGAAAATTCCCTTTGCTTAAGAATGTAGTTGCTTCAATACTAGAAGTCCTAAACAACACCCTTTGAGATTCTTCTTGTTATAACATAGAACAAGCATTCTCAACACTAGGTAATAGATTAATCATAAGAATTTGACTTCTTTGATTACTATAGTGTCCATCCAATCCATTCAAGAATTGGAACAATCTTTGTTTTTCTTTTTGCTTAGCCAAATCAACCAAGAACAAAGGCACTTTAAGTGACACATTGGCAATAACTGAAAACACATTAATACTATCCAATTCCTTTCAAACACACTTCATCCTAGTGCAATATTCACTAACTGGACCATCAGATTGATTGATCTCATATGTATCTTTTTTTAACTTGTACTTCCTAGATCCATCACTTTGGTCAAATATCATATTCATCTGATTCCATATCTCACTAGAACTACCGACAAACATAATAGATCTTACAATTGAATCACAAATAGAACCAATCAACCAAAAATACCCATATTATTACAAGCAATATTGCAAAAAAGGTCTCCAAGCCCGATTAATCGTTGATTAATCGCTACAAGGTCTTCAACCTTTCCGACTAATGAAAAGGCGATGAATGGCGGTCAACTGTAGTTAACGATGGTCAAGGGAGGTCAAACTTGCCGAAAACCTGCAAATTTTGCCGAAAATACCGAAAACTCATCATAAAACTTGTGTTTATCACTTATATTAACTATTTATATGTATGATAAGTTGTATTTTAAAAAAATGTTGACAGAAATACCTAAAACTCGTTATACATTTAATCCCTACAATTATAAAAATGATAAAAGTAGTCTCTTAGCTTTCACGGATTTATGTAAATCATTTCCCCTCAGTGCTATAATATATCAAAGGTACCAAAATATATATCAGTAAGTAAGGATTTCAAAAATCTCCTTTAATGGCAAATATAGATTAGATAGCCAGAGAAGAACTCTAGGAGGTTTACACTGAAATGTCGAATAAAAAATAACAATGATTGCAGGACTAATCCATGTTTACATATACTACAATAATTATGTAAAATAATACTGCTATTGTAATTAATTAGATATCCTTGGCTATAAAAGCCACCTAGGTTTTGCCTAAAATTCACAGAATCTTAAGCATCTCATACACCTCCAATATCTTTGATCTTTCCTCCACCTTTAATTCCTAGGTTGCATCATACATTACCCTTTACAAACAAAAAGAACAAAATATATATACATATCACAACATATAGTATGTCTCTCCCCGAATTAAATGATGCAAAAACTCTACCTGATGCCTGGGACTACAAGGGCAAGCCGGCTCGCCGTGCCACTACTGGCGGCTGGGTTAGTGCCGCCATGATTCTAGGTTCGTCACCCTTCTTATCATATCACATATTCATTACATGCATATATAGTTGCATTATACGAATAAAATTGTAATTAGAACTAACAAAAAGCTTTTTCCTATTTTTCTTAATGAAACTTGTCTTGTCTTTTGAGAAATGAAATATTAAGACTATCTAATACGAAGTACATTCGATGTATCTTTAGGCGTGGAGGCAATGGAAAGGCTAGCAACTTTGGGTATCGCAGTGAATTTGGTGACATATTTGACAGGAACTATGCATTTTGGAAATGCTAGCTCCGCAAATGATGTCACCAATTTCTTGGGTACCTCTTTCATGTTATGTCTTCTTGGTGGTTTCGTTGCTGATACTTTTCTCGGACGGTAAACATTTAATTCTGTATTATTTGACAGATAAGTTCCACATGTAAGGTTTTATAGATGGAAGTCTTATTTCATTTATGATGTTTATAGGTACTTAACCATTGCCATATTCGCTGCCGTTCAAGCCACAGTAAGTTATTTTCTTAAGTCCATTTTTAAGTTTTTTCAAATGAAAAAGAGTCAAAAATATTTCCATAACTAGTAGTATCAATATATAATAATAGTATCATAGTTAAAAGTGACTAAGTTATATCAACTATATTGTAAGTAGATTTTATTATAATTTTGTGATGATCAACAGGGTGTCACAATCTTGGCCATCTCAACAGCCATCCCTAGCCTACAACCACCTAAGTGCACGCCGGATAGTGGTACATGTGAGGCCGCCACGGGGATCCAGCTAGCGTTTCTTTATCTTGCACTCTACATGACCGCCCTAGGAACGGGTGGACTCAAATCTAGTGTTTCAGGTTTCGGGTCAGACCAATTTGATGAGACGGACAAGGAGGAAAGGACCCAAATGGCTAGTTTCTTCAATTGGTTCTTTTTCTTTATAAGTATCGGGTCACTTGGGGCAGTTACAGTCCTAGTTTATATCCAAGACAATTTGGGTCGACGTTGGGGGTATGGGATTGTTGCTTGTGCTATTGTTATAGGGTTGGTGTGCTTCTTGGCGGGTACAAAGAGGTATCGGTTTAAGAAGCTTGTGGGTAGTCCGTTAACACAAATAGCATCAGTTTTCGTCGCAGCGTGGAAGAAGAGACATTTGGAGCTTCCATCGGATCCTAGCATGTTGTTCAATCTGGATGATTTTGAAATGGAAGGAGTTGATAGCAAAAAAAGCAAGCAAATGTTGCCTCATAGCAAGCAATTCCGGTTAGTTTTTCTAATATTTATTTTCTCATCCTTCTTATAACCGAATTAACTGTCGGCTTTCTCATTTTTTTGTCTATATATGCATACATACACATACAAAAATGTGTGTATAGTTAAAGACATAGGTATTAACCACATCAAATGTCTACGTAATCTTATATAAAGTAGGTGAAAAGATGATTTTTTTTTTCTTTACAAAATGACTTGTTAATATCTTGTTCGTTTACATGCATACAAAGTTTGGGAGGTCCTATATGCTTTTTATATGTTATTGATTCCTGGACATATATTTTGTATCCATGATGTGTGTGTGTATGTTTACATGCAAGTTGTCATTTCTTAACTTCCTAGTATACCTGATTTAATTAACTTTCGGATATATAACTCAACTTTGTAAATTAAAGAAACTTGAGATTTAATACTGAAGGATTTATCAGAGTGAATAACCTACGAATAATTAATATGAATCTCTATTTCTGGATAAGCCTTCAACAATAACTCATTAGTAATAAATAATTTATTAGGATATGGTTTCACTAAGACTAAAAAAATATTGTTCAGGTTTAACCATAACATAATCTGTTGTTGCATCTGACTAGCATTTGATCATGTCACTAAGACTAAAAAAATATTGTTCAGGTTTAACCATGTGAGAATCATTGACAGTTAGTATTTGATAGAAAAAAATTTCTTCATAATGGTCCCATATTTGATCGATCAATAATGAAAAATAATTGAGCAATTTATATCTTGAATATTTGATAGCCAATGAAATACAAGAAAGATTGATATTATGCTCTTTGATTTGCCAGCCAAACTTGTGGGTGCCATATTTTGTCCAGAACTCAAGCAACTAGAATAATACGCCAATCTTAGGACACGATATATATTCATTATTTATACCAATAATGCGCACTTGCTTGTAGAAATTACAAACCAAATTTTTGTTTTCACTTGGATTTTAATAAATATACTAAAAATATAATTTGATCAATAAGAGCTTACTAGTTAAATTTTATGCTTGAAATGTTTACCAATAATATTTAAATAAGAAAATTTGCAAACAAAAAAACGACCATATTATTACCAACAAAATATTTTTAGTAACTAGGAATTGCATAGAAAATGAAAAAGTTTTTATAAAAAAAAAGTTAAAAGCATCTAGTTATTTACGTACCTAATGCACATATACTAATCATAATCATTAGAATTAAGGTCCAAAAGATTCTATATTTTCACCTTTTCAAGAATTTTGGAACCACTTTGAAAATTTGTCTTTATATTATCGTTTAAATACTTTGTGTACTAGTTTACCTAAAATATGGACCACTTGTTTCACTTCATGTTATACATGGCATTGAAATTTTCGCCTAAGTGTTTGCACAATTTTTTTTAAACGGTTTTGCACAATTGTTTTTTATTTTGCAATCGCATGTATGAAAAATTGCATCGTAAGAACCTCTTGGGCATAACAAAATAAAGTAGCAAAATATATTAAATGACATCTTTTGAAAATAGATCAGACTTTTTAATTTAAAATCGAATGTGGCCTGTATCACAGAACACAAACCGAAATATTCACAAATCCTTCTAGGATAACTATAATTAATCGTTTCTCTAGTAAAAAGGCTTTAAGTATACTGCGAGAAAATCTTTATCGTAAACCCTAAATTATTACATCAGTTATTTACGTGTCTGGAAAGTCAAAGGAAATATAAGATAAGATCTTTGCCGACTGTTTATTTGCGTATCTCTCGTTATTCGGTAAGTAATTAATATCTGATTACGAAATACAACCATTTAGAAAAGCTAAGTTAGCTTAGCCAATCATATTACTACACCTTGAATTGTTTTAGAAACACACATGTACATATACCAAAGTGCATGCATGTGCTATGGTTGTGCAATATTAATAGAAATATAGGTACACGATCAAGATCACGAGGTTCTTAACAGCCTGTCATCGTATGATCAATCAATCTTGATGCTACATGTAACGTGATAACCAAATTATCTGTCTTTTAGGTATTTACTATACACCCTTTTGTCTCCTAAACTGAAACAATAGGATAAGATCTAGTAATACTCGAAAACGAAAAGCTAGATCAATTTTGATAGTTATTGGTTAATATATGGCCACATACATTATTGAGAATGAAATGGTACTGATGGTTCTTCCTATTTGTGACAGTTTCCTTGACAAGGCAGCAATTAAAGATACCGAAAGGTCATTTGAATCAATAGCAACAGTGGACAAATGGCGTCTTTCAACTTTAACAGATGTTGAGGAAGTGAAATTGGTGGTCCGAATGCTACCAATTTGGGCTACCTCAATATTGTTTTGGACAGTATATGCCCAAATGACTACATTCTCAGTGTCACAAGCTACTACAATGGATAGACACATTGGCAAATCGTTTGAAATCCCAGCGGCTTCCCTCACGGTCTTCTTTGTTGGAAGCATCCTATTAACGGTGCCAATCTATGACCGGGTCATTGCCCCAATTGCTAAACGCTTTCTTAAGCACCCACAAGGGCTAAGCCCCCTCCAACGTGTAGGAGTAGGACTAGTCCTATCAATATTGGCAATGATTGCAGCTGCCCTAACCGAGATCAAGCGACTAAATGTTGCTCGTTCACATGGTTTAGTAGATAAGCCGACTGAGGTGGTCCCACTATCGGTCTTTTGGTTAACCCCACAGTTTTTAGTAGTCGGAGCTGGTGAGGCGTTTACTTACATGGGACAACTTGATTTCTTTTTAAGGGAGTGTCCTAAAGGGATGAAAACTATGAGTACTGGATTGTTTTTAAGCACATTATCTTTAGGGTTCTTCTTTAGCTCTCTTTTAGTGACAATAGTGCACACGATTACAGGAGACAAGCACCCATGGATAGCTGACAACTTAAACCAAGGGAAGCTTTACAACTTCTATTGGTTACTTGCAGTTCTAAGTGTTTTGAACTTTGGGTTATTTCTTGTTGGGGCAAGATGGTATGTCTACAAGGAGCATAGGCTTGCTCAAGAAGGTATTGAGTTGGAAGAAGATGACTTCGTAGGCCATGCTTAGATTTGAAATTTATTTTTGTTTAAATTCTCTTTGTGATGTATAACTTTCATGCTTTTTTTTCTGATTACACCTTAATTGTTATGCCATGTTTGGTTGTAACTTTTTGTGAAAAGTAATAAGGTACGAAAATGGAAATGTATAAAGGAAGGCCATTTTTGTTGTTTATATGAAAAAGGAGCTTTGATGAATAAACGAGTGTTCAGTCTTTTTATTGTGTAAATTTTTTCTTTTTCTGTCTTAAGAACTGAATGCATATTCTTCTTCTTTGACCCTTAATGAATTTATTCATGTCGGTGAAAGCCTCGAATCATGATTGTCAAAAATTTCGATCTTAATCTCAGGATCTTACGATTTTATGATATTCATAAGTAAAAACGATCCAGATCTTACGTAAGATCTTTGCATGCTTAACATCTTATACGATTCCGATCTTGATCATAGGATCTTATGATTTATTACGATATGATATTACTTTTTCTCGAAAAACAAACTAAAGAGTTATAAATTTACATGTTCTATTTTGTATAATATTTAGAAAATAACGTGTTAATTTTCTTATACATTTTATAATCATAATTTAAGACTACATTTTTAAGAAATATTCATATAATTTTGTGTTTACGATGTGTATTAATTTATTGATTTGTAAAATATTGCAAAAACTATTAAGAAAATTACATTACAGTAAAATCTTACAATCCTGATCTTACTTACAATGACAAAAACGAAAACAATCATAAATAAGATCTTGATCTTAAAAACCTTCCCTCAAATATTATACTGCCAAATAATTTGTTGATTTAGCTTGTACCACACATAACATAAGCCAAAAAAAAGATGTACACGCTCAAGTTGAAATGGGCTAGACACTAATCCATCATTGGACCAAATATCATCAATTTAATGAAACTACTACGGAGTATGTTTTTCAGTCAAGTTGAACCAACGCATGCAATTGATCATCAAAGAAAAATATTTGGGTTGAACCTAACTAGAGCCCGAATCACTTAAACCAAGTATCAAAACAACAAATTCTATGCTCTTACTTACAACATATTTCGAATAGATATGTGAAAACAACAGGTTCTTTACTGCGCATACCTGCTAAATTACTTTGATAAAGAATATTTAACATTGAAATTTTCTATTTTTCAAACTTATTAGGGTTCTGTTAAAACCTAACAACAACCCGCAATATACATATATGTTGTAAAAGCTTTTATTTAATTAAAAACACTTTCAAATATTAGCTTGCTTGACACTATTACATCTATGAGAAAAATTATTTTGAAACCTTGTTTTTTAGTGGAATCTAAGGGATACGTCCGCACTTTCAATTTCACTTTAATCTAATGTTGGAGATTAATCTAAAATTTAATTAATTAATCCTAATTTTTTGTAACAACTATATAAAACTAGTAATTTTTTTTTTCATTTTTCTTCATTTATTTTCACACAGTGAAATGTGTTTTCCCCGGCTCTCTCTCCCACCATCCCCAATCCCCAATCCAAATGAGTTAATCACCATCAACAACACCAGTAAACCCTAACCATCGTAGTCACCAGCCACCGTCACCTACAACACCACATCTCTTCAACTTATCACCTCCGCCGTCCACCACCTCCGCCATCCACCATCTCCGCCGCCGTCACCACATCTTATTTGGTATAATACAATTGATTACAACTTATTTGATTACAACTTATTTGGTGCTCTATCATATTAGGTTTAATTCAGCTTCTTTTGTGCTTGAAAATTTATTTTGTGTTTATAAATGTGTTTACATCTTATAAATAAGCTCATAGCTTATTATAAATGTGTTTATAATAAGCTCACCGCTTATTATGAACATATTCATATGAGCTCACAGTTTATATTAATGTGTTTACAGCTTATAAATATTTGTTTACAACTTATTTACAATATTTTTTTATAGAGCTTTAGAATTCGTTTAGAGCTGATAAAGCTAAGACACATGTCCCTTGTGGAGCGGTACATCCTATAACTTGTTACATATGAGTTTTTTGAAATATGTGTGTGAGTATAGTAACACATTGGAGCAAGTTTTCAGACAACATAAAAAGATAGATCATGCTATAGAGTCTTCCTTGACTTGATCAATGGTGATAAATAAAAAGATAGATTGTGTTGCTTATTTACCTTATTTTCGTGGTGTTCCTTTTTTTCATTTGATGTGGTGTTGTAGCGACAAGCTACATGTTGCCTATCAACTCAATTTGTGTTTTTCGTCATGTTATATGCAATGTTTATACCTTCTGTTGCGGGGAGTAATGTTCTTGTTACTACGCTTGTGTATCATGAGTATTTAACAGTTTTGAAAGCGTCAAGCGAGTCTCTGTGATTTTCCCACTCTCTACCCATCTGTTTATTCATTTTTCTTGATTTGTCGAAAATGTTGAATCAAGTAATAGAGTAGATGTTGCCACGTCTTGCGTTCTTCCTTCCTAAATTAATTATAGTTTGAACTAATTCTGATGATTTTTCCATTTTCTTTCCATGCTTAGCTACTAGAGGCTTATCGAATGTGGATGAGAAGCTGAACTTGACAGACTCCCTTCTTGATACTAAGGTATCGATTGAACCTCGTTTTGCTATTTTTTTATTCTTTTAATTCAAGGTCGGATATGATAGATATACTTTTCTGCTATATATGTGGACTCTTGAAATCAAGGAAATCAACGATAAGAAGAAAGCATCTATGGCTCATTTTACAGCAGGAAGCACTCTACATATGTTTCACACAACTTAAAAAGAGAAGTTGAGCTAAAGCTTGCCAGACAAGAGGCGTGGCTTTCATGTAGTAATTATCAATGAGTCTCGAAGATGAGAGAACTGTGTAGGTTGCCTTGGTGAATGCTTCAAAGGTGGATGATCTTCAGAATAAGAAATTTATCAGGTATATTGATCCGGCATGCCTTTTATCATTTAGGAAGGGTTTGGCACGATGTAATCATAGTGAGATCACATGAAGTCTTTATGTAGGGTCTGATTCTTTTCATTTAGTTATATTACAAGCATGGATGATTTGGATAACTGGTGAATATGCAGAAAAAATTGAAAACGTTGATGAACTTATTATAAGCTTTATAGCAAGGTTGTAAATATCGCTCGGCGGGGTGTCGGCGGTCGACCACCGCCAAGCGATATATCGTTTTGGCGGCGATATATCGGTTTCTCGGCGGGTACTATAAATTATAATTATTTTTAATAAATTTTATATTTACTTATAAATTTTACCAAATTTACATGTTTTTATTATGTTTATTAGTCTTATTATTAATTTAGTTACATATCTTATAATATATGTTGCAAATAAATAGATTATGTGTGATCTTAGTTGAATTTGGTTTATTTTGACTAATCTCATTGATATTGATCGATATTGACTGATATTGACCAAAACACCAAGTCAGACGATTTTGACTGGTTTGGACCGATTTTTGGCCGATATTGATCGATTTTGACCGATATTGACCAAAACGCCAAGCTCGGCCGATATGTCATATATCGTGGCGGTGGACCACCGCCAAGTGATATATCACCGATATATCGGCCGCCATGACCAATATTTTAGAGACTTTCCCCGAAGAACATACAAAAGTTCAGTTGTAGTTGTTGACTGCAACAGTTAAACTCTTTTTGAAGAAGCCAACAGAAGGTCCCCAACAGATGATTCAGGTAATCCATTCTCCTATTATAATTGTCTTGTAAACCTGTTGCCTACCTTTCATGATATACTTTCGTATTTCTCTCTAGATAATATGTAAACATCTCTTAGTACCATATTCTTCTTTATAAACATTGATTATCTCATAATGTTAGCATTAGAATAGATATTCAGTAAATTTACATATAGACTTTACATAGCTGATTATGTGGAATAACAGTGATCCCGTTTAGCATGCCGTTTTGATTTTATCTTTATTTTTTTATGTAAATAAATATCAAATGCTCATGTTTATCCTCTGTTACATATGATGGTAGCTTGTTTCAGGGCTACCAGAGGAAAGGCTTTATACATTTAAAGCTTGTGTCACGACTTGAAGCATTAGAGGTGCACTATTTTCTTTCCATCATCTATCTAATATTCTAGTCAACTTTACTTTTAAAAAGTAGACGTGTAGAGGTGCTTGAAATAATGAAAGCATGGTATTTCAATAAAGAAAGAGAGAAATTACGATCGTATGAGATTGGTATCTAGATCAAAATGGTGGAATGCATAACTATAGGTAATAAATGAATTTTGTTACGTTAATGCAATATACATGACAATAAATTTTAGAAGATCACAATAGGTAAAAGCATCTAACCAATTACGTAACATAACAACTAAGACCAAAATGAGTGGTAAGAGGTAATTGGTATGAAACCACCGGCACTCCTGACCTATTGGTTAAATTATCTTGATGCTAATAGACCTTTTTAATAAATTAAGTGGAATAATACTTATGTTAAATCTTTTAAATTATCTATTTTTTGAGATAATAACTAATATTTATAGATGTTGATTGTCATTTGTAATATCATCAGTGATAATGGATTGAGATATTTCCGTCTTTGATGTATCACTAGTGATAAATGATAAAATGTTGAGATTTTAGCTATTAAATTAGGGGGAGAAGGGGTATTAGGGTTTTTGGTATAGGTTTTATATAACCTTTTTATATCAGTTTATATTTTCTTTTTTTTTTTATTAAAGAGAGTCAAAGAACTGTTGTTTACGTTTTTAGTAAATTATGTGAAATATCACTTGTGATAAATCTTTTAAATTGTCAACTTTTTATGATAGTCACTTGCAATTCTATTTACTAGCGATTATGGTTGAGATAGTTTTCTATTTGATGTATCACGAGTGATAAATGATAAAATATTGATATTTTAGCTATTAAAATAACAACTTTTAGAGAAAAAATGTTGATCGTCACTTGAAATATGACAAATAATAATGAATTAAAGAAATCAAGTCTTTGATATATCACTGGTGATAAATTATCATGTGTTTTAATTCATAAATTATTAATTGTTACTTGCAGTATCATTAGTGATTATTGATTGTGATAGTTCTATCTTTGATATATCAATAGTGATAAATAAAATATTAAAATTTCAACTATTAACTCATGTATAATCTTAAATGAAATATCACTTGTGATAAAGTATTTAAATTATCAATTTTTTGAAATAAAAACAAAAATTACATGTCCACAAACAAAAGTTATTTTCCAACCTTGTTTTTTAGTGAAATCCTAGGGACAAATTTCCACATTCTATTTGACTTTAATCCAATGGTGTAAATTAATCTAAGATTTAATTCAATTAAACTTATTTACTGTCTGTATATAAAGTTCTAATTTTTTATTTGTTTCATTGGGCTCAGATTCTTTCACACACACACTATCTTTTTTCTCCCATTCGGTTCCCACCAAAACCGAAATCAGTTACTTCACCATCTATCATCTTCAAAACCACGCACCACCATATACGAGCACCATCTCCATAGCACACCGCCGTCTCACACCACCACCATTGTCACTGCGGACACAGTTAGGAGGTATCACATATGCATTCATGTACTTGGTTGAATAAACTGTATGTGCAAAATCCTCATACCAGGAAAAAGGTTGATTTAATAAGCAAGCTTTCTTGTAATTAAAGTTCATAAATCGACTAGCTGATTAGTTATCAACCTCTGCTAAAGATCTCAAATAACGCATCTCATGATTTTTAACGCATCTCATGATTTTTGTTGCTAGTTTTCCTTATATTGTCGATTTAGTTTTTTCGCTGCAATTTATTTTCTTGTATTTGCTATTGGCTTTGCACTACATAAACTCTTCAAGATAGAATGGTTGTAACCTACAACCAACTACCTTTACATTATGCGTTAAACTGACCTGTGGTATGGATACATTTCATGTGCAACAACTTATTCATAACTCCAACATGTGTAACTCACTGGTTATGATTATCCTCTTATAGAACATTAATGTTGATGTGCATTGCTTTTTTTATAGCCTTGGAGTCATCGGTCGAAGAAGTCCTCATGACCTTGGTGCAATTTGGGACAACCTCAATAGACTTAGATACCATGTAAGCCTCTTATGATCCACAAAGCACAATAAAATTGCTTGAGTCATCCTTTCTCAAATTTCTGTAACCTAAAGATTCTGAACGTTCAAATTACACTCCAGTCTAGTGACTTGGAAAAATCTCACTTGGTCAAATGTGAATGCAGTGTCAATCGTGTTGTAATATAGTTATTCAAGAAATGTGTCAAGTGTTGGCTTGATCAGGTGGCAAACCACTTAAGGTTATTCAAAAGAACACCAAATTTGAGTGTAGTTAACGCATTCGGTTCATAAGTGGTGGACCATTCACGTCTTTCTTATATGCTTCCTCTTTATGTGTTCAAAAGATTTTATTATCAAATTTGTCTTATCGTTTTAGTATATTATCAAATTTGTCTTATCGTTTTAGTATATTATCAAATTTGCTTATATGTTGTACATTGCTATTTAATATTCATATTTATTTATCACAAATGTTATAACACTTATTGGTCACAAATGACAAGTGTTAAGCAACAGAAAAAGCCCGATTCAAATCATTATGCTCGATAAAAGGAAAAAGAGAAGCTCAAAAAGAAAACAACACTACTGCTAGTAAGATAGCGATCCAGGCAAGCGCCAAAGAAATAAGGGGCACAAGAAAGCGCAAGAATCAAAACAGAACAGGATCAAAGAGCTTAGACAACAAGCAAGCGAAAAGAAGGTCAAATTAATAAAGATTTACATCTTATCACTGGTGATATTACAATGCGAGAGTAACAAGTGTTACGCCACGAACGAATCTTAGTTAATAAAGCTTATAAATATAGTCAACTCTATTTACAATATCACGGGTGATAAGTGTTTAGTAATGAGTGAATCTTAGTTAATAACTTTTCATATTTATTTATCATTGATGATATTATAATAAATTAATAATTTATATTTATTTATCATTGATGATATTGTAATATTAAGGTAATAATTAATATTTCCAACTCTATTTACAATATCACGGGTGATAAGTGTTAAGTAATATTAAGGTAATAATTAAAATTGTTAGTTTCCTTGACATATCTTTTGCTAAAGAGAAATGATGTTGAGCCTCCTAGGAGGTTGTCTATCCCCAACAAGCTAGCTGTCAACGCTGCTCCCAAATTAGTTGGCTACACCACACATATATATTAGAGGCTAGAGTATATATGGTTGGGATTGTTCAGGCTAAAACTGACGCAAAACGAGTATGCAAAATAAGTCAACTCATGATTACAAAGGTCTAAACTCAATGCCATCAAAAATTGTGTTTCTAAATTTTTCTTCCTCTATAGATAATGTCATAGCTCCAGGAGTTGTTACAATTTTGCACCTAAAAAATGTAAAATTATTAGAAAACTGTTGGAAATATGTTTTACGTATATAGAAAGTCTCGGTCACTCCAACAATATAGTTATAGGCTCGTAGTAGTGTTTAAGTTGCTTTTATTAACTAGCCCGACCCATGAGCATGTTCATGGGTCGGAGGCCCAAGTCCATTAAGGACTTCGGTATATAAGCCTCTTTCCACCATGGAAAGAGGTGTTGGTTGTTTTTCATTTCTTACTTAAATATCACATAGTATCTTTCATTTCTCTCTCTAAGTTTCTCTCTCTAGAAAACATCAACCCTCTTGATTCATAAAGATTATCATTGTTCTACAATTGGTATCAAGAGCATGGGATGAAATATAGGTTGTTTTTAGTGTTGTGTATGCTTTCTTAAGCATTTCGTAGCTTTTGAGTTCTTTTTGCCGAAACTTCAAATTTTTTTTGTGTTTGATTGTGATTTCAAGTCGTATAACCTATTTAATCATGTTGTAGTGTTTTTGGTATCTTGGTTTTGGTTAAAACACAACCTTTCTTGAATCAAAAGTTAAAAACTATCTTGTTTTTCTTCATTCCGAAATTCAAGTAAGTATCACCATCGGAAAGTACAAGTGAGAGGGATTTGATCGCAATAACCAACTGGTTCTACTTTGCGATCACTGTATTACGATACCTTATTCCGATCTGGATATTCCGATCGTGCATTGCGATCTGGGATTCCGACGGGTTTAAGGGATCTTTGATTCGTTACTCTACCAAATTTGTTTCAGCCATATTCCGATCTGAACATTCCGACGGCACATGTCGATCTAAGCATTCCGACAGGTTTACATTGCGATCTAAGCATTCAGATAGTGTGTCATTCCGATCTAGACATTCCGATACCAGCAACATTCCGACAGGCTTACATTGCGATCTAAGCATTCAGATAGTGTGACATTCCGATCTAGGTATTCCGATAGAAAGCAACATTCCGATAGAACTTGTTTTTGGATACTTAGCAGATTTTTTCTATCTTGCATTAAATTTGGTAAATTTCAAAAGCAAACACAACAAAAAGATAACAACATCTTTCATTTAGCAACACAAAAACACATAACCTTATTACATTGTTCGATCATTTTTGATAATCTTTTTTCAAGGGATCATAAAATGAATTCACATTCATATATGCCAACAATGACTTTGCTTACCGATATCTCAATCATTTCGGGTACCGATACTCGCCCACCTTTTCTCATCAAAGATTTATTTAAAGCATGGCAAGGTCGCATGAAAACGCACATCATGGGAAAACCCAGTGGTCGACTTATGCTTCAATCAATTGAAAAATGTCCATTAGATTGAGGAGAGGTTACAGTCTACAATGTGACAAGGGCAAGGGAGTATCATGAGTTAACCGATGCTAACAAAATCATTGCAGATGCAGATGAAAGGGCTGTTCAGACAATTCTTCAAGCCCTTCCACCCGATATCTTTAGAATGGTAAGTGAACATAAAGTGGAAAAGGATCTTTGGGATAGACTAGCTGTTTTGTTACAAGGGACATCTCTAACTAAGCAAGAACGAGAGTGTCAATTGTATGACTTGTTTGATAGGTTTACATACATTCCAGGGGAGACTCTTCACGACTACTACTGGCGTTTCACCACTTTGATGAATGACATGAACGTGTATAGCCTAAGGATTGAACAGTTTCAACTAAACACAAAGTTCTTGAACACGTTACCCCAAGAATGGAGTCAATATGTCACCGATGTTAAGATGATTCGCGATTTGCACAAGTCCAATTTAGATCAACTCTATGCTTTCTTACAACAACACGAAAAGCATGTGATCCAAAAACGACTCTCTCAGGGATCTTATCATGAACCATTGGCATTAATGGCAAACCATCCTACACTGTCATACCACAACTCTCAGCTTGATTTGGGACACCAATCTTCATATCAACCTTTGTATCAAACATCAAGCTTCCCACAGTACTCGATCTTGCCACAACCACCTACATCTTATCACCAACAATTCAAGCAACCAGCAACATCGTCATCAGGAGATTCACATCCGTTACCTTATGCTTCACACCAGTACTCACCTTATCAACCTCCAACAAACCCTGCTGTTACCTATCAACAATTTGAGGCGTCTCAACCCTATTACTCACAACAAGTTAGTGCTCCATCAAATCAACTTGTAGCTCAGTCTGCACCAGCATTCTACTGTGATGATGAGATCCCTGTTCCTGAGTTTAGACAAGGGGACAATCCTACTGATATACTTGCTCAAATGTCTGCTTATCTCACTCAAACATTGAACAAACGAGGTTACAGAGGTCCAACAACAACTAACAATCAATTAAGGAACTCTTCTAACTCTCGACAACAGGCTACAATTCAGGATGGCAGAGTCATGGTGCAACCACTTCAGGGGAGAACCAATTCATCTACTGCTGGTGCACGTTCATCTAACACTGCTGCTACAAGAGGTAATAACACTGGTAAAATGAAGGTGATTATATGCTACATCTGCAAAGGGGAAGGGCACATGGCCCGAGAGTGCAAGAAGCCTAAGAGGAAAAGGGACGACACATGGTTTCAGGAGAAGATCTACTTGGTGAATGCTCAAGCCCAAGGACGTGAGCTCGATGAAGAAGAATTGGCATTTCTCGCAGATCCGGGAGTAGCAGACACTGACGGTCTCACAGCAGCCATCACAAATAATGTCGCATATCAATGTGATGTTTTGGATGCATACGACTCTGACTGTGATGATCTCAACACCGCCAAAGCAGCTCTCATGGCAAATCTTTCACTTTATGGAGCGGATACAATTTCTGAGGTACCAAATACTGCTACAGATACTAGTATTTTACCTTATCAAGTTAAGCAAGTGTCTGAGTATTCGGAACAGCCTCCGGTGGTTAGTAACTCAATCAAGGAGACAAACAATGATAGCAATATCAATACAAGTCCCCAGACTTTGAGTGAACCACTACAAATTCGTTTGCTCAACCTGATTTTGTTATGGTCTTGGCATCTTTGCTTAGCCAAATGAATAATGCAGTCCTTGAAACCCTCAATGTTAATCAGACTCTATCTGCCGAGCTTGCTTTGCAAAAGGAAAAGGTTAAAACCTTGGAATTAACTCCAATATCCAAGACCTTAACCAATCCTGAATTTGATAGGTTTAGGCAAGTCCAAATAGACAATCTGCTAGAAATTGAGAGTTTAAGAGCAAATCTTTCGAAAGAACTCAAAGAAAAAGAGTCAGTCGTTAATAATTTTCAAAAACTTCAAACGGATTTCGAAATTCGCGAGTCTAAAAGAGTTTAAATGGAAATTAAGGCGTCTGAGAGAGTTAAAAAGACTGAAATTTTGCTTTTAAAACAATATGATGCTTCACATTTAGTACACTTGTTTCATTCTTCTTTTCAAGAGTTCAATCTATCGCGTCTAATAGACCTACCACCTAACCCGGGGTATGCAAAGCAAGCATTTCACCACAACCCACGACTTTATGATGCAACCAAGTTAGGATTGGTATTAGATCTGATTGTGTTCTTGAATGAATCTGAGAGCATTACACCATATGACGAGAAGCGGTTAAAATTACTTCCTACATATCCTGAATATGACTATGCTCAAATGAATACAATAAATGCTACAATAGATCTTAGAGCTCGATTTAATATGAAAAAGAGAACTATCCAAACATCCACTTTCATGCCTACTAGAGAATGCCTTAGTATAATTCATACACTCGTTAACTCGGACGAACCGAAGGAAATTCCTAAGAATCTTCCACCGGTAAGTACGGTAAAGCTCAGCTTGGAAGAGATTGAGCGATACTGATAACTGTGTTTTACCTATGTAAAAAGTTAAAGTTCGTTTGTCGTGGTCTAATCGAATTGATAACTAGTTAACTATGCGACTCAGTTGTCTTTGGTGAAACAAATAGTTGTGTCGTTGTAGTAAAATTAAAATGTGCAAAAACTTTAAAGTAAAAGGGCAAGTAATTTAAATCTAACTCTAATTTAAAATAAATGACAAGAATTTAAAAGCGTGACGAAAATTAAAAGGCAATTACGTAAATAACGCAAACTTAAAACTATCGTAAAGGCAAACTTAAAACGCAACTAAAACTTAAACTAAGGCAAGGCTTAAAATAAAACTAAAGGCAAGCAAACTAAAAGTGCAACTAAGGAAAAAGGCGGGAAAAGGAATGCTTAAAACTAGAAAAACTTAAATGCGAAAACTACCCTAAAATAGTCCTTATCCGGAATCTTAATCGGAGAACCTATCCGGAATAAATCCCAAGTGAGACTTATCCGGAATGCTAGTTCGAATCCTTATCCGGAATGTTTCCACCGAAGCTTATCCGGAATCCACGATCTGGTCTTTATCCGAAATACCAAACAAGTTGTCACTATCCGGAATAAGTTCCGGACACTTATCCGGAATATCCGTTTAAAACCTTATCCGGAATATCTTTCCAGCAGTTTATCCGGAATAAACAAAATCGGCCTTATCCGGAATCTTCACAAGCTCACTATCCGGAATAAACCCCTAGGGTTTATCCGGAATAACCTGTCACTTATCCAGAATACACAAAAGGAGGTTTATCCGGAATAATAACCCGTGTAGCTTATCCGGAATATCTGGATGAAGTCCTTATCCAGAAAATACTTCTGAATACTATCCGGAATATCACACCAAGACTCTTATCCGGAACAATAGGGAATGTCGGCTATTCGGAATAAAAGGGTTTACCAAACCCGGATAATCAAATAAGCTATAAACTACAATTAAGCTAAACACAAATAAGCACTTAATCAAAACTTTATCAAAATCAATTTTAAGAAAAAGATATAAGAACAAAATTTAAAAACTTTTAAGAAAAATAAATGATAAAAATATTAAAAATCAACTTTTTATAAAAATTAACTAATAAGCACTTGATTAAATTTAAGAAAAACACAATAAGCTATAAAATCAATAAGCTAACAAGATCAAAAACATAAAAACATGAACATAAATCAATTAAGCAACACAATAAGCATATAAACAATAAGATTAAAGCATAGAAAGAAAGATAGAATGAGAGATAAACAATAAAAGTAAAGATTAACAATAATTAAAAGGAAACTTACTTGAAATTAAAGGTATTTAAGGTGCAAGACAATTAATTAAATGACATGTAATTAAATGTGCAAAATTAAAGTGGAAGAGCTAATTGTCACACTTAGCCAACAAAATAAAAATGAAATCCTAATGATCTATTTATAGGAGGATTAGGGAGGTGCTTAGGAAGCTTCCTCCCCTCTTTCTTCTTTCTTTAATTGCATGATTAAGTCCCTGTCTTCTTAATTCTTTGACTTTAACGACTTTGTCTCGGGATTTCTTTAAACTCGTCTTGTAATTTCTTCAATAAATTAGACTTGAGTTCTTCGACTTTTAGTAAACTTCCGTCTTTTGACTTTTTCTTCGATAAATCTTCAGAATTGGTCTTGGACTTCCGTTCTTTTTGCACTCTTGATTTCTTGACTTCGTCTTTTGTCTTTTTCTTCGTTAAAAGCCCGTAAATGGCCGTGTTTTCTCCCCTTTTCACATTTTCGTCCTAAATCACAACAAAAACACAAACCACGCATAATTCCGACATTTATGACATAAAATACATGTTTTGGCTTGGTTATTACTGTAGTTAAGTGGTAAAAAGGATGGGTGTTTACACACCTATCAAATCCCCTACACTTGACCATTGCAATGTCCTCATGCAATGCATTAGTTACAAAGCACGATTTACATTTTTCATCACAATTAATCCACATTGGCCTTTATTAAAGAGACAGAAAATAACAAAACAAGTAAAGAAATCAAAAACATACCTTAGGGTTTTTGAAATGTCATAAATGATCATCTCCTCAAGTTTTCACATTCTCCAAACCAAGCTTAAAAACGAGATCATTGTTTTTATAAGTTAGCAAACTAACACGAACTCATGTGGGCCAATTATTTACTTAGACTCCCTTATTCCTAGGTGTATCTCTTATATTTTATTATTGTCTTGAATGATCACAAGGATGCATTGTTGACTTATTTCGATAGTTATTAAGGCTGAAAATAAAGTGGGACGATTTAATCAATAGTTAGCTAAAGGACAAAATCTTTTAAAACTGCTTCTCGGGACCTCATAAAGTTCATATCTTGGCATAACTTGCTTCACGATTTGAGACCTTTCTCGGACCGATATTTGGCAGCGACTTCATACTTCAAATCTTGAGAGACGTTCATGAAATAATGGTCTTCTCTTCATAATAGGAATTTCTTCACTTGAAATTTTTAGAGATTCTTCATACTTGGATCACAACTTCTTCATTTTTCTCCAATATTTATTTGGGATTTTGATATACAACGATCCGCCTCCTTTTTGGACTTGGATCTATTTATCCTCATACCTTGTTAGGGCCTTTTTGGATAGACTTCTCCATGATCTTTACGGGAGTATTTGCTTTTCGTCGTGTGTCTCGATCCTTCATATTGATTTTTGATAAATGATTCTTCACATCACTTTGGATCTTTAGCAACAAAATGTAGCCCTCATGCCTTGTTAGGGCCTTTTCGGACTCGCCAATCTTCGCATCCCGCTTCAATAAGTTATGCCTTGGCTATGAACTCTAATCCATACCGAGCAACTTTTAAACGATCTTGGGCTAGAAGCTAAGTAACTTTTCAAATCGTACAACCTTATTTATTGCAGATAAAATTATTAGCAAGCGATGGGAGAATAGGCTTATAATTAACTCACATAAATTCACGAAAGAATACCAAACTTATAATTGACTCTATCATCTCTCGTTCTCCACAGTTTAAAATCTCAAGGAATGAGACTCGTGGATGCTTAGCCTATTAAATCAAAGTTTTGGGTTTTCGAGTCACCTATAGGATCTTGCAAATTCTTAGACTTTTTCAAGTTTAGAAATCGCATTTTAAAGTTCCCTTGATAAACAACTCTCTAGGATCAATTATAGGAACTTGCGAAAAGTTCTTGTTCTTAACCCGTTAGAGTTGAGACTTTCGTGTTTTATAGCTCCCTATATAAAAGCCTAGCAAAACTTGACTTAAACACGTTAAGGATACTAGCTAGAGTAAACTTAGATAAGTAAACTCGGGTTGAGTCAAAAGATTCACAGCGTTTGAAAATTAAAACCACTTTATTAAAATTTATTCTAGTAAAGAAAGGGAATAACTATACAAAAGAAAAAACTAATAGAACAAAACAGATCAAAAATTTTGAAAAAGTCGAAAAATTGATTTTCCGGTTAAAATGAGGACAAATACAAGGAAAAGGCCACTTAACTTCGATAGAAGTCCCCCCTACACTTGATATAAACATTGTCCTCAATGTTTAAGCATGTGGGAGTAAACTCCCCTACACTTAGGACATTGTGCACTTTGTTTAAATCTTTCTAAGGAAAAGACAACTAACGAGATTCCTATTTTAATATTGGAAAATATAAAATAGTGAATCGAAAAGAGCTTAGGATAGAACCGGGAAGACGGAAACACGGAATCACGGGTCGTCAAAAATCATCAAGAGTGGATCATTGAGCGCTCGAATCCCTAAATAGAAGAAGAGAGGAAATAACAAACACCAACGAGGCTCCCCTACACTTAGGATATAGATAGCTAAAAGATAGATACATGGGTTGCCTCCCAAGAAGCGCTTGATTTTTGTTAACCGAGTCGTGAGCCTGACTCGACCTTGATTATCATAGGAAGAAGCATGAAAAACATCTACCGGGATCAAAGACATAGTTTTCGTCCATCAAGTAACACAAGCTTAAGGCGAACAAGGCGAGCCAAAGAAGAGTAGGCAAGGTTCCCTTAAGCAAAGATGGAACACGGTGGTAGCAAGGGTGAAGTGGTACAAGCATATCTTCAGTAGTTCCAAAAATCTTTCCTTTCATTTCATCAGACGGATACTGAGATGGCTTAAGAATATCGATACCGGGGTCGAACACCTTTTCCTTTAGGGGAAAATAGCACTCAGGCTCAGCAGAATTTGAAGATCATCCGCTAAGAAAATGCAAAACCTTGTCCTCAGAAGGTGGACAAAGAGGTGTCAAAACATACGTGCTGCGGATGTTGGTGTCGTCCGGTTTCTTCTCCTTTGAATGAATTTTCTTCAAATCCGAAGTAGGATTAAGACCATAATCATCAAAGTCTAAAGGAGGGCATCACTCTCATGAGGGAAGTAAGTATTGAGAAAAGTAGAGAAGTCTTCCTCAAATGAGTAGTCATCCAAAGTAGGATTAAGCATGGATGGCGGAGGATCTTCATCATGAGAAGAATCACTCGACAGAGTATCGGCCTCATCAAAATCATCATAAGTGGGCATGTCGGGATACTCGGAAGTAAAATCATCATAATCATCCCCATAGGAGCTAGAATCATCATCATAAGCATCATAGATCGGTGGAGAATCATATATGGGTGAAGGTTCAGAATTGGACAGAGAATCATCCACATCTTCTTGAAATAGTGGATTATCAATGCAAGAATCGAATAGAGGATTGTTGTAGATGACAAAATCATCGAGCACATTAATCATATTTGCTGATTCTCTTCCTTAGGATTTGCTTGTAAGCTTCACCATTTCAAAAACTTGTGCATCATCCCCGACTCTTAAGATGAGCTCACATTTATCCACATCTATTAAGGCTCTACCGGTTCTCAAAAATGGGCGTCCAAGTATTAACGGAATACGAGGGTCCATTTCATAATCAACAACGACGAAGTCGACCGGAAAAGTGAATGTGCCAACTTTAATGAACACATCTTCGACAATACCAACGGGGTAAGCGAGAGTGCGATTGGCTAGCTCAAGAGTCATTTTGGTGGGTGTAAGGTCGGGCAATGATAACTTTTTCCAAACACTTAAAGGCATCAAATTAATACTGGCCCCGAGATCGGCTAAGGCAGTAAATTTGTCGGTTTGGTTAAAAGTGCAAGGTAGCACAAAACGACCGGGATCTCCAAGTTTTTCCAGAAGTTCTTTAAGAAGGACGACATAACAATTTTCATTCAATCGAGTATTAACAAACTCGGCCATCTTCTCCTTCTTGCTAAGCAATTCCTTAAACATCTTAACAAATTTAGGCATTTGTGCTAGAGCTTCAACAAGGGGAAAAGTGACGGTCATTTCCGAAACTTTCTTCAAATAGTTTGACACTTGAATGTCATCCTTGGTGTGCAGTTTGGCCTTGTCTAAGCGAGATGGATAAGGAATCTTGGGTTTATAGGTGGAAGGTGTAGGTGTAGCAGGTAAAGGTTGAGATGTTGAAGGTGGAGTTGGTGGAGGATTCTTGGTGGGTACTTCGTCATGACGAGGCGGAGACGGTAATGGTGTACTAATACTAGGTGTGGGAGGAGTAGGGATAAATGATGGTGGAGGAGGTGTAGATGATGGGGGCGGGATGTGGTCCTACTAAAGTAACTCCACTATGGGTAGTTATAGCACTCACATTCGCTCTCGGATTGGTGACGGTGTTTGAAGGTAGAGAACTCGAAGTAGAGGGTTGAGTGGTGGGTAAGTAACTAGCCAGCATATTCTTCAAATCATTCGTTTGATTGCTAAAGGAGGATTGAATATTATCTCGAAGCTCGGATCTAATGTCATTCCCTTGCTTAGTGATATCCCCTTTCAAATTGATAATTTGGCTCTGTAGATTCTTGATTTGCTCTCCTTGGGTTCTCATTAAGGCTTCAACATCTTGATTCATGGGTGGGGCTTGTTGAGCGGGTGGGTGATAAGGATTAGAAGCTCGAGGTGGAATTTGGTTGCTTCTATTGTAGTTGTTGTTGGGGTTTTGGTTTTGAGGAGAAAAACAGGGTGAAAGGTAGTTGTTGGACCGGTAACTTAGCAAATTTCGATCCCCTTGAGGTCGGGCTTGGTACTTTTCCGGTGAATAATTACCATAAGCCGCATACACATTTTTCGAATTTCCTTGAGTAGAAGGACAATCAGTGTATGAGTGTGGACCGCCGCATGTCTCACAAGGATTGGCTATCGCTTTAACTTGTTGTTGGTTTGAAGCGATGAGCAAAATATTTTTGTTCATTTCGGCCATCATGCGGGTGAATTCGGTCATATCGGGGTTTGCTGAAGTAGAAGAAACATTGACTCTCGGGTTGTTCCTTGAAGAAGCGGAGGAATCCCAATTTTTGTGATGAGTAGTCATGTTCTCAATAAGCTCTCTACACTCCTCGGGTCTTCTTTTCATAAATGTGCCACCGGCGGCTGCATTAATCGTATCACGATCACGAAAAGTCAAACCGTTGTAGAAAGTATCAATTAAGGTCACAGGGAGCATATTGTGGTTTGGACAACAATCAATCAAAACATTATATCTTTCCCAAGCATCAAAGAGAGATTCATCGGGTTCTTGCATGAAACCGCTGATTTGATTGCGAAGGCTCGTGACCATGGATGGTGGAAAGTAGCGCGATAAAAAGCGTTGAGTCATGTCATCCCAAGTATGAATGGAATTCTTCAGGAGACGATCAAACCATTTCTCGGCGTGGTGTGATAAAGTATGTGGGAAGAGGTGTAGGCGAAGAACATCCATTGTGGCACCGGGCAACTTCATGCTCTGAGTGATTGTAATGAACTTGTCGAGGTGTTTGTTGGCATCATCATCAGGCAATCCACGGAATGGGTTAGTTTGCACTTGTTGGATCATATGATGCTTCAACGAAAATTCCGGAGCCGTGATTTGCATCGGCGCAATCGGTCCTCCTCGTCCAAACATGGTGGGTTGACAAAGCTCCTCCATTGTCCGAAGATCGGGCTGTGGAAGAACATTGTTGTTGTTATTGTTGAGGTGCGGTGGATTATTGTTGTTGTTCACACCTGCCATAGCTAAATCTTCACGAGTCTCGGGCTCTTGATAAGTAGAAGATCTAGTACGCATACACCTACAAAGGCAAAAGAAAAGATACCAAACACAAAGAGAATATATATACACTATAAAGAAAATAAAATCTTTTTGGATTTTTGAAATTTTTTAATTTTTACGGATTTTTAACAATTTTTAATTTTTTTGGATCTTTGAAATTTTTAAGCAAGAGAAATAACGCTCACGAATGAACGGATCCTAAAAATCAACGCGTCTTTCACAGAAAACCGTTAATCTTTACGAAAAGAGCCGGCAGCGGCGCCATTTGATAACTGAGTTTTACCTATGTAAAAAGTTAAAGTTCGTTTGTCGTGGTCTAATCGAATTGATAACTGGTTAACTATGCGACTCAGTTGTCTTTGGTGAAACAAATAGTTCTGTCGTTGTAGTAAAATTAAAATGTGCAAAAGCTTTAAAGTAAAAGGGAAAGTAATTTAAATCTAACTCTAATTTAAAATAAATGACAAGAATTTAAAAGCGTGACGAAAATTAAAAGGCAATTACGTAAATAACGCAAACTTAAAACTATCCTAAAGGCAAACTTAAAACGCAACTAAAACTTAAACTAAGGCAAGGCTTAAAATAAAACTAAAGGCGAGAAAAATAAAAGTGCAACTAAAGAAAAAGGCGGGAAAAGGAATGCATAAAACTAGAAAAACTTAAATGCGAAAACTACCCCAAAATAGTCCTTATCCGGAATCTTAATCGGAAAACCTATCCGGAATAAATCCCAAGTGAGACTTATCCGGAATGCTAGTTCGAACCCTTATCCGGAATGTTTCCACCGAAGCTTATCCGGAATCCACGATCTGGTCTTTATCCGGAATACCAAACAAGTTGTCACTATCCGAAATAAGTTCCGGACACTTATCCGGAATATCCGTTTAAAACCTTATCCGGAATATCTTACCAGCAGTTTATCCGGAATAAACAAAATCGGCCTTATCCGGAATCTTCACAAGTTCACTATCCGGAATAATCCCCTAGGGCTTATCCGGAATAACCTGTCACTTATCCGGAATACACAAAAGGAGGTTTTTCCGGAATAATAACCCGTGTAGCTTATCCGGAATATCTGGATGAAGTCCTTATCCGGAAAATACTTCTGAATACTATCCGGAATATCACACCAAGACTCTTATCCGGAATAATGGGGAATGTCAGCTATTCGGAATAAAAGGGTTTACCAAACCCGGATAATCAAATAAGCTATAAACTACAATTAAGCTAAACACAAATAAGCACTTAATCAAAACTTTATCAAAATCAATTTTAAGAAAAAGCTATAAGACAAAAATTTAAAAACTTTTAAGAAAACTAAATGATAAAAATATTAAAAATCAACTTTTTATAAAAATTAACTAATAAGCACTTGATTAAATTTAAGAAAAACACAATAAGCTATAAAATCAATAAGCTAACAAGATAAAAAACATAAAAACATGAACATAAATCAAATAAGCAACACAATAAGCATATAAACAATAAGATTAAAGCATAGAAAGAAAGGTAGAATGAGAGATAAACAATAAAAGTAAAGATTAACAATAATTAAAAGGAAACTTACTTGAAATTAAAGGTATTTAAGGTGCAAGACAATTAATTAAATGACATGTAATTAAATGTGCAAAAATTAAAGTGGAAGAGCTAATTGTCACACTTAGCCAACAAAATGAAAATGAATCCTAATGATCTATTTATAGGAGGATTAGGGAGGTGCTTAGGAAGCTTCCTCTCATCTTTCTTCTTTCTTTAATTGCATGATTAAGTCCTTGTCTTCTTAATTCTTTAACTTTAACGACTTTGTCTCGGGATTTCTTTAAACTCGTCTTGTAATTTCTTCAATAAATTAGACTTGAGTTCTTCGGCTTTTAGTAAACTTCCGTCTTTTGACTTTTTCTTCGATAAATCTTCAGAATTGGTCTTGGACTTTCGTTCTTTTTGCACTCTTGATTTCTTGACTTCGTCTTTTGTCTTTTTCTTCGATAAAAGCCCGTGAATGCCCGTGTTTTCTCCCCTTTTCACATTTTCGTCCTAAATCACAACAAAAACACAAACCACGCATAATTCCGACATTTATGACATAAAATACACGTTTTGGCTTGGTTATTATTGTATTTAAGTGGTAAAAAGGATGGGTGTTTACACACCTATCAGATACCTTACCGAGTTTGACAAGGTCATCCTGGAATGTACAACTTCAACGACGATAACCGCTGGAGAATGGGCTTTCGAACACATGAAAACGGTGTTTGAGAAAGAGATCGTTCCGTTTTTGAACCATATTAAAAACGGAGTATCTGATCTAGCGGGTAATCTAAGTTTTGAAATTGGTGAAGTTCAAAAAGTTTTCTATGAAATGGATGATGCTTATGAATAACATTTAATTAAAAAAGAAAAGATTTTATCCGAATATGACCGTTTCTTAGAACATATAGTGTCTCTCGAAGTGATGCAAGTTGTTAATCTTAAATACGCTCATGAGATTTCATCTACTCCTGTGAATATATGTGATGATGTGCA
The DNA here is from genome assembly GCA_025667525.1 of Glebionis coronaria. Lineage (NCBI taxonomy): Eukaryota > Viridiplantae > Streptophyta > Magnoliopsida > Asterales > Asteraceae > Glebionis > Glebionis coronaria. The sequence continues at coordinate 179,305,038 of CM046877.1, forward strand.
TGATATGCCTGTGAATATTGTTGAGCATGTTATTAATGTAGATAATCATTCTTGTCATGAATACAACGTTGAATTTTTAAAGCTTCAAGATTCTTATGACACACTTTCAAAACGTTTTAATGAGCTTCAACAACATTGTATATCTCTTGAAATCGAGAATCAATCTAAAAATGAAACTCTTTCAAAAACAAATGATTGTGAAAACTCCGTTGAGACAAGTGACAAGATGATTCAGGTTGTTCAAGCTCTAGAGGAAGAAATTATGAGACTTAAGAGTGAATCCGTAGCAGAGAAATTGGAACTAGAGGCTGCAGAGATTAAGAATCATGCCCTAGAAGATAGAATTAATTCTATGATAGGAGAGCTTGATAAAGTAAAGCAGGGTTTCTCAGATATTTATGGTTCATTAGAAGAACGCTTCGCTTTTAATGAGGCAGAGCAAAAGTCACTCGTTGACCAATTGAACCGTAAGTGCGAGGAGGTCTCTGACTTAAATATTCAACTCATAGACAAAAACATGGTTTTGTCTGAATTAAAGGAGACACTTCAACTCAAAGGACAAGAAGTTGTTGATAATCCAGCCACCATCTCTGCCTCGACCTCTAGCGCTCCCAAACCCAACCCACGTGTGCTATATCGGGATCCAAAATTTAAGAATAGTCCAACTAAGTTTGCCACATACATGAAAAATGCCTTAGAACATGCTGATCTTGCTAGAGAAATAGTTGATGAAATGCGTGAACTAGATCCCACAAGTCATCTTCTATATGAGCTTTTCTTATATGTAGGTCGCGTTCATGATTGTTTAGCAAACTTAGAGTACATTGGGAAACCGATATCTGTACCCCCGGAACAGCAAACCCCCACCATTGCCATTACTCCATTCAATAAGAATCCAGGATCTAAGCCTATTTTAAACACACCCATCAAGGCTACATCAAAATCTGTCACTAATGTTCCCATGGATTCTACAGGAGTAATTACGTCTGCTAAGGCTAAAGGATCTCAAGAAAAGAAAGATAGGATCAAGCCTTCCACTAGTAGGAGTGCCAAGAAGAAAGTCGAAGTTCACCCTAGGAATGTTATTTCAGTTTCTAATAAAAAGAATCATGTATCTAAGACAAAAGGATCTGCTTCCGTGCAGAAGCCTAAGAAAAATGTGAATTCAAATTTGCGATGTTGGAATTGTAATGAATGCATGTTTTCTCAGCCTCATGAGTTATGCCTTGTTGATCACGTGATTGAAATGTATGCTATTAGGAACAATCTTGAATGGATTCCAACGGGGAAGAAAATCACCCAAGTTGGTTGGCAATGGAAACCCACTGGTAGGACCTTTACTGCTAATGGAACTAAGTGCCCTTTAACTAGGATCACATCCATGGAAGTTAGGTCTCAATGTCCTTTAAATAGGAACACTAGCACTAAGAAATGGAAAAAGCGCCCTTTAACTAGGTCTGCCCCCACTATTGTGCCTACCAGTGAAGAAGTACCTCAGGATCTTAGACAACTAGAATCTAAGCCGACATTTAGGAAGCAAGTTTGGAAGCCTAAGAACTCTTCTGTTAGCAAATATAAGATAATTATATCTGTACCTGCTAACACAGAGGAATTACTAGATTCCGATACATCGTCCTTGTCTGGTGATATTTTTAGGTGGTCAAAATCATCCTCTGGTACTTGGACTCTGGATGCTCAAAGCATATGACTGGAGATCGCTCGATGCTCAGAAATTTCGTTAGCAAGTTTCTAGGAACGGTTAAATTCGGCAACGACCATATTGCGAAGATCATGGGTTATGGTGAATACCAAATTGGGAATGTTACGATTTCAAGGGTTTATTATGTGGAGGGACTTGGTCACAATCTATTTTCAATGGGACAATTTTGCGATTCAAACCTTGAGGTGGCCTTTCGACAACATACTTGCTTTATTCGCGATCTTGCAGGAAATGATTTGTTAAAGGGTTCTCGAGGGGATAATCTCTACACACTGTCCATTCAAAACATGATGGCCGCCTCTCCTGTATGCCTTCTTTCCAAAGCATCTAAGACCAAGTCATGGTTGTGGCATCGTCGGTTATCTCATCTCAACTTTGATGCTATAAACCATTTGGCTAAAAACGAACTTGTTCGTGGTCTTCCAAAACTTAAGTTCGACAAGGATCATTTACGTTCCGCGTGTTCTTTGGGAAAAAGCACCAAGAAATCATACAAACCTAAAGCTGAAGACACCAACCAAGAACCACTGTATCTTTTGCACATGGATCTTTGCGGGCCAATGCGTACGGCTAGTGTGAGTGGTAGAAAATACATCCTCGTCACGGTGGATGATTTCTCAAGGTTTACATGGGTAAAATTTTTAGCATCCAAGGATCAAGCACCAGAGTATATTATTAGTTTCTTAAAGATGATCCAAGTACGTCTTAATGCTACTGTTCGCCGCATTCGCACTGATAATGGAACTGAGTTCGTTAATCAGACTCTACGAGAATATTATGAAAAGGTAGGCATTTCACATGAAACTTCTGTTGCCCGCACTCTATAACAAAACGGTGTCATGGAAAGACGTAACCGTACACTTATGGAAGCTGCTCGAACTATGTTGATTTATGCGAATGCTTAATATGTGTGTAAACACTTATCCTTTTGCCACTAAAATCAAGGAAAAACAAGACCTAATCATGTGTTTTATATCGTTAAAGTCGGAATTACGCGTGGTTTTGTATTTTTGTGTTAAGTAGGTACAAATGATCAAAAGAAGAGAAAACACGGGATTTCACGGTCAAATGTTGAAGAAAAGTCCAAAAAGAGACGAAGACAAAGTCAAAAGATCAAAAGTGTGCCGAAGATCATGAAACCCGACAAAATCGATACGATTTGAAGAAAAGACCAAAATACCAAAGATCAAGTCGTTTTTATTCGGGGATTTAATTTATCAAAGTTAATGGGCCTTGTGGGTCCCACATTGGATCTATTGGGCCACAAAGCCCATTTATCAAATTTATTCAAGATAAACGGATTAGAAAGATTGGGCTAAAAGCCCATTTGGTTAAAACAATGAAAAAATGGGACTAAAACCCAAGCCCATCTACTAACTTATATACGGATGGAAATAGAACTATTGGGCTAAGCCCATTTGGTTTAGAAAGATACTTGGAAAGTAAAAAAATTAATAAGTGAAAAGATTTCACTTTGTCTCACAAACCGGTCAAAACCCCACAAACGAGAACCTTTTACCCAGTCAAACACGTTTTTATAAAACGTTTTATCCCCACAACCTTACCCTCACACGTGTAACCTATTTCTACCCACCCCTTTTATGTCCTTTCGATAGAAACAATAAAAACACTCACTGTGTATCTACCTTCTTCTCTCTCCCATTTTTTTTACACAGCTTTTCTCCAAACCCTAATTTTTACCCATCACCAAAAATAACCAAAGAAAATTTGGGGGTTTTACCCTTAATGTGTAATTCACACAAAGGGGAAATAAATCCCCAAGAAAAACGGGAAGAACACCAAGGAGTGGTCCTCATCTTTCATCCGACGTGGCTTAATTCTCCTTTGTGATTGGTTATCACCACCTCACCATAACCCTTTCACCAATTAAAATCCTCCACCTCAGCCTAAACAAACACAACAAACACAACCACTGCCACTTTGGTGATCCGTGTGATGCGAGGGTTATTCTCAACCGTTGATCAAGTGAAGAGAAGAGAGAGAAAGAAGAATGAAGGATTTAAGGGCCAAGATTAGTTGCTTAATTTTGAAGCCATCAAGAGGGTTTCAAGGGTTTTGCCTATAAAAACCCCCTCCAAATCTTTAATCAGTAGCACTTTTTCTTTATTTTTAATTTTCTGCAAATTAGATTTTAGATTAAATATTGTATTTTTCAATTTTCAGTATTGTAATTTTCTTTTATTAATTAATGAAAAGTAGTTTTAATTAAATTTGGTCTCCTTTAAATTTCGTCTCCCTTTAAATTTTTGCAAGTTTAATTATCATCTTCATTAATCTGTTTTTTCTGTTGTTACTGTTCGAGTTATTTATTAATATATAAAAAATAATAAATAAAAAAAGAAAGAGTGAAAGTTATTTTTTCCCCACTCGGAGAATCAAATAGTTACTGTCCGAAGGTGATTGTTTGTTCGGTTACTGTTGATGCTTTTTGGTGATTCGAGTTGATTACGGTGGTGTTTGATTGTTCGAATCGGTTTTCGATAAGTACGCTCAGCGCGCTACTTCTTCCCAACGGAATCGACAAAAGGTTTCAAGTCTCTTTTTAATTTTCTTGTTTTAGTTTATTATTTGTTTTATGTTTTGTCTAAATCTACTTATGTTTAAATTGCTAAGTTTTAGTTTAATTTTATAACTACTGGTGTTTAAACTGCTCTTTTGAATCGGCTTATTGTTAATGTTATCTGCTAGTTTGCTTTATTTGGTTTATCATGTTTATTTGGTAATACTGCTTATGTTTGTTAGTTTGTTTGAGATTATTTAGTTTTATCTTTGTTTATAGGCTGCAAGTTTGGATATGCTAGTGTTTATTTTCGGGTAATTTTAGTTGAATGATTTTAAGTTTTGTTTGGATCTAATTTACTTTTGGTTGAGTAAGATTTGTTTAGATTTCTTTTAAGTGGAAATGCTTATTTAGTGTTTTTATTTCAGCTTATTGTTTGTCTGCTTATTAGGTTATAGCTTATTTGGTTGGTAGCTTATTTGCTTTCATCTTGCTTAAGCTGTAGAGCTTATTTGGTTTTTATATCTGCTGATATTGCTAAGTTAAAAACACAGATCCTTTTGATCTGTTGGTTTGCAAATCTGTCCAAATAATATTAATAGCAAAAAAAAAGTTGTCCATTGTAGGTCTCGAACCCTGGACCTCTCGTTCATCAGCTATACGACACAACCATCTCAGCTAGGCCTCTTTATTTATGTTTATTCTCCATAGTTTAATTAATATAGGTTTATTATTAGTGGGAGTTTTATTAAATTTAGTTTAATTAAAGTTTTTAGTTTATTTAAATTTAATCAATAGTTTTATTCAAAGTTTTCTTTATTCAGTTTTTATAAAAAAAAAGTAAAAGAAAAAATAAAATATTTTATTTAAATTGTTTTAAGTTTTAATTAATCTAGTTAAATTGAAAATAGTTTAAAAATTAGTTTAATAAATTTAAAATAGATTTTTCTTTAAATATTTCAATTAGATTTTTCATAAGTTTTAAAGTATTTATTTTTTCTTAAAATAGATCAAATTAATTTTAGTTTCATTTTTAAATAGTTTTCACAAATTGTTTTAATAGATTTTAATTAAATAGTTTTCATAGTTTTTAGTTCAAAATACCAAAAAAATATAGTTACCAAGAACAAATTAATCTTACGTTAAATTGGAAATCAATTCGAGTCGATTTGAGGAACGAAAAATAGATCTAAAAGAGTTTGCAAAAACCCTAGTATTAAAATCCTAACATTAAAATGGTGCCGCTTCGCTCGTACGATTGACGATTTTTCGTGAAGAGTTTGGATTTTGGGATCCGTTCTTTTTGAACGTTACGTTTCTTGTTAACAAAATCAAAAACACAAAAAAAATAAAAAACTTAAAAATACAAAAAAATTAAAAAATCAACAAAAGCAAATTCTTTCCTAAGATTTGCACCAAAAAAATTAAAAAAAAATCCAAAAGTAATACTTTTTCCTAAAAGTATTACACCAAAAATATTACGTATTAGTGTTATTTTTCTTAATTCGATTTCTTTCGTTTTCATTGTGAATATATATTTTTCTAAAAAATACAAAAAAAATTTTCTTTTACTATAGTATATTACGTAGCACAATAAATTTACCTACTTTTCAAATAAGCCTTAGTTAGGATTTCATCACCTAACTATTGTATTCGCATCCATAATGAAATAAAAAGGAAAAATAGATAAATACTAGTAAGACGTTTGAACTTAAAATATACAAACTATAAGGTGGGTATAAGGCGACGCGCTATAAAAGGCCGTCTAAGGAAAAAGGTTTTTAAGTGCTTTGTGCCACCTCGTTTCCCCGCTTGCTTGTGCGTATATTGAGAGGGACGACCGATTATTGGTTTGCCAACTCAATTAGTATTAAGTATATATTTTTGTAGCTTTTTAATATTGCACCTCGAGAGGGAAAATCCTTTTCCTCTCAAAGTCGACCGAGGTCACCTACCTCATTCCTTGTGTTTAGTTGTATGTGCACTCGCGCGCGTGCACACATACCAAGTGGTGTACCAAAAATTTCTAATTCTTCCAAAAAGAAGAAGAAGAAAAACAAAAAGAACGTCATTCAAGCCGATCCCGAGAATCGTGCTTTCGACAAAACAATGGAAACGGATAACCGAACTATGCTCGAGATTTTGCAATCACACGTTGAGGGAAACGATGACGCTATCGTTGTCCCCGCAATTGGAGCAAATAATTTTGAACTCAAATCGGATTTAATTAAAATGGTTTCCGCTATCCCATTTTTGGGTCGTTCCCAAGATGACCCCCATGATCATATCAAGAGATTTATCCATTTGTCTAATACCGTCAAATACAATGGGGTGCCACAAGAGGCTATTCGTTTACAACTCTTTCCTTTTTCCCTCGAAGGACAAGCCCAGATTTGGCTTGATAAGGAACCACCCCAAAGTATTACAACATGGATTGATTTAGAGACCAAGTTCATTAATTACTTTTTCCCACCATCACAGACCACCTCCTTGAGAAATGACATAATCACCTTTGAGCAAAAATATGGGGAAACGTTTAGTGAATCTTGGGATCGATTTAAAGAGCTTTTAAGAAAATGTCCACAACACGATTTCACTAAAGTGCATCAAATATATACGTTTTACAATGGTTTAACTCTAAATGACCAAGACTCACTTAATAGTGCCGCGGGGGGCAATATTCTTGTGAAATCAATGAACGAGGCTTGGGCCATAATTGAAAACAAGGCTAAAGTGCAAACCAAGAGTGTTAGGGCCACTATGGCAAGTGTTAGTTCTAGTGAGACTAACAAGAGAATCGATAAACTCACTTCGCTTGTTGAACCACTTGCTCTAAAAACCGATGCCCTAAATGGTCAAGTTAATGCCATGAAAGAAACTAGTGAAACGTGTGAAAATTATGGTGGACCACATTCATATTTCAATTGTGACAAGGTTTACAATAATCAACAACAACAAGTTTGTGCTTTTAATGCTAATGAAAGGGTTCCATTTAAACCAAATATTGATGTTAACCATTTGTCTTACAAGAGTACTACTTATTTGGCTCCCCGGGTTTTGTAGCACCGCAAAGACCACCCCCACCAGCCCAAAATGCCCAATACCAAAATAGGAACCAAGGTCCTCAAATGGGTAATTTTCAAGGGAATGCAAATCAAGGGAATTTAAATGGTCAAAATCAAGGGTTTCAAAACAATAACCAAGGTTTTCATAATAACAACGGTTTTCAACCTCAATATCAAAACCAAGGTTTTCCTAATCAAGGTTTTCCTAATCAAGGGTTTAATCAAATGAACATGCATAATCCTCAAATGGACTTGGTTCTACAAAAATTGACCGACCATGAGCGAATGATGAAAGAGATGCAAGAATCGACCGATAAGAAATTTTTGACTATGTTGCAAGCCCTTAGACCCTAAGGAGCCTTACCTTCAAATACCGAGATTAACCCTCGTGCTAATGTGAGTGCTATCACTACTCGAAGTGGAGCCACTTTAGTGGGACCTTCCATCTCTTCGCCCATAAAGGAGAGACAAGGCCCGGAGGTCATAATGAGTAATCCTACTCCCCCTCCGGTGATTCCTCCCACTACCACTCCTAGTACTAGTCCTCTATTGCCTAATGAGCCTACCCCTAAGGTTGTTCAAGAAGCGAGTCCTTCTCCTTCTCAACCTTCAAAGTCTAAGCCTAATATCCCTTATCCTTCTAGGTTAGACAAGGCTAAAGTGCTCACCAAAGATGACGTTCATGTCTCCAACGTTTTGAAAATGATTTCCAACGTCAATGTTAACATAAGCCTTATTGAAGCACTTGCTCAAATGCCAAAATTTGTGAAAATGTTTAAAGATTTGCTTAATAATAAAGAAAAAATGGTTGAGCTCGTGAACACTCGTTTAAATGAGAATTGTTCCACGATTCTTCTCAAAGAGCTTCCCGAAAAGCTAGGAGATCCCGGACGATTCGTGTTACCATGCTCGTTTCCTCAAATTGATGATTGCATGGCTTTAGCGGATCTCGGTGCTAGCATCAATCTTATGCCACTATTGGTTTGGAAACAATTATCCTTACCCGACCTTGTACCGACTCGCATGACTCTCGAGTTAGCTAATCGAACTCTCGCACACCCCGTTGGTATTGCCGAAGATGTTTTTGTTCGAGTTGGTACATTCACTTTTCCCGTGGACTTTGTCGTTGTCGACTATGAGATGGATCCTCGTATTCCGTTAATACTTGGTAGACCATTCTTACGATCCGGAAGAGCCTTAGTTGATGTAGCCGAAGGGGAGTTAATTCTTAGGGTTAGGGATGAACAACAAGTTTTTAAAATGGAAAAAATCACAACAAAATCAAATGGAAAAGAGTCGGTCAATATGGTTGATGTTCTTAATTATGATAATGACGAGATTTTTATTAATCCTTTTGGAATTGAAAAGTCTAATCAAAATGATTTTGTGATAAATTCATCCCTTCCCTTAGAGCCTCAAATTTTTGAAACTCCTATTTATGACACCTATAGTGATGACACTTCTTCAAGTGATCACACTATCTTCGGTTTAGACGACCTTACTTTTGACCCACCCACTTTTGACCCACCCATTTATGATTCACCAATCTTTGATACCTACGATGATGACACTTCTTTAAGTGATCTCATTAACTTTGATGGCCCACCCTATGATCTTAATGCACCTCATATCTCTATGAGTGATTCTTCTATGGAGACTCCTTTTGAATTTTATACTCCAATTTTAGAAGTCATGACTATCGAGGAGGATCCTCCACTCTTAGAGATCATTCCGACTTTAGAGGTTATTCCATTTGAGGAGGATTTAGATATCTTTCTAAATACCTATTTTCCTCATGAGGAAGAGTTTTCCTATGACTCCGATGATACTTATTTTTTCACATCGAGTTTGGAAGAGGATGACCTTCCCACTTTGGATTTTGATGATATTTTGAGCTTAAATGTCACTACCTCTTGCTATTTTCCCGTTAAGGAACCGGTGTTTGACCCCGGAATAGAGACTTTTGTGCTTTCATTGTCTTATCACCATAACACCCTTCCTTGTAAGAGACTTTTTCCCAAGGATACCCCACTTTTTTTTGACTTGCGTACCACCTCGGGGTTTATTTCCTTTTGTGATGGAAATTATGTGTTTGACCCGGGTGGATTTTCATGGGGTATGCCTTTTATAACTTTGTTTCACCTTTATCATGGAGAGATTTTCCTCCCTTGGAAATCTCGGTTTTTCCATGATTTTCCCATTTGAATGATGACATTCGGGAATTCGAGTCGAGCTAGAGACTCGTGATAAATAAATCAAGCATCGTTTAACTAGGTTAGATTTTTACCTTTTCCACCCTTTTTACCCTTTTTCACCTTCACCCATTTTCACCAATAAGTGTAGGGGGGGGGGAGCCAAGTAGGTTTTTTGTTGTGATGTTGTGTGCATGGACATGTGCTTAATGATCCACTTTTGGTGCTTTTGACACGACCCGTGTTCCCATGTTCCTGTGTACCCGGTTCCTTCGATAGGTTTTTGTTATTGTGATTCAATCATGTATATAAATAAGACAAATAAATGTAATCATTTTAGTTGTCCTTTCCTTAGCTCGATTTTAAACAACGTACTCAATGTCCTAAGTGTAGGGGAGTTTATTCTCCCACATGCTTAAACATTGAGGACAATGTTTATATTAAGTGTAGGGGTATTTCTATCGAAATTTTAGTGGGCTTTTCCATGAATTTAACCCCATTTAATCGGAAAATTTAAATTTTTTTCAACGTTTTTCAAATTTTTGATCTATTTTGGCCTAGTAGTTTTTCATTTATTTGCTTTCCTCGCATCGTATTTATATTTTCTATTTCAAGAATAAAGTCAAAAATAGATAAAGGAATAAAATGGTTTTAACAAGTTTAGATGTCTTTGATATATTAGGCCCGTTGTGAATATTTTGACTCAACCCGAGTTTACTTATCCAAAGTTTACTCTAGCTAGTATCCTTAACCATATGGACCTTAATTGGTTTATTAGGCTAAGCATCCACGAGTCTCATTCCTTGAGATTTTAAATTGTGGAGAACGAGAAATGATAGAGTTGATAATAAGTTTGAGGGTTAATTTTTGCTTATATGGTTTTTGTGGCTCTTTCTTCCCGCTTGTATATTTAATTGCTTAATAAATGAGGATTTTTGCGGTGTCGATTCGATATCTTAACTCTTAGCCAAATCTTTAATCTCCTTGTAATTAAAGCATGAACACATTGAGGGTGCCAGCGTTGTGGACTTCCGACTAAGGTGGCTCATAACCACTAAGTAGGAGGTATTCAGACCATGGGACCGCGGAATTTGGCCTACTATATATATCATAAATAAAAGAATAAGATTAAAACATGACCTCAAGGAGCCTTAGGATGTGGGGCATGTAGCACGAACCTTGTCATTAGAGCCTTAGGGTGTATGGCATGGTAAGTGTTGAATAAAAATTGATCCAAAAATCAATTCCCTCGTTTATCGTTCAAGGAGCCTTAGGGTGTGGACAATAGACGAGGAGCATTTTTACATCTTAAAGAGCCTAAGGGTATATGATGTGAACTTGCTAAACTCCACATAAAGTTTACATGACTTTGGAGGAATAATTAATAAGTAGTACTATTTGGCCAAATTTTGGGTCCGGGAATTTATTCCCCCAAATCGTGTTAAATCATCCTTGATGTGGGCTTACTTTAGTGACAACGTTTTTGAGGACGATGTTAGGTTTTGAGTGTCGGGTTTGCACTGTTTGGCCTTTATTTTTGGAATAATAACTATCAAATAAGTCAAATGAGCCTACGGGTGAATGACAATCAATAAAATCTAGAGATACAAAGTAGGAATTGGAGAAAGAGTTTTACACAATTATCTTATATAAGTGGTTTTAACCTAAGGACTTATGGTAAATAATGATCTCGTTTTTAAGCTTGGTATGGGGAACGTGAAACTTGAGGGTGATTAATACTAATAACACCAAAGCCCTAATTCAAGTCTTAGATTTCTTTACAAGTTTCTTCCATCAAATAATTTCCAAGTTAATAAATTGTTACAACTTTTGTTTCCTTTTAAGATTTTATCTTTATCGTAGTGGTAGTAGCAATAGTAATAAAGGCCGAGATGGATTAATAATGAGAAAAATGTAACTTTATAATGCATTGCATGGGGTCATTGCAATGGTCAAGTGTAGGGGATTTAATAAGTGTGTAAACACTTATCCTTTTGCCACTAAAATCAAGGAAAAACAAGACCTAATCATGTGTTTTATATCGTTAAAGTCGGAATTACGCGTGGTTTTGTGTTTTTGTGTTAAATAGGTACAAATGATGAAAAGAAGAGAAAACACGGGATTTCACGGTCAAATGTTGAAGAAAAGTCCAAAAAGAGACGAAGACAAAGTCAAAAGATCAAAAGTGTGCCGAAGATCACGAAATCCGACAAAATCGATACGATTTGAAGAAAAGAACAAAATACCAAAGATCAAGTCATTTTTATTCGGGGATTTAATTTATCAAAGTTAATGGGCCTTGTGGGTCCCGCATTGGATCTATTGGGCCACAAAGCACATTTATCAAATTTATTCAAGATAAACGGATTGGAAAGATTGGGCTAAAAGCCCATTTGGTTAAAACAATGAAAAAGTGGGACTAAAACCCAAGCCCATTTACTAACTTATATACAGATGGAAATAGAACAATTGGGCTAAGCCCATTTGGTTTAGAAAGAAACTTGGACAGTAAAAAAATTAATAAGTGAAAAGATTTCACTTTGTCTCACAAACCGGTCAACACCCCACAAACGAAAACCTTTTACCCAGTCAAACACGTTTTTATAAAACGTTTTATCCCCACAACCTTACCCTCACACGTGTAACCTATTTCTACCCACCCCTTTTATCTCCTTTCGATAGAAACAATAAAAACACTCACTGTTTATCTACCTTCTTCTCTCTCCCATTTTTTACACAGCTTTTCTCCAAACCCTAATTTTACCCATCACCAAAAATAACCAAAGAAAATTTGGGGGTTTTACCCTTAATGTGTAATTCACACAAAGGGGAAATAAATCCCCAAGAAAAACGGGAAGAACACCAAGGAGTGGTCCTCATCTTCCATCCGACGTGGCTTAATTCTCCTTTGTGATTGGTTATCACCACCTCACCATAACCCTTTCACCTATTAAAATCCTCCACCTCAGCCTAAACAAACACAACAAACACACCCACTACCACTTTGGTGATCCGTGTGATGCGAGGGTTATTCTCAACCGTTGATCAAGTGAAGAGAAGAGAGAGAAAGAAGAATGAAGGATTTAAGGGCCAAGATTAGTTGCTTAATTTTGAAGCCATCAAGAGGGTTTCAGGGGTTTTGCCTATAAAAACCCCCTCCAAATCTGTAATCAGTAGCACCTTTTTTTATTTTTAATTTACTGCAAATTAGATTTTAGATTAAATATTGTATTTTTCAATTTTCGGTATTGTAATTTTCTTTTATTAATTAATGAAAAGTAGTTTTTAATTAAATTTGGTCTCCTTTAAATTTCGTCTCCCTTTAAATTTTTGCAAGTTTAGTTATCATCTTCATTAATCTTTTTTTTCTATTGTTACTGTTCGAGTTATTTATTAATATAAAAAAAAAGAAAGAGTGAAAGTTATTTTTCCCCCACTGGGAGAATCAAATAGTTACTGTCCGAAGGTGATTGTTTGTTCGGTTACTGTTGATGCTTTTTGGTGATTCGAGTTGATTACGGTGGTGTTTGATTGTTCGAATCGGTTTTCGATAAGTACGCTCAGCGCGCTACTTCTTCCCAACTGAATCGACAAAAGGTTTCAAGTCTCTTTTTAATTTTCTTGTTTTAGTTTATTATTTGTTTTAAGTTTTGTCTAAATCTGCTTATGTTTAAATTGCTAAGTTTTAGTTTAATTTTATAACTGCTGGTGTTTAAACTGCTCTTTTGAATCGGCTTATTGTTAATGTTATCTGCTAGTTTGTTTTATTTGGTTTATCATGTGTATTTGGTAATACTGCTTATGTTTGTTAGTTTGTTTGAGATTATTTAGTTTTATCTTTGTTTATAGGCTGCAAGTTTGGATATGCTTGTGTTTATTTTCGGGTAATTTTAGTTGAATGGTTTTAAGTTTTGTTTGGATCTGTTTTACTTTTGGTTGAGTAAGATTTGTTTAGATTTATTTTCTCTGGAAATGCTTATTTAGTTTTTTTTATTTCAGCTTATTGTTTGTCTGCTTATTAGGTTATAGCTTGTTTGGTTGGTAGCTTATTTGATTTCATCTTGCTTAAGCTATAGAGCTTATTTGGTTTTTATATCTGCTGATATTGCTAAGTTAAAAACACAGATCCTTTTGATCTGTTGGTTTGCAAATCTGTCCAAATAATATTAATAGCAACAAAAAGTTGTCCATTGTGGGTCTCGAAGCCTGGTCCTCTCGTTCATCAGCTATACGACACAACCATCTTAGCTAGGCCTCTTTATTTGTGTTTATTCTCCATAGTTTAATTAATATAGGTTTATTATTAGTGGGAGTTTTATTAAATTTAGTTTAATTAAAGTTTTTAGTTTATTTAAATTTAATCAATAGTTTTATCCAAAGTTTTCTTTATTCAGTTTTTATAAAAAAAAAGTAAATTTTTTTTTATTTAAATTGTTTTAAGTTTAATTAATCTAGTTAAACTGAAAATAGTTTAAAAATTAGTTTAATAAATTTAAAATAGATTTTTCTTTAAATATTTCAATTAGATTTTTCATAAGTTTTAAAGTATTTACTTTTTCTTAAAATTGATCAAATTAGTTTTAGTTTCATTTTTAAATAGTTTTCACAAATTGTTTTAATAGATTTTAATTAAATAGTTTTCATAGTTTGTAGTTCAAAATACCAAAAAAATATAGTTACCAAGAACAAATTAATCTTACGTTAAATTAGAAATCAATTCGAGTCGATTTGAGGAACGAAAAATAGATCTAAAAAGAGTTTGCAAAAACCCTAGTATTAAAATCCTAACATTAATGCTCCTTTATTCTTATGGGCTGAAGCAGTGGCAACCGCATGTTATACCCAAAACCGCTCCATCATTCGTAAACGCCATGGCAAAACTCCATATGAGCTTCTTCATGGACACAAACCCGATATTTCATTTCTTCATGTGTTTGGTGTACTATGTTATCGAAACACAAATAGTGAGAATTTGGGCAAACTTCAACCGAAGGCTGATATTGGAATTTTCATTGGTTACTCGCCTGCAAAGAAAGCTTACCGAATTTATAACCGTAGAAACTTTGGATGTAGATTTTGATTAGCTAACAACGATGGCTTCTGAGCAACACAGCTCTGAACCCGCATTACATGAGATGGGAACCGATACAATCAGTTCCGGATTAACTCCCAACTATCCTACTTTTACATCATTTATACCACCTACAAGGTCCGAGTGGGATGAGTTATTTCAACCTATGTTTGATGAATTCTTTGATCCACCGAGTAATGATTCTCCAGCACCTGTAGCAGTATCTCCGATTCCCGAAGTTGTTGCTCAAGATAATGGAAATCAGTCCGAGACATCTACTGTTACTCTTGATCCAGATGTCCCATCCCCCACCAATTCTCAAACTACACCTGAATCATCACCCTCACTCGTTCCTAATGATGTTGAAGAGGATCCTTATGATCATGATTTGGAAAATGCTCATTTACAAGAGCTTCCGTTCTTTGGTTCACAAATACCAGAAAACCCTAACGGTGCGTCTACCTCAGAGGAAGTTCCTACAATCGTTCACTCCCGACCACCACGGATTGAAACTCACAACACAAAATGGACAAAGGATCACCCAATCCGCAATATTATTGGTGACATTGATCAACCAGTCTTAACATGCCACCAACTCCAAGAACATGCATTATATTGCTATTTTGATGCATTTCTTTCCGACATTGAACCTAAAAACTAGCAACAAGCCATGACCAAATAATCTTGGATTGAAGCCATGCAAGAGGAACTTAATGAATTCCAACGTCTTGAAGTGTGGGAATTAGTTCCTTTACCCAGCAACGTTGAAATCCTTACATTGTTGTGGGTATATAAGGTTAAACTCGATGAGTTAGGTGGAGTGCTGAAGAACAAAGCCAGATTGGTTGCTAGAGGTTACAAACAAGCTTTGGGTATTGACTGTGAAGAATCCTTTGCTCTTGTTACACGATTGGAGGCAATTACACTATTCCTTGCTTATGCTGCTCACATGAATATGATCGTCTACCAAATGGATGTTAAGACGACCTTTCTCAATGGTGAATTAAGGGAAGATGTCTATGTAAGCCAACCAAATGGATTCGTCAACTCGGAGTATCCTAATCACGTGTAGAAGCTCAAGAAGGCTCTTTACGGGTTGAAACAAGCTCCACGCGCGTGGTACGATCTCTTATCATTGTGTCTCATCTCGAAAGGCTTCTCCAAAGGCAAAGTGGACCCAACTTTATTCATTCTCAAGGAGGACAACGACATGATACTGGTATAAATTTATGTTGATGATATAATATTTGCTGCTACTAATCAACGATTGTCTGACCATTTTGAGAAAAATATGTCCACACGTTTTAAGATGTCGATGATGGGAAAAATTTCATTTTTCTTAGGGTTGCAAATTTCTCAGAATCCCAAAGGCATCTTCATTAATCAATCCAAATTTGCTCTTGAATCATTAAAGAAGTATAATTTTGAAAACTATGACCCCGTGGATACTCCAATGGTGGAGAGATCCAAGTTAGATGAAGATAAGGAAGGGATAGCTGTCGATCCTAAACTTTACTGTGTAATGATCGGCACCCTTCTCTATCTGACTGCTAGCAGGCCTGATTTGCAATTTGCTATTTGCATGTGTGCCCGGTATCAGGCTCGGCCTACCGAAAAGCACTTACATGTTGTGAAAAGGATCTTTCGGTATCTTAAAGGAACACTTAATCGTGGGCTGTGGTATCCGAAGGATTCTTCTATTGCACTAATTTCATATGCAGATGCGGATTGCTGGGTGTCAAGATACTAGACGTAGCACTTCTGGCAGTGTGCAACTTCTTGGAGATAGACTTGTTAGTTGGGCATCAAAAAGGCAGAAAAGCGCTACGATATCAAGTACAGAGGTTGAATACATCGCTATGTCCGGTTGTTGTGCTCAAGTTCTTTGGTTGCGATCACAATTAACTGACTACGGTCTTGGATTCAACAAAATCCCGATGTACTGTGATAACAAAAGTGCAATTGCTCTGTGCTGCAACTACGTTCAACATTCCAGGGAAAAGCACATTGACATACGCTACCACTTCATCAAAGAGCAAGTGGAAAATGGAGTGATCGAACTGTACTTCGTCAACACTGAGTATCAGCTGGCAGATATTTTCACGAAGGCATTAGATCGAGGACGTATCGAGTTTTTGATCGAAAAGCTAGGCATGAAATCATTCTCACCAGCGACACTTAAGGAGTTGGCAGAAGAATCTGAAAAATAGTAGTGGTAAACTATTCTCGAGTATCCTTTGATCGTGATCTTGTATATTATCGTATATATTTAAACCACCAAAAGAAAAATACAAAAATACAAAACATAGAAAAACCATAAAAAATATAAAACATACAAAATCCATAAAAAAATATAAAATCAAGAAAATCCAAAAATATTTTTAATTTTTTTTAAAAATCGGGCATGTCTTTTAGTACGGTAATATTTACGGCCTTAGAAATGTCGATTAAAATTGACACGACGTCATAAATAGAGTCCGTATAAAAGTTGTACAAGTTTTAAAACATGCCCATGATGGCTTGTAGTTATTTCAGACTGCAACCTGTTTTTCGCATTAAAGTCACGTATTTCTTATGAAAACGTTGGCTCACAACGGGAATTAATTTTATCGGGCAAGGTTTACTTTAAAACCTTGTAAGGGACTAAGTTTACTTTATAACTTGGTCTAACACAAACTAGTGTACGTATCAGTGCACTTATTTTGTAAAAATAAGAGAAATCTTATTGCCACCAGAATCGTTCCAACCAATCACTTAACCAGAAAATGTCCTCATGAATATTTGCGTCCTTAAAATCATTGACTACAACTCTTTAAATAGAAAACGGGTCCGTGTTTAAGGGGGAGCAAATATTAAATCTTCTTGGAATCAAAATTGGTCTTCAAAAAGGATTTTCAGAAAATATAAACTATTCCTCATCATCATTTTTATGCTAAGTGTGCCTTGTGTGAAATAGAAATTCCTGTATAGGTTATTTGAATTTTGGCGTTAAGTATTTGTGGTCGTGTTTGTGAGCGGGTTGGTATTTCGTTAAGTCGATCACTTTAAAACAAATACCATTAACAAGGGGGACCATTTTTGCAAATATTGCAAAATGGGGGGTTAATGTGAAAACTTAGCAAAAATTTGACCAAGTCAAAACATTACACCCCCCTTTCCCGTTCTTTCTTCACCATCGAAAACACACACAAACACTTGCTACATCCGCCATTGTTGGACCTTGCAACAACCTTCGATTCTTGAGTTTTTGAATCCTTGTTATCTGTTCATCATCTAGGTATTGTTTCGTGCTGTCAATATGATTTTATTTATTATCTTTATTCTCACTCAAACAAACCGAGATCAAATTTAATCCAAAATTAGGGTTTCTAAGTTTTTGCGATGAAAATGGAAATTAAGTTGTGGGATTTGTTTAAAACGACTACATGCACAATGGTCTTGCCCAGAATTACTTAAAACGTTGCCTAGCTCCTGGAATTGAGAAGTCAAAGTTTAGATCGGATCCCTTTCATGGATTCTGATGATCATTACGATACATACATTGCGATGCCTGTCATTGCGATGAGTCATTCCGATGGCTCATTGCGATGGGCTATTGCGATAAGTCTTTCCGATGGCTCATTGCGATGGGCTATTGCGATGGGTCATTTCGATGGCAAAACTCGTGACAAAGAGAATGCTGCTTTTCTTGGGTCAATTGATGAGAAAATGACCAAGATCATTCGACGAGAGGTCAAGTCATATGTTGATCAGCAGCTACCAACTTTTGTCGGTAATGGTTTATCTACCCTTCAACTAATGACATTGTTACAGACACGTTTGCTGAATATGGGGGCTCACAAATCGAAAAACAAACGAAAAGTTCTGCAATATCTCAACAAAGCAATTATTGACGATACACCAGCAGAGACTACCGACTCTGAGTCTGACAATGAAGACGAACTAGAGGAGGAAGATAATGAAGGTAACGGTGATGAGGATGATGGGGACAATGATCACAATGAAGAAGAGGATAAGGAAGGCGATGAGGAGGAAGTAGAGGATGAGGAAGAAAAGGATAAGGATGAAGATGTAGACGACGATGAGGATACAGATGAGGATGACGATGACGATGATGATAATGACGATGGTAATGGAATCAACAAGGGTAATAAGAATGACGGAACGGGTACTAATGCCGAAGAGTCAAATAAGGATGAAAGTGACAAGGCAACCGAGAAAGGGATTGAGGAAGCTGTAGAAAGCATTGCTGAAACCGCTAAAAAGACAGTGGAGTCTACTGTACCAGAAACTCAGCAAATTGACACAGGTATATCTACTGCACCAGTTTTTACTACTGATTTTCACAATAAATCTGTAGAATATTTGCAAGAAGAAGAACCAACAGGGTCAATGCTAGAAGAAGAACCTCACGATGATATACCGCTGATGCAAGATCAACCTTCAACACCATTTGAAGATCAGCACAACATTGATATGGAAGTTGAAGATTTACATGTGCCAGAACCAACGTTTGCTGAATCTCTTATCATCGATGACACTGTACAAGAGCAACTCTGGCTCACAAATGCAGCACCACAGCATCCATTTGACACTGCAACTGAAATGGAGATGACTCAATTCCTGAACAATCCTATCGATTTCTCGGCCTTTCTAAGGTATTCTCATGGGAAACCGACAATGAATCCGGATCTGATCAAAATGGCAGCCGCAAATGTGGACTTCTTTGATACTTTGAAGATCAGCCATAACGAAGCAGAATATCACTTGAATGAGCTTACCAAGGCAATGAGAGCAACAACTACAGGAATTCAAACTCCTGTGTTACGACCTCTTACACCCACGGTCATCGCCGGTTCTGCAACGATCCTAATAGAGCATTTTGTTTCTCACGATCTGAAATACCTTGAAAATGGAGCAAAGAAATATGCCACGTCACTCACTATGCTCAAGGCTGTTAATTTGGAGAATGTTCCATGGATAGAGGATAAAGTACCTGATGCAATATGGAGCACGAAACTGCTCAAGTTTTATGATACCTTTGCTTCACTTGGCATCTCTCACTGGACTGCAGAGAAAAGGTTAGCTTACAATCATTTCCATCTTCCTAAGAGAGGTTATTCTATTGTATCAGCTCACAGAATCAAAAGCATTCAAGGAGCAACCACTCAGACTGTCTTCGGTTATGATTACTTAAATGTAATCGTGTTCAAATGTACCGATGAGAAAGAATGCCGAATTGACGAAAGTGATCTCCAGTACCTTAAACTTGAAGACATCAAAGATTTTTTTTTGCTATTGGCTCAGGAAAAAGTTGACCATCTACCACCTGAGATTGTCATTGCACTGAGTTCCAACTTTCGTCAATATGCAAGAAAAATCGTCATTCTAAACCGGGCAGAAGACTTTCAACTTGGCGTAGAGAGCTATCAGAAGTAGTTAAACTTGGAACGTCCCCATACAACTCCACTAAGTAATTTCCATAAGAACAAGAAGGTTTACATGGGGACCACAACGCCGGAAGCAGGGATCTTTTATCCAAATGAGACTGCGTCATGCAATATATGCGACTCTCCGAACTGCACAAATTCAGCGATGGAACGCTCAAGCATGTTCGAGATGATCTGACGGTTCTTAATGCCAACCTACCGCTTCCAGCAGTCAAGTACACCTGGACAACCCAGTGCAAAAAGGGAGCATCATACGCAATCAGGAAGATTGAGGAACTTCTAAGGAAGCGCCGGTTGCTACGAAGTGTGGAACGATTCGTTGGTGGACGACCATATGCAGCTCACCATAGGTTCACGGAACGAGCCATTTAATTATGGTTCATCTTATAACATGTCAACTCCATATGTCTATAATTGTGAATATGTTAACTTTTGTATAATCAGCTTTTGTGGCTTGTTGTAGTGTAAAAGTATGAGATTTTTCAAGAATTTTTCTCGAGATTCTAAATTTTTCAAACATATCGTACTCAAGCACTACAACTAACCCTCATTAATTTGAGGGGGAGCATTAATATGTTTTTGGCGAACGTCTAATTTCATTTTATTACCGAAAGACCGGTTAATCCATTAATATCCAAAATATTGATGGTTAACATTTTGGAAAGGGGAGAAAATGGGATTAAGGAGACTTAATGATACTTGGCTAAACAATGAAAAAGGCTTAAAAGATAAACCAACCTAATATGTGTAATGCACATGTTAAGGGGGAGCGTTTTTAATGATCAAAACCACTTAAGGCACAAAAACTTTGATTACAATATCACAAGTGCTTTAAGTGATTTTTTTCAAGGATTTTTCATGGCGAGAATACTTACCCAAAACACACTTAATTCACGACGGATGTGGTGTCAAAAGGGTGGTAGGTATAGGTATTAGTCCAATGATTCATCAGAACCGATGGAATCTTCCCAAGGACTATTCCCTAGATAGAATTGGAAGTCCTAGGAAAGATGGAGAATGATTGTGAACGTAGCTGAATGCAGACCAAGTACTTAAGCTAGCAGTGGAACAATCACAACAAGGCGCTAGTGATGACGTATTGGTAAGCATTGAAGGGGTTGAAGAATGAAAAAGAATTGTAAAGATAAAGGGTGTAAAGAAAGAAGCCCCCTTACAACTTTAGGCAGAAACCGGGTCAATACATATGCTATTGAGATCATTTGTTAATGATTCTCGATATTCAAGAAAGACATCATGGACCCAGTGATGCAATGCACAACCCTCCCCAACTAACTCAAATATCTCTCAAAAGGTATTTTTTTTAATCACACGAAGATCAACATGTTATCTATTGGTTTATTCACTCCGAATAGACTGATATTCAATAGGTGGCACTCCTCTCCAGCCATCGCTCACTAAATCAAAACACACTATTGAGTCTAGAGCCACGAGATCATCAAAAGTCTCATTAGGACACTTTCCATTTATTCCTTGCTTCTTCACACACTGTGAAAAGTAAGAGATCTTTATGAGTCCTACACAATATTCTTGTAATATTGCCAGAACATCCGAGTGATACGCAAGTATTACAATGAAGATGGAAATCGTGCTTGAGCCAACATCAAACAAGCTCATGGTAGGTGATACGTGCGGTTCTTTAAGAACCAATCTGTTGGGAATAAATTATGGGTCAGTTCACTAGACGCTGATAAGAAGAGTTCAAACGCTGATAAGAAGAAGTTGGACGCTGACAGCCAAGCGTTGACATTTGTAGAAGTCAACGCTGACAGCCTTGAAGACAAGCACAGATGGAATATATCTTCATACGAATCTTTTTGTTTATTTGTTTCTATATTTGTATATGGTAAAGATAAGTTCGACATTGTATTTTTCATTATTATCTTTACCTAGAATAGTTGATTCGTAGCTTATTGTACAAGACTTCTTAATCTATAAAAGAAGATCTTTTAGGTTAATGTTTGATATCAGTTATAATAAGTTTTCACAAGTATTCGACTGTTAAACCTCTTTCATTGTAATCAAGTTCGATTATTCTAATACAAGTGAAAGTTTGTTTAACATCTTTGTGTTCTAGATTAAGTGTTAATTCCGCATAACACTTAGTTACTTTATTCATAAGCAAAGGTTTCTCTACGTGTATTACTTGATCTAATCTCGTATACACAAAGCTTAATCGATCTAAGTTTGGGATCAACAAGTGGTATCAGAGCTTGTTGAGAAACTTTTGATCTTTAAGTAACGCAAAGAACCCTAAAACACCAAAAAC
Source organism: Glebionis coronaria (assembly GCA_025667525.1). Lineage (NCBI taxonomy): Eukaryota > Viridiplantae > Streptophyta > Magnoliopsida > Asterales > Asteraceae > Glebionis > Glebionis coronaria. The sequence goes on from CM046877.1 coordinate 179,327,344, forward strand.
CCTAAAACAACGAAACCCTAAATTTCTCAAAACCCTAAAAACATCATGTCTGGCTCAGAACAACCTCCTGCTCCTATTTTGCTACAAAGCAACACCACAAACCCTAGTATCAAAATTCCCATGTTTGATGCCAGGAACTTCGAGCTTTGGAAGTCCAATTTTGAGCAATATGTAGCCATCCATGACTACACTCTTTGGGAGATTGTTGAATATGGGAACACATTCAACAAAGCTCAAAAGATTGCTAATGCTATTGTCGCAAGGTCAGCTGTTCCTAATTGTCCTGAAGCTGATAAGAAGGAAAGGCCTGAAGATGGAAGAGCTATATCTGCTGAAGATATAGCCAAGAAAAGGGTGGACATGAAAATTTTGAACATCATGAAACACGCCTTGGGTCATGAGAATCAGCACAAGTACGAACGCTTTGAGTCTGCAAAAGAGCTTTGGGAAGCTCTTGAAGTAGCACATGGTGGCAATGCTGACACAAAAGAAGAAAAGAAGAAGCAACTCATGCATGAGTATGCTGTCTTTAAGGCTCAACCCAATGAGAATCTCAGTAGTGTGAGAAGTAGACTGCTTGACATTACAAGTCAACTTTCCTTCATGGGAACACAGATTGATGACCCTGACTTGAATGCTACTTTTCTCAAAAGTCTTGGTGATATATGGAAGATTGAGGCAAGATCCATTCTTGTCAATAACACCCACAAAACCTCTAGGTTTGATGACATCTTCAACAAACTAAGGCTGTTGGAGAATGAATGGCTTCTGGAGCATGATACTAAACCTTCTAGTAGCAACATGGCCTTCTTCTCACAAAGTGAAGGTCAATTTGATTCCATGAACTCCTATGGACATCCAGTCACTGGATCTGCATGTGTCAACGCTGGATCACATCCTATCAGCGTTGGAACACATCCTGTCAGCGCTGGATTACATCCTGTCAACGCCTCACACTCAAGCGCTGACACTTACGGTTTTGGCGCTGATGGAATTAAACCTGCTGGTTTAGATCTAGATACTGTGTGTGTATTCATTGCTTCTTTGCCCAGTGATTCAAGGATTACATATGAGGATCTTGAGCAAATAAGTGATGAGCAATTGGAAGAGATGGACATCAAGTGGACTATGGCTCTTGTAAGTTTAAGAGCAAACAGGTTTAATAGAAGGTTCAAGAAGAAGATGACCTTTGATGCTAAGGATGTTGCTGGATTTGATAAATCCAAAGTTGAGTGCTACAACTGTCATCGTATGGGTCACTTTATGAGGGAATGTAGATCTCCAAGAAGATCTGATGCTGGTAAGCCTTCAAGCCAAATGGTTAAGAGCCAAGACTCCAAGGCCATGGTAGCTGTTCAACAAATTGATGGTGTTGGAGGATGGGACTGGAGCTGGAACTTTTTGGCTAAGGATGAGGAAGAGGACAAAGCATTGGTTGCTGAAGTTAAAGAAGAGCATGTTGAATATGCTCTCATGGCACACTCCTCCTCTTCACCAGATAATGAGGTATATGATGATGCTTTCTGTTCTAAGGGTTGTCGTTTAAATACTGAAAAACTAAATAAGGAGATAGTAAAATTGTTAGATGAGGCAAGTTCTGAAAGATGCAAAGTATCTAATTATCAAATTGCTCTCACCCAAACAGAAAGGACAGTAGCTGAGTATAAGAAAATGGAGTTTGATTTAAAGGATCAAATAAATATCTTAAAACATGAGCTACATCAAAGTAAAGATATTCAAGATATCACAAACAGGGTTAATCTTGATTTGATAGCTAAGTTAGATGAGGCTAACAAAAATAAAGACAATGTGAGTCTTAAAATCCAGAGATTTGATAAGGCCACACAAACCCTAGGAGAGTGTGTTAGTAAACAAAGAGACTCTAAGGACATGAGTGGGATTGGGATGAAAGACTATACTGGTGTTCCACCACCAGCTGGGGATTTCTATTGTGTCCAATCAAAGGACTTATCTTGGACTGGCTTGCCAGAACTCCAAGAGAAGGAATTCATTCCTCCACCTAGAGTGACTTCCCCAGTTGAAGAGTATAAACAAAAACTGACTGACCTAGATGAGTGGAAGAAAGCTAACCACACTTTGTTTGTTAAGGGAGGTTTGTTGTGTGAAAGTCCAAATGAGCCCACACCAATCACGAGCCATGATCCTACACCTATTAAAATCACACACCCAACCACTGGCAAAGCAGTTGACCTTGGCTCACACACTGTTAGAAAACCTAGTGTTAAGTATGCAGAGATGTATAGGAATACTAGGTCACCAAAAAGCCAAGTTAGTAACCATGGAACAGGCTTCTTTGCTTCTAGACCTAAGACTATGTCAAGAAAAGCCTGTTACACTTGTGGTAGCTTTTCACATTTGGCATACAAATGTGTCAACGCTTCAAATGTCAACGCTGACAAGAACCATTTCAGCGCTGACAAAAGTCAACATAGGTCAAATACTGTCAGACCCAAAACCTTTGTGAATAAAAGTTCACAAGTTGTTAGACCAGCCCCATTCTTTACTAGAGGGTCTAACACACATTGCCTAAGACCTTTCCAAAAGACAAACACTTGGTCCAATAGGCAATGGGTTCCTGTAGCAAACCCTAGGTTCAACGCTGATAAAGGCAATCGGGGCGCTGACAAGAACAATTTTAGCGCTGACAAACACACTGCCAAACCTAGGTATTTGCAACCACAGGGAAAGGGGTCTAAAGCTTCTACTAGCTTAACATGGAGACCAAAACAAGACCAAAACCCTAATTCTACTGGTCTTTCTATGACATGCAACAGGTTTCATTATATTTCAAAGGTCATGTCAAGACCAATTGGGGTTAACTGGGCATTTCATCCAAAAAGGGATGAAAATGGGGTTGTTATGAGAACCAAGTCTGTTCTTGTTGAACAACCAGATGAATCCAAGTCTTTCAAGGATTGGGTTCCCAAAGAAAACTAATTTGTTTTCTTATGTGTAGGGCATTCAAAAACAGGTTAATGACTATGGATATTGGGACAGTGGATGCTCTGGCACATGACTCGGAAAGAAGATTACTTGAGTAACTTCACTCCCATTGAAGATGGTGATAAGGTTCTCTTTGGGGGCGGATATGGAACTATCACAGGCAAAGGAACTCTTCTCACCAACAACTTACGTTTTGAAGACGTATTTCTGGTAAAAGAACTCGACTATAATCTTTTTAGTGTATCACAGGTGTGTGATAACAAGAATAAAGTTCTTTTTACTGATACTGAATGCTTGGTGTTAAGCAAAGATTACAATCTCCCTGAGGAGAAATACATAGAATTTAGAACACCAAGGCATAAAGACATATATAATGTGAATCTTAATGGAATTAAGATGAATAATACAATGTCATGTTTTTATGCTAAAGCTTCAGTAGATGAAAGTAATCTTTGGCACAGGAGATTAGGGCACATAAACTTTAAAAATATCAATAGACTTGTGAGACTTGGTTTAGTTGATGGTTTGCCTGAAAAGGCTTTCCACAATGACCACTCTTGTGTTGCATGTCTTAAGGGCAAGCAGCACAAGGTCTCATTCAAATCTAAACAGGTGCACTCTAGTTCTAAACCACTTCACTTATTGCATATGGACCTCTTTGGTCCAACTAATATAGAAAGTTTGAAGGGTAAATCATATTGTTTTGTCATCACTGATGATTTTTCCAGGTTTACATGGACTTTCTTTTTAGCCAAGAAAAGTGAAACTGCCCAAATTTTGATTGATTTCATTACCCAGATTGAAAAGAAGAGTGGTAATGAGGTCAAAATTCTTAGAAGTGACAATGGGGGTGAGTTTAGAAATCAGTTACTAGAGGATTTTTGTGCCAAGAAAGGGATTACTAGGCAGTTTAGCATAGCTAGAACCCCACAGCAAAATGGGGTTGCTGAAAGAAAGAATAGAACCCTAATTGAAGCTGCCAGAACCATGTTGGCTGATGCCCACTTTCCTATAGCCTTTTGGGCTGAAGCTGTTAACACAGCTTGTTATGTTCAAAATAAGGCATTGGTCAACAAAATACACAATAAGACACCTTATGAGTTACTTTGGGGAAGGAAGCCAAATATTGGCTTTCTCAAGCCCTTTGGTTGTCATGTAGTTGTTTTAGAAACTAGTGATGACCTAGGTAAAGTTGATGCAAAAGGTGATGAAGGCTATTTCATGGGTTATTCAGTGCAGAGCAAAGGATATAGGGTTTACATTAAAAAGGAAAAACGTATACTTGAAAAAGTACATGTTAGGTTTTTAGAGAGTAAACCTAGTGATCCTGAAAGTGGTCCAAATTGGTTGTTTGACTTGGAACCTTTATCTAGAGCTTTAAATTATATGCCTGTTACTAATCCAGACATTGTGAAGGTAACTTCAAGTGTTTTGGAAAAGAGAATTGGTAATGTTTCAGGTACACAGGTTGCTAAGAAGGATGGACCACAAGCAGTTGAGTCATCTCCCACACAAGAATATGTTACATTTCCCATATGGACAGATGAGTATTATGCTGCTGCTGCTGCTGGAAAGGATAAAGGTGGTTCTTCAATACCACCAGTTGATAACATGCATGGTCATTCAGGCGCTGACAAGCACAATTCTAGCGCTGACAAGACCAATTCAGACGCTGATGGCTCAAACGTTGACAACAATGATTCTGGCGCTGACAAACGTACTTCCAGCGCTGACAAGCAAAATTCCAACGTTGACAACACTCATGAGCATTTCGTATCTTCCAATTTTGAACAAGGTGAACCTTCAAGAATAAATGAAGAGGTTCAAGATGGAAGAGAGTCTGAAGAAGATATTAGCAACATGGAGGATGATATTGAAGACAACAGTATTCTTGAAAATGGAATTCCTAGATCTACTTTGAAGAATCATCCTCCCTCTCAAATCATTGGGAATATCATGACTCCTGTTCAAACTAGAAGATCTCACCAGACTCATGATAGCTTCATTGCTAATATCCACAAGAAGGTTGATACCCCTCTTGTACAAGCATGTTTGTTTGCCTGTTTTCTGTCACAACAGGAACCCAAGAAGATTTTTGATGCTCTCAAAGAACCTAGTTGGGTGGAAGCAATGCAGGATGAGCTTCACCAATTTGCTATACAGGATGTTTGGGAGCTGGTTGATTGTCCTAGATATGTGAGACCAATTGGGACAAGATGGGTTCTAAGGAACAAGAAAGATGAAAGGGGTATTGTGGTCAGAAACAAGGCACGTTTGGTAGCTCAGGGATATACACAAGAGGAAGGGATAGATTATGAAGAGGTCTTTGCTCCTGTTGCAAGAATTGAAGCTATAAGAATTTTCCTAGCTTATGCCTCTTGTATGAACTTCACTGTTTATCAAATGGATGTGAAGAGTGCTTTCCTCTATGGAACAATTGTTGAGGAGGTATATGTCATGCAACCTCCTGGTTTTGAAGATCCTGAGAATCCAGACAAGGTTTATAGAGTGAAGAAAGCTATGTATGGACTTCATCAGGCCCCAAGAGCATGGTATGGTACATGGTCCACCTACTTGGTGGAAAATGGTTTTAAAAGGGGCACCATAGATCAGACATTATTTACAAAGAAGAAAGGTAAGGATGTCTTACTTGTTCAGGTCTATGTTGATGATATCATTTTTGGATCTTCAAATCCAAAGATGAGTGAAGACTTTTCCAAGCTTATGACAGATAAATTCAAGATGAGTGCAATGGGTGAGATGAACTTCTTTCTAGGATTACAAGTTCAGCAGAAAGAAGATGGTATCTTCATCTCCTAAGACAAATATGTAGCTGAAATCTTGAAGAAATTTGGTTTTTCTCCACATGAAAAGAGTGCTTCCACTCCTATGGATAGGGAACACCCTTGGGGAAAAATTGGAGCTGGAAAAGATGTAGATGTTAGGCACTATAGATCAATGATTGGCTCATTGATGTATCTTACAGCCTCAAGACCTGACATCATGTTTGTTGTGTGTGCTTGTGCACGCCATCAAGTAAATCCCAAAGAATGTCACCTGTTTGCTGTGAAAAGAATCTTTAGGTACCTAAGATGTTATCCAGATCTTGGCTTATGGTACCCAAAAGATTCTCCATTGGAGCTTATTGCATATTCGGACAGTGACTATGGTGGTGACAAGTTTGATAGAAAATCCACAACTGGTGGATGTCAATTTCTTGGGAGTAGATTGATATCTTGGCAATGCAAGAAACAAACAGTGGTGGCAAACTCTACAACTGAAGCAGAATATGTGGCTGCAGCTGCTTGTTGTGGACAAGTCTTATGGATTCAGAACCAGCTGTTGGATTATGGGTATAATTTCATGCATACCAAGATTTTTGTAGACAATAACAGTACTTTATGCATTATTAAAAATCCTGTACATCATTCTAAAACTAAACACATAGAAATTAGGCATCATTTTATAAGAGATTGCTTTGAGAAAGGTTTAATACAACCAGATAGGGTAGACACAGAAGATAATGTGGCTGATTTATTAACTAAACCTTTTGATACTGGAAGATTTCAATATTTGGTAACAAATATTGGAATGGTTAATCTCACTTAATATGTGTTTTGGAACCTTTTTGTAAAAGTATGTACAGGATAATGCATTGTTATTGGTCTTTGTGATGATTTAGATTTTTCCACTTTATTTTTCTAACACTGACAAAGGTAAATTTAACGCTGACAAGTGTTATTTTGCCGTTGTTAGAGATATTATTGTCTAACGCTGACAAGAGTTCCTTCAACGCTGATACGTGTTGTCGGGGCGCTGTCAGCAACAATGTTAGTTTTGTGGTTTTCAATCTAAATGTGTAGGTGGTGTTAGCTTTATGCCATTGGATACAGAGTTGCTTATGGATCTTTGAAGAGCTATTTGGACATGTTTTTGTTTATGGATGATGGTTGGAATATTTATATTCCTATCTTGACATAAATTTTTAATGTTCATATATATTTTGAGAAACTCATGTATCATAGTTTAAGGGGAGGTTTAAGGAACCTTTAGGACTCTTGGGTATTCTTATAATACTCTTATCACAATTCTAGATTGTGTCCACAGGTGAGTATGGGTTAGTTTTACTAAACCATGAGGCACTGTAGCATGCAAAGTTGACAAACTATGCATGCTGCCAAGACATTTTTGGCCTAGAATTGGTTGTGGTCTGTTGGGAGACTTGGGAATATTTTTGTTATGGGTTTACCTGGGAGTTACAAAGGATTTTATGAAATAACTTTGTTGGTAAGTATGTTGGTTAGCAAGGGACACTTGAGGACATTTGTGTCTATCTTGCTTAAGCAAGTGTGCATAAGTGGACAGTGCTTGCCACCCAGTAATTATTATCAACTTGCAAGATATTTCCCTTAGGATAAATTACTTTGTTAAGGTCTTTTTCTTTTTAAATATTTTTGTTTTTAGACGCTGACAAGTTTTTATCCAAACGCTGTTACGACCAATCGTGACGCTGACAAGGCTTTAGGCAAACGCTGACAAGAAAATATAGCCGTTGGGCGTTGATGGGCTATTTTTGACCGTTGACACCTAGTGGGCCCTACCCAGTTGTTATTTTTGACTAATCTTTGGCCGTAATTTTTGGGGAGTTGTTACTTTTAATTAATGCATGAGATAAGTTATATTTGATTCAATATTTTCATCATTACTCTTTGAATATAACTGCCTCATTTTTGACCAATCATAATCATGCATCTCTCCTATAAATTTGGCTAACTTTTCATTCTGGGTATTCATATTTTCTTGTCTAACATTTTTCTCCTAGATTTTTCCCATATCACATAACCTAAACAACTTTCAACATGGCACCAAAGTTCAACTCAAACAATCTGACATTGGAGTTCAAGAGCCAACATAATATGGTAGCTTACTTGGACGCTGATAATGATTTGTTCCCTCAGTATTCACAAATGGTGGAATTTTTAAATGCATCCTCCATAAGGTATGCACTTTCTCATGAACCACTAGTCCCTGTCGCACACATTAGACAGTTTTGGAATAATGTAAGTTCCACAACAGCTAATGGAGTGACTACATTAACATCTACTGTTCATGGTAGAACATGGGTGGTCACTGAAGCTTTGGTTCGCCAAGCTTTGCGTCTTAATGACGCTGATGGTGTGACTACCCTTGTCATTGCAACAATAGAACAAGGTCTTAGGGAATTGGGTTATCCTATTCCTGCTGATAAAACTTTAAATAAATATCATAAGCAGGAATTTCCCTCAGATTGGAAATATTTGATACATGTCCTTCTTCAATGCTTAAGTCCAAAATGTACTGCTTTTAATGAAATAAACAGGTCCATTGCAAGTGCTTTGGTTTGTATGTCTCGTGGGCTTAGGTATAATTTTTCAAAAATGATTTTTGAAGGGATGTGTAAAAATAAGGGAAGTAAAATGACTTTGGCTTACCCAAGATTTTTGCAAATGGTGTTTGATTTACAAGAATATTGTCTTAGGGATCATGACCATTTTTATGAGATCCCTAAGCAAAAGAAAACCATTTTTGACAAAATGATCTCAACAAACAGACCCATACCTCTCACTCAAGCCATGCTTGAAGTAATTCAGGCTGCCCAACCACAACCAGACCCTGAACCTCAACTTGAGCCTGTCCTTGAACCATTACCTTCACCTGAACACATGGACGTTGACCAAGCTAATGTCAACGCTGACACTCAATATGTTGGCGCTGACACAGCCAATCCCAACGCTGATGACATCCCTGAACAATCCCAAACACCCCTTAACCAACCCACACCCACACAATCTACCTCATCTTTCACCCCATTACAATCTAGGTTAAATAAACGCCAAAGGACTACTGGAGTGTTCTCCTCTAGTGGTCCTAGCCATGTAGCAGAGAGAACCACCTCCACAAGTGTGGCTGGTGACATGGGTGAGGCTGGACCTATTGGTACAGGCTTAGAAGCTGGCCAAGACAGGTCTAACATTGATAAGACCTCATCCATGCCCTATGATTCTATTTTGGGAGGTCAAATCCCCATTCTAGCTGAGGGCAGATTGGAACCTATGACATTGAATGAATTGACGGCTGCTGTAATTAGCTTGCAAAAGCAAAATGTCAGCCTTGTACAAATTGTCAATAATCAGGGCCGTGAACTCCAAGCATTGAGGGAGCGGGTAACTGTTTTGGAGAATCCTAGTAGCAGGAGTAGGATGGAGGAATCTTCCAAAGGGGAGGATGAAGTGGATGAGCTTATACGTACTGCAAGTGAAAGGAGTTCACATGAGGGTGGATCCTTAGATATTGCTGAAGCTCTTACAAACCTGAAGAAGCAGCCTGTCATTGATACGTCCAAGGTAACTCCATTAAACTTGGAAGGATCTTTCATAGCAAAAATGCAACATATTACACAGGAGGCTGTTGCAAGCAAAGTGGGCGCTGATACAGGTTTGAACGCTGACAAAGGTAATCGGGGCGCTGATAAAGGTAACTTGAACGCTGACAAAGTTGCAGGTGGTGTTGATGTATTCCAGTCATCAGCAATCATCAAAGATGTGTCCACACAGGTTTCTTCTTCTACCTTACCAATTATTGATCCAAAAGACAAAGGTAAAGGAATTATGGTTGAAGAAGATGTTCCAAAGAAAGATGCAGCACAAATTGCGTTTGATAATCAGTTGGCTGCACAACTTTTGGAAGAAGATTTGAAGAGGAGTGGTAGATCACCATTTGTTGCCACTTCTGAGAGTGAGGAAGAGAGTGATGATGAAAGAGAAGGAGCTAGCTCAGATTCAAGTGTTCAAATCATTGAAGATCCAGAAAGACTTGAATATGGAGATGAGTTGGCAAAAGAAAGATTGAGTGATTTGAAGATGCAGGTTGATTTTGACCTTCCAGAAATCACCAGAATGTACCTTGCTTGGGAAGATAAGGTAATGGACAACCCAGGGATGAGTTTGTCAGATCAAATTTGGGGGTTGGAAATTCTTCTCAGGGTACAAGATGATATAAAGGTGATTTTGAAGTATAATGCACAAGAGGTCAAGACTTGGCTTAGAAGAGATAGAAGGCAATTGTATTACAAGTTGCTTAGATGTCATCAACCTGGATGGACATACAAGAAGTTGCTGGCTTTATCTTTTGAGGAGCTAGAGTACAGGGCACATCCTATTTGGAGGCATGTGCAAGAAAATAATGTCTTACAGTTTCTTTCAGAAGAAAGGAAACAGGAGCTTGCTGAGGAAATGCAGATTGAAAAGGAGATGAGGATTGCTCAAAGACCAGTGAAGAAAGGAGATCCTCTCCAATTTCCCAAAGATATGGATGTGTATGATCCAAGTGAAACTGTCATAAGGAAGCATCTCAAGCTTTCTCCATTGGAAGCTTCAGATTTGGTTAATGTAGTATCTCTAGATGCCAGAAATCCAATCATAAGTTTTGATGAAGATGAGTGTGGATTTTGGAAGATTGGCAGATTTGGGAAGGAGGTACACACTTTCACTTCGATTATTTCTATCTTTGCAAGCATAGACAGAGAAGACTTGGTGCATCTATGGAGATTGGTAGAGGCCAAGTATAAGGCTGAAGCACCTACTTCAGCAAATGGAATAAGACTATGGCAAACATTTTTGACTTTGTGTGGTCCAAGGGAAGCAGATCCTGCCATATGGAAGGATCTTGAAGATGACCTCAGTGGTCTTCATTGGAGGCTTTATTCTACTTGTGGTGTGTTTCATTTGAGTTCTACCAAGTTCTCAGAATATCTTCTTGTGGATGCTGATTATTACTTGTCCAAAGAAGTACTGGAGAAGATGAAGGAAACACCCTTGGAGATTGATTACACTAGTGACGTGGCCAAAGACTTGATTAGATATGTTTATCACCAACATAAGAAGTTTTTGTAAGATTCCTCCTAAGTCTTAAGTATTTATTTAGAAACTTGATCATTGGAATAGATATCAAGTTTAGGGGAGGATTGTTGGGAATAAATTATGGGTCAGTTCACTAGACGCTGATAAGAAGAGTTCAAACGCTGATAAGAAGACGTTGGACGCTGACAGCCAAGCGTTGACATTTGTAGAAGTCAACGCTGACAGCCTTGAAGACAAGCACTGATGGAATATATCTTCATACGAATCTTTTTGTTTATTTGTTTCTATATTTGTATATGGTAAAGATAAGTTCGACATTGTATTTTTCATTATTATCTTTACCTAGAATAGTTGATTCGTAGCTTATTGTACAAGACTTCTTAATCTATAAAAGAAGATCTTTTAGGTTAATGTTTGATATCAGTTATAATAAGTTTTCACAAGTATTCGACTGTTAAACCTTTTTCATTGTAATCAAGTTCGATTATTCTAATACAAGTGAAAGTTTGTTTAACATCTTTGTGTTCTAGATTAAGTGTTAATTCCGCATAACACTTAGTTACTTTATTCATAAGCAAAGGTTTCTCTACGTGTATTACTTGATCTAATCTCGTATACACAAAGCTTAATCGATCTAAGTTTGGGATCAACACAATCTTGTGAAAAACTGGAAAGAAACAGTAGTTTAATTCTTAATTGAACTTAAACTCGTTCCAGGCCTCTACGCATTATCGCATGATCTTGCCAGAACACTCAGAGTGACACTCTTTAGTGTTCACAGTGACGAGTAAAAATCCTTCTAGTGTTAACATCAAACAACACTTGGTAGGTGACAAGCAAGATACTATTTGAATCAAGATCGTGACAACTGGAAAGCAACGATGGTGAAAATCTTAGTTGAAATTCACTTGTTCCAGGTTTCATGAATTGACGACTTCAATTACAAGGATAATTTATCCAAGTGATTCACTCTTTATGTTCGCAATCAAGCTTAGTGATCGTCGAATAAAGAAAACAGGTTTACCCGCGAAATCCTTTCAGGAAGTTACTTAATTGAAACTATCCGTCATAGGTACGATATATAATATCGTCCAACGGTCTTCATCGACCGGAGGTAAAATGCTACCGATATAGAATGAAATGTTCTAAGCCATTTCATTCGTGTCTTATTATGTTGCTGCATTCGAAGATGGTGGCGTTGTGGTGTACCTGTTGAAGACAGTGGCGTTGCGGTGTACCTGTTGAAGACGTCCTCACATGCTTATTCCTTCTGCATCAAATACTTCTGCAAATTCAAGAAAGTATGACCTAAAAGTCTTGCGCTGTATCGACTCTGAAACTTTCAAGAATTCAACAAAGGATAAGTGTGTGGGACATGAAGTCACGAAGAGGCGAACATCACAAGAAGATAAAGACTGCACGTGAAAGGCCAAAAGAACGTGTTCCAAGCAAAAGGCTGATATTATTCAACACATATTCATAAAAGGAAGAAAAAGAAAGAAAGAAAAGAGAAAGTGGACTACGAGCTCAAGAACAAGATCTAACATGCTAGATTAGGACTTTGTAAATTTGGAGTGACCTCCCTTTGGGGGAGATTGTTGGAAATACGTTTTACGTATATAGAAAGTCTCGGTTACTCCAACTATATAGTTATAGGCTCGTAGTAGTGTTTAAGTTGCTTTTATTAACTAGCCTGACCCATGAGCATGTTCATGGGCCGGAGGCCCAAGTCCATTAAGGACTTGGGTATATAAGCCTCTTTCCACCATGGAAAGAGGTGTTGGTTGTTTTTCATTTCTCACTTTAATATCACATAGTTTCTTTCATTTCTCTCTCTATGTTTCTCTCTCTAGAAAACATCAACCCTCTTGATTCATAAAGATTATCATTGTTCTACAAAAACACATTAGGTGATAATATACAAAGTAATGAAATATCAGTGATATTAAAATTTAAAAGATATACTTTTTTGTTTATGTAATTGTTTATAAAATATCATTTTTTTAGGAAGGCAATATGTTATAAACAACAAAAATAAACGAAGATACAAAACAAGGCATCTCTCTTCCATCAACAAGATACTTAAAAGAGGAAGAGACCCAGAAAAGAAAAAAAAACCAACACAACCTCACAACTACATACTATCACATGAACAAGAAAAAAAACCAAAAAACTATCCCAGACTTTAAAACCCCCGTGAGTAGAAATATGCTTAAATGAAGTAATGCCACTAATGATCTCAGTTGCTAGATAAAAATAAATTCAACACTTGAGACTTTTGAAGCCACCTTGACCACTGCGCTTGTATACTACGAGTATAAATCCATATGCACACCAATAGAACCAAGTTGCAACATTATCCCAAACAGTAGATAAAACATAGCAGCATATCAAAAAATGTAGTACCAATAAACTGCAGGCCAACTGTATACTGATATACTTTCTCCAAACATACCTCAGCCAACCAAAAAGTTGTGCTCACCAAAAAAATGTAGTACCAATAAACTACAAACGAACTGTACCAGACCACATAACTCATATACTATCTCCAACATACCTCAACCACTACCACCGAACTAAAAACAAAAATATCAAGCTCACTTTTTCCGAATCTTGAGTGGTTCCCACAGCCATTGTTACCAATCTATATCTTTATACTTTTTTGATCTTCTCACAATCCATTCGAAGCTTTTGATAAAATGTCAATTTATTAACTATGTTCATAAAATATCATAACTGATATTAGATATTTCACATAATAAAGCTTGTAAAAATGATGGTTGTATTTTTCAATGAAGGTTATTTTGATCTTCAAAGCTGGTAATTCACCGCAAGAACGCCACCTAAAGGTTTGGTCACTGTCTTGTGATCAGAGTAAAAAAATGGTTGGTTTACTTGAAACATTATCCAAATTTATAATGTTTGTTAAGTAGTTAAGGTGTAATTATGAACATCATATTATCATGATATTAGATAAGTTTTTTGCATAGACTCGTTTAGAATGTTGTGTGCATATAAATGCACTCTTGGGTCAAAATAACATCAAATGCTACATGGAAAAATTTAAGATGATGTGTGCATAAACTGATCGAGGGATAAAAACATAGTTCCATAATAAATAGGTCGAAATTGACATCTAATGCTACATGGAAAAATTTCCTTTTTAGTCACGAAAGTAAAATATTCGTAACTAATAATGCGAAGGATATAACTTGCTAACTTTCTTATATAGTATTATATTTCAGTTTAATCTCTAAACGTGTAATAAGCACACTTGTTTATGTTTTCACTCCAAAGAATAAAACCATTTGGAAGGGTTCATCTGGTGACAAAAATAAAACAAAATTCTAAACCTACGACGGGTCGGCTTGTGTGTGCTCAACTGCGCATCATACAAGCACGTAGAAATATTCTATTTTATATGACATACATATATACTACAAAGATACAAATACTAACCGGGTGACTGTGAGTTTAGTTGTTCATCTTCGACCACAAGCTTTGCTCTCCGATCCACAACTTCGAATAAATGTGTGGAGCAAAGACCGAGCTTAATTTTGTGAGACTTCAAGAAAATTCAAGTTCATAGAATATATGTGACAAGTAGCCATGTATATGTATGTTGTATACTCCCTCACTATAATATATATCATATGAGTGTGTGTGTATATAGGTAACATAGATAACTAGTACACGTAAAACATAATTTATATAGGTTGCTGACCAAAAAGCTAATGTGAAAAACAAGCTTCCATAATTTTAAAAAACAAAATTAAAAGCAACACATATCATGCATTGCATCCATATAGTGATACAGGTAGTTACCCTTTAAGATTAAACAAACTAATTAGATAGAACACGATTTGATTAACTTCTTATGGCAGGACAACTACTTTTCCCAAGCTTCCGAGTTAACATTGAATTAACTGACTTCCATATCTAGCCAAAAATAATTCTAATAACCCCTGTTAATAAGTAATGCGCTTGGCCAGAGTAGCAATGGCTGAAGGTAAGAAGTCATAAGAAAAATGTTGCAGAAGGTACTTTTCACGTACTTTTCAAAAGAGTGCAATACAACATAAAGTAGAAGGTGAAAACTGGAAAACAAAAATGTTGCAATTCCAAGAACATAGTATAACTGAAGCAATCCTTATACTTGAACAGAAAAGCAAGGTGAAAATAATATCAACTGCTTAAGTAGCACTTATCATAATCAAAATCTTACTATAGTGTTATGCTCTACTTTTCAAAATCACAGGTGATATACTCTATCATGGGTGATAAACCTCTTATCAAGGGTGATAAGCCTCTTATCACGGGTGATAAGCCTATTATCACCAGTGATAAGCATCTTATCACCGGTGATAAGCCACGTTATCAACAAGAACAACTAACATCAACAAAATTCACAAAAATCTTCTTAAACAGCTTTTGAATAAGAAATAAGTTTCAGAAATAAGCCAAAAATCAGAATAATATGAGAATATTAATCATTACAAAGTAAAATTAATAATACATCACTAATTTTCATAAAAAAACATCAAAATACATAAATCAAACTCCCAAAATAGGCATATAATCATCAAAATATCATATAAATCAACAGATAAACATATTTAATGAATGAAACACAAAATAAGCTTCTTAACAACATCAAAAACATAATAACGATTAATTAATAAGCACAAAATCACTAAAAAGGTAATATAACGTCTAAATAAAGGGTTATAACAATTATACCATCTTCCATAGTTTTTGTTCTTTGATTTCGATCGTTTATTTGCGGTATGAGATCGGCCGTGCTTTGGGTATTCCATTTATGTGTTTTTGAAGGTTTTGATCGGTTGTTTTTGTTGATTTTAGTGATTGTTAGGGATTGTTTTGTTTTAGAAAGAGAAATGAGAGCGTTTGATTGTTAGAGAGAGAAAGAAATTTTGATCTGGACGTAAAAAAGGGTGGGCTAATAATGTAACACCCCATTTTGATAAATGGAATGTCATGCGTGATTATGGCGTGTCATCAAAGCATACAAGGATAAATGTCTAAACATTACATGACCATAAAGGAAATACCGGAATCAAACATCGGTACCCCAAAAGTAGAACTCATCACACACAAACATAAGTACTGTAATGAATGGACTAAACAATGTCCATGGAAATGAGTATCAAGGTATAAAAAAAATGCATAAAGTAAAGAAGGCTAGAAAGCTTCCAAAAATAGAAAGTTTCCAAAAATAGAAAATTTCCAAAAATAGAAAGTTTCCAAAAATAAAAAGTTTCCAAAAATAGAAAGTTTCCAAAAATAGAAAGTTTCCAAAAATAGAAAGTTTCCAAAACAGATTTACTGCTTAAAATAGATAAGTTTCTAAAAATAGAAAGTTTCCATAAATAGATTAGCTGCCTTAATTAAATAAGTTTCTAAAAATAGAAAGTTTCCATAATTAGATATAAGCTGGATAATTAAGCTAATTATATAAACTTAAGTGTTTACTGATTAATATTCTAATTCATGTAATTAATAGTATAGTTTATTAATTATTTCATGTGAATTAAATAAACTATAGGTTAAAGTATTTAATTAAATATAACATGATTTATTTAAATAAAGGTGAATATACTTAGGTTAAAACATGTATTATTATCTATTAATAATATAACCTAAGTCATGTAATATAATTAATTATAGGTCATAATTGTAATAATTAATTAATTATATAGTCTAATTAAATGGAAAAATACTTAGGTTAAAATTCATGTATTAATAATAAAATTAATAACCTAAGTCATGTAAATTAAATTAATCATGTTCATGTTTTTAAATAATTTAATTTAAGTCTTGTAAAAAAAAATATAACTTGTAAACATATTTAACCTTGTAAAATAACTCATGAACCAGACCGTGTTTTATTCTAAACATGTGTGAACCGGACCCGTGTTTTAACCCGTGAACCGGACCCAATACACCCTTGGTCAACCTAGCCTCCGGCTAGCCAAGGTTTCCCACCGGCTAGTTGGTGTCCCCTTGCTGCCGTGGCATACCTGGACACCACCATGCCCCGACCGAGGTCAGGGTCTCCCTTCTTGCTGCTGCTGAGACAACAAGACACCAAACCGAGACCATACGGTCTCGGTGGTGCGAATTAAAGCTAAGCCGAGACCCCCTTGGGGCTCGGTTTAGGCGTCGGCCACAAAACAAACACCCCTTTAACCACAAATTAATTATACCCCATGATTAAATAACATGTTTATGCTTGTTTTTAATTTGTTATTTAAAAACATTCATGATTTCATGTGATTTATAAATCAATAACATAAAAGAGAAAGGTTTAGGGTTTATACCGATCACGTGAATCAAGGAGGATGAACACACTAACAATTCTTGCAATAATCGAACACCAAAAATCAATCAAACACCCCTTTTGGTGTGTGTAAACCCGGCGGCCAAAGAACAAAGAGAAGGAGAAAAGATTTTTAGGGTTTCTTGCTTTTTCTAAATTCTTGAATTATGAAAATAATATTTTCCCTTTTTCTTGTTTAGTAAATTTTAATGGGCTTGGCCCTTTTCTCTTGTTGTGTCCGCGGATAAGGGGCCCACATGGGGGTAACCCGAACATTTTTCGTGTCTAAATAATAAGTGTGTTCTCGTGTTCGTGATTTACGTGATTTAATTAGTTATCGTTCGTGACTTAATATATTTATTCGTGACCGTAATAAATATACATACATACGTAATATTAAGCTCGTGATTAATTTACGTTCATGATTTCATATTCGTATGTTCGTGATTATAATTATTATTGAAATAATTATCGTGTCTTAATACGTAATAAATACTTATCGTGTTATAACACGTACGTAATACTTGTAATTCTTGTTCGTGAAACGTAAACATGCTATAAAAAGGAAAGTTCTAATAATGTACGTACGATCGTAAGGGTACTATTCATGATAAAAACATGCTGGTTTTACAACTCTTCCCCCCTAAAAAGAATAATTCGTCCCTGAATTATAGATAAAGTAAACTGGAAAAGAAGAACATACCCGAATTCAAAATATGAAATGAGGGTAGGAAGCCCGGATAGAATCCTCTGTTTCCCAAGTGGCTTCCCGCTCGGTATGATCCCTCCAAAGGATTTTGACAAATGGAATCGTCTTCCTTCTCATGACTCGTTCTTGTCTGTCATGAACTCGTTCGGGTTCTTCTATGAAAAAGTGAGATCTTCACGAATCTGTTCCAGTGGATACTGAACCATGTGAAGGGGATGATACTGGTACCCTCTGAGTAAGGACACATGGAAAACATTGTGAACATGAGAAAGCTGCGGAGGTAACACTAAACGGTAAGATACTTCACCGACTCGTTCAATGATATCAAACGGTCCGATGAATCGAGGCCTGAGCTTCCCTTTGATTCCAAAACGTCTAACACCACGTGCCGGTGTAACCTTAAGGAAAACGTGATCTTCTACGTTAAAATGTAAGTCCCTACGATGCTTGTCTGCATAATTCTTCTGACATGACCGTGCTTCTTGCAATTTCTGCTTAGCTACTACGACCTTCTCATTAGTCAACTCTATGATTTCTGGTCCTTCAAGTGTTCGCTCACCAACCTGATCCCAGCAAATTGGGGTGCGACACTTTCTTCCATACAACATCTCGAACGGAGCACACTTGATACTTGCGTGCCAACTGTTGTTGTATGCAAACTTCACCAAACAGATGTAATCGTCCCAATCACCCGTCCATTCCAAAGCACATGACCACAACATGTCTTCCAATGTCTTAATCGTTCGCTCTGACTGCCCGTCTGTTTGAGGATGAAAAGCCATGCTAAGCTTAAGTTGTGTACCCCAAGCTTTCTGCAGACTTCTCCTGAATCGCGAAGTGAATCGGGGATCTCTGTCTGAGACGATGCTGGATGGAGCACCGTGAAGTCTCGTGATCTCCCTTCTATAAGTATCGACGATTTTACTGACCGAATCTTCCTTGCGGATTGGTAAGAAATGAGCTGATTTGGTAAGTGGATCAACAATAACCCAAATTGCATCGTGCTTCCTCTTTGTTGGCGGAAGACCAGTAACAAAATCCATGGTGATTTTGTCCCACTTCCACTCTGGAATATATAACGGTTGAAGAAGACAGCCAGATCGCTGATGCTCGATCTTGACCTACTGGCAGGTAAGACATTTAGAGACGTAAGTAGCAACATCCTGTTTCATACCACTCCACCAAAAGTACTTTTTGATGTCATGGTACATCTTGGTCGAAACAGGATGGATAGAAAATGGGGAGCTATGAGCCTCAACTAGCAAGGCTTCCCGGAGTTCTTGATCACCAGGAACACAAAGTCTCGTGCCCTGCCATAAGATACCATCTGCGTCTACTCAAAATTCTGTCTGCCTCTCCAAATTCTGAATTATCACCCGGATTTCTCCATCATCATTCTGAGCTTCCTTGATTTTAGAGAGTAACTCGGGTTCTACTCTAAGATTAGCCTAGTAACCGTGTTGTCCATGTACCATGATCTCTATGTCTAGTCGCTCCAAGTCTCTTATGATTTCCTCCTCAATTTTAATGATGTTTATCATTCTAGACTTTCTGCTAAGTGCATCTGCCACCACATTCGCCTTGCCGGGATGATACTGCAGATTAATGTCATAATCCTTCAACAGCTCTAACCATCTCCTCTGTCTCATGTTCAATTCACGCTGAGTGAAGATATACTTCAAGCTCTTGTGGTCCGTGAAAATGTCACATGATTCTCCATACAAGTAGTGCCTCCATATTTTCAATGCAAACACGACTGCTGCAAGTTCCAAGTCATGCGTAGGGTAATTTTCCTCATAAGGCTTAAGCTGCCGTGAAGCATACGCGATCACTTTCCCATGTTGCATGAGAACACAGCCAAGTCCCTTCCCCGATGCATCATTGTAGATTTGAAATCCACCCGTACCAGATGGGAGAGTAAGAATAGGTGCATATACTAACTTCTGCTTCAGGTCTTCAAAGCTCTTCTCTCGTTCTTCAGTCCAGACGAATTTCTCCCCTTTCCGCATCAGTTTGGTCAATGGTAGTGCTAGGCGGGAAAAGTTCTCCACGAACCTACGGTAATAACCAGCTAAGCCTAGGAAGCTGCGGACTTCAGTCGCTAATGTCGGCCTTGGCCATTTGGTAATAGCCTCAACCTTCGCTGGATCCATCGTGATTCCTTCTGCTGATAAAATGTGACCTAAGAATGCCACCTTGTCTAACCAGAACTCACACTTGGAGAATTTAGCATACAACTGCTTCTGGCAAAGAATCTGTAATACTGTACGAAGATGGTCTTCGTGTTCCTTCTTGGACTTAGAGAAAATTAGGATGTCGTCAATGAAGACAATGACGAACTTGTCCAGAAATTCATGGAAGATTCTGTTCATCAAATCCATGAACACTGCTGGAGCATTGGTAAGGCCAAATGGCATGACTAAAAATTCGTAGTGGCCATAGCGTGTACGGAAAGCAGTCTTGGCGATGTCCTGCTCCTTAACCCGTAGCTGATGATAGCCCGACCTTAGATCAATCTTGGAGAAATGTTTGGCCCCTTGGAGTTGGTCAAATAGATCATCTATACGTGGTAGTGGATACCTATTCCTGATGGTAATCTTGTTGAGCTCGCGATAGTCTATGCAAAGACGCATACTACCGTCCTTCTTCTTAACGAATAAGACCGGTACGCCCTATGGAGATGCGCTCGGTCGAATAAAGCCTCGTTCCAGAAGTTCTTGCAATTGATCCTTAAGCTCCTTCAACTCTATGGGAGCCATGCGATAAGGAGCATTGGAAATCGACTCAGCTCCTGGGATGAGCTCGATATTAAATTCTACTTCACGTGCAGGTGGTATGCCCTGAAGTTCTTCTAGAAATACATCTGGAAATTCTGACACTATCGGCTGATCCTGAATTGATGGGGATTCAGCATCCATGTCATGAATAGTAGCTAGATAACCCTCGTAACCATGTGAAAGTAGTACACGTGCTTGTAGGGTTGATATGATTTATACAGACCTGCCGGGTACAAACCCGTTGTGAATGTACTCTGGTGCATTAACATCACCGAAGATGACTCGATATGAATGGCAGTCTATGGTAGCATGATGCTTGGATAGCCAATCCATGCCCAAAATCATGTCAAAATCATTCATGTCCAGCGGAAATGCGTCAACAGGACGGACCTTGTCGTCAAACTCTAGTGGAAGGCTCTTGTACACATGGGTTATACGTACAGAGTCTCTCAAAGGCGTGGAAATACTCAGTATATTCTCGAGTGGCATGGGAAGTATCCTAACATACTTGGCATAAGCAGTAGAAATGACCGAGTGAGTAGCACCCGTATCAAACAGAACACATGCAGCTTGACCATACATATACAAGATTCCAGTGATGGTACCTATAGACTTGTTGGCCTGATCGCGAGATGTCGTCTAAACGCATCCACTAGTAGGAGGCGGCTTGGTATCAGCATGTCCCGATGTACCCTCCATCTCGCCCTTGCGGCAATCCTTCATGCGATGGCCAGGAAGACCACACTTGAAGCATGCGTCACTGTCGCGGCGACATGGCCCTGGGTGCCTACCGTGGCAAGTAGATCAAAGAGGATGAGTATATACTCCAGCAGGTGTCCTGACTGGATGAGAACCTGATAAATACACTATACATGAGACATGATAAGAGGGTACAAAGGACAATGCAGATAATCGTAAGATTGAATACCAGTGATAGTTGGATGGTTAGGCTGTGAACCTCGTCCCTACCGTTTCCATGATTCCTGGTAGATAATTTGTTAATGTGTCAGAATTAAGAGTTACAACATGTAATCATAAGAAAATGCATAAGTATAAGGACCTGCTGCTGTTGGAGTGTCCAGCGTTGTTACGCTAATTATCATTACCGCCACACTTATCCATAGCAGAACGGTCGTGAGTCTGACCGTTTCCCTTGGGCTGATTAGGCTGTTGCTGAGTAGCCGGCTGAGACCGGTCCCCATTTTTCTGCCTGGAAGATACAGTTTAAAGAGATGAAATATTGACATATACTGAAAGAATACAAATTAGTCACCGCTTGAATACAAATGTTTACCTCTTATCGGGTCTCTCTGCTTCCCCGAACTCATCTCTCTCCTGCAGCATCTCCAGCTTACGTGCTGTATCGGCCACTTGTGCTACCGTGTTAAACGTAGCACACACGAAGTTGTTTGCGATCGATGTACGAAGAGCCCACCTGAAGTGGCGTGCTTGCTCTTCAGGAGTACCTGCTGCTGCACCAAGGAAACCAGCAAGCACTGCATGAAGTCGTTGCTATTCTCCCCAGATCTCTGTCGGATCCCATGGTACTCTCTCTTCAGCTTGTCTTGCTCAGCCTTGGGAAAGAACTGCTCCATCACCCTATCCCTGAACTGAGCCCATGTCAAACCAGCCACCCAATCATCACCTCTCTCAAACTGCATTAGTGCTATCCACCATGCTAAAACATCACCTTCGAACCGGTAGCATGCCAACCTCGACTTGAAAACGGGGTCACAGCCCATAGCATCAAAGATCTTCTTAATGTGAGCCAACCAGCTTTCAGCTTCACTGGGGCTATCTGTTCTCTCCAAAGCTCGAGGGCGGAGCTTGTTGAATCTCTCCAGCCATGTGGCCAATGTTGCTGGAGGAGGAGGAGGAGGTATTGGGTGATGCTGCTGATTGTTGGCAGCCTGAACCTCAACCCTGATTTCGTTCCTCCGCTGAGGAAGCATAGCTTGCATTGCAACTTGGATTGTTGCATTGAGTTGCTCCTGCTCGCGTGTGAGAACCATCTGACATTATAACATAAAATACATGATTGAACTGATTAAAACATAAACTATATACATGAAAAAAAATTTATACCAATAAATCATGAGAAAATGTTTATGCAGGAAAACTAGTACATGAATGCATGATGTAGTTTTATGAAAACTTTTGTATGCGCGAGAGTGAACGCCTATGGTCAGTTCACTCAAAACAAAAGACATGGCGAGGGGACGCCTATGGGTCGGTCTCAAATTTAAAAGTTTCGATAAAACACATGCGACTATATAGGGCCAGTCCTGTACCAACCATTACTTAGTCATAAACCTGCGACAATGACATATATATGTATGCATGAAAATGATGAATGCATGAAAACCGACTGTCAGTTCTAGGAAGACCATTGTGACTACCCACTAATCACAGGTCGTGTTTTGAAAGCCTACAGGTCAAAGCTGTGACAACCGCGGTTTTGAGGTTTGTCACTTTGTTTTATTTTGTGCTAGTTACGTGTCTTTACGTGTTTATGTGCTAATTGGTGTGTATAGATTGTGGTTTGGATATCGTTTCCGGTACGGGGTACCTTGTGAGTGAAACGATGTGTGATGATTTCATGTTCATGAGCTCACATGGTAGTGACTATGAAATGAGATGGTGTTATTTAGTGGTTTACGTATACGTATATGTATTATAGAAAATCGTATTATTACGATTTACGGTTTAGCATTTCGAGGTCTCGGATGAGGCATTTAGTCACGGGAGTATTTTTCGGGATGGTTTTAAGTCATTTAGGACTTAGTTAATTAGTTTATTTCATATTTCAAGAGTTTTTATAAAACTGTATATTTTACGTCTTTTACGGTATACGCGTAAATTTGACTAGTTTTACGGTTTTGAGGTTCGGGAGGCTTTAGGAGCTGAAATAAATTAAGGGAATTTAAGGTAACAATAACTAATAGTAAATTTACAGTAATATAGTTAAAAAAGTCGGCCATAGGGTGTTGGACTTGGTTTTGGGCCAAATTTTGCTTAAGGAAAGGAAGGGGAGCCTAGTTTGAGTACTATTAGGCTTCCTGGTTAGTTTTAATTACCCATATTACTCCCTTTAGCCCCCAAAACGATTTTTATTTCTCCCAAACCTAATATGAGTCGTGATTAACAATGGTGGATGAAGAAAACCCAATTATTCAATTATGGTTTAAGGTATGCGCTAAAACTATGCTTAATTAACGTTTAATTTACGTATGTAACCTAATATGATGGATTAGGGTTTGACATTCATAACTTTTAATTAGATTTTGTTAATAATCTGTAATTAATGATGTAATTAATAGGTTTTTATCATTGGAAATTGTTTTTAGGTTTTAATTAGGGTTTATGTATAATTAATTAGGTTAGTTTAATTAAATTTGTCATTAAAAATTGGGCAGAATTTTTGTGTCATTGTTTTGATCATATAGGGAGTTCTACAAACTCTTATTTTGCGATCCAAGTATCCCTGGAAAGGTAATTGAAGTGGATTTCAAATGCAAGAAACGAGAACTAAATTAGAGGTCGGGAAGTGGGTCAAAAACAGGTTACAAATGTCGGAGGTCAAAACAGTTTTGAAATCAGCCTGTTCTGTTTTTATGTTTTGGGTTGTTTGGGGTACATAGGGTTGTATTGGGACTTTCAAACGAACATGGGAGTTGGTTTATATATTATAGGAAGTATCTGCATTGGGGCTAAGAATGTGGGTTAGGGTAAGACCCCCTAATCATAACAAACTTTTTGCATGTTCAAAATCAGTAAAATCCGGATAAACGAAAGTATATATATATATCGGGGCCTTAACAGTAGCTTTAAGGTTGGGGAAAAACGGAGGAGTTAGCTAAAATATGTAAGGGCATAGGGTTTCCTTTACAGAGTTCATGGGTATGGTTAGGTGGACGTTTGGCTGATAGTTTGTAGACCTAAAAGTTGGGACTGTTTTGTGTAAAATATGGACGGGATAGGTATCAAACACAACCAAGTTAAGGACTTGTTAGGGAAGGGTAACGGGGTGTTTAGAGCATATTAATGAGGGTCATATATGGGAGAAGGCTAGATGTCCATCATAGGTTGATGAGCCATTTTAGTGATTGGTTCATGTGTTGATTTTGTGTTTTTGTTTGTTAGCTTTTTGCTAGTGCGCGGACTTTTGGAGAAGCTCAATCAGGTGAGTTTCATAGTCCCATGTCTACTAATGATTTTGACTTCCAGATGGGATGGAAGAGACACTGTCTTGTTTTTATAAATTATGCTGTGAATGTTTTGTGTTTGGTGATGGACTTGTGCATACTTATGTGATTAACTGCTAACTGATTCATGATTGTTTTGTGATTTGACTTGGTACCAAGGGGATGTTGACAAGGCGGGGCCTTGGGGAGGTACATAGATGTGTGAGAATCTATGGGACCAATGGATAATGACAAGGAGGGGCCTTGGGATTGGTACATAGGTGTATGGGCGCCTATGGTACCATGGTGTTTGGTAAGGCTGGGAGCCTTGAATTTGGTTTGGTTTGTTAAATCTTGAATATTAGTTGTTAATGCATGTTTGTATCACATTGTCCATATGTTCATTTGTTAGTGGTTGTTGTTCACAGCTTATGGTTTGATTTTGGCGTTGGAGTCTAAACCTATGACTCTCACCAACTTTATGTTGACGTGTTTTAGTTTCTCTTTCAGGTGATATTATGGTTAAGCGTGAGAACATAAGTGGCTAGGATTTGGAGTTGTGTAGGAATGCATTTAGAAGGAGATCCCCGTTCCTTCTTAGTTTCTTTGTTTGTTTAATAAGTGATACTGTTGACACCTATATGTTTGCTTTGTTTATGTTATTGTTTGTCTCGGTAAGTGGTAGGACTGTTACCTACTTACCTAGACTCTTGCATTGTTGAGATATTGTCATGACATTTGTGTCACCATTTTATGACATTTCTTATTTGATTTAGTTATCTCTATAGACACGCCATGTTGTGATGATATCCATACGTCGCGCTCCATATTCCGCCATGGTGGGGTGTAACAGAATGGTATCAGAGCGTCAATGGTTATAGAGAATTAGATTGCCTAGTCGCGTAGCCTAGTCTATAGCTTAAGGGTCCCTGCATATAGGCGTCATAGGAGTATGTGTGCATTTTATAATAATTGATGTGTTTGGATGTTATTTATTGTGATGTTTTGACTAGTATGAATTGAAGCATAGTTAGTTCATACTTAGCCACATGTTATTTTCTTTTCGGGTTGTGACTAGTGCGGGTTGAACCATAATCGTCCAGCTAGTCATTGTTGTATTTTGCTTAAATTGTACATTATAGTACATAATTTGGTACAAGGTAGTTTATATCTTTTGTTGAGTTATTTTATGCACCTGAGGTATGTTATTTTTCTTTTGAGGTTTAAGTCATGTTCCCTAAGAATCGTATGGTGGTTCGAGTTACTAGGAGTACATGGGTAGGAAGGATTTTAAGGTGTTTCCATTCTGATGGGCGACATGACTTATAATTGATTATGTTTTCGTTTTGGATTTTGTCTATGCTGTTTTAGCTAGACTATGGATTTCTGCATTCCAAGAGTTTGACTATGTAATTTTATTAGTTGGAGTTTTTGACCTTATTGTTTATGTGGTTATGTGCTTAGGTGAGTTGATGGATTTATGTGTTATGTGTTGTATTGATTCTTATAAGTATCATCATAGGAGGGAGTGCATTGGGGAAAGGGTAATTGTATAAGTATGGTGGCCAACATAGTTATACAAGTACCACAACTTCAATGGGTTCCTAAGTATGATTGCATGAAAGAGGGTTAGTACATGATTGTATATGATGAGATGTGGATTATTGGTATATGTATAGTATATGGGTTTATGTAACGGTTGCCTACGATATGGATATTTTTGAGTGTGTTATTGTTTTGGGTTATAGTCATGTTGTGTGATTATGGAGTCACACGATATGGACTGGTTTTAGTGATGGGTTTTATGCCTTGTGGTAAGATGGTGGTTACTCGTAGAGAAAAAAACGAGTGTATGACGCGATTGGTTGATCTGACATGTATGGTAACGAGTATGTTTTGGGTGATTTAATAGGTATATATATGCGATGTATATATACTACTATGTGTTAAGTTAGGGTTTATGGTTGTTCACTAGTTATTATAACTTGAACGTACCTTGTGTTTGTTCGTGTTTTATGGTGCTGGAGTTTGATGGAGTTCCAACGATGTTTTGAGTCTTTTGGATGTGTGTCTACATTCGGGTATTGATAGGTGTGTAAACACCCATCCTTTTTACCACTTAACTACAATAATAACCGAGCCAAAACGTGTATTTTATGTCGTAAATGTCGGAATTATGCGTGGTTTGTGTTTTTGTTGTGATTTAGGACGAAAAGGTGAAAAGGGGAGAAAACACGGCATTCACGGGCTTTTATCGAAGAAAAAGACAAAAGACGAAGTCAAGAAATCAAGAGTGCAAAAAGAACGGAAGTCCAAGACCAATTCTGAAGATTTATCGAAGTAAAAGTCAAAATACGGAAGTTTACTAAAAGCCGAAGAACTCAAGTCTAATTTATTGAAAAATTACAAGACGAGTTTAAAGAAATCCCGAGACAACGTCGTTAAAGTCAAAGAATTAAGAAGATTAAGGACTTAATGACGCAATTAAAGAAAGAAGAAAGAGGGGCGGAAGCTTCCTAAGCACCTCCCTAATCCTCCTATAAATAGATTAGATTTCATTTCATTTTCTCTTGTTGGCTAGAGTGACACTAGTTCTTCCACCATTTTAATTACCTTGCACTTTAATTACATGTCATTTAAATACATTGTCTTGCACCCTAAATTCATTTAATTTCAAGTAAGTTTCCTTTTAATTATTGTCAATCTTTACTTTTATTGTCAATCTCTTATCTTCCTTTCTTGTTAATCTTTAATCTTTATGCTTTATTGTTCATGTTTATGTTTTTGATGTTTTATTGATTTAATTAAGTGGGTTTTGATTATTTTAATTAGTATTGTTAGTTTGATTGTTTTGGATTGTTTGTTTATGATTAGTAGATGTTATTGGATTAGCCTTGTTTAATCTTTTGGTTTATTTTGATTAATTTTATCTAGATTCGTGTTGTTTCTGTATCCCGTGTTCTTCGTTCTTTCTGTTACTGTTTCCAGGTTTGTTCCGAATCAAGACTTTATTCCGAATCAAGGTTTGTTTTTTGGTTATTCCGCATCAAGCTAACATTCCGAGTGAAAGAATCTTGTTGATTATTCCGAATCAAAGTGTTGCTCAGGAAGTTCTGAATCAGTGGAGTTCCGAATCAGTGGAAGTTCCGAATCAAGGTCTTCATTCGGAACATTCCGAACGAAGGGTCTTGAGCATTTGTTCCGGATCAGTGGAAGTTCCGAACCAAGCCCATATTCCGGATCAGACAACTTCTTCCGAATCAAAGATTGTTCATTCGGAACATTCCACATTCCGGATCAAGGAGGTGTTCATCCGGAATAACTTGTATTCCGGATCATGGTCTTCATTCGGAAGATTCAACGTTCCGAATCAAGGGGAGTTCATTCGAAACATCTATTGTTCCGAATCAAGGGGTTTTCATTCGGAACATTCATTATTCCGAATCAAGGCAATCTTCCGAATAAAGATTTTATTCCGGACAAGTGACATATTCCGGATAAAGGATTTATTCCGAATGAAGGTTTTGTTCTAATATTCCGAATGAGCCAATTGTTCCGAATGAGTGTTTTATGTTGAAATATTCCGAGTGAAGAAGAAATTATTCCGGACGAAGGTGACATTCCAAACGAGTGATTTATTCCGAACGAAAGATTATTCCGAATGAGTTGTTTTCAGGTTATTTTAAGTTTCTGTTTTTAAATTTTTAATTTTTAAGCTTTACTTTTCCCACCTTTTTAATTAGTCGCACTTTAAGTTTACTTGTCTTAGATTTATTTTAAGCCTTGCCTTAGTTTAAGTTTTAGTTGCGTTTTAAGTTTGCCTTAGATAGTTTTAAGTTTGCGTTATTTACATTAATTGCCTTTTAATTTCTCGTCACGCTTTTAATTTCTCGTCATTTATTTAAAATTAGAGTTAGATTTATTTACCTGCTATTTACTTTAAAGTTTTTGCACCTTTAATTTTACTACAACGACACAACTATTTGTTTCACCAAAGACAACTGAGTCGCATAGTTAACCAATTATCAATTCGATTAGACATACATCAACGAACTTTAACTTTTATACTGGCCAAAATCCTTGTATCAGGTATGTATTTTTTTTAATGTGAACTACTAAATTTTCTTGCAAATAAGTCTGGCTAATTATAGGAAACGGTTTTGAAAATAATTTGTAAGTGTATGGTATGATATCGTAACTTACATTTTTTTTAGTTGTAGTAGTAAGTTATAAAAAAAGTTGTCTTGAAAATAATTGGATTAGTCTTCTATGTAACATGTGATAATATATTTTAAAGGGGTAAAGAAATTTTACAATAATTTTCTTAAGTGGAGTTAAAATTTTAAAATAATTTAACTAAGACGGAAAGAGTAAAAAAAGGAGATTTTATTATAGTAATGATAATAATAACACCACACCTTGTAAACGTGTAGTAGTTTAGTTATAACCAACCTAAATGAAAAAAACAGTGTATTTTATAAACATGTATTGGTTTCATAATAACAAGTGAAATAAGTTTAATATGGGTAAACAAGATAATAGTTAGAATAAGATTGTAGTATACTAACTAGTTGATATCTTGATAGAATGATGAAGATAAAGGATGAGTTATTGGTTAAAAATGAGTATGATTGATTTTAGTAGTATTGGAGTTTGGTTCTTATGAGAAGTAACTAATTGGGACGAAAGTTTAAAAATTTTCTAAGGTATCGAGATTTGGTAATACTAATCGTGAAGAGTCTAAATTTTTTGTTGTTGGCACACTCCATTGATCTTTCGGATTACATTGTTTTGTTTTCAGTTGTTTTAGCTAGGGTTCGTTTTACCCTATATTTTATTGGGACACGATTGTTTGGAAATCTTTTGTTACACATCATGGCTGATTTAGTTATGCGGTTGTGGAAACGTTAGGATGAGAGGATAGAGTTGGGTAGTATTACTTATGGTTAGATATTGGAATGGAGAAATGTGTTTTGGTTTAAAGGTTGTGTTGAAGGAATGATTAAGATTTTTGGAGTTTGGAAACTTAGATTGGTTACGGGAATAAGAGGGTAAGTAAAGTTAGTTGACTGGTAGTGGGAACGAGAAGTCATGCTATGAGAAGTTGGTTGAAGTACCATTAGGAGATTGATGAAAGTACTAGCGGATGTGATGGTAGAGTAGAAAGTTTATACTAATGAAAGGTTGGGTAAATAACACGTAAGGTATTGGTATAGTTTTGGGTTGAAATACTTTTTGAAATATTGTGGTAGATGAGTTGAAGTTAGAAGCTACTGGTAGTGTGAAGTTCCTAGGTAACATCATGGAGACGAGAAGGAGTGCGTAAAGATCTACATCGCGAAGCAAGGAGCTGAAACGACTACGTGTCGACTGCAAGAAGGATGCAAGAGATTTCGAAGGAGTCACAAAAGTTGCGAGGACTGGAAAGGTGACAAGCACTATGATGGGAAATATACGTATGGTTCGTGACGAAGAAGGGCAGATCGAGTATCAGAATGGAGCTACAAAGAGCTGAACCGGTGGATCGTGATGAAATGAATACATGACATGGGAGATTAAGAACTCGGGGAAGTAACAAGGGGATCGAGGGATGAGAAGTGAAGCTGAGCTGAATAAGTTTTGTGGATAAGTGATTCGAGAGTCGGTTTTGTGAAGGTGTTATGAAAGATCTTTGGAAGAGACAGCTATGCATTATCCAATGCACTAGTGATTTCCATAGATTTGATGAATGAAGTATGGAATTTTTGTTGGACGGGATAGTGTAGGAATAAGGGAGAACCATGGAAGGAGAGAACCAAGTATTCCTAGAAGATGATGATTGAAAATACCTCATGTTGGGTGCAATATCAAAGTAGAAGTATGAGATTTGAATAATAATTCAAAATATGGCTTAGTAGACAAATGGAAACTAATGTGGGTATAAGATGAGAGTATGATCCGCATGGAATCACATGAAACTCTAGTTTGTCCCTATTAGGATGGAGTAGGAGAGCTGGTTGTGAAAAAAAACAAGTGAAGCTACTTGGAAAATTTTGGGGTATAGATGACTAGATAGACTTAGTTAGTGGAGCTGGATTGTTATATCTACCTAGTATGCTAGAGGCATTTGGGGTACGAGACGTAGAGAATGATCTATACAGATCATGAATGTCTCCAACACATATTTAATCATCTTGATTGAACATTTGGAAAAGGTGATGGGTGGGGTTAAGTGACGAAAGAAAATTGCAAGGCCAAGTACCATCTGGGAAAGGTAAGCATGGTTGATGAGACATGGAATAAGAAGAATGAAGTGAAGCTGAGACGAACTTGAACTATATAGATGACGTATGAGGGTGGTTTGGATGAAGGATGTAGGTTGCACGAGTTGAGTTGTCTAAAGCAGAGAACGCGTCAACATGTATGTTGCGTGGCTTGGACAATCATATGGAGAAAAGGGACGTAGACTATAC
Source organism: Glebionis coronaria (assembly GCA_025667525.1). NCBI lineage: Eukaryota > Viridiplantae > Streptophyta > Magnoliopsida > Asterales > Asteraceae > Glebionis > Glebionis coronaria. The sequence goes on from CM046877.1 coordinate 179,358,668, forward strand.
TTCCTACATAGATAGGAGTAGCTTAGAAAGGGCGATGTAAGGACGAAATTGGTGAAAGGGATACATAATGGGGTGGAGGAATAAGTACGACGAGAGTTGGGTGATAGTCGATAGACTAACTAATTCATCTCATATTTCAAGAGGAATGAGAAGTCACGTAGTTGAGAAGTTGGAAGGATTGCGTACGGATGTGATGTAATAGAGGGTTTTGCGTAAAAGTTAGCCTAATATGTATGGAATGCCATATGAAGAATTATGGCAAGGGAAGAATTGATGGGAAGCATCACATCGTGATGTATGGTAGGAGTTGAGGAAGAAGAAGGAAGTGTGTATAGAAGCGAAGCATGAATGAAATAGGTCGAGATAGGAACCGAAGGTAAAACTTTGGTAGATCTTAATGAGTAGAATAAAGCACAACGCAGGCTAATACTGTCGTAGTGTGGAAAAGGAAATAGCACTGACCTATACTGATTGTTTGGGAGGTTTATTATCGATAATCGAATGGATGAGGAGTTACATGTGTGATGTGCCATAGGGACGAAGGGCTTGGTCTAACTAAGACAAGATGAGGAGCAATATGACCTTGAAGGTAGGACATTGTGTAGGTATAAAGGAAGTGTTGGGTATAAAAAAATCATGAAGAAAAGTGAGAAAGAAGTGTATAGGTGCTACTAGTGAGCTATCCAAATTTAATGGAAGTAGTTGTAGCATGGGTTTGGATGGCAGTTGATAGACTAACTGAGATAACCGTCCTTTTGATGATGTGTATAGATCATAAGTTGATTTGGATTGGAAGAACTAATGGATATGTGAAAGACCGTCATAGGTCACTTTGTAAGGAAATTGGTATTTTTAAGTAGTTTGGGGTACGGACTAAAGGGAGTTGATGAACATGATTGGATATGAGTGTATCCAGCTAACTGGAAAAGGATGGGCAAGTGAGATATTTATAAAACCTTAGGAGTTACACCGAGGGCATGAGTGATTGATTTAGAGGGAGTTAGGAAACTCTTTAGCGGTGGCTAAGTTTTCATATAATGATAGTTATCATACTAGAAGTCGATAAATGCCATTCGAGGCATTATATGAAAGGATAGGGTGAGTTGTCCCCATTTTGGACTAGAATTGGTAAAAGAGGCTACTAATGTGGTAATGGTGTTTGTGGAAAGGATGAGAGAAACAAGGGATGCTATGTTGAAAAGGAGGAAACCACTAGAGTTTAGTGACAAAGTTATGTAGGAAGTTTCACCCATAGTAACGGGTGGTATGTTTTGGTAAAATGGAAGAGTTGATGTAGAGTTTTTTAGGTCCATTTATGATCTTTGGAAAGATCGGAGCAGTAGCTTATGAGCATAGAATTACCTGGGGGGAAATGAGTGGTATACATGTTATATTTCGTGTATTAAGATTGGTAAATGTTGTTTGAGAATGCATATTTGCATGTACGGTTATTCGGGATTTATGTTAATAAGAGTTTGTGTTATCAAAGAGTCATTTGTGAGATTTATTGACTGTGAGGTCAAGAGTTTGTCAATGAATTTAAATATTGTTGGTTAATATATGTGGTAATTTGAGACTTGAACTAAAGTTCACGTGGAAATGAGAGGAGTTCATTTAGAACAAGTATCCTCAGTTGTTTGCTAATGGTATGTTTGATCCTAAGGAGTAAATCTCGGGACGAGATTTCTATTAGGAGGGAGTGATGTGACAACCGCGGTTTTGAGGTTCGTCACTTAGTTTTATTTTTTGCTAGTTACGTGTCTTTACGTGTTTATGTGCTAATTGGTGTGTATAGATTGTGGTTTGGATATTGTTTCCGGTACGGGGTACCTTGTGAGTGAAACGATGTGTGATGATTTCATGTTCATGAGCTCACATGGTAGTGACTATGAAATGAGATGGTGTTAATTAGTGGTTTACGTATACGTATATGTATTATAGAAAATCGTATTTTTACGATTTACGGTTTAGCATTTCGAGGTCTCGGATGAGGCATTAAGTCACGGGAGTATTTTTCGGTATGGTTTTAAGTCATTTAGGACTTAGTTAATTAGTTTATTTCATATTTCAAGAGTTTTTATAAAACTGTATATTTTACGTCTTTTACAGTATACGCGTAAATTTGACTAGTTTTACGGTTTTGAGGTTCGGGAGGCTTTAGGAGCTGAAACAAATTAAGGGAATTTAAGGTAATATTAATTAATAGTTAATTTACAGTAATATAGTTAAAAAAAGTCGACCATAGGGTGTTGGGCTTGGTTTAGGGCCAAATTTTGCTTAAGGAAAGGAAGGGGAGCCCAGTTTGAGTACTATTAGGCTTCATGGTTAGTATTAATTACCCATATTACTCCCTTTAGCCCGCAAAACGATTTTTCTTTCTCCCAAACCTAATATGAGTCGTGGTTAACAATGGTGGATGAAGAAAACCCAATTATTCAATTATGGTTTAAGGTACGCGCTAAAACTATGCTTAATTAACGTTTAATTTACGTATGTAACCTAATATGATGGATTAGGGTTTGAAATTCATAATTTTTAAATAGATTTTGTTAATAATATGTAATTAATGATGTAATTAATAGGTTTTTATCATTTAAATTTGTTTTTAGGTTTTAATTAGGGTTTATGTATAATTAATTAGGTTAGTTTAATTAAATTCGTCATTAAAAATTGGGCAGAATTTTTGTGTCATTGTTTTGATCATATAGGGAGTTCTACAAACTATTATTTTGCGATCCAAGTTTCCCTGGAAAGGTAATTGAAGTGGCTTTCAAATTCAAGAAACGAAAACTAAATTGGAGGTCGGGAAGTGGGTCAAAAACAGGTTACAAAAGTCGGAGGTCAAAACAGTTTTGAAATCAGCCTGTTTTCTTTTTATGTTTTGGGTTGTTTGGGGTACTTAGGGTTGTATTGGGACTTTCAAACGAAAATGGGAGTTGGTTTATATATTATAGGAAGTATCTGCATTGGGGCTAAGAATGTGGGTTAGGGTAAGACCCCCTAATCGTAACAAAATTTTTGTATGTTCAAAATCAGTAAAATCCGGATAGACGAAAGTATATATATATATATATATATATATATATATATATATATATATATATATATATATATATATATATATATATATATATATATATATATATATATATATATATATATATCGGGGCCTTAACAGTAGCTTTAAGGTTGGGGAAAAAAGGAGGAGTTAGCTAACATATGTAAGGGCATAGGGTTTCCTTTACAGAGGTCATGGGTATGGTTAGGTGAGCGTTTGGCTGATAGTTTAGAGACCTAAAAGTTGGGACTGTTTTGTGTAAAATATGAACGGGATAGGTATCAAACACAACCAAGTTAAGGACTTGTTAGGGAAGGGTAACGGGGTGTTTAGAGCATATTAATGAGGGTCATATATGGGAGAAGGCTAGATGTCCATCATAGGTTGATGAGCCATTTTAGTGATTGGTTCATGTGTTGATTTTGTGTTTTTGTTTGTTAGCTTTTTGCTAATGCGCGGACTTTTGGAGAAGCTCAATCGGGGTGAGTTTCATAGTCCCATGTCTACTAATGATTTTGACTTCCAGATGGGATGGAAGAGACACTGTCTTGTTTTTATAAATTATGCTGTGAATGTTTTGTGTTTGGTTATGGACTCGTGCATACTTATGTGATTAACTGCTAACTGATTCATGATTGTTTTGTGATTTGACTTGGTACCAAGGGGATGTTGACAAGGCGGGGCCTTGGGGAGGTACATAGATGTGTGAGCATCTATGGTACTAATGGATAATGACAAGGCGGGGCCTAGGGATTGGTACATAGGTGTATGGGCGCCTATGGTACCATGGTGTTTGGTAAGACTGGGAGCCTTGGATTTGGTTTGGTTTGTTAAATCTTGAATATTAGTTGTTAATGCATGTTTGTATCACATTGTCCATATGTTCATTTGTTAGTGGTTGTTGTTCACAGCTTATGGTTTGATTTTGGCGTTGGAGTCTAAACCTATGACTCTCACCAACTTTATGTTGACGTGTTTTAGTATCTCTTTCAGGTGATATTGTGGTTAAGCGTGAGAACATAAGTGGCTAGGATTTGGAGTTGCATAGGAATGCATTTAGAAGGAGATCCCCGTTCCTTGTTAGTTTCTTTGTTTGTTTAATAAGTGATACCATTGACACCTATATGTTTGCTTTGTTTATGTTATTGTTTGTCTCGGGTAAGTGGTAGGACTGTTACCTACTTACCTAGACTCCTGCATTGTTGAGATATTTTCATGACATTTGTGTCACCATTTTATGACATTTCTTATTTCATTTAGTTATCTCTATAGACACTCCATGTTGTGATGATATCCATACGTCGCGCTCCATATTCCTCCATGGTGGGGTGTGACAAAAGCCTTGGCTCTGATACCATAATTGTAACACCCCATTTTGATAAATGGAATGTCACGCGTGATTATGGCGTGTCATCAAAGCATACAAGGATAAATGTCTAAACATTACATGACCATAAAGGAAATACCGGAATCAAACATCGGTACCCCAAAAGTAGAACTCATCACACACAAACATAAGTACTGTAATGAAAGGACTAAACAATGTCCATGGAAATGAGTATCAAAGTATAAAAAAATGCATAAAGTAAAGAAGGCTAGAAAGCTTCCAAAAATAGAAAGTTTCCAAAAATAGAAAGTTTCCAAAAATAGAAAGTTTCCAAAAAGAGAACGTTTCCAAAAATAGAAAGTTTCCAAAAATAGAAAGTTTCCAAAATAGACTTACTGCTTAAAATAGATAAGTTTATAAAAATAGAAAGTTTCCATAAATAGATTAGCTGCATTAATTAAATAAGTTTCTAAAAATAGAAAGTTTCCATAATTAGATATAAGCTGGATAATTAAGCTAATTATATAAGATTAAGTGTTTACTGATTAATATTCTAAGTCATGTAATTAATAGTATAGTTTATTAATTATTTCATGTGAATTAAATAGACTATAGGTTAAAGTATTTAATTAAATATAACATGATTTATTTAAATAAAGGTGAAAATACTTAGGTTAAAACATGTATTATTATCTATTAATAATATAACCTAATTCATGTAATATAATTAATTATAGGTCATGATTTTAATAATTAATTAATTATATAGTCTAATTAAATGGAAAAATACTTAGGTTAAAATTCATGTATTAATAATAAAATTAATAACCTAAGCCATGTAAATTAAATTAATCATGTTCATGTTTTTAAATAATTTTATTTAAGTCTTGTAAAAAAAATATAACTTGTAAAAATATTTAACCTTGTAAAAATAACTCATGAACTAGACCGTGTTTTATTCTAAACATGTGTGAACCGGACCCGAGTTTTAACCCGTCAACCGGACCCAATATACCCTTGGTCAACCTAGCCGCCGGCTAGCCAAGGTTTCCCACCCGCTAGCCGGTGTCCCCTTGCTGCCGTGGCATACCCGAACACGACCATGCCCCGACAGAGGTCGGGGTCTCCCTTCTTGCTGCTGCCGAGACAACAAGACACCAAACCGAGACCATGCGGTCTCGGTGGTGCAAATTAAAGCTAAGCCGAGACCCCCTTGGGGCTCGGTTTAGTCGTCGGCCACAAAACAAACACCCCTTTAACCACTAATTAATTATACCCCATGATTAAATAACATGTTTATACTTACTTTTAATTTGTTATTTAAAATAACGTGAATCAAGGAGGATGATTAAATAACGTGAATCAAGGAGGATGAACACACTTTCTTGCAATAATCGAACACCAAAAATCAATCAAACACCCCTTTTGGTGTGTGTTTACCCGGCGGCCAAAGAACAAAGAGAAGGAGAAAAGATTTTTGGGGTTTCTTGCTTTTTCTAAATTCTTGAATTATGAAAATAATCTTTTCCCTTTTTCTTGTTTAGTAAATTTTAATGGGCTTGGCCCTTTTCTCTTGTTGTGTCCGTGGGTAAGGGGCCCACATGGGGGTAACCCGAACATTTTCCGTGTCTAAATAATAAGTGTGTTCTCGTGTTCGTGATTTACGTGATTTAATTAGTTATCGTTCGTGAATTAATATATCTATTCGTGACCGTAATAAATATACATACATACGAAATATTAAGCTCGTGATTAATTTACGTTCATGATTTCATGTTCGTATGCTCGTGATTATAATTATTATTGAAATAATTATCGTGTCTTAGTACGTAATAAATACTTATCGTGTTATAACACGTACGTAATACTTGTAATTCTTGTTCGTGAAATGTAAACATGCTATAAAAGGAAAGTTCTAATCATGTACGTACAATCGTAAGGGTACTATTCATGGTAAAAGCATGCGGGTTTTACAAATAAGTTTTAGTAATATTTTTAGTTTTAGTCCCTAACAAATGTTTTACATTTTGGCAACTTTGATCCTTCCGTGTTTTTTATCATATGATCTGATCTTTCCGAGTGGATGGTCCAGATTTGTTCCTTGAATTCCACTAAAAAACAAGGTTTTTAAATAACTCAACTCTTACATCTATATGTATCTATCAATATATATCATGGTTATAAATAGCATGAGGTGTGACGTGGCGGCATTCCAAGTTACACGCTTTACCGGCTAAAGCGAAGTTTTAGCGTTTCTAAAGCGTGGCTTATGGCGAGTATATAAAAATATTTATTTGTTTTATCATATTTCAATATTATATTTATATTAAGTTCATAATAAGTGTCGTACATAATAATTAAAGCTAAAAACTCTCCTAACATGTAACAATATTCATTTTTTGGATTTGAATTCAAAAAATCAGTGCGTCTCATGTCATAGCGCGCCTTGACCTATTGCGTAGGTGAAGGCCACACTTTAAGCTTTAGTGCGCCTAAAGACGGGCCATAGCGAGCTATTTAAAAACTATGTATATAAAAATGTTAAAAATAATAAATCAATTGTGGAAAGTAACTAAAGAATTGTTAGAATAGTAATTAAAAAATGTTGAAAACATTATTACAAGCAGTTAATCACGGGTCATTGGTCAACCATCAGATTAAACCGTTCGAGTCATCGGATTACCGGGTTAACCACTGAGTCAACCTGGTCGAGACACCGGGTTACCATTTCGATCATCATGTCAACCTGATCTTCCAAAAGAAAAAAAACTTATATGACATGGTCCACTTCAAACCCGACAGACTTAAGCCGATTTTGAAATTATAAAACCCCATTTAATTTGAATAGTTTTTTAACCAGAACCGGTTCAGTTGGTTGAACCGGCCAGGTTGAACTAGGTTTTAAAACATTATGTTTAATTCCCAAATTCTCAAACTTTAATTATTTTCCGATGATAACTCAAACACATTTTTATCATTACACCTATCCGTCGCTAGGTCATTTCCGTCGTTATATAATCGTACTATAATACATTATTAAAATTTACACCTTAATTTTAAGTGGAAGGTTATTTTGTGTACCTTGTATCCCTTGGATACTGTAAAACCCGTAAAAATAAGGTCATAATTTAATTCTATTTTCAATTATTTTGAAGTATTTTATAACGTTAAATATTATTATGTTTAACGGTTTAAGTTGAAACCGATATTAAATATTATATTTTAATATTTTGACGAGTAACGAGGACAACTAGTGATCGCGATACCGACAGATGCCAAAAATTTTATATTTTATTATCGATCGTTTCGATATTTAATACTTTCGACGATATCGTTTTAATTACGTATCGAGTCGTTATATTATTATTTTTCGTGCGCGTTTAAACTTTTAAGTATTTTTAAGAAACCCGAGTCCCGTAAACATTTTGAAAATTTACTAATAGTTATTTCCCGCTTTTTAGCTAACTATTTTTATTTTTAGCCACAACTGTTGCCAAATTGCAACCAAGGACCCTACCCCACTATATATAAACCCAAACCAAACACACACACACCATTTCACCACTTAAAAAGTTTCACTCATCCTCTCTTTCTCTCTCTATATTTCTGAAACACCACCACCCTACCAAAACCAAACTTTGATCCAATTTTACTCAAAATATATTATGATCTAACCAAAAACAATTGAAGATCACATCCTAAAATTTAAAGGGGATTCTTTTGATACCATTTTCATCAACATACATGAACTTTGAAATTTTGATCAAGAATCTTGGTGAGTAAAGTTATTAGATGATGTTGCATGTGATTATCTAGTGATAATCATGTGTAGATCATGTTATTTTTGTAAAGAAAATATATTTTTGATTTTGGGTTTTTGATTTTGATGATGATACAAGTGTTAGGATGTGTTTATGATGATATTAGTATGTTAGAATGATGATAAAAGTTGTTGGTTTTGATCAAAAATTTGATTTTGTAAGAGATTTTTATAGTCAATTTTGGGCAGTAGGTTTGAGGCCATTTTCGAGGGTCATAAGTCTGGATATAGGATAATATTATGGGATTATGTCGTAGAAAATTTCGTTAGCTTCGATTTGATATAAAGTAGGCCTTCCAACTCCAAACGAGGTGGAAGATACACTAGTTTGATTTTCGTGTACCGGGAAACGAGTGTTGACACAATCCGAAAATTGTTGTCAATATTTGGATCGAATCTCGGGGACTATAAAATGAGTTTCAAAATGATTCAAGGGCTGTTCTCAGGCTCAAAGTTTAGTGTTTTGAGTCTATTTTTAGAATCAAGTGACGGTTTTATAAATGGAGTTGTTTAGAATGGTCAAAATGGTTTCGTAAGTCAAGGTCGCTAAACTGTCCGGATTTTGTGATTCAAAGATGAGTCGGGCAGGGAACTTTAGGAGTAAAATCTTTTGATGGGCTGTTGGGAGGACTTTCTACATATAGTAAGTAAGTTCTCTGAGTAGTATCATAAAAAGTTGATATGTTTAAGTATGGGAAAACGGCTTGGACATTCAGTATGTTCCGGCAGATTTTTATTAAAGGCATAAAATAATAAAATGAATATATAGGAGAGTGTAATAGTATCACTTGTATCGTTTTCTCTCGAGTTTGTCGTGATTATATGAGTCGAGTTTTATATTCTTATGTATGGTTTATTTCTCGAGTCTATTATTAATGAACGCACCTCATTTGATAGGTTGCGGTTCTCGTGTTTGAAAGACATCATCTATCGTCGGCGATCGTCTCATTACCACTATTGGCTAAGGTGAGTGTATAGCCTCGCTTGTGCACATTAAATTTTTTTAAAACCCGCGAGGGGGAATACATGTATTTTATAAACTTAGAACACAAGATTTTATGGTATGCTTGTCCTTTTATGAATGGACCCGTGGTTTCCTTTAAATTGCATTAAGTGATTGCCTTTGTTAAAGCCTCAATTATGGACCGTTAACTAGCTTATGATGGGCTAGCCGCTAGTACAATTAATAGATCTATGGGGGAAGCCGCCCCGGTTCAGTTTGTGTGGACTTGTCACAGAAGCTTAGGCCCGACCTCCACATTGTTTGGACATATTGTATTGAGAAGTCAGGTATGCGGCAATGTACCAAAAATCTGGAGGTAACCGACAATTAATAAATCTCCGGTCTTATCAGACATCTAAAAGGAGTGTTTAAGGGCTCGGTTCCATGAGCTTATTGCAATTTATGCTATATACAATTATCATTGTTGATGCAAATTATTATTTGATGCTTATAAGCATGCTACAAACTTATAATCTTTGCTTGTGTTCAAATTGATTACATAAACCTATAGATTCACTCGGCATTGTTGCTGATTGTTTTACTCACATGTATTTCAGGTAATCAAGAAGTGGAAGCTTGGAGGTCACGGGGATTGAAGTTGTGCACTGCTTTTGTTGTTCAAACTCTTTGATTTATTTATCGTTCCATTTTTAAAACAAGCTAATATGTTGTTTTAACTTATCTTTTGGTAACGATTACTTGGGACTACGCTACTCTGATAAATGTTTTAGGAACGATAAATTTGAAACGTCTCTTTTCGAGTCGTTCATTATAAATTATGTGTTGTTGTATCATTGGTTAGCACCCAAAGATGTATTCCGCTACGTGTAAAATTTGGGGGTGTTAAAGATTGGTACCAGAGCCATGAGTTATAGAGAACTAGGTCTTTATTTTAAACACCTAAACTATAACTGTCAGTTTTTTATTTTTCAAAGAGTCATGTGCACCGGACTTCGCGTGACTTCAGGTTCAAGCTACTTCTGAGATTACAATTTTAGTATACGTTATTACGTATACCTTATTGGCAAGTATTTATAAATAAATACTATGATCCATTTATGGATATATGTTTATATCTAGGATCCCTTTATCGATATATATATATATATGTTGTTAAACTTTTCGATAAAAGTTTATCATTTATTAATGATTAATTAAATAAATACAATGAATTTTCAAGATCTTTCTGTATTTTTTTTGAAGTATTTAAATTGCTTTTATTGCAAAATTTTATATTATGACCTTACATACCTTCATTTGCGCGCGTTACTTTCATTGTTTAACCCTTTGTGATATCTATAGATATCCAAATCGTCTTCCGGCTGTTTGTGCTTGGACGTCTTGAAACGTAATCCCTAGACCATTGTGTAGCTCAATGTGTCCTTAGAATAGACTAACCGCCATCGTGTGAGTCACACATTTTGAAACATTTCTTAAAATCGTGTTAAATAATATCATGGTTTTTCATAATATTTTGTTGATTTTTATTATTGTTTTACACGACATGCGAAGATTTAATTCGTTGACATTTATATGTATCAACTCCGAAGTGTATTGTTCGCTTATATCTCGGTAACGTCATCGTCATTTTATAAATCATCGTCTAGATTATGGCGCTAGATTGGAATACGATTTTACATCTATAAACTTGTATTATCCTCTTTCATTAACATTCTTGCTCTCGGAACGCAACCTATGAATGTTCCATTCTTTTCTTGTTATGTGTTGTGTTTTTGGACAATCGTGGCACCAAGGAGATTTGCCTATATTGCATTTTGAAATCTAAATTACGAACGTCTTTCACCGTTTTGCTTCCTAAATTTCGTGTTGAATATCTTGAAGCATCTTATGTCATTCATTATACCATATTTTTAATTGATGCTCATTATGAGATTTATTTTTCATTGTTGTAAAATCCACAAGACATGTGTATATATATATATATATATATATATATATATATATATATATATATATATATATATATATATATATATATATATATATATATATATATATATATATATATATATATATATATATATATATATATATATATATATATTTGAGCCGTTAGGAAATGTCAAAAAGAAAAAAAAATATATATATATATATATATATTTAAAGGAAAAAAAACTGCAGGGGGTGTATAAACAGGTCAAAACTTAAAAGTAAAACCTGTGTTTTTAAAATAAAATAGTCAAACCTGCACAGAACTTGCAGGGGTATTTTGGTCATTTTGTATTGGGTTTCAGGTATCGGGTAAAACTAGAAAGTCGCCTGAAACGTCGTTTTGCATCAAAATGCTTTAGACTCCGAGTCTTGGAGATGTCGTTTATCGGGTCAATTAATTGGCTCATATTAAAAGTTAAATCTGATAGAAAAGTCGAAACATGGGTTTAAACGTTTCTAAGCAGTTTTGAGTTCATTTGAGATCGTAAAATTTTAACGAATATTATTTTACAACTAACGAATACTAGTTGCGTGTGAAAATGTTTAAAAATAGAAACATTACAGTATTAACAATTACCGGATTAATGGTGTAATTTGAAAATGAATAATATACTTTCTTAAAAGCATATTGTGTCGAGTATCTTACATAGAATACACATATGGATTGATTTATTCTTTTTATATATATGACTCATTTGTCATTCGATGTTATTTTTTTTTCTTCTAACCTTCCACTGATTTGGGTTGAGTCTTGAAGTTTTGCCTTCACATTCTTCGTCGATATTCTCATCACGTGTCTCATGGCGTTTCCGTCTAAACCTTATAACCTTTTGAAACCTTAACAACTTGTAACCATTTCATTGGTTGTTTTATGAGCTATTATTTGCCACTTTTTGCAAACCTTTGGCTACTTCATATATTGTTATAATGTCACCTTATAAATAAATCTGATATTATTTTACGATAATTTTCACCAATTGTTTTTACTTTGGTCTTATAAAATACTTTTTGTAACATTAAAAGTTGCTTATTGAGTATCTCACAAATTACTTGTATCCTATAAATTTATAAACTATTTTTAAATTTCATTTTACAAATGGCATGGTTTATATATAAACATAAGAAACGTAATACTTTTCGACGAAACTGAGCATTGCATTGCTATTCCTAAATTATACATGGCCTGATCACCTATGTCTAATTTAGAAGGAGCCATGCTAGGCTGAATAGTAGTCACCTTAAAAATCTTGATAATAATCAACTTTTTACTTGTATTTATGATAAAGATAAATAAAATGAAATAAAGTGAAAAGAAGTTTTGAAAACCTTTATATTTTATGCAAGTAGCACAATTTCTATGCATCCGCATACGTTTTCTTACCTTTTCTCAAAAAAAATTACGCGCTTACGAATATGTTTTTACTTGACGATCGTTTTTCCACTTGTTACTTCATTTTGTCTTATAACTGATTTCTTTTAACTGTTCGTCTAATTACTGACTGTTGATAAATGACTTGAAAGTCTCGATGTTTTATCCTTCCTTCTTGTCCAATCTTCTTTATGCGTCTGGGTAGATCTTTGGAATGTCTCCGCACGTGAATAATGGATTATCACTAGAGTAATTTCCGTATATCCGGGATGACGTCCGTCACTCTCGCTGGTCTCGAAATCCACTCTTGTGAACCGTGCTTTGACTTCTCTCTTTAAACACTAACACCGTTTATTTGATTCATTTTAATTACAAGTGATTATTAGGAATATTATTTTATTAAATTTTTTTGGTATGGATTTCATTTCCGATCGTGTATCGACCACCGCTAAGTTAACGAGCTGATATTGGTGAACCATCGACCGCACTAACAAAATTGACAACTTGTTTAATCTATTATTTCTTATCGTCATACCATCAATGCCTTTATTTTATTATTCTCTTTAAGAATTCATACGACATTTGCTTCGTCCTCTTTTGTACTGTTGATTTCGTACTAATTGTTGACATTATTACCATCCGTATTCGTTTGTTATCTTGTCACACTTTGAAACCTGAATATATCCCATGTTTATTTTGAAATAATAAACACCTTTATGAACTTCTACAACGTATTATAAAATTTTCATGGAACTTTTATATATTTTCCAATGATTTTCAATTATCAAAATAACCATCACAGGTAAAAGGTCAAATTTATACATCATATTTTGTATAACTAAAACTAATGTTTAAAAAGAAATTATGCTCTATCTTTTGAACTAATTGACTTATCATACTTTACTTTAAATGTAATAAAACTACCGGTTTAATTTATATTCCTAATAATGATTTAATTTGGAAATTATATTTTCTAATTGTAACCACCAATATGAGTTTAATTAATAAATTCATGTCATTCTTTCAAAGCCTCTTAATACAACCAAATAAATTATGAAGCTATTTAACTCCTATTTTGATATACCATCCTTATCAAGAAAGTACCTCAATTGCGTTTTAAGGTAATACCAAATCCGGGACGGATAATTATGACAAACGTTATTTTAATGTTAATATTTAATTCATTCTTCGCTCTCATTTTTCTAGTATTGTAAATTATTATGTTTTACGGTTATGTGAGTCGAGATCCCTCTTCGATCGTAAACCTTAAATCATTTTACCAATTCTTGCCCGTTTATGCGTTTATTGAATTCATTTTTATCTCGTTCTGTTCCTCTTATTGAAGATCACTATTTTATTCTGAGTTTAAATGAATCTCGAGAAGCAGTGTATAAGAAAAAACGATAAGTGTCACCAGGATTTATGCGTGTACTTGTGAAATGATTGAGGACCGAATCTCTTAATGAATGGAGTTAATAAATTCGTTACAACCTGGAGGAGTTTGTTGAAGTCGACACCGCAAGTGGAAAGACTCTTGAGATCCAGTGGTTATTATAAATGGTTCGTTCAAGGATTTCTCGATGTTTATGTTCGACCTTTTCCTTTTATGTACTTATATGGTGTGTGATCTAGTCAAATGATCGTAAGTTGTGAGAACTTGAGACGACATCATCCGATGACGTCCGATCATGTAGAACACATATTATGTAATATCTTTTTGACTTTCAACGACGATGTTCATTGAGTCTTTGAATGCGCGTTGGCGAAAGTGAGATGGTGTCTTTGTATTATCTTTTGAGTAGGGACCCGCGTGTGAGCACCCTCCAATGACGAAAATGTTTTTCTTGTTAGTTCTTTTTGATGTGTGTCCATGGCTATCCGGCCGATGGATATCCTTTAAATTGCAACTTTCCTTTAACTGGACTTACCCGAAAGTCATGTTATCTATTCTTGTCGTCGAATTAGCTTCGTGTGATTCATAAAATTTTCATGTGTCGAGCTTGACGGGTGACTGGTGGATAAGGATTTATTTATTCCTTTTTGGTGAGATACAACTTGACGACAAGTTGCGTTTTGTAAAGGAACCAGTGGAGATCATGGATCGAATTTCACGTGGGAACGTGAGGACTTCTTTATAAGGAATGCCCTCATCCTTACGGGTAGTTAACAACTCGTGTATGAGGCGAGTTGAGCGCCGGGGCGTCGCTCCCTTAAGGTGGTGAGGATGTAAAACCAGTAAAAAATAAGGTCATAATTTAATTCTATTTTCAATTATTTTGAAGTATTTTATAACGTTAAATATTATTATGTTTAACGGTTTAAGTTGAAACCGATATTAAATATTATATTTTAATATTTTGACGAGTAACGAGGACAATAGTGATCGCGATACCGACGGATGCCAAAAATTTTATATTTTATTATCGATCGTTTTGATATTTAATACTTTCGACGATATCGTTTTAATTATGTATCGAGTCGTTATATTATTATTTTTCGTGTGCGTTTAAACTTTTAAGTATTTTTAAGAAACCCGAGTCCCGTAAACATTTTGAAAATTTACTAATAGTTATTTCCCGCTTTTTAGCTAACTATTTTTATTTTTAGCCACAACTGTTGCCAAATTGCAACCAAGGTCCCTACCCCACTATATATAAACCCAAACCAAACACACACACACCATTTCACCACTTAAAAATTTTCACTCATCCTCTCTTTCTCTCTCTATATTTCCGAAACACCACCACCCTACCAAAACCAAACTTTGATCAAATTTTACTCAAAATATATTATGATCTAACCAAAAACAATTGAAGACCACATCCTAGAATTTAAAGAGGATTCTTTTGATACCATTTTCATCAACATGCATGAACTTTAAAATTTTGATCAAGAATCTTGGTGAGTAAAGTTGTTAGATGATGTTGCCTGTGATTATCTAGTGATAATCATGTGTAGATCATGTTATTTTTGTAAAGAAAATATATTTTTGATTTTGGGTTTTTGATTTTGATGATGATACAAGTGTTAGGATGGGTTTATGATGATATTAGGATGTTAGAATGATGATAAAAGTTGTTGGTTTTGATCAAAAATTTGATTTTGTAAGAGATTTTTATAGTCAATTTTGGGCAGTAGGTTTGAGGCCATTTTCGAGGGTCATAAGTCTGGATATAGGATGATATTATGGGATTATGTCGTAGAAAATTTCGTTAGCTTCGATTTGATATAAAGTAGGCCTTCCAACTCCAAACGAGGTGGAAGATACACTAGTTTGATTTTCGTGTACCGGGAAACGAGTGTTGACACAATCCGAAAATTGTTGTCAATATTTGGATCGAATCTCGGGGACTATAAAATGAGTTTCAAAATGATTCAAGGGCTGTTCTCAGGCTCAAAGTTTAGTGTTTTGAGTCTATTTTTAGAATCAAGTGACGGTTTTATAAATGGAGTTGTTTAGAATGGTCAAAATGGTTTCGTAAGTCAAGGTCGCTAAACTGTCTGGATTTTGTGATTCAAAGATGAGTCGGACAGGGAACTTTAGGAGTAAAATCTTTTGATGGGCTCTTGGGAGGACTTTCTACATATAGTAAGTAAGTTCTCTGAGTAGTATCATAAAAAGTTGATATGTTTAAGTATGGGAAAACGGCTTGGACATTCGGTATGTTCCGGCAGATTTTTATTAAAGGCATAAAATAATAAAATGAATATATAGGAGAGTGTAATAGTATCACTTGTATCGTTTTCTCTCGAGTTTGTCGTGATTATATGAGTCGAGTTTTATATTCTTATGTATGGTTTATTTCTCGAGTCTATTATTAATGAACGCACCTCATTTGATAGGTCGCGGTTCTCGTGTTTGAAAGGCATCATCTATCGTCGGCGATCGTCTCATTACCACTATTGGCTAAGGTGAGTCTATAGCCTCGCTTGTGCACATTAAATTTTTTTAAAACCCGCGAGGGGGAATACATGTTTTTTATAAACTTAGAACACAAGATTTTATGGTATGCTTGTCCTTTTATGAATGGACCCGTGGTTGCCTTTAAATAGCATTAAGTGATTGCCTTTGTTAAAGCCTCAATTATGGACCGTTAACTAGCTTATGATGGGCTAGCCGCTAGTACATTTAATAGATCTATGGGGGAAGCCGCCCCGGTTCAGTTTGTGTGGACTTGTCACAGAAGCTTAGGCCCGACCTCCACACTGTTTGGACATATTGTATTGAGAAGTCAGGTATGCGGCAATGTACCAAAAATCTGGAGGTAACCGACAATTAATAAATCTCCTATCTTATCAGACCTCTAAAAGGAGTGTTTAAGGGCTCGGTTTCATGAGCTTATTGCAATTTATGCTATATACAATTATCATTGTTGATGCAAATTATTATTTGATGCTTATAAGCATGCCACAAACTTATAATCTTTGCTTGTGTTCAAATTGATTACATAAACCTATAGATTCACTCGGCATTGTTGCTGATTGTTTTACTCACATGTATTTCAGGTAATCAAGAAGTGGAAGCTTGGAGGTCACGGGGATTGAAGTTGTGCACTGCTTTTGTTGTTCAAACTCTTTGATTTATTTATCGTTCCATTTTTAAAACAAGCTAATATGTTGTTTTAACTTATCTTTTGGTAACGATTACTTGGGACTACGCTACTCTGATAAATGTTTTAGGAACGATAAATTTGAAACGTCTCTTTTCGAGTTCGTTCTTTATAAATTATGTGTTGTTGTATCATTGTTTAGCACCCAAAGATGTATTCCGCTACGTGTAAAATTTGGGGGTGTTAAAGATACAAGGGGACCAATCCCCACCTTCCATCCACCAAAGATCAAGTACCTAGATTAATCCTTACTTTTTTAATTAAAAAAAGGTAGAGGGGCATTTTCGTTATTTTATCCCACCTACCTAACAACACCTCTTACATGCATCTCACCCCCGTCTCTCTTCTCTTATAGTAACAAACAAAAACACACACACAAACACATTTTCAATCCATCATCCCCAATCTAAAAATCATGAATTCGATCCACCCTCGATCTATTATCTCATCATTTCCTTCGTATTCAATAATCTCCTTCATGATTCGTTAACACCATGTTATATAATCATGATCTATATCCTTTTTAGCTTATTTGAGGTACATAAGCTTATTTTTGTAGATTATTTGAAGTGAATTATATACGAGTTTAGTTTTGATGTGAATAAGATGCTTTTTTAGCTTATCAATTAATTTTGTTTCAACTTATTTTGATGTGATTATAGATGTGTTAGCTTATTTGATGTGTTATAATTAAGCTTATTTGATATAGGCTTAATGTGAATAACCTTATTAGAATAATTATATGAATAAGCATATGAATTAGAATAGAGTTATGTGAATTAGCTTATAGATAGAGTTTGTTGAAGCTATAGGATAAGCATAATGTAAGTTATTGTGAATAAGTTTATTAGGAGAGTTATGATAAAACTATAGGCTACACTTAACAGATGTATCATATATGATACATCCATACATCATATATGATAAATATATCATATATGATATATGGAGGTCGTATATGATAATATGCTAATGTGCTTGAAAACAAATACAAGCAAATATGTGATCTCCTGGTGGGTAATTTAAAGTTAGTTGTGTATATATTATCATATATGATAATCTAGTTGAAATTCAGCTTTTGTAATATATCATATTTGTTAATCTAGTTAAATTCAGCTTTTGTAATCATTACATTATATAAGCAAGAATATCAAAATACCCCGTCAACAACATTTCAATCCTATGTGTCACCAAGCAATCCCATGTGGCAATCCTAGGTGGCAAGTTTTCAATCCACCTAAGAAACATCCTGTCACATCAGCACATTTCATGTGTCACCTCAGCATGTCCAGGCAACGATTTGTAAAAATATCTCTGGAGTGAGATTCGAACACGACACCTTTCCTTCAGAGTCAAACGCATTTATCATTATGACATCTAGAAAATTTTGAACAAATTTGGAATAACAAAATTATTAAGGACCAATAAACCATTGTAATTACTTTCTATTTCTTTAAGATAGAAATTTTCGTCCTATTTAAATTTTGAAAACAAGATGTAACATAAACTTTTAATTTTGAAAAAAGAATCACATATCATTCTCTTAATTAAATCAAAATCCTTAAATCACGCAAGAATTTATTGTATTATTTATAATCAATTTTTTCAAAACTAAATCTCATCTACATAAATTGGTTATATATTAAGCACATTAGAATCAGATAACCTCAAGACTAGGTTTTTTTATTTCTATATTGATATCTTTTTTTTCTCTTTTTGATTTTATGCATATATTAACTTTTGTTTTGAATGAACCGTGATCATGGTTATCAGGTTTTCTCAACATGTATCAACTACTCGAATTTACTCGCGGTTCGGTAAGATTTCATTTGTTAATTCAACTCACTAAAATAATGTGATTTATTACTAATATTTAACACGGGCTTTACATAAATTTCTTTATGTAGATAGATGGAATGGTTCTTTGTTCAGAAGATTATAGAAGACGCAGATGAAGATGATAATGTAAAACTCGCTTAAAAATACCGTTAAATTAAAACTTTTATTATTTAAATAATGCATGATAAGTATTTACGTATATTTAATATGACACAACAAGATACGACACGGAATTAAAAATCATGAATTCACGACAAGCAATAAAGTATATTTAATTTACAACATGAAAAGTTTAAAATTAATTCACGACAAGTGATTACGTATAATATTAAATAAGACAAGACAAGATAAAATATAAACTTAAATTACGAGTTTACGATACACGAGACTACAAAATATGTCACAAAATTCATAAGTAAAACGGGCTTCATATTTACTAATAAACCTTACAAGAACGAAAAGGGCCCAAGCCTGGCCCACTAACCAATAAACTAGAAAAAACAAATCTCTTTCTTTTCATTTTTACAAGTTACAAAAATATTGAGAAACCTTAGTTGTAGCAAGGTAGCTGCCGGCCTAATAGAAACAAGGGAGAAGAAAGATTTTGGTTTTTTATCTAAAACATTTGGTGTGGTGTCGTGTTATTCATCCTTTAAATCTCATTCATTTCGGTATGCTTTAAACCTTTTCATTATTTCATTTTACGAGCAAATCAGGTATGAACTAAATTAAATGAATGAAACACATGTTATTGTATAATTAAAACAAGTATAAAATCGGGTTTGGTTTTGTTTTAATGTCACGAAAACCGAGAACCCACCATGTGGGTGCTCTCGGTGGCTGCTACGGCTAACCAGCCACAACTCTTAAAGGGTCACGGTGGCTGGTAGAGTGCTGCCGGTGGGAGAGAAACAACAAGCACCAGCAGCCAGCGGCTGCTGTGGCTTGGCAGTGGCAACAACAGGGGCCGCAGTGGCAGCCGAAGCCACAACTTCGGTGGGAGGCTGCTGTTGCCGGGTATTTTGGCCGAGCAGTGGGAACCGCAGCAGGGGGATACGGTGGCAGTTTTGGACTAGTAGTCGAGACTTAGAAGTCTCGGTGTGGTTTTCTTGATTCGTGTAACCGAGACTTTATGTCTCGGTGGGCTATTATTGTTAGGGCTCGGATAGACCATAAGACAAAAAGGGGTGTTTAGATTGTTATGTTAGCCGGTTTATTATTAATTCGGTTTTATTAAAATAAATTAGGTTAATTCAAGCATGTAATTATTAAATTAACCGGCTTATTTACAACTTAATTTACGGAATCGGGCTTATTTTATGTGACTTAATTACAGATTATTTATTAAGAATCAAGACTTAGGTTATAATTAATCATAATCCACGAACTACTAATATTTATTATTAATTATGAGTCATGAAATAATACTATTAAATCCATGATATATTATTAATTAATAATCAAAGTATTAAACATGATATATTATGAATTAAAAAGGGACTTATTAATATGATACGTATAATTGACCATGACTTATAATAATTGGCTTATTTAATATACGTATAATATCATGACTTATAAAACGAGCTTATTCGATGAATAAGATAATATTTACTTATGTATATTAAACGAGCTTATTACTATTTATGAAAACTTATAATTTTTAGAAACTTACTATTTATGGAAGTTTACTATTTTTAGAAAGTTACTATATATAGAAACATGCTATTTTTGTAAAGTTACTATACATAAAAACCTTCTATTTTTGGAAAGTTACTATATAAAGAAACCTGCTATTTTTGGAAAGTTAGTAATTATGGAAATACGAAGTATAATAATACAAGAAACATGTAATACATTAATCAAGAACACATGAACATATAATATTAAGAAATACAAGATAAAACATGAACAAGTAATTTATACATGAACAAGCAACTTATACACGTCCCTATAATGTGGCTTACGTGAAGTCGAAGTACTACATTTTCTGCCTGTTCATCTTTCACCGATTACTGGACATAAGGTACGGATATCCCGTCCTTCAGTAAGGACATCTTTTCTATGCATGCTTCAGATTCCCCGTTTGCTATGCCATCTGTTTTCCCCAGTTTTCAAATCATAAAAACTTTTCATTGTTTGCTATCTTATCATTATAAATCACCCGATCTATATATGCATGACCATGACTTACATGACCACCTAGTTATGGAGGTACCATAACCATGACACACGAGGCACCTGTGTCATGACTCTTTCGCGACGATAGTGATTTCTCGCGGCGTCCCTCCACGTTCAGGTTGACCATTATTATTATTATTATGTGGGGCGTATGGGTGCATCCTAGTTTCAGGTTTACATGTATATGGTGATTGGTTTAGTGTGTGCTCTACACTCTATCACATCGGAGTTGATCCCTCCACCCAGACTATTATTTATAAGAGGTCACCCCTCTAATTGCGTGACAAGGTCACCCCTCTATGTATTCATCCACGTTGTTGATATGTTATGACTAATATAGGCTCATTGGCATTTAAGTTATATTGCATGCATAAAACTCAAGAATTTTCAGTTATCCTTTGTTTATAAAACATCTTCCAAGTTTTCTAGGACATACATATTTTCCGTTGTTTTTATTTTTTATTACTCATTTTTAGTTATTCTTATCATGTCATTATATCCGTTCACTGAGCGTATTGCTCAGCACCATCTTCTTTTTCATGTCTCATAAGACAGGTACTGAAGGACGGTATTGGGCATCGCGAGTATGTGCTTAGGAGGAGAGCTATCTTAGTTTTCTTTCCTTATGCATTTTAATACTTATGCTTTGGTTGGACATATGTTTGTCCTTTAGCCTTCTTTATTTCTTATTTGTGTTGAGTTTATGTAGAGAGCCGATGTTTGATTCCGGCTTTTATGTTGGTATTTTATGTCTTTATGACGTTATGCCTTTATAATGCTTTGATGACACGCCATAAATATGACATACCGGTCTACTTGTCAAAGTGGGTCGTTACAATTATGGTATCAGAGCTAAGCTTTGACCTATAGGCTCTAAAACTTGACTTGTGACGAGTGGGTAGTCACAAGGATCTTCCTAAACCGACGTTTGTTACTTTTCCATGTATTAATACTTTCAGAAACTTTGTTAGTTTTTAAATCATGATGTTTTCTTTTGAAATTTTTTACTAAGTATGGATTGAACCATAGTCGTCCATACTTAGTCACATGTTCTTGATCCCTAATCATGATGTTTTCTTTTTAACTTTTAACTAGTATGGATTGAACTATAGTCGTCCATACTTAGTCCCATGTCTATTCTCGTTTGAATTTTTAATAGTATGGATTGAACCATAGCCGTCCATACTTAGTCACATGTTGTCAGTCTTTACTAATGATGTTTTCCCTTGAAATTTTGACTAGTATGGGTTGAAACATAGTCGTCCATACTTAGTCACTTGTTGTTCTTTCGAATTTTGTGGATTGAACCATTGTCATCCACACTAGTAAAGGTTAAATCTATGTTGATTATGCTTTTATGTTCTTTATGTCAATTATGTTTTCATACTTTCATGTTGATTTTGTTTTCATGCTGATTATGTTTTCATGCTCCTTATGTTGATTATGTTTTCATCTTTCTTAATATTGATTATGCTTTCATGCTAGACATTGATGAAATTCATTTAATCATGCTTTCATGATAGTCATGGTTGATTTTCATTAATCATGGTTTAATGTTGGTCATTGTTGAAATTTCGTTATATCATGCTTTATACTTCTTTATGTAAGTGGAGTTATGTCTACGCTAAATTACCTAGACTATTTTGTTGATCTTTTCAGTGTAGTCTTTTCACCGTTTAATCATTTATCTCCTTTAAAATCATGTCAGATGGTTGTCACCCGTACGGATCATCTCATGTGTATTCTATGTATACTCCATGTACCGTATTCCATGTGTACTTCATTTACCCTATTCCATATGCAATCGCTAGTCGATCCTCGATCATCTCAGGCGTATTCCACCTACCGAGGTTGCTCAAGTTAATTATGTTGCTCGTAGCTTGGAGATTCTGCAGGACAGAGATGAGTATGATGGATCGGAGCGACAAACGAGAAATATACTTGATCCACCAGACGTTTCCATCTCATCCCATGTCCTTACCTCCTCAGTTATATGTCACGTGTCACTCAGTTGTATTTTCAAGCATATGAGTGGGAACCGGTACCAGCCAGCCACTCATCTAAATAGTTACATGAATCATGGTCATATTTTCTGACCGTCATGGAAGTAACAGGCAAGGCGATAGTGACAACTATCGTGACGACAACTACTCTTTCAATAACGATAGAAACTACGGTAACGGACGTGACCAGAAATACAAAAGGGTCAGCAGTCCAACCAATATGCCAATTCTGGCATTATAACCTAAAATTTTAAACTTTATTCGTTTTCATATCTCAAGACACATGTCAAGACACCAGTAAAGACACATGTCTCACGAATATTTTTAGAAGACACATTGTTGGGAATACAATTGACCACGTCCCTAGCCGTTGACAAAGAGGATTCTAGACGCTGACAAGCATCACGGAACTGCATGGAATGCATGGATCAACAACTTTTATGGAAAAGGAGGATATAGTCAAAACAAAGAGACAAGGACTAAATCTATCAATAATGAATTCTTCAAGCTGGTGGACAAAATATGAAGATAAGAATTCAGAATATATTTTTAATGTTTAAAAGATTTAGTCAATAAGTTATTTTCTATGATTATCTTGTATATCTTCCTATAATAGTTGATTCTAGCTTTTTATACAAGGCTTCTTAGTGTATAAAAGGAGGCCTTAGGGTTAGACATGAGATATACTTTTCACATACTTTCATCACTTTGTTTAACGTGATTATTATCAATAGAAGTTGAAAGTTTGGTTTACATACTTTGTTATTCTCTTCTTTATTCTAAGTGTTAATTCCGCATAGCACTTAGATTGTTGATAATACAAAGTTTCTCTACGTATTACTCTTGATTTATCTCGATAATACAAAAGCTAATCGATCTAAGCTTGGGATCAAGAAGTGGTATCAGAGCTTGTTGAGAAACTTTGATTTGAAGAATGAAATCCAATATCGTGAGGTGAACCAGGCTAAGATAGAAGTTGAAGAAGAATCTGATGATGTTTTCAATGAAGGCCAAGTCTACTTCAAATTCCACAAGTTCCAAGTCTTCTTCAAGTTCTGATAATGAGGTATACGATGACTCTTCTTGTAGGATAAACACTGAAAAACTTAATAAAGAAGTTTTAAAATTAAAATCAGATGTTTTTTATGTAGAGATCAAACTAGAAAACTATAAAAGAGGTCTTGCACAATCTGATGGGATGGTGGAAGAATATAAGAAAATGGAATTTGATCTTAAAGATAAAAAAAAAATTCTAGAAAGAGATTTAAGACTTACTAATGAGTGTAATGCAAATTTACTTAAGCCTAATGTTGAATTAAGAGCTAAAGTAGACGAGGTCTTTAAATCTAAAGAGGATATGGGTTTTAAAATTGAAAGGTTTATAGTGAGCAAAGAAACCTTAACGACATGTCAGGGATTAGCTTAAATACTAAGGATTATGCTGTTGTTACACCTCCTCCTAGTGATTTTTATGGGGTGTCTAGGGAAAAGACTTGTCATGGACTAGTATTCCAAAATTCCAAGAAAAGATCTTTGTCCCTCCACCACGTGTGGTTAGCCCCATTGAATAGATTTGGAACAATGGAAGGTTGCTATTCCCTTCCTCTTTGTTAAAGGAGGTCTATTAAGTGAAGAGTCTAGTGATTCCAAGCCTATTAAAGTGACTAATCCTATAAATGGCAAAACTATTAACCTTGGTTCTGCTACTAAAACAAAAACTATTATTAAATATGCAGAAATGTATAGAAAACCTAGTTCACCTAGAGAAAGCCAATGGAGTGTGAATGGGTTGGGATATAGTCAGTTTAGACCTAGGTTTGTGTCTAAAAAGGCTTGTTATACATGTAGGAGATTTTCTCATTTGTCCTATAATTGTGTCAGCGGATACAAACAAGCCGCTGACAATAGGCCACCCATTGTCAATCACAAACCTTTTATCCACACAAGGCCACAAGCTGCTCGACCTGCTCCTTATTTTTCAAAAGCAGCTACTGATCATGGTCAAAGACCCTTTCAAAAGACCAACACTTGGTATAACAAACACTGGGTTCCTGTAGCAAACCCTAATTTAGCCGTTGATAGAAACAATCTATCCACTGACAGGGCAAGACAAGCCGCTAACAACCCTAGATTTGGTACTTCAATGCCAAAACTAGATGTTGTCAGACCTTATGTTAGACCATATAAACAAAGATACTTGGTTAATAAGGGTCAAGGGTGTAGGGTGTCATCTCACTTAACTTGGAAACCTAAACAAGGGAAAAAATCTAATTTTGATGGTATTTCAATAGCTTGCAATAGATTTAAATATCTTGAGAAGGTCATTACTAGAACCGTTGGAACTAATTAGGTGTTTATGTTACAAAAGGATGAAGATGGATTTGTGGTAAAGAATAAGACCACTCTAGTTGAAAAACTAGATAGATCCAAGTCTGGCAAGGCTTGGATCTCTAAAGAAAACTAATTTGTTTTCTTTATGAGCAGACTATCCAAAAGCATGTTAATGATCAAGGATATTGGGATATTGGATGCTCAAGGAACATGCATTGTTGGTCATTCCGTTGTTATTATTTTTATCCACTGACATGTTATCTCTACCCATTGTCATGGGAAATGTAGCCTCTGTTGGTGTGTTTTTGTGGTTTTTGTCTAACTATGCAGGAAAGTGGAGCTACATTAGGATGGATGCAACGTTGCAAACTTTTATTTATGATGGTTGGAGTGTTTACATTCCTATCTTGAAATAAAATTTTGCTTCTTCACATATAAATATTTGTATGCTTTTGTTAAGGGGAGGTAAACCTTTAGGTTTTTGGGTACTCCTAGAGCACTCTTGTAACACCCACTGATGGTCAAATGCAGCAGAATAGTACATGGGGTGTTACTTGGGTGGATCGATAGCACATAGTATATAGAGCAATGATCATAAAAGTCATTTGAAACATATTACATGAATTAATTGTACACACTTAATATCTTGTTTGTAAAACCACATTTATTATAAAACTAAAGTAAATATCCCAGCCCAATGGTAGACATGATGCTCCCTAAAATGTTGGAATCCAATGCATGAACCTGCTTTATTTTCCTGAGAAAACATATAGAGTAAAATGTGGGGGTCAACACGAAGTTGGTGAATACATAGGTTTAGTTAAATAAATAAATTACTAATATGCCAAAACATCACGATCATAGTAGGACAATCACAGTCCAATACCATAGTAGTTCCTACTGCCCTGTAATAGAAGCTAGACAAAAGATGCTCAGTACGCCCATTTGGATCTGTCCTGATGTTGTTCCCTCAGTCCGACAATGAAATAAACCTGTTGCTTGGCCTAAGTAGCAAGTCACGCAGGCCGGGTGTTGTCAATACCCGAATAGATCTATTCATACATTTCGCGCTACACTACTAAATATTACAGTCCACGGGTATGAGGCAAACAATAGGCAATAAATTGTTGTTGTCATCAGTGCATGTTTTGCATATTTAAATATATATAATTTTTGTATGTTTTCTGCCCCAGTTATAAAATAATAAAGACGGGGCCATGAACTCACCTTAGTGGTAGTGATGTGAGAATGTTGTCACTGAATAAACTGGCACAGCATGATGACGAACTGGAGAAATTACCTAAGTAATTTTAAGTGCCTTATTAAATGCAAAATAACAATGCATGATGAATGTATGGTTGAAAATGCATGATCACTAATTAATAAGCTATTACGACCGTCCAAGTGTTTACACTTATTGTGAATTGTAAATATCTATATTTTTAGTCTCTAAAAATATATATATAAATTGTTTAGTAAAATGGGTAATAAATTAAATAAATCGATTTTATATTATTTAATTTATTGTTGGAAAATAAAATACAATTTACTTTTCTTAAGGCTTCAAAAATATAGTTAACGGGATTTGTTAGTTTATAAGGTTTCACGAATAAACATAGTAAATTTTTTAATTATCCAAATGGTCAAGTTAATAAAATAATTAATTGGTACTTTTAATTAACTTAAATTTACACTTGAGTCCTTGTTAGTATAACTATTTACCAAAAATAACCTTTAAGGTTTCGTTCGTTAAGTATATTGCGTCGTTAGTCCTTGTCCGTTATATTTATTTACAAAAACGCCCCTATGGCTTACAAAACTTTGGGGAAATGACCAACCACCCCTCTATGTCTCGAAATTAATTAAGTTAGGGTTAGGGTTTATTTCAAGTTTGAAAAATGACACAATTGGTCCTTGAAGTTTTGGATTATTTAAAAGTAATGGTTAGGACAACAAGTTTTCCAAAGTGACACTTTTGGTCCTTAAGGTCTCGGAATGTTTAAATATTAGACTAGGGTTTGTAATAAGTTTCCAAAAGTGGCAATATTGACCCTTAAGGTCTCGAAGTATTTAAAAATGAGACTAGGGCTTGTAACAAGTTTCAATAATGGCAAAAATGACCCTTGAGGTCTCGGAATATTTAATAAGGGCAACTAGGGCTTATATTAAGTTTTAATACTTGCACAATTAGTCCTTATGGTTTCGTTTAGTTCTCGATTTAAGACAAACGCACCCTATACTTTTTAAAATGACACATTTGGCTCTTGAACTTCTATAAAGTCACGAAATCACATTCACATGTTTTATTAATTTATAAGTTCGACCTTAACTTTCACCACTTGTCAATAAGGGCACGAAAAGTCTCCACAATTTAGATTTGGGATTGACTGGCCCAATTGGGTCTCGGCCTGGGTTAAATGGGCCTAATAGGCTTGTTTAGTTAACTAGTAATTTACTAAATGGGCTTATAAATATAATTTCCTTATTGGGCTTATATCTTATTATTACTAAGCTTAAAAATAAATCATGGGCTTATTTATATTCGGCTTATTTATGGCTTATAGGAGGGCTTATATGACTTGGCTTATTTAAAATTTCTAGGGCTTAAATGAGCTAGCTTATATACTTCTAAGTCTCAACTTATATAGATTTTTAGGGTTTGCATGGCTTAGCATATATAAGTTATAGGTTTTGGCTTATATTAGGTTTTAGGAGTTTAATGACTTAGCTTATATAAATTATAGGTTTCGGCTTATATTAGGTTTTAGGGTTTCAATGTCATGGCTTATATAGGGTTTTAGGTCTCGGCTTATATAAGTTTTATAGGCTTATATGACTAGCTTATATAGGTCTAGGCTTAAATGACTTATGGGCTTATATATGCTTATAAGTTTTGGCTTATATTACCTTTTATACACTTTCATGACATAGTAATTTACTTTAGGGCTTACACTAAGTTCTTTATGCATATTCTTACAAGTCTTAGGGTTTTGAAGCAAGATTACCCATGGACACCATATAAGCCGTGGGCTTATATGTTGTTTAGGGTTTGTTTACAAGTTTTAAACGTATACATGTACTCCTAACTCCATTTTTATAAGATATACATGCATGATAAGTAAAATGAGTAAGGAAAAGTTTAGAGAGGACTCATACTTACTTGTTTCAAGATAAACTTGGTGATGACTAGAGTTTAGGAGTCCTAGACGTCAGTTTCTTCTTATAGTGACTTAGGATTATCTTGGACTTGACTTGAATGCTAAAGATCTTGGATAACAAGCACTAAATGCTTTGTGAAGACCAAGAATGGGTAGAGTAAATGCTTTGAGCTCGTCTAGGTGTTTTGTTGAGTGTGTATCCGAATGTGAGGAAAACAAGTGATGTGTGAGTTCTAAGGTTTGATAAATATCACAAAGTGAGATTGAGAGGTGTGGTTTGGGGCTTATACACGTCTAAGAGAGAGATAGAAGCTAGATATGGAAATTTTAGTGTGTACCATGTAAGTACATGGCTTTAATGAGCTAATATGTACACTTGACCGCAAAATTCTTATTGTCGCCGCATGTTATACAACCAAGGGGACCAAGTATGACTTGCATAGTGTTTATGATAAATGGAAGGGTTGTACAAGTGAAATGGATGTGTGGATGTGTTCTAGCACACGTCTAGTGTCAAATGGAGAGTGCTAGGTGTCTTATTTGCATGATACAAGTATAGTTAGTTTAGTACATTCTTTAAATGCCCAAAATGGTACATGGTGCCTTGGTTTTGAATACATACCGGTGGTATTGGCTAGTCAAGGGAAAAAGGAAGTGTTTCTATAGTGTATGGTTTAATGAGATGTGTTGTACAAAGTCTAGAAAGTCAAAAGTGTAATTGGTAAAGGTTTTTGGTATGTAATGTTATGTATATGTATACATTCGGCTATATAGTGAGTCTAGGGTATTTTTATGTTTAAATCTTATGTCTAAGTAGAGTTACTAGGAGTATAGGTATAGTATTGTGTGAGTAGGTTTAAGTCTAGGTTGATTTTGGTTTAGTTTAGGATCCTTGGTGAAAGTATGGTCATATTTATATGAGAAAATAATTTACTTTATTAAAAAGTATGACAACTTAGTTTAATTAAGTTAGAATGGTTAAAGGTAATGTTTAATAATAAAAACAGTTGATGTCGTAACGTAATGTCGTTCATGATGTGAGAAATATATATATATTTATATATTTAAAGCTTTAAAATATTTCTTAAGTAGTTATTATTAATTGTGATCATGAGTTTGGATTTTTATGAACCAATATGATGAATGCTTACGATTATAAGCTCAGGTGACTTAAATGTCCCAAAAGAAGTGATTGTTTACTGTCCCGCATGCTCATATAATGTAGTCATCCAAATGTGACTGTATCCTTATGATTAAATGTTCAAAATCATAACGTATGCTATGTGATTAAATGTATCCATGTTTTGATGATTAAAATAATGTATGCTCATGTATGATGCATATGATTGCTCAAAAGATTTCATGCAAAGGTGGTAATATATATACATATATCATGAGGTGACTTATACAATGATGACATAGTCAAAACGTGAAATTTACAGGTTTTACATCATTAACCCGTTATTTTAGCTTTGTCCTCAAAGCTTAAGATGACGTTACTGCTCAGGTGAACAGATGTGGGTACTTAGCTCTAAATGAGTCTTCGCGTTCCCATGTGAACTCAGGACCTTTCCTAGAGTTCCATCATATCTTAACTAATGGGATTTGGCTTCGCTTTAGCTTCTTGACTACTCTTTCCATGACTTCCACCGGTTCTTCTATGAACTGAAGTTTGTCATCAAAGTGGACTCCCTCCAGTGGCATGGCTAGCGTCTCATCTGCGTAGCATTTCTTCAGGTTCGAGACATGGAATGTAGAGTGTACCCGGCTCAACTGCTGGGGCAACTCTATACGATAAGCGACTTCACGGATTCTGGAAATCACCTTCAAAGGTACTACGTAACGTGGATTTAGTTTCCCACGTTTCCCAAATCGGACGACGCCCTTCCAAGGTGATTCCTTTAGCATAACATGGTCACCTACTACAAACTACATAGGTTTCCGTTTCCTGTCTGCATAGCTCTTCTGTCTATCCTGGGCAGCCTAAATTCGCTGCTTGATGAGAATGATCTTCTCAGTCGTCTCTTGGATTAGTTCGGGTCCAGTCAGTGGGAATTCCCCCACCTATGCCCAGCATACGGGTGATCTACACTTGCGGCCACAGAGGGCCTCAAATGGTGCTGCTTTAATACTGGCATGGTAGCTGTTGTTGTAGGAGAATTCAACTAATGGTATATGTTCGACCCATCCTTTCCCAAAGTCGATCACGCATGCTCTTAGCATGTCTTCTAGGGTTTGGATTGTTCGTTCACTCTGACCGCCAGTCTGCGGGTGGTATGTGGTACTCATGTCCAAGTTTGTTCCTAAACTTCGCTGGAAGGCTTTCCAAAAGTTTGACGTAAATCTACCATCTCGATCACAAATGATTGAGACTGGTATACCGTGTCTAATCACTATTTCCTTCAGGTACAACTTGGCTAACTTGTTCAGAGAGTCATTTTCTCTGATGGGCAGGAAATGAGCTGATTTTGTGAGTCGATCAACGATTACCCAAATTGTATCGTAACCGTAAGATGAAGTAGGGAGTTTGGTAATGAAGTACATGGTGCTGTTGTCCCATTTCCAATTTGGTATTTCAGGTTAGACTAACAAATTGAATGGCCTCTGATGTTCTGTCTTTACTCTGGCACAATTCAGACACTTCTTTACGTATGTCGCAATGTCTGCTTTCTTTTTCAGCCACCAATATAATTTCTTCACGTCCTGATACATCTTTTCAGATCCGGGGTGTATGGAGTACTTAGACTTATGAGATTCGTGCATGATCACGTTTCTCAAGTCTCCGTAACATGGTAACCAACTTCTTTCGTGTAAACATAACGTTCCGTCTGCTCTAGCTTCCAACTTCTCCTTGCTTAGGTCAGTCCTAAGCATTCCTCCTATGTCTTCTTTTCTGATGTTTTCAGGCTTCTGTGCTTGGAGTTGAGCCTCTAATATATGCTTGGGTAGGTCCAAGCTAATGGTCATGACTAGGGCTCGAACTCTCATGAGAGGATCAGATCCTTTTCGACTTAGTGCATCTGCAACTACGTTGGCTTTACCTGGGTGGTATTTGATGTCGTAGTCGTAGTCGTAGTCGCTGAGCAATTCTATCCAATGACGTTGCCTCATGTTTAGCTCCTTTTGGTCTAGGATATGTTGCAAACTCTTGTGATCAGTATGTACTGTGCACTTTGTTCCATATAGGTAGTTTCTCCAAATTTTCAAAGCAAAAACTACAGACCCAAGCTCTAGATCACGAGTAGAGTAATTCTGCTCGTGTTTCTTCAATTATCTTGAAGCATAGGCAATCACTTTCTGTCTCTGCATCAATACAGCTCCTAAGCCTTTGTGTGAGGCGTCACAGTAGACAACAAAGTCTTCATTGCCTTCTGGTAGGGCTAAAATGGGTGCACTACACAATTTCTGCTTAATGGTTTGGAATGCAGCCTCTTCTTTTTCTCCCCAATCGAATTTTATGCCTTTCTGAGTAAGCTTAGTCATAGATTTAGCTATCTTAGAAAATTGTTCTATAAATCTCCGGTAATAACCGGTAAGACCTAAGAATTGGCGAATCTCCTTTGGTGATGTGGGTGATGCCCAATGCTTCACGGATTCGACATTCGCAGGATCCACTTGAATTCCCTTGTCATCGATCACATGACCGAGGAAATGCACT
Source organism: Glebionis coronaria (assembly GCA_025667525.1). Classification (NCBI taxonomy): domain Eukaryota; kingdom Viridiplantae; phylum Streptophyta; class Magnoliopsida; order Asterales; family Asteraceae; genus Glebionis; species Glebionis coronaria. Next base: position 179,390,978 of record CM046877.1, read on the forward strand.
TTAGGAATCCAAAAATCACACTTCGAGAATTATGCGTACAGCTTCTCTTCCAAAAGTAATTTTAGCACTTGAGCAAGATGTTCTCCGTGCTCTTGCTCATTCTTGGAATAGATGAGTATGTCATCGATAAACACAATCACGAACTTATCCAGATAGGGTCTTCACACTCGATTCATAAGGTCCATGAATATGGCTGGAGCGTTGGTCAGGCCAAATGGCATGACTTGAAATTCATAATGACCGTAACGAGTTCTGAAAGCTGTTTTAGGTATGTCCTCTTCTCTGACCCTCAACTGGTGATACCCCGATCGTAGGTCGATCTTGGAGTATACACTTGATCCTTGTAACTGATCAAATAGGTCGTCGATTCGTGATAGTGGGTAACGATTTTTCAAAGTTAACTTATTCAATTATCTGTAATCGATACACATTCGGAAAGTTCCGTCTTTCTTTTTGACAAAAAGTACTCGAGCTCCCCAAGGTGAGGAACTGGGTCTGATAAAACCTTTGTCTGACAGTTCTTGAAGTTGTTCTGCGAGTTCTTTCATCTCGGTTGGTGCTAATCAGTATGGTGCTTTAGCTACAGGTGCAGCTCCTGGTATCAAGTCGATTTGAAATTCCACTTGATGAGTCGGAGGCAAACCAGGTAAGTCGTCTGGGAAAACTTCAGGATAATCACAGACAATTGGTACGTCCTTGATTTGTTTCTTCTCTGGTTCCTCTTCTTTGTCGGTTTTTGAAATATGTGCTAAAAAGATAGGGCATCCTTTTAGTATATACTTCTGGACTTTAGTGCATGAGATAACACTCAGTCTGGTGTCAGTTCTATCTGAGTTTCCTTCTCCTCGAACAATTAGATTTTCTTTTCCCCATGGTATACAGACTAGCTTTTTGTCGCACACAATGGTTGCGTGATATTTAGCTAACCAGTCCATAACAAGGATGACGTCGAAACTACCCAAAATTACAGGTATCAAATGAATTTCGAATGGATGGTTTAGAAGATTTAAGGTACAAGCTCTTAAAATAGTGTTAGTTTCAATGATTTTACCGTCTGCTAACTCGACTCTGTAACAGTCGTCTAACGGTGTAGGTGTGATGTCTAGTAAGCTACTAAATTATGTGGATATGAAGCTCCTATCGGCTCCCGTATCAAATAAAATATTTGCATAGTGTGACAATCCGTCAATTTACGATTGATATTTTATTCTCAATATTATTTAAAAACAATTTACAATATGAACTCACATATTTTTGGGAAGAAATTTGGATTTACGTCTTGGAGTAGCATCGACTACGTCTAAACCGGAGGATTCAAAGTTACGTGCTTACGTTTACATAAACCGTCTTTGGTGACAGTCCGACATTTCAGAAAATAAATTTATCCGTGAATACTATTTTGGAGTTTTAAATTTGTGTTGGTTCATAAACTCACAAATTTACGAGAAGAGACTAGGACTTACGATTTTATTTTAACGTCCTTTACGACTAAACCGGAAACCTTAGGATTACGTATTTACGTTTTCGAACTCCGTTTTTGATGAAACAATTTTTATTGGATTCGTTTTGTGACGTCGATTCATAATTTATAAAAACGTTTTTCGTAAAACGACCCGAGGGCACGCAAATCGAGGAAACTAGAATCGATGAATACCCGTAAATTAGTGGGATGAGACAAGTTTACACTTGCCCCACCCCACTAACATGGGGCGGCCAAACCATGACTTAACACCCTTAGGTGTCAAGCCTTAAACAAAATGAATAACACTTGTCCTAAGCTTATGAACTAAGCTACCAAGCACATCAAAACCATCAACTTTCCACCATTTTCTCACACACAACATGCAAACAACCACTCAAGAACTCACAAACTCTCTCTCTAGCTCCATTCTTGCCGTCCCATCCTCACCCTAAAACACCACTTTGATCAAAAATTCACCATGGAATCTTATGTTATTTACACATAAGATGAAGCTCTTTCAAAACCCTATTGATTGGTGGTACTTATAACATTCAAGGAGAAGTTTTCATGGAGTAGGAGGGCTGATTTCCCACAAGGTTCTCATGGAGCATGGTGGTCTTGAAGATGGTCATGGTTGTCTACAAGTTTCTCCATCAAAAACCATGTCAAAATCATAACCTACATCAAGTTGGTGGTATAAAGATTTTCCTCCTCAACTTCTTGTTATTTTCATTATGTAAACATGTATTTTATTTCCTATTGTATATATTTATGATTATTATATGATGATAAAAATGTTATGTGGGGATTTGTTGTTGATAAACATGATTAAAAAGGTGAAAAACCATATGAAACAAGTCTAAAATCTTGTCTAAATATGTTGGCTGTGTAAAACAGTAAATAAACAGGTCATGGACTGATAATATGATGAAGTAGAATCTATTTACAGTAAGCTATGGGTCTTGTACACATGTGAGAGTTGGCCATGCAATGGAATCAAAATAATGAGTGAGATATGATCAAAACAAGTTTAGGGTATAAATCTGAAGTTACTGTTTTGGACGATTTTTAGAAAATACTTAAAGGATGATTAAACAGTAGCTATAGAAGAGTTAAATGTAGCAAATATCATGTAGTTTATGTGATAAAAATTTGAGCTTCTATCTCCATGTAGAACTCAAGATATGGCATTTTTGGTGAAGATGAAGTTAAAAATCAGATTTTTGGAAATTAAAGAATAATACTATTATATAAGCACTCACATTTTAATATATAAAATGTAAATAAAAACCCACTAACTTATAAAACTTATTTATATAAATATATAAAAGGTGTAATAAGTGTATAAATGATGAAAATGGAAACTTGTTAAGTTTTATAAGTTATAAAACTATAAACATGATTTTTTCGACTTTTTCGGCTATTGCCGTAAAATTAACGTTTTTATTAAATAAAACTTAGATGGTTGGACCCGTCTAATGAAAACTTTATAAAACTTATATACTGATATATAGACATGTATAATAAGTAAAAACCGATAAAACTCGAACTATAGGGCATACGGACATTAACGAGCTAAGTAAACATATTAGACTAATAGTTGGACTAAATAGGATAAAAACTTGTAAAAAGAAATTATTGGGCTTAACCCATTTGGGCCCAACTTGAAAGTGTATTTACTGATAATATAAGTACAAAATGGATTAAAATAAGTTAAATAACTTATAATAAGCTTATTGGGCTTAAGACACGTAAACGGGTAAAACTAGTAAACTAATATAAAAGTTATCGACATATAACACTAAAAGGAGTAAAACGAGAATATGTAAACCCACTTGATCATCATATATATATAATCATCATATGTATACATAATTGGTATTTTTATAAAGTCATTGGACATGAGTCTAAGACCGAGTATTATTTGTCTAGGTTTCCGTGATTGAAGCACGTACCGTACGTCCGAATTGCCGATAACCCGCCTTCCCACATCAACGTGAGTTCATAGCCTCGCACTCTTTTAAATGTTTTATAAATGCTTTATAAACCCGCGAGGGAGATAACATGTTAGTTTTTATAAAAGTTTGGACACCATTTGTCCCGATTGTTTGTTTATTGATTTTGGACCCGAATGATTGAATGACCCGATTGTATGACCCGATAAATGATTAATGGACCCGATAGATGAAATAAAATGGATTATTAAAGTTAGGTTATGTCACTAAAAGTCCCATTAGCATGAATTGTGAACTACCGGGAGTTGGTAGACGCTTATGCATTTAATAGTACTATTTGGGGACGATCACCCCAGTTCGCGCCTTGACGGTTGATCCCCGTCGTGCCACATTGATTGGTAAGCGAATTTATGTATGAGAAGATTTCCATAGCGTGACCTTTGTGACGACACGCTACTTTAGATGGGCAAAATTGGTATCGGGTTAGCTACCCGTTTTGGTTTAGTAAGGTAACAATGTCATGCGGCTTATAATAATCCAATCACCAAAATATTACTAGACGCTCCGAAGTACGATGTATTGCCTGACTAGCAATACAGGGTCATACTATTGATATTATGTTCGTGTTTTGGTTTTCTAACCATATTCATATAACGGTTTTTATTTGATTTTATACAACGTCATAAGACGTATTGTATGATGTTTATACGACATTGGCTCGTATAATGATTTTTAAGGCAAAATGCCTATATTATGATTTTCGATATGGATTTGTATAAAAATGACTTTGGCTATTTTATGGACTATTACAAAGATTTGTATAAAACGATTTTGGCTATTTTACGGCCTATTACAATGAATTGTACGAATTGATTTTTGGTACTAATTTTATACCAAAGTTATATTGATGGAATTTATTAAACTCTATGAATTCACTCGGCGTTATCGCTGACCTTTTTTTTTAACATGTTTTATCTCAGGTACTTGAAGGTAATTCTCGGGAAGATGACAAGAATTCATGGCCCGTACTTAAACAATATTTTCCATTCAAATACTTTGTAAAACTTTGTATGAAATAATATGACATGGGACCGATGTAACTTTGATATTTATGAATGGAAATGCTTTATTAATAAACGACGCGATTTTTATGCGTTGTCTATGATGTGAGTAATGTGCTATCCCATAACACCAACTAGTCTTCCGCTGTATTGAGTTGTATAAATTTGGGGGTGTTACAGTTTGGTATCAGAGCTCTCGTTATAGAGAACGAAAGATTTTTTTTTAAAACTAAGGTTTTGAATAAAACATTTCAAAATCTTTTAACTATAAACATTTTTCTAAAATGTCTAAAAATCTTTTGACTATAACGGTGCCGAAGAATTCCCGAGTTACCGACAAGGCCAGACTGAGAAGTGTTATTTTAATATATATAACTTGGATTATATATATATATATATATATATGATGTAATTTTATTACATGATTGTTCGATGATTATTTTGATTTTTATACGAGGTATTTATACAACGTAGATTGTCACAAGTAACCCTAAATCTCCTAGTAAATTAATCAAAGCTATTCTCGTAGGAATTCTAGCTATCCTAGATCTAAACCAAGTTGTGGATATTTATGATCCCAACAAAATGGTTGATATTCATAGAAATTTAGATATTAGTTGATTGTGATATTGAAAAAGAATTGGCGAGATTAAATCTGATATCGATGTCATGACGATCTTTTCTTATAAGAGTGGAGTTTGACAAAACGTTACCACCTAGAAAGATGTCATCTGATTCGTTGTCACCCAATTCTTAAATTTGAAATCGAAAGGGTGAATGTTGCACTTGAGGCTGTCATTGGAACCAGTACCCAAAAGCCTCATGCCACTAATACCTTTCCGAGAAGTCTAATTGACTGATCAAGTCATTTCATATTAATGACTCATTTGATAATTGTTGTTGTAAGAGCTAATAGGATTGGAAATTAAGTGTTGATTCATATTGAGATTGTATTGCCTTTACAAGGCGAAAGAATAAGGTTGTAAGTAGTGGAGAATGAGGTAGGATATCAAATTGAGTATAAAATTTGTTGGAACTTGAATGAAGTAAAACTTAACCTGTATGGAATATGAGATTGATAAGAGGAAATTACTAAGTCATATGATTGAATTATAAGGTTTTAAATGATTGTAGGTTTGTGTTAAGGGCTGTTCCTAGGCCATTGTCCACTAACGAGGATGCCCAGTGTCCAAGAAATAAATTGAAGAAATCTTCTTCTAAATTGAGACCGATGGATCTTCTGGGACATGTGGAACACCTAATGACTCTTGTAGATTAGTATTCATTATGGTATCTTTCAAAAATAATCCCTAACTTAACTGAGATATCAGTTGGTAGGATGAGTTCTGAGAATTGTATGATATAGTGACACGCAATGTGTTACGCTACAATTTTGACTTGTTTGTGATTAATGAAAAGACTACCTTTGATTGCTAAATTCTACATGTATCGATGTTATCTATCTTTTATTGCTTCATCCTAATGTTCGCATTAGTAATGCAACCATTGAACAAGTACTCATCTTGATTTGAGTTACGTTGTGAATTATTCTCTTTGTATTCCTGAGCGCCATCGAGGTCATGAACCTCATGATTATTTGGCTAAGCTCATTTCCTATTATATTGTAGTTAGTTCTTGGTGAACAAGCTTTCATCACTCTTTTGCAGATCACTCATTGTTTTTATAAAGTTAAAACGGTATCCTTTGAGAAAATTTAATTTTCATCACTATAAGGATTATTCAAAGTGAGATTTATAAATGATCGTTATCGAAATGAAGTTGTTTAAGAGACGATTTGGAAACTTAATTATTTCCATAACAAAGAAAATCTTTGTAAATGTATTTTTGATTCTTATTTAAGAATTAAGCATGAAAATGTTTTTATTATAAACATGATGATAAAATTTTGACGAACTGAGTATTGCATCGTTAATCTTGAAATTGTATATAGTTGCGCGCCTACATACAATTTGGAATGGACTATGCAAGACTGATTAGTAGTCACCATAAAACTAATGAATAAGCACTAAATTTTCTTTGAAGATTGTGAAAGAATAAATTTTTATGAGATCTGCAAGAAGTGAAAAATAGGGACATATTGTTAGGGACACCTACAAATGTGTCGTACTATTTATTCTTCTGAGTTGAATTTACTCATCTTTGGAAATTGTCTTATTTGACAATTGACAATTCTTTCTTGTCCAAATCTCTCGTAGTGAGATTCTTAGGAAAAGTATATGATTACCGAGTGTTGATACCCGACTGGATGTATCGACATTCCTATCATTTCTTATGATTTGATTTCATTTGAATGACCTGGGTAACGATCCAAGGAGCTTTCGAATGCGTACTCAAATTATGAAAACATGGAATATTTCATATTCGTTAAATGTTTTCGTCTGTATCTGATTTGAAATTTCTATCGCGTAGATTATGCGTTGACCTTACTCTGTTAATAGTAATTATGTCTCCATATATCCTTGAATTTGCGAAGGATTATGAGTTATTATTGGTCTTTTGAGAAGTTCACATCTTATCGACGGCAATGAAACTGAAAAGTTGGTAATGCCAATAGAATGGATTGATTGATTATGACATAACGATATTGTCTTAATTGATGGGGACTCGAATTGAATTCCCCTAAATGATAAGATGTTGATTATCAAAAGTGATCTAAATAATTCTTGATGGATGCCCGTATCCTGCATTTAGACTTGAGATTATACCGTGAATGGTTGTGAACTAGTTATAGATATTGTAATCTAGAAGAACCTGATATGAATATATTAAAAGATGTTTATGTTATCTAAACTTTAGGAGGTATTTGTTAATAAACTACCTAGACTTTCGCCATTAAGGCAAATAGAATTTGGTATTTGATTATATTCTCGGTGCTGCACTTGTGGCTTGTGCACTGTACGTCAGCACCATCTAAATTAAAGGAATTACCGTACAACTGAGAAAGTTGTCGGAGAAAGATTTTATTATACCAAGCCTGTCATCCTGAAGAGCTATGGTGTTATCTTTCCTTATATTAATTACTGTGACTGAGTAAATTGACAATCGAAAACGATATCCATAACTCGAAATGGAAGAATTGTTCGATCATTTACAAGGTTCTAGCAAATTTGATCCATAGCATGGTTATCATCAACTTCGCGTCCGCGAAGAAGATTATTTATTCCAATCACTACATCCGGTACTTGTAATGAACATTATGAGTTTCACGTGATGTCGTTTGGACTGACTAATGCACATGTAGCATTCAAAAATTTGGTGAATCACGTGTGTAGGCTGTAATTCGATAAATTCATGCTTGTGATCATTAAGGACCATTTATTTGTTTATAAGAATAAGAATGAGTTAATAAATATTTACAGATTGCCCTGAATTGGCCGAACAATAAAAACCTGTACCTTCAATAATTAACACGTGATTAAAGACTTAATACTTTACATGATTTGACTATGTGATTAAAAGGATAATGGAATATAAATTGACTCTTCAAAAATTAAGAGCCCTTTTAAGACTTTGGATTTTATCAAAAAGAAATGGAAATATGTTTTGACAAATGCTTTAACAAAGGATTTATAAGGGACTATTCCCTTATACACAAACCATTTAACTAAACTTCTGTTTAGGGGTAAATGTTTGTGTATACCTCCAGATAACTTAAAAAGGATTGAGGAAAACCATTTAAACCATAACATGAAATTTGAAACAACAAATTTTGCTTTTCAACTAAGAATACTTTGACCAAAGTATAAACAAAGGTTTTTCGAACATTTACGAATCTTATTAATTATTTTCGATAAATCAGCAAAAATCTTGTTAATTAAATTCAAATTTATTTTGAACATTTTATATAATTGGTTGAACTAAGACATTTAAAACGTTTACGCTTCATAAAAATTAACTAATAATTATTTAATTAATCATAATAATTATCGACGCTTTAGACGACGGATTGAGTAAAACGGATAAAGATGATAGTAAAGACGAAACAAAAACATAGAAGATATGAATAAATAATTTTGTGATATTTATTTCATCAGGAAGGTGAACGTAATTACTCACGCATAATATAGAAGGAATATCTGAGTGAATTGTGGACATGATAATTATATCATCATGAGAAGTGAATATAGATACCGACGCATTATGTAGAAAAGATAAAGAACCAGTTAGGACATGTTCCTTAATAATGAACGTGCAAAATAAATTGCCAAACAATTTGAGATATAGCCGATGATTGTAAAAAGGATAATATAGGTTATAAAAGAGGTTTCACGACTAATGTGAACCATTAAAATAGAGAAGCCAATAGTGTTAAATGTTTTAAAGACCACTTATGGTTGCCTAAATATGAAGGATTGTGAGATAGTTATATTGGAATCTTGTAAGTATAAGTATTCTATGTATGTCATTTTTGACTAAAAGTATCTTTGTCTGAAGAAGTTGTACTGATGGCAATCATGAAGGCAGACATCGCCTCATACATTAGTTAACGTTTAGCTATTGCAAAGGTCATCATCTAAATTTGATTCGATTTGGGTCATCGTCGACAGACTGACCAAATCTGCTAATATCATTCCCGTTAATGATAAATGCAAAAGAATTATGTAAACATAGTGTGCCTGTATCGAACATCTTTATCAAGATCTTCGCTTCGCATCGAATTTCTAGAGATTTGCTCAGAAATCATTGAGAACGAACCTTGATGAGAGTACTATGTACCGACCCAAATCGAAGGGACGAGGTAAAGTAACGATACAGAGTAATATAAGTGATGTTTTATGTTTGAATGATTGACCTTTGGTAATAGACCGTATAATCGTTTTCCTTTGGAGAGATTACCATTGATAATCATCGTGTTAGGATTGAGATTGAATCTTGTTAGGATCTAAATATTAGAGCATCTGTAAGCATGAGTTGAAATGAAGACATCCGACATACACCCATTGTGAGTTGGACATGTCTTTTAGGTTTAAGGTTTCCTATGATGGCGAACCTATTCTTGCAAAATACCCGACCCGCGAGATCTGAAATAATTGTTGAAATTAGGATCTGATTATTGACTGCCGATAGTGGGCAAGAGGTTATGTGAATGTGAAATGTAGACCTTGAAGTGCCAAATGGGTAGCGAAGTTATGCCACAATTTTTAACCTTGGAAAGATGAATTCATGATCTGACAAATCATGGGATATAAGTCCCCGTCGTATGGGACCATTGAAATGATGTAAAAGTTGGGATTGAAAGGCATATAAGCTGGATCTACCCTAGGACTTCAAGAACCGCGTGAATTATGTTTCGTAAATCGAACTTGATGGAATATCTATCAAGTGAAAATCTGATAGTTCTTAGTAAAGCTTAGATCGGCGAAAAGTTGCATTCATCAAAAACCCGTGTACATCATGGATAGAGAAAGTAAGTCAACATTAAGCCTGATCTTATTCCCGTAGTTATGTTTGATGAAACTCGCGTATTATAATGAATTGCACTTGTGAGAAAAGACCGAATGTGGAGGAAATACCCACATGGCTTTAACTCTATAAGAAGCGAGTAGTAAGATGATCTTTGAGGACAAAGATCCTGTTTAGGGGTAAATGCTGTGACAATCCGTCAATTTACGATTGATATTTTATTCTCAATATTATTTAAAAACAATTTACAATATGAACTCACATATTTTTGGGAAGAAATTTGGATTTACGTCTTGGAGTAGCATCGACTACGTCTAAACCGGAGGATTCAACGTTACGTGCTTACGTTTACATACACCGTCTTTGGTGACAGTCCGACATTTCAGAAAATAAATTTATCCGTGAATACTATTTTGGAGTTTTAAATTTGTGTTGGTTCATAAACTCAAAAATTTACGAGAAGAGACTAGGACTTACGATTTTATTTTAACGTCCTTTACGACTAAACCGGAAACCTTAGGATTACGTATTTACGTTTTCGAACTCCGTTTTTGATGAAACAATTTTTATTGGATTCGTTTTGTGACGTCGATTCATAATTTATAAAAACGTTTTTCGTAAAACGACCCGAGGGCACGCAAATCGAGGAAACTAGAATCGATGAATACCCGTAAATTAGTGGGATGAGACAAGTTTACACTTGCCCCACCCCACTAACATGGGGCGGCCAAACCATGACTTAACACCCTTAGGTGTCAAGCCTTAAACAAAATGAATAACACTTGTCCTAAGCTTATGAACTAAGCTACCAAGCACATCAAAACCATCAACTTTCCACCATTTTCTCACACACAACATGTAAACAACCACTCAAGAACTCACAAACTCTCTCTCTAGCTCCATTCTTGCCATCCCATCCTCACCCTAAAACACCACTTTGATCAAAAATTCACCATGGAATCTTATGTTATTTACACATAAGATGAAGCTCTTTCAAAACCCTATTGATTGGTGGTACTTATAACATTCAAGGAGAAGTTTTCATGGAGTAGGAGGGCTGATTTCCCACAAGGTTCTCATGGAGCATGGTGGTCTTGAAGATGGTCATGGTTGTCTACAAGTTTCTCCATCAAAAACCATGTCAAAATCATAACCTACATCAAGTTGGTGGTATAAAGATTGTCCTCCTCAACTTCTTGTTATTTTCATTATGTAAACATGTATTTTATTTCCTATTGTATATATTTATGATGATTATATGATGATAAAAATGTTATGTGGGGATTTGTTGTTGATAAACATGATTAAAAAGGTGAAAAACCATATGAAACAAGTCTAAAATCTTGTCTAAATATGTTGGCTGTGTAAAACAGTAAATAAACAGGTCATGGACTGATAATATGATGAAGTAGAATCTATTTACAGTAAGCTATGGGTCTTGTACACATGTGAGAGTTGGCCATGCAATGGAATCAAAATAATGAGTGAGATATGATCAAAACAAGTTTAGGGTATAAATATGAAGTTAATGTTTTGGACGATTTTTAGAAAATACTTAAAGGATGATTCAACAGTAGCTATAGAAGAGTTAAATGTAGCAAATATCATTTAGTTTATGTGATAAAAATTTGAGCTTCTATCTCCATGTAGAACTCAAGATATGGCATTTTTGGTGAAGATGAAGTTAAAAATCAGATTTTTGGAAATTAAAGAATAATACTATTATATAAGCACTCACATTTTAATATATAAAATGTAAATAAAAACCCACTAACTTATAAAACTTATTTATATAAATATATAAAAGGTGTAATAAGTGTATAAATGATGAAAATGGAAACTTGTTAAGTTTTATAAGTTATAAAACTATAAACATGATTTTTTCGACTTTTTCGGCTATTGCCGTAAAATTAACGTTTTTATTAAATAAAACTTAGATGGTTGGACCCGTCTAATGAAAACTTTATAAAACTTATATACTGATATATAGACATGTATAATAATTAAAAACCGATAAAACTCGAACTATAGGGCATACGGACATTAACGAGCTAAGTAAACATATTAGACTAATAGTTGGACTAAATAGGATAAAAACTTGTAAAAAGAAATTATTGGGCTTAACCCATTTGGGCCCAACTTGAAAGTGTATGTACTGATAATATAAGTAGAAAATGGATTAAAATAAGTTAAATAACTTATAATAAGCTTATTGGGCTTAAGACACGTAAACGGGTAAAACTAGTAAACTAATATAAAAGTTATCGACATATAACACTAAAAGGAGTAAACGAGAATATGTAAACCCACTTGATCATCATATATATATATAATCATCATATGTATACATAATTGGTATTTTTATAAAGTCATTGGACATGAGTCTAAGACCGAGTATTATTTGTCTAGGTTTCCGTGATTGAAGCACGTACCGTACGTCCGAATTGCCGATAACCCGCCTTCCCACATCAACGTGAGTTCATAGCCTCGCACTCTTTTAAATGTTTTATAAATGCTTTATAAACCCGCGAGGGAGATAACATGTTAGTTTTTATAAAAGTTTGGACACCATTTGTCCCGATTGTTTGTTTATTGATTTTGGACCCGAATGATTGAATGACCCGATTGTATGACCCGATAAATGATTAATGGACCCGATAGATGAAATAAAATGGATTATTAAAGTTAGGTTATGTCACTAAAAGTCCCATTAGCATGAATTGTGAACTACCGGGAGTTGGTAGACGCTTATGCATTTAATAGTACTATTTGGGGACGATCACCCCAGTTCGCGCCTTGACGGTTGATCCCCGTCGTGCCACATTGATTGGTAAGCGAATTTATGTATGAGAAGATTTCCATAGCGTGACCTTTGTGACGACACGCTACTTTAGATGGGCAAAATTGGTATCGGGTTAGCTACCCGTTTTGGTTTAGTAAGGTAACAATGTCATGCGGCTTATAATAATCCAATCACCAAAATATTACTAGACGCTCCGAAGTACGATGTATTGCCTGACTAGCAATACAGGGTCATACTATTGATATTATGTTCGTGTTTTGGTTTTCATAACCATATTCATATAACGGTTTTTATTTGATTTTTTACAACGTCATAAGACGTATTGTATGATGTTTATACGACATTGGCTCGTATAATGATTTTTAAGGCAAAATGCCTATATTATGATTTTCGATAAGGATTTGTATAAAAATGACTTTGGCTATTTTATGGACTATTACAAAGATTTGTATAAAACGATTTTGGCTATTTTACGGCCTATTACAATGAATTGTACGAATTGATTTTTGGTACTAATTTTATACCAAAGTTATAATGATGGAATTTATTAAACTCTATGAATTCACTCGGCGTTATCGCTGACCTTTTTTTTTAACATGTTTTATCTCAGGTACTTGAAGGTAATTCTCGGGAAGACGACAAGAATTCATGGCCCGCACTTAAACAATATTTTCCATTCAAATACTTTGTAAAACTTTGTATGAAATAATATGACATGGGACCGATGTAACTTTGATATTTATGAATGGAAATGCTTTATTAATAAACGACGCGATTTTTATGCGTTGTCTATGATGTGAGTAATGTGCTATCCCGTAACACCAACTAGTCTTCCGCTGTATTGAGTTGTATAAATTTGGTGGTGTTACACATAGCGATTGTTTAGAAGGAACGTAACACTAACCACATTGGAGTCTGGGTTGGTCTTGGCGTCTCCTATCACATAGACTCTAGATGGTGCTCCTCCTCTGTTCTCGTTCCTAACTGCTCGCTTTGGGCAATCAGGCTTGATGTGCCCGATTTCTCCACAACCATAGCAACGAACTTCCTTACGAGCCATGTTACCGCTGCCAGTGTGCTGGCGGTTTCCCTGTTTTCCATTTCCGCGGAAGTTCTGACTGTTGCCATTGTGGGGCTTGTAGTTGGTGTTGGAGTTGTTCCTGATGGCTGGAACATAGGTGTTGCTCTGTCCGGGTGTTCGGCATTCAGCAGTAGAGACATGATGGAAATTGCACTTGGAGCACTTCGGCTTGTTGCCTGCATATGGTGGTGGTGCTAAGGAAATAACACTACAGATCTGGCCCAAGTTTTGTTTCTTTGGTGGTTGGGCCTGATGATGAATGCGGTAGTTCTCCTCAACTTTTCTCTTGTACTCAGACTGCCTAAACACATGATCACGTCACCGTTTGTTCATCAGCTCTGTGGCAAATTCTATGGCACCCTCGACCGTAGTGGGTCGGGATGCGAGTACAGTGTCATGAACAGAATCAGGAAGTATAATGACATACTTTTCTATTTTGTCCTTCACGTCAGGGAACATCCGAGTACACATCAAAGTTAGCTCCTAAATTCTCTGGTTGTAAGCCGTGATGTCATGATTTGAGCATTTGAGGTTCCACAAGTCAATCTCTAGTTTCTTGATTTCACCCCGAGGATAGTATTTCGTGGTAAGTCTTTCCTTAAATGCATTCTAGGTCATCCCATAGGCTTCATCATGCCCGAGGGTAGCAACTAGGGAGTTCCACCAGGTGAGAGCATGTTCCAAGAGGGTACAGGTGGAAAATTTCACCTTGTTCTCCCCGGTGCAATCACTAATGCGGAATACTGTCTCGGTCCTTTCGAACCATTGCATGAGTCCTACTACCCCTTCCTTGCCCTTGAAGTAACTGGGCTTGCATTTCAGGAAGTCGGGATAGGTACATCCTCTGGTAGTTCGATCTCTAGCATTCGAGTTTTGACTGTCGCCCTGGTTTCCGCTAGGGTGTGTTTCCCTGGCGGCTAGGGCATCAACAATGCCTTAACCGATAAGCACTCTAAGTTGTGCTTCTGAAATAGTCGCTGAAGGAGTAGCGTCAGGGTTCTGTCAAGTGACTCTTTGTGCCATTGTTCTATCAGACGTAAAGATGAGATTTAATAGTTGGTCAATAGGATTACTATATAAAGCTGCATAAAAATGGGTATGCATAGAATTCATAACAAATTGGATAACCTGTCAAGATTTCATAATAATATAAATTCAAACAAACAAGTAAGTGATAATATGTCAGTACTGGTGAACATAGATATAATACAAATGCAACCAATCTAAGACAGAGATACAACAATCCTATCTGAGATAGTGGTACATATGTTTGAAGTACAACAAAAGATAACCTACCTACTAAGTTTATGTGCTACGATACGGATACAACTGAAATGAAAATACAAGTACAAAAGACCTAAATCATGCGAGCTGAGATGCAACTCAATGCTTGTCATGATGTACAAAGGAATCTAGCCTACACGAGTATGGCTGTCTGCAGGTGTGGGTGGTCCAGCTGGTGCCATGGGTGCACGATCATCCTGCATGCGAATCATCGCTCTCCTGGTCTCTCGGGAGAATCTCATGGTCTCGAGCAACTGGTGTTGACGTGCATTATCGGCACTCCGTAGATGATCTGTCTCAACAATGACTCCCTGATGGCGAAGGTCTGGCAGGTCTATGAAAGTCCGAAAAGTCTCCTCCTGTGTGAGGATAGCAGCCTGGGTCTCCTACGAGTGACCCTCTAGTGAAGCTAGCTGGTAGTGAAGGTAAGCAACCTCATCCAACAACTAATGTATGGTCCCCTGGGTCATACCCATAGAACTCTTTGTGGTGTGTGACTCACTAGCCACGGCCCAATAGAGAGAACTATATCTCTCCTGAAGTAAGGTGCGACCCTGATGGTCCGCCTGTAGTAGGGCATGAATAAGGGCGGTATCCTGCGCCTGTCGGGCCACAAGTGCGTCGACCAGTGCCTGTAAGGCGCCAAGAATGGGCTGTCCAGCTCCTGATCCATCTCCTATCTCGAAGGTCGAGTCAGGAATAGAATCACGCCTCCTCTTGCGAGATGGCAGAGCACTGGTACGGTAAGGGTGATGTGTAGAAGGTGGTGTCAAAGGTAGTAAGGAAGGCACAACCTGGTCCATCTCCCTAGGAGGAGATGTAGGTACTACTAGCATTTCTGAATTAGGGGATATAGTAGGTGGTGATGGGGTAGGTGAATCTGAAAGTATGATGACTCCATCTGGCTGGTCACCTCTGGACTCGGTGTAAGATGCGGGTCCAGAAAATACTGATGTCGGCGATAATGGAGTGGTGGTAGGAGCCATGAGCTCCTCGAAGGTAGTCACAACAGTAGGTGGCGTTATCATATCTGAAAATAGCATTTCAAAGTTGAGTAAGTTTTTAGCTTACACAATTCAAAAAGTTTTAAAATGCATATGCGATGCGGTTTATGTCTTTTAACTACGCTCGTTAAAAGTATGAGTAGATACTTAGGTGATTTATTAACTCGAAGGTTATAAATCAATGTGAGGTTAGTTCACATAATATGTATGCTCTATATGCTATATGCCTAACTTATAAAGGTTCCCCAAAAATCAACTTTCTTTTTATTTCATTGATTTTAAAAGTTCAGTTATAGTCCAGTTTAAATTTTTTATTATATTTTAAATTTTTTATTATCGATCTAGTTCTCTATAACTATGCGCTCTGATACCATTTATGTAACACCCCCTGATTGTCAAATGCAACAGAATAGTACATGGGGTGTTACTTGGGTGGATCGATAACACACAGTATATAGAGCAATGATCATAAAAGTCATTTGAAACATATTACATGAATTAATTATACACACTTAGTATCTTGTTTGTAAAACCACATTTGTTATAAAACTGAAGTACCCAATGGTAGACATGATGCTCCCTAAAATGCTGGAATCCAATGCATGAACCTGCTTTATCTTCCTGAGAAAATATATAGAGTAAAATGTGGGGGTCAACACGAAGTTGGTGAATTTATAGGTTTAGCTAAATAAATAAATTACTAATATGCCAAAACATCACGATCATAGTAGGACAATCACAATCCATACCATAGTAGTTCCTACTGCCCTGTAATAGAAGCTAGACAAAAGATGCTCAGTACGCCCATTTGGATCTGTCCTGATGTTGTTCCCTTAGTCCGACAATGAAATAAACCTGTTGCTTGGCCTAAGCGTTTCGTGATAGCAAGTCACGCAGGCCGGGTGTTGTCAATACCCGAAGAGATCTATTCATACATTTCACGCTACACTATTAACTATTACAGTCCATGGGTATGGGGCAAACAATAGGCAATAAATTGTTGTTGTCATCAGTGCATGTTTTGCATATTTAAATATATATAGTTTTTGTATGTTTTCTCCCCCAGTTATAAAATAGTAAAGATGGGGCCTTGAACTCATCTTAGTGGTAGTGATGTGAGAATGATGTCACTGAATAAACTGGCACAGTATGATCACGAACTGGAGAAATTACCTAAGTAATTTTAAGTGCCTTAGTAAATGCAAAATAACAATGCATGATAAATGTATGGTTGAAAATGCACGATCACTAATTAATAAGCTATTACGACCGTCCAAGTGTTTACACTTATAGTGAATTGTAAATATATATATTTTTAGTCTCTCTCTCTCTCTCTCTCTCTATATATATATATATATATATATATATATATATATATATATATATATATATATATATATATATATATATATATATATATATATATATATATATATATATATATATATATATATATATATATATATATATATATATATATATATATATATATATATATAAATTGTTTAGTAAAATGGGTAATAAATTATATAAATCGATTTTATATTATTTAATTTATTGTAATAAAATAAAATACAATTTACTTTTCTTAAGGCTTCAAAAATATGGTTAACGGGATTTGTCAGTTTATAAGGTTTCGCGAATAAACTTAGTAATTTGTTTAATTATCCAAATGGTCAAGGTAATAAAATAATTTATTAATATTTTTAATTAACTTAAATTTACATTGATTCCTTGTTAGTATAACAATTTAACAAAACTAACCTTTAAAGTTTCGTTCGTTAAGTATATTGCGTCGTTAGTCCTTGTCCGTTATATTTATTTACAAAAACGCCCCTAGGGTTTACAAAACTTTGTGGAAATGACCAAACACCCCCTATGTCTCGGAATTAATTAAGTTAGGGTTAGGGTTTATTTCAAGTTTACAAAATGACACAATTGGTCCTTGAAGTTTTGGATTATTTAATAGTAATAGTTAGGGCTTGTAACAAGTTTCCCAAAGTGACACTTTTGGTCCTTAAGGTCTCGGAATGTTTAAATATTAGACTAGGATTTGTAATAAGTTTACAAAAGTGGCAATAATGACCCTTAAGGTCTCGAAGTATTTAAAAATGAGACTAGGGCTTGTAACAAGTTTCAATAATGGCAAAAATAACCCTTGAGGTCTCGAAATATTTAATAAGGGCAACTAGGGCTTATATTAAGTTTTAATACTTGCACAATTAGTCCTTATGGTATCGTTTAGTTCTTGGTTTAAGACAAACGCACCCCATACTTTTGAAAATGACACATTTGGCCCTTGAACTTCTATAAAGTCACGAAATCACATTCACATGTTTTATTAATTTATAAGTTCGACCTTAATTTTCACCACTTGTCAATAAGGGCACGAAAAGTCTCCATAATTTAGATTTGGTCTTGACTGGCCCAATTGGGTCTAGGCTTGGGTTAAATGGGCCTAATGGGCTTGTTTAGTTAACTAGTAATTTACTAAATGGGCTTATAAATATAATTTCCTTATTGGGCTTATATCTTATTATTACTAAGTTTAAAAATAAATAATGGGCTTATTTATATTCGACTTATTTATGGCTTATAGGAGGGCTTATATGACTCGACTTATTTAACGTTTCTAGGGCTTAAATGAGCTAGCTTATATATTTCTAAGTCTTAGCTTATATAGATTTTTAGGGTTTGCATGGCTTAGCTTATATAAGTTATAGGTTTCGGCTTATATTAGGTTTTAGGATTTTAATGACTTAGCTTATATAAATTATAGGTTTCGGCTTTTATTAGGTTTTATGGTTTCTATGTCATGGGTTATATAGGGTTTTAGGTCTTGGCTTATATAAGTTTTATAGGCTTATATGACTAGCTTATATAGGTCTAGGCTTAAATGACTTATGGGCTTATATATGCTTATAAATTTCGGCTTATATTACCTTTTATACACTTTCATGACATAGTAATTTACTTTAGGGCATACACTAAGTTCTTTATGCATATTCTTACAAGTCTTAGGGTTTTGAAGGAAGATTACCCACGGAAACCATATAAGCCATGGGCTTATATGTTGTTTAGGGTTTGTTTACAAGTTTTAAACATATGCATGTACTCCTAACTCCATTTTTAGAACATATACATGCATGAGAAGTAAAACGAGTAAGGAAAAGTTTACATAGGACTCATACTTACTTGTTTCAAGATAAACTTGGTGATGACTAGGGTTTAGGAGTCCTAGACATCGGTTTCTTCTTATAGTGACTTAGGATTATCTTGGACTTGACTTGAATGCTAAAGATATTGGATAACAAGCACTAAATGCTTGGTGAAGACCAAGAAAGGGTAGAGTAAATGCTTTGCTCGTCTAGGTGTTTTGTTGAGTGTGTATCCGAATGTGAGGAAAATAAGTGATGTGTGAGTTCTAAAGTTTGATAAATATCACAAAGTGAGATTGAGAGGTGTGGTTTGGGGCTTATACACGTCTAAGAGAGAGATAGTAGCTAGATATGGAAATTTTAGTGTGTACCATGTAAGTACATGGCTTTAATGAGCTAATATGTACACTTGACCCCAAAATTCTTATTGTCGTCGCATGTTATACAACCAAGGGGACCAAGTATGACTTGCATAGTGTTTATGATAAATGTAAGGGTTGTACAAGTGAAATGGATGTGTGGATGTGTTCTAGCACACGTCTAGTGTCAAATGGAGAGTGCTAGGTGTCTTATTTGCATGATACAAGTATAGTTAGTTTAGTACATTCTTTAAATGCCCAAAATGGTACATGGTGCCTTGGTTTTGAATACATACCGGTGGTATTGGCTAGTCAAGGGAAAAAGGAAGTGTTTCTATAGTGTATGGTTTAATGAGATGTGTTGTACAAAGTCTAGAAAGTCAAAAGTATAATTGGTAAAGGTTTTTGGTATGTAATGTTATGTATATGTATAAATTCGGCTATATAGTGAGTCTAGGGTATTTTTTTGTTTAAATCTTATGTCTAAGTAGAGTTACTAGGAGTATAGGTATAGTATGTGTGAGTAGGTTTAAGTCTAGGTTGATTTTGGTTTAGTTTAGGATCCTTGGTGAAAGTATGGTCATATTTATATGAGAAAATAATTTACTTTATTAGTATGACAACTTAGTTTAATTAAGTTAGAATAGTTAAAGGTAATGTTTAATAATAAAAACAGTTGATGTCGTAACGTAATGTCGTTCATGATGTGAGAAAAATATATATATTTATATATTTAAAGCTTTAAAATATTTCTTAAGTACATATTATTAATTGTGATCATGAGTTTGTATTTTTATGAACCAATATGATGAATGCTTACGATTATAAGCTCAGGTGACTTAAATGTCCCAAAAGAAGTGATTGTTTACTATCCCGCATGCTCATATAATCTAGTCATCCAAATGTGACTTTGTCCTTAAGATTAAATGTTCAAAATCATAATGTATGCTATGTGATTAAATGTTTCCATGTTCTGATGATTAAAATAATGTATGCTCATGTATGACGCATATGATTGCTCAAAAGATTTCATGCAAATGTGGTAATATATACAGATATCATGAGGTGACGTATACAATGATGACATAGTCAAAACCTAAAATTTATAGGTTTTAGAATTCTTATCACAATTCTAGATTGTGTCCACTGGTGTGTGGGGGTTAGAAATAGTGAAGACTTTTTCTTATGGAATTTCTAAACCTCGAGGCACTACAGCATGCACGTTTTTATTTAAACATGCATGCTGCCAAGACATTTGACTTAGAATTGGGTTTGGTCGGTTGGGAGACTTTGGGTATATGATTGGGTTACCTGGGAAGTTGCAAAGGTTTTATATGAATTAACTTTCTCTTTGGGGCATTTGTGAACAAAGGACTCTAGAGTTCATGTATGTCTATCATACTTTTGTATGTGTGTATGCATGAACAATGTATGTCACTCTTTCTTATTAGACTTTAGTTAATATCCTTAGGATTATTACCTTTGTTTGTGTTTTAACTAAGGTTTTCTTCATTCTCAAGTCCATTTTATGCTATAACATTCTAGCTGGTGCCATTTATAAACTGCTTTGTAGACCCAAAACATTTTATCATCCTTTCACTTTTCAAATTTTGGGATATTTGGAAGCCTTGTGATCATTGCGATGTTTTTCCTTGGTGATTCACATCTAGTAGCAACAGAGATCACTTTTCACAAGGGTGGATAGTGTTATGGAGATGGATGGGACTATTGGCACCAGCTTTAATGCAGGTCAAGTCAGTCTTATCATCAGTAACTCCATCCTCATGTCCTATGAATCAACATTGAGGATTTATTTCCCGAATGTGGATGAGGACAGTATGAAACTTTTGAATATCATGGAATTGACGACTTTTTGTATTTGCTTTCAAAAGTAACATACTGTACTTGTACCAACTGTAACGTATTAAGGTCTTGAACTCACTTATTTGAGGGAGAGACTTGTTGTTTTAGAAGCTGTTGGGAAACCAAGAAGGCCATTCATGCTTCCGTCCTTTGGTATTGATCTTGGAGAGGAGTCTTAAAAGGGGAGGAGTAGTTGAATTTGAGTGGAAAAAGTTTTAAAGAAGGCTCTAAAGACTCTACATGTAATTGAAGAAGTTTGTTGTTATAAGATAGATTGTAGAAGAAGATTAAGACCAAGTTGAAGGTTGACTACACAAGTGATTTGAGTGTTGACTCTTTGAGATTTATTCATACTAAAATTCAGGGATAAGTATATTTGTAAGAATCCTCTCTATATGTTTTGTTTTATTCTGAAACTTGATAGTTAGAGTAAATATCAAGTTTAGGGGAGGATTGTTGGGAATAAAATTTACCAAGTCCCTAGCCGCTGTCAAAGAGGATTCTAGACGCTGACAAGCATTGTGTAGCCACTGAAAGAAACATTCTAGACGCTGACAAGCATCATGGAATTGCATGGAATGCATGGATCAACACCTTTTGTGGAAAAGGAAGATATAGTCAAAACACAAAGACAAGGACTAAATCTTTCAATAAATAATTCTTCAAGCTGATGGATAAAATATGAAATAAGAATTTAAAATATATTTTTAATGTTTAAAAGATTTAGTCAATAAGTTATTTTATATGTTTATCTTGTATATCTTCCTAAAATAGTTGATTCTAGCTTTTTGTACAAGGTTCCTTAGTGTATAAAAGGAGGCCTTAGGCTTAGATATGAGATATACTTTTCACATACTTTCATCACTTTGTTCACCGTGATTATTATCAATAGAAGTTGAAAGTTTGGTTTACATACTTTGTTATTCTGTCCTTTATTCTAAGTGTTAGTTCCGCATAGCACTTAGATTGTTGATAAAACAAAGATCCTCTACGTATTACTCTTGATTTATCTCGATTATACAAAAGGTAATCGATCTATGTTTCGGATCAACACACATGTCAAGACACCAGTCAAGACATGTCTTCCGTATATTTTCTAAAGACACATGTCTCCCGTATATTTCTGAAGACACATGTCAAGAAAACAGTCAAGACACATGTCTCAAGTATATTTTCTCAAGACACGAGTCAAGACACATGACTCGTGTATATCATTTGAACCAGGACCTTAGTAATTCAGGGTACCCTCCAAGGGGTATACGCGTCCTATTATGCCACATATGGATCAGGCCACTAAAATTTCAAGTACCATCGCTGGTGTATTGTTCATGTTTAAACGCACATTGTCCATTTAGTGTGATACGGGCGAAACACATTCAGTGAGATCTGCTACATTTACTTCATGTATTGACATGGCACATTTATTTCTTGATCATATATTACGTATATCCACGCCTATGGAAGACGCCGTTCATATCCCCCATGTGTACAAAGGCTTCCATTTAGTTTGACGACAAGAGCCATCCTGCTAACTCACTTTCCTTAGAAATGTACGAGTTCGATATGATCTGAGTATGGACTTGTTAGCAACACATCGCGCTACGATTGATTACCATTCATATCGGGTCATAATCGGCGATATTCAGGCTCCTGAATACATTCATCATGGTTTTCTACCAGGAAAATCTGTACAAATTATTTCTGCTTTACAAGCACGTGCTTTATTATCCCATGACTACGAAGATTTTCTAGCTACCATTGAGGACACGACTTCTGACGTTCCTTTTGTTCACGATCATCCGATTGTTTCTGAGTTTACCGACGTATTTCAAGATGAGCTTCCGGGTATACTTTCTATCCGCGAGGTGGAGTTTAGCATCGAGCTTGTTCTGGAAGCAGAACCTGTCACCAAAGATGCTTATCACATGACCCCCATTGAGTTAAAGGAGTTGAAGGATTAGCTACAGGAGATGCTGGAATGAGGTCTTATTCGCCAGAGTGTATCACCATGGGGTGCACCGGTTCTGTTTGTCAAGAAGAAGGAAGGTAGCATGAGAGTATGCATCGACTACCGTAAATTAAACGAGATCACCATTCGTAATCATTATCCCATTCTATGTCTTGATGACTTGTTTGATCAACTACTGAGTGCTAAGCACTTTTCCAAGATCGATTTACGATCAGGCTACCAACAATTACGAGTGAAAGAGCAGGACATGACCAAGACTGCTTTTCGCACACGTTATGGTCATTATGAATTAGTGGTTATGCCTTTTGGTCTCACGAATGCTCTAGCTGTATTTATGGACTTGATGAATTGAGTTTCCCATGAACACTTAGACAAGTTCGTTATTGTTTTCATCGATGACATATTGATCTTCTCTAAGTCAAGAGAAGAGCATGAGGATCATCTTCGTACGGTACTGCAAATTCTTCGACATAAGCAATTGTATGCTAAGTTTTCCAAATGTGAGTTTTGGTTGAGTAAAGTGATATTTCTGGGCCACATTATTTCAGCTGGAAGGACTACCATAGATCCGGCGAAGGTAGAGGCTATCACCGAATGGCCAAGAGCGACGTTTGTGACTGAAGTACGTGGTTTTCTGGATTTAGTTAGTTACTACCTCAGAATTGTTGAAAGTATCTCATGGTTAGTTTTACCATGACTAAGCTTACGCGTAAGGGAGAGAATCCTACACTAGATTATGTTTCCAGAGGATCCTACGCTAAGAGAGGTTTTATTGACCGAGACTAACCGCTTTCTAATTTCTATTCATCCAGGTTCTACAAAATGTATCATGATCCCAAGCCACATTTTTGTGGAAACGGTATGAAACAAAATGTATCTACTTTTCGTATCTAAGTGTCTAACCTGCAAGCAAGTTAAGATAGAACACCAACGTGCTAGTGGTTTATTATAGCCATCAGAAATTTCTGAATGGAAGTGGAACAAGATCTCCATGGATTTTTTTACTGGACAACCACAGATTCAGAGGAAGCATGACACTATCTGGGTCGTTGTAAAACCCGCATGCTTTTACCATGAATAGTACCCTTAAGATCGTACGTACTAGATTTAAACTTTCCTAATATAGCATGATTACGATTACGTGTTAGGATTTTACGTATAACGTACGTGTTAGAACACGATAAGTATTTACTACGCACGAGCACGTAATAATTATTTGACAATAATTAATCACGAACATGCGATCATGAAATCATGAACGTAATTAAAACACGAACTATTATTAATTACGTATATATATTTATTACGAGCGTAATTAAATATATTAGATCACGGTATTTACGTAACGAGAACACTTAAAACGCGAACACAAATAATCACGAACGTGTAACTTATCATCGAGACACGGAAAAAGGTACGGGTACCCCAAGTGGGCCCCCCTACCCGCGGCTACTAGGACAAATGGGCCAAGCCCATTTGTAAAATTTACTAAAGGGGGTTAATAATTTCTACACTACTCATTTTTTTTCATTCACAGAAGATTTTAGAAAAAACCTAAAACCCTCCTTCCTTGTTCTTTTTGTGCCGCCACCCTACAAACACCACAAGGAGGTGGTTGTTGATCTTGGGTCTTGGAAAATTAGTTGGTGATTGTAACACCCCAAATTTATACAACTCAATACAGCGGAAGACTAGTTGGTGTTACGGGATAGCACATTACTCACATCATAGACAACGCATAAAAATCGCGTCGTTTATTAATAAAGCATTTCCATTCATAAATATCAAAGTTACATAGGTCCCAAGTCATTACATTTCATACAAAGTTTTACAAAGTATTTGAATGGAAAATATTGTTTAAGTGCGGGCCATGAATTGTTGTTGTCTTCCCGAGAATTACCTTCAAGTACCTGAGATAAAACATGTTAAAAGAAAAGGTCGGTGATAACGCCGAGTGAATTCATAGAGTTTAATAAAATCCATCAATATAATATCAGTATAAAATTATTACTGAAAATCATTTTGTACAAATCATTTTAATAGGCCATAAAATAGCCGAAGTCATTTTATACAAATCTGCATCAAAATCATAATATAGGCGTTTGCCTTAAAAATCGTTATACGAGCCAATGTCGTAAAAACAACATACAATACGTCTTATGACGTTGTATAAAAATAAAAACCGTTATATGAATATGGTTATGAAAACCAAAACACAAACATAATATCAATAGTATGACCCTGTATTGCTAGTCAGGCAATACATCGTAATTCGGAGCATCTAGTAGTATTTTGTTAGTTTGGATTATTATAAGCCGCATGACATTGTTACCTTACTAAAACAAACAACGGGTAGCTAACCCGATACTCAATTTGCCCATCTAAAGTAGTGTGTCGTCACAAAGGTCACGCTATGGAAATCTTCCCATACATAAATTCGCTTACCAATCAATGTGGCACGACGGGGATCAACCGTCAAGGCGCGAACTAGGGTGATCCTCCCCAAATAGTACTATTTAATGCATAAGCGTCTACCAAATCCCGGTAGTTCACAATTCATGCTAATGGGACTTTTAGTGACATAACCTAACTTTAATAATCCATTTAATTTCATCTATCGGGTCCATTAATCATTTATCGGGTCATACAATCGGGTCATACAATCATTCGGGTCTGTTAATGCAAGTAATGCCTAAAAACATTATTAGTGTTAACTAATCTTTCTTAGTTTTGATCACAACAAACCATACAACACATTTAGTGTAAAACACAAATTGAATTATTTAACTAACACTATCATCAAGGTAATAATCATATCACTAACCTTTCTTAATCATACTTAGTGATCATCAAAATGATTATCCTTAAAACTCACTTTTGTTAATAAGACAAAAGACTTTTTAATAAACTTTATTTTTTAGAAAATGTTTTATTAAAATGGAAAATGAAAATTTGAAAATGGCATATTCCAAATGCTGTTAGAATATCCTTTGAAGGGTTCAAATACCTCAGATATTCCCATCCCACTAAAAGACAAAAAACGGAGCGGAGTCTAGTGGCGGTACCTTAAGTACCTACGCGGTACCTTAGCGATATGGTACCGCGGGGTGAGATAAGGTACCGCGCACAGTATCCGTTATAGATCCGTTGTAACTTTGTCTCCTTTAAATAGTGGGTCAAATCTCATTTTCCAGTAAGCCTCTTGGACGTTTTTCTCAGCCCTCTTTCTATTTTCTATAGCATGATCATTAGTAAATGATCACTTAAATTGTTAAGGATGTTTACATATGATTATCCTCTTGATCCCCTCCTTTACCTTGTCCAATGAGAAGATCACTCACTCACTAGTGTAGTGATAAAGATGAATTTATGAGCTAGTCATATTCATCATGATACCTTTTTGTTTTAGGTCAATCCAATGTATTTATGAATACTTGGACTAGTTGTGTTCGTCCAAGTTATTTGTGGATACTTGGATTTGTTGTGTACATCCATTGCATATGTGTTTGCTTGGATTTGTGTTGTGTAAATCCAAGCTACATGTGTGTACTTGGATAAGTCTAGTTGAGTTGTAATAGATTTGATTAGGAGTTCTCACTAAACTATAAAGTGATGTGGTTGTGTCTTGTGAGTTCTCACTAAACTTTAAAGTGATTAGTAGTTGTGTTGTGTGAAGTTCTCACTTAGCTTCAAAGTGAAGAGTCGTGAAGATTGGTTCTAGCTTTCGATTAGAACTCGACATCTAGCCTTGTGTCGTAAAATGGTGAAGTAGGCAACGTCGTGAAGATTGGTTCTACGTTTCAATTAGAACTCGACATCTAGACTTGTGTCGTTAAATTGTGAAGTAGGCAACGTCGTGTAGATTGGTCCTAGCTAAAGATTAGGTCTCGACATTTAGCTTAGTGTCAGAAAATAATGTAAGCAACGATGTAAGGTTTTCTCCGCCGAGAAGGGAGCTTGTGGATATAGTGGAAATCTCGAGTAGGTGTACTCGAGGAGTGGAGTAGAAACGAGGATAGAACCTCATTGTCGAACCACTATAAATCTTGGTGTTTTCCCACTAGGTTGTCTCCTTCCTTGCTCTTTACTTATTTCAATATCATTATACTTGCTTATTATTCTTGCTAGTGCATTTCAATTGAACCTAATCATTATGCAACTTAGCTTTAAGTAAAAGATAGTTTTGATACAAACCAAATTGAAAGCAATTTTAATTTGGTCACCAATCGAAGAGAAACTATTTAACCCCCCCCCCCTTCTAGTTTCTACAATTGGTATCAGAGCGATGGTTACTCAAGATCTTTGAAGGATATTGTACTTTAAAACTTGGATCGATCCATTGTCTCCTCAAATTAGAAGGTCTAGTTGTACTAAAGTTTCTCTTTGGTCAAAACTATGTTTTCTTTGAAAAATAGGTCTTTTAATTGATAATATTGCATCCCACTTAACATTAGTAGCCTTTATGCATTTTAGATATACTCTTGAAATGTATCTACTAGTTTGCATCTTGCTTTGTATAGGTACTCATGAAGATCAATCAATTAATTGGTTATGGATTGAGTTACTTGCACTTTTAGAAGAATCATCTTCATTGATCTTTAACATCTTTGAATGATGATACCAAGATGATTGGGAATGATACTAGTCCTTGAAGACTTAGTACTCATCATAGTCATTGATTGGGCATAGCACTTATTCCTTCATGGATTGCTCCTTGTGGCCAAGTTACGCTTTCGTTCTTCCACACGCCCTTTGATCATTCTTTTGATCATTACTTGACTATGTGCTTGTTCTCGGCATCCTTGCCTTGACATTTATTTGTGGTTTGTGCTTCTTTTCTTTTATCCTCTCAAACCTTCATTGCTTGGATACTTGACTCACTATGGCGATGTAGAGTGAGTTAGTAGAAGCTTAAAGTATCAAGCATGATTTTCATGGTTTGCACGCATACGGTTAGTAGGCCCTTTGTGGGAGAGAAAGTTAATTAATACTTTGCTCATATTTTAGTTTAGACTAAGACTATTATTGAAAGTGATCTTAGTTTAGACTTGAATAATTGCTTTGTGCGTATTCATTACCAAAGCCGTTTATCGTTTCGCTAGAAAGGCACGTCTTAAACCACTATATATGACACAAGCTCTTCGTTTCAATTACTTGAAGATTGTCATTAATCCCTTGAGCATTGATCCTAGTCTTGATTCACTTCCCTTGATTTCTCTCCACTTAGTCGTTTTGCTACGAGTAGTCGTTTGTCCGTTTCCGTTCTTTTTGATCTTGATTTAACTCGTAATCCTTCGTTAAGGCATATTGCTTAGTGTTATGATGATCCAATGATATTCTAAAAGGCTCATGATTTAATCTTAAGTATTTTAGAAAAACTGGATTTTTAAAATTTGGCGTTTTTCATAGATAAAAACCTGCCTCTGTAGGCGGTTCCTTATCTACGCGGCTCAAACCCGCGGTTCCTTATCGATAAGGTACCGCGGGCAGTAACTTTTGTCAAAGCGCCAGTTTGTGTTTTTAATTCTTTTTCAAACCAAACTCTTTCTCTCCCAAAAACACACAGCCGACGGGTTTTACCTTCTCCACCATTGTTGAAGCTTCCAAAACCTTCAATCACTCAAATTAATTGATTCCAAGTTGTGGGTTTCACTCATCCTTCATCTAACATCAATTAATTGTAAGTATTTTCTTTCAATCTCATCTATTTTGTTCTAGGGTTCATCCTTTCATAATTGGGGATTTTTAAAATTGAAATTGAATTAAAACCTTAATAGGAATGTGGGTTGACATGGTAATCTTACTATGATTCCTTAGGTTGATATTCATTAAGATTTCACTAAAACCCACTTGTAGAACAAATCCGAATTTAGGCTAAATGATTTTGGTTGAATGATGGATTTGAGATGAACCCATGAACAAGTAGGTAATGACATTGTTAATGCTTACCTAAAAACCTTGTTTTGAAAAACCAATGTTCTAATCTATTGTTGATCTAACATAGATCATGTGTTCTTGGTCAATGATGGAATAGACAAATTGTGAACATGAAAATGATATGGATTCAATCCTATGTTTGTCAAGAAATTGATATAACACATTTTCATTTTTCGTTTTCCTTTTTATTTTTCATATGAGTGATTGGAGAAATATTTTTTTGCTTATTTAGGTACTAATCATGCCTTCACAATACCAAAAGGATCATCAACTTACCAAACAGTATATGCCAAACCTATCCGACTTTTGTCACTCAACTCACCTTGCCCACACTTTTTCCTCTCTCCAATCCCGTTGCTTTCATGAGGGTAGAGTTGTCCAAGAGGATATCAAGAATTACGTCTACATCAAGTCCATGTTTAAACACATTGGATTTGATTGTTTGTTGAACATTAAGGAAGACATCTATCCTCGATTCCTTTTGGAGTTCTTTAGCACATACTCTGTCATTGAAAACAATGATGGAATATTTGTTAGGTTCATCTTGAAAGATCAACTCATTCAATACTCTCTCGAAGTGTTTGGTCAAATTCTTGATGTCCCATTTGTAGGCACTTGTCGCTTCACGGATAAATGGAAGCTTAGTGCTCTCCTTGAATCCATCAATTGTCCTCCAAATGATCATGAGGAAATTGATCTTGACTTCATTGTCTCCAAAAAGCGTAATCGACTCGTTAAGAGAAGCCTTCATACTAAGGTACGTTCGGTGAAACGTCATGAGGTTCTCTTGAGCGACCTTAATGATAATATGGTTTAATGGACCAATATCCTTAGGGAAAATGTGTTTTGTCTTGGTGGAAACCGGGATCATGTTCCGGCGTGTTTAGTGCATATGTTATATTGCATGTTTACCAACACCAATTACAATTTGGCATATTTTATCGCTCAACGGATCAATTATGCTATTCACAAGCCTAAAACAAACCTCCCTTACGCAATGCTTCTCACTCGCCTTTTTAAAAGGGTTGGCCGTGATTTTCCAAATCTTGATCTTTCTCAATTTCAACCGGTCAAACGGGTCATGCTACCTATTCGAGAGGTATATAAGAGAAAGATAAGATCTGACCGTAAATCCGATCAACAAGAGTTCAGTGATGAGGACATGGACATGCCAACATGATGGTGATGGCATTGGCACAAGTGCTCCCATTGACTCTTCGAGTTCTTCTCACCACTCCACAAACTCATTCGTGGATGGTTTAGATGACATTGCTTCCCCTCCCCACCATTCCTCTAGTGAAGTTCCTAATAATCTCAATTTGGAGGAACTTTACCGTCAAAATCTTCGAACCCGAGGTGATTTACATGAACACCGGATTGAGTCAAGAAAGGGAATCAAGTATTTGGGAAAAATGATCAAGGATTTAGGCAAGAAAAGGAGGTGAAGACTTTGAAGTGTGTCAAAGTTTGGTTATCTTTTGCAGCTTAAACATTTGCTTATTAACACTTTGGTTTAGTTGTTTATTAACTTATGTTACTTATTTGGATTACTATTTATTTTGATCCTAAATGTTGCTTGTGCCTTCATATTTGTGTTTTACATAGGTTTGTGCATGCCATATGATAGTTAGCTTATTAGATTATGATCTGTAGTTAACTTTGGCTTGTGAAACTTTTGGGAAAAATCTGGGTTTATCAAAAATTGGGAAGGGAAATTTTTGAAAACCTTCTGGTCGCGGTTCCATATCGACCCGCGGTTCCTTATCAATAAGGTACCACCGGTCCTAGATAAGGAACCGCCGGCCACTGTGCACGACAGCATCTTTGCTTTACACTGTTTTCTTAATTTTGTGTAAAACTTGCATGATTTTCAGTAATAAATTGCACATTTCCTAAACTAGGGCATCTAAATTCATTATTCACCTAAAATGATTTTAACCCATTACTAGTTTGGATCATCCCCTCACCCATTTAAACCCACCTTGTTTGCCATGTTCTTCACACATCAAACATACTTCCCTAAACCTTAAACCACCCTAATCAACCATGGTGTGTACAAAAACCTCAAACACTTCCAAGACCTCCACCCCAAGAAAAACACTCAAAATAAGGGTTAAGGTAGCTAAGCCTAACTCTTCACCTTTCCTCACACCTAAGAATGAGAATGCTACTATCCTCATTTCTTCATCACCTTCCCCACCTCTTGCACCATGCAAGACTTCTTCCACCCATGGTACTAACCACTCCATTGGTTCTACGTCCTCTTCATTCAACTCTAGAATGAATGAGCTTTCTTCACCCTTCACTCCAAGTGCACCCTTGGAAGTGATCACACAACCTCAACCAATCTAAAGCATTCCTTTTGGGAATGACTTTGATGAATCTTTGGTGACTTCACCATTTACCCCTCGTAACTCACCACCAACCTTGGAGGATTTACCTCCACACTCACCCATTTCCCCTTTGAGGAACATGCCTCCACTTTCACCCACTTCACCCTTGGAGAACTTTCCTCCTCCACCTCCACCCAACTCAAACATCCCAATTTTAGGTGTCCCTCTTTCCCTCCTCTTGGGTGATCCTTACTTTGGGTTTCAACAAACTCATGGTCCTAGATGTCCATGTTGTCTCTACAACAACTTCCTCATCCAAAACCTAAGGATGGATATGTATGGACTACATAGGGGTTTGCAAGATTTCTTGCTTACTTTGTTCTCCATGCCTCCTCCTAGGAGATGAATGATGGAGTCATTTCATAATAAGAGTTTTCAACAACAAGGCAAAGAAAACTATTTATCTAGATTTTATGATAAGCTAGCTATGTATTAGTTAGTCTTTATTTTTCTTTGTACTTGTTTCACTAATGAATGTTTTATGTTGTTGACTTATGGATTTAGCTTTGTGTGATTCTATCCTTTTGTGCACACTAATCAAATTTAATTTGAAATTAAAATTGAACCTAAATCTATCACAACCCCTAAACTTGACTAAAATTGGTTCAAAATGATATCTAAATTATTTTGTCACCCTTTGTCAAGACATTCTTTGTGAATGTGTTGCTTTATGCAACCCTAGCATATTTTGGTTCTAATAGAGGTAAAATTCCAAGATTTGCAACTTTTTGAAAAAGTCTCAGTTTTTCCCAAAACCCAGGAAAAACATGGTTTAAAGTCCTCTGGACGCGGTTCCTTAAAGACCCGCGGTTCCTTAGCGATATGGAACCGCCGGACCCTATAAGGTACCGCGGCCAGAATGTGGCTTTTGACGATTTTTTGGTCAAAACTTATAAAACTCTATTCCCAGTCAAGATTCCTTGTTTACTCAAATTGACTAAACATTCCTTGACACTACACATTTTGTATTCAAATTCTTACCTTGATTACATTTTACTTATACCCCAACCTTGAGATTTCATTCTCACACCTTCCCAACCTTGAGAATTCATTCTCACATAACCTTAAGATATCATTCTCACACTCTCACAATGCCTAACTCCTACATTCCTAACCTTGACATTTCCTTGTCACAACCCCACTCACCCAAAGCTTCCTCATCCAAGCTTTCAAAGAAACCGAAAATCTCGGTTCGACCCGTTTGGGTTAAGAAGAATGAACCATCTTCGTCCAAACCACCCAAAAACCCTACCTTCTCTCCAATCAAGTATTGGAATGAGACTTATACCATAAACCCCATCAGCGGAGCAAAAGAACATGTTCCACCACCACCACAATCCTTCAATACCCCCAACTCAATGACCTTTCCACCTTCCCAAACCTCACAAGGCATTGTGAAAACACTCCCAAACCCTTTACCCCACCACCACCAAACCCTAAGTTTGATGCCATACCCCCATCAAACGATTTTTTGTTGCATCATGGATCCTCGTGTGATTGTTGCCGATTTCAACAAATTGAACTTGCTCATGTGTATGAGAAGTTAAATTTTCTTGAATTCCTCCTCACTCGACCTCCTATTCAAGTTTTCGTTCCGGTGGACAAAACTTCAAATAATGCATCGTCGTCTTTTTAGCTTTATTTTATTTTTAGCAATCTTGGAAAATATCACTATTAGACTAGCTTATGCTTAGTGGTTTATTTTCCATATTTATTGCTTTTAGATACTCATACTATGTGTATGACTATCTTCTTTGTTGTATTTTTTTACCTTTATGTTATTCGTGTGCTATCTAATTAGTTCTATTTTGAGTTGATCTTGGTTAAATTTTTACAATTGCTTATGGGTGATTCCATCAATTCTAAAGCTTTAACCCATTGACAAGCTTATCATCTTTATAGGATTGAAGTTTGATTTTGTCAATTACCTCTTTGGACATAATTAGCAAAATACTTGCTTCTAATTTGAGATTTCTTCTCTTTCTCCCTCTCAAGTTACTTAGTAGGTAGTGATCATATATACACTGGTGTTTCTTTCCTTTCTACTAACCTTTGTGTAGCATGTCACCTTAGCTCACAAACTTGGTGCCCCAAGCAAGGGGGAGCAACCACCAAGGGGGAGCTACTAGCAAAGTTCGATGCACTTCAAAGACTTATGCTAACCTTTTTGCTACGACAAAGGGGGAGAAATGATAGTGATAAACTAGTTAATAATTCCATAGTTTGTGTTTCTACATAAATGAGTTTATCGTTTGTCGTAATCAAAAAGGGGGAGATTGTTAATGCAAGTAATGCCTAAAAACATTATTAGTGTTAACTAATCTTTCTTAGTTTTGATCACAACAAACCATACAACACATTTAGTGTAAAACACAAATTGAAGTATTTAACTAACACTATCATCAAGGTAATAATCATATCACTAACCTTTCTTAATCATACTTAGTGATCATCAAAATGATTATCCTTAAAACTCACTTTTGTTAATAATACAAAAGACTTTTTAATAAACTTTCTCTTTTAGAAAATGTTTTATTAAAATGGAAAATGAAAATTTGAAAATGGCATATTCCAAATGCTGTTAGAATATCCTTT
This sequence comes from Glebionis coronaria, assembly GCA_025667525.1. NCBI lineage: Eukaryota > Viridiplantae > Streptophyta > Magnoliopsida > Asterales > Asteraceae > Glebionis > Glebionis coronaria. Next base: position 179,425,326 of record CM046877.1, read on the forward strand.
GAAGGGTTCAAATACCTCAGATATTCCCACCCCACTAAAAGACAAAAAACGGAGCGGAGTCTAGTGGCGGTACCTTAAGTACCTACGCGGTACCTTAGCGATATGGTACCGCGGGGTGAGATAAGGTACCGCGCACAATATCCGTTATAGATCCGTTGTAACTTTGTCTCCTTTAAATAGTGGGTCAAATCTCATTTTCCAGTAAGCCTCTTGGACGTTTTTCTCAGCCCTCTTTCTATTTTCTATAGCATAATCATTAGTAAATGATCACTTAAATTGTTAAGGATGTTTACATATGATTATCCTCTTGATCCCCTCCTTTACCTTGTCCAATGAGAAGATCACTCACTCACTAGTGTAGTGATAAAGATGAATTTATGAGCTAGTCATATTCATCATGATACCTTTTTGTTTTAGGTCAATCCAATGTATTTATGAATACTTGGACTAGTTGTGTTCATCCAAGTTATTTGTGGATACTTGGATTTGTTGTGTACATCCATTGCATATGTGTTTGCTTGGATTTGTGTTGTGTAAATCCAAGCTACATGTGTGTACTTGGATAAGTCTAGTTGAGTTGTAATAGATTTGATTAGGAGTTCTCACTAAACTATAAAGTGATGTGGTTGTGTCTTGTGAGTTCTCACTAAACTTTAAAGTGATTAGTAGTTGTGTTGTGTGAAGTTCTCACTTAGCTTCAAAGTGAAGAGTCGTGAAGATTGGTTCTAGCTTTCGATTAGAACTCGACATCTAGCCTTGTGTCGTAAAATGGTGAAGTAGGCAACGTCGTGAAGATTGGTTCTACCTTTCAATTAGAACTCGACATCTAGCCTTGTGTCGTTAAATTTTGAATTAGGCAACGTCGTGTAGATTGGTCCTAGCTAAAGATTAGGTCTCGACATTTAGCTTAGTGTCGGAAAATAATGTAAGCAACGATGTAAGGTTTTCTCCGCCGAGAAGGGAGCTTGTGGATATAGTGGAAATCTCGAGTAGGTGTACTCGAGGAGTGGAGTAGAAACGAGGATAGAGCCTCGTTGTCGAACCACTATAAATCTTGGTGTCTTCCCACTAGGTTGTCTCCTTACTTGCTCTTTACTTATTTCATTATCATTTTACTTGCTTATTATTCTTGCTAGTGCATTTCAATTGAACCTAATCATTATGCAACTTAGCTTTAAGTAAAAGATAGTTTTGATACAAACCAAATTGAAAGCAATTTTAATTTGGTCACCAATCGAAGAGAAACTATTCAACCCCCCCCCCCCCTTCTAGTTTCTATAGGGTCCAAATCCATAAACAAACAATCGGGACAAATGGTGTCCTATTTTATAAAAACTAACATGTTATCTACTTCGTGGGTTTATAAAACATTTCATAAAAACATTTAAAAGAGTGCGAGGCTATGAACTCACGTTGATATGGGAAGGCGGGTTATCGGCAATTCGGATGTACGGTACGTGCTTCAATCACGGAAACCTAGACAAATAATATTCGTGTTAGACTCTTGTCCAATGACTTTATAAAAATAACGATTATGTATACATATGATGATTTTATATATATGATGATCCAGTGGGTTTACATGTTCTCTTTTACTCATTTTAGTGTTTACATATTGATATCTTCTTACTAGTTTACTAGTTTTACCTATTTACGTGTTTTAAGTCCAATAAACTTATTATACGTTATTTAGCTTGTATTAATCCATGTTATACTTATATTATCAGTATCTACACTTTACAAGTTGGGCCCAAATGGGTTAAGCCCAATAAGTTCTTTTTATAAGAGTTTAACTTATTTAGTCCAATATGTTTACTTAGCTCGTTAATGTCCGTATGTCCTATAGTTCGGGTTTTATCGGTTTTTACTTGTTAAATATGTTTATATATCAGTATATGAGTTTTATAAAGTTTACATTAGACGGGTCCAACCGTCTAAGTTTTACTTAGCAAAAACGTTAATTTTTACGGTAATAGCCGAAAAAGTCGTAAAATTAAGTTTATAGTTTTTATATCTTTTAAATATTATTCCATTATCATTTTTATAATTTATCCATTTATTTAACCTTTAAAATATTTATATAAATAAAATCCATAAGTTAGTGAGTTTTTATTTTACATTTTATACAATATAATTTTGAGTGCTTATATAATAATAAACATTAATTCTCAAAATCTGATTTTTATTTTCATCTTCACCAAAACTGCCATATCTAGAGTTCTATATGGAGATAGAAGCTAAATTTTTTATCACATAAACTAAATGATATGTGCTCCATTTAACTCTTCTTTAGCTACTGTTGAATTATCCTCTAAGTATTTTCTAAAAATCGTCCAAAACAGTGAACTCAGATTTGTATCTTAAACTTGTTTTGATCATATCTTACTCATTACAATGATTCCATTGCATGGACAACTCTCACATGTGTACAAGACCCATAGCTTACTTTTTATTCATTAATCTATGCCATTTTTATCAGTTCACCATTTGATTCTTTACTGTTTTATACAGCCAACAAATTTAAGTAAGATTTTAGCCTTTTTCTTATAGTTTTTCACCTTTTTAAGCATGTTTATCAACAACAGATCCCCACACAATATTTTTAATCATCATTCATCATCATATACATATACATAAGTAAAAGAAATACAAGATTACATAATCAAAAATAACAAGAGGATGAGGAGGACAATCTTTATACCACCAAGTTGATGTAGGTTATGATTTGGACATGGATTTTGATGGAGAAACTTGTGGATAACCATGACCATCTTCAAGACCACCACTCTTCATGAACTCCTTGTGGAAAATCAGCCCCAAGACACCATGAAAACTCCTCTTTGGATGTTATAATCACCACCAATCAATAGGGTTTCAAAAGGGCTTCAACATGTGCAAGAATAACATAGGATTTCATTTTTGATTTTTTGATCAAAAGTGGTGTTTAGGGTGAGATATGGACGGCACATACAAGAGAGTAGAGAGAAAATGTGAAGTTGTTTGCATGAGAAATGGGAGCTAGTGGTAATGGTGGAGTGGTTTTGGTTTGGTGTGTAGCTTTGAAACTAAGCTAAGACATGTGTTAGCTAAGTTATTTACATCTTGACACATCAAGTGTTGAGGTGTTGTGTTGTAACCGGTTTTGAGTGGGGGTGGGACAAGTGTCCCACTTGTCTCATCCCCATTTATTTACGGGTACTCCTCGATTCTAGTTTCCTCGATTTGCGTGCCCTCGGGTCGTTTTACGAAAAACGTTTTTATAAATTATGAATCAACGTCACAAAACGAATCCAATAAAATTGTCTCATCAAAAACGGAGTTCGAAAACGTAGATACGTAATCCTAGGGTTTCCGGTTTAGTCGTAAAGGACGTTAAAATAAAATCGTAAGTCCTAATCTCTTCTCGTAAATTTGTGAGTTTATGAACCAACACAAATTTAAAATTCCAAAATAATATTCACGGATAAATTTATTTCCTGAAATGTCGGACTGTTACCAAAACGGTGTATGTAAACGTAAGCACGTAACGTAGAATCATCCGGTTTAGACGTAGTCGATGCTACTTTAAGACGTAGATCCAAATTTCTTCCCAAAAATAAGTGAGTTCATATTATAACATTAAAATAATGTTTTCAATTAAATATTGAGAATAAAAACATCAATCATAAATTGACGGATTGTCACAGCATTTACCCCTAAACAGGATTTTTGTCCTCAAAGATCATCTTACCTTACTACTCGCTTCTTATAGAGTTAAAGCCATGTGGGTATTTCCTCCACATTCGATCTTTTCTCACAAGTGCAATTCATTACAATATGCGAGTTTTATCGAACATAACTACGGGAATAAGATCAGGCTAAATGTTGACTTACTTTCTCTATCCATGATGTTCACGGGTTTCTGATGAATGCAACTTTTTGCCGATCTAAGCTTTACTCAGAACAATCAGATTTTCACTTGATAGATATTCCATCAAGTTCAATATACGAAACATAATTCACGCATCTCTTGAAGTCCTTGGGTAGATCCAGCTTATATGCCTTTCAAACCAAATCTTTTACATCATCTCAATGGTCCCATACAACGGGGACTTATATCCCATGATTTGTCAGATCATTAATTCATTTCTCCAAGGTTAAAATTTTTGGCATACTTCGCTACCCATCTGGCACTTCAAGATCTACATTTCATATTCACATAACCTCTTGCCCACTACCGGCAGTCAATAATCAGATCCTAATTTCAACAATCATTTCAGATCTCGCGGGTCGGGTATTTTATAAGGTTAGGTTCGCCATCATAGGAAACCTTAAACCTAAAAGACATGTCCAACTCACAATGGGTGTATGTCGGGTGTATTTATCTCAACTCCTTCTTACAGATGCTCTAATATTTAGATCCTAACAAGATTCGATCTCAATCCTAATATGATGATTATCAATGGTAATCCTTCTAAAGGAAAGCGATTCTACGATTTATTACCAAAGGTCATTCACTCAAACATAAAACATCGCTTATAGTATTTTGTATCGCTACTTTACCTCGTCCCTTCGATTTGGGGTGGTACACAGTACTCTCATCAAGGTTCGTTCTCAATGACTTCTGAGCAAATCTCTAGAAATTCGATGCGAAGCGAGGATCTTGATAAAGATGTTCGATACAGGCACACTATGTTTACATAACTCTTTTGCATTTATCATTAACGGGAATGATATTAGCAGATTTGGTCAGTCTGTCGACGATGACCCAAATCGAATCAAATTCAGATGATGACCTTTGCAATATCTAGACGTTTACTAATGTATGAGGCGATGCATGCCTTCATAATTTGCCATCAGTATAACTTCTTCTGATAATGATACATTAAATCAGAAATGGAAGAATAGAATACTTATACCTACAAGATTTCAACATAACTATATCTCACAATCCTCCATATTTAGTCAATCACAAGTGGCCTTTAAAACATTTAACGCTATCGGCTTCTCAACTCTAATGGTTCACATTAGCCGCGAACCACTTTTATTATCTATATTATCCTTTTCACAAACATCGTCTATTTTACATTGTTCAACAATTTATTTTGAACCTTCATTATTAAGGAATAGGTCCAAATTGGTTCTTTATCTTTTATACATAACGTGTCAGTAATTACGTTCACTTTCCTGATGAAATAGTTATCATGTCCGTATTTATTCAATAATTATTTCTTCACATTTTTTCTGTTTTAGTTTCGTCTCATCTATCATTTTTATTAGTTTTTCTCAATCCGACGTTTTAAGCGTCGATAAGTATTACAAGTAATTAAAGGTTAGATATTTAAATTTTTATGAAACGTAAACGTAAAATTTTAAATTTCCTTGTTCGACCAATTATATAAAATGTTCAAAATAAATTTGAATTTAATTAACAAGATTTTTGTTGATTTATCGAAAATAATTAATAAGATTCGTAAATATTGAAAAATCTTTGGTTATACTTTGGTCCAAATTTTCTTAGTTGAAAAGCAAAAATTGTCGTTTCAAATTTCAAGTTATGGTTTAAATGGGTTTCCTCAATCCTTCTTAGGTTGTCTTAAGGTATGCAAAAACATTTACCCCTAAACAGAAGTTTAGTTAAATGTTTTGGTTATAAGGGAATAATCCCTCAAAAGTTCTTTGTTAAAACATTTGTCAAAACATATTTGCACTTTCTTTTTAGTATAACTCAAAATCTTAAATGACTTCTAAATTTTGAAGAGTCAATTGATATTCCATTATCTTTTAATCACACGGTCAAATAATGTAAATGATTAGGTCTTAAATCACATGTTAAATATTCAAGATACATATTTTTATTGTTCGGCCAGTTCAGGGCAATCTATAAATAATTATTAACTCATTATTATTCTTATAAACAAACAAATAGTCCTTAATGATCGCAAGCATGAATTTATCAAATTACAGCCTTCACACGTGATTCACAAAATTTATGAATGCTACATGTGTATTAGTCAATCCAAATGTCACCACGTGAAACTCATAATGTTCATTACAAGTACCGGATGTAGTGATTGGAATACATAATCTTTTCCGCAGATGCGAAGTTGATGATAACCACGTCGTGGATCAAAAACATACACTAGAACCTTGTAAATGATCGAACAAATCTTCCATTTCGAGTTATGGATATCGTTTTCGATTGTCAATTTACTCAGTTCACAATAATCTATAAATATAAGGAATGATAACACCATAGCTCTTCATGATGACGAGCTTGGTAGAATAAAATCTTTCTCCGACAACTCTCTCAGTTGTACGGTAATTCCTTTAATTCAGATGGTGCTAACGTACAGTGCACATGCCACAAGTGCATCATCGAGAATATAATCAATACCAAATTCAACTTGCCTTAATGGCGAAAGTCTAGGTAATTCACCAACAAATACCTCCTAAAGTTTCAGATAATGGAAACATCTTTTAATAAATTCATATTAGGTTCTTCTAGATTACAATATCTATAACTAGTGCACAACCATTCACGGTATAATTTCAAGTCTAAATGCAGGATACGGTCATACATCAAGAATTATTTAGATCACTTTTGATAATCAACATCTTATCTTTTAGGGGAATTCAATTCGAGTTCCCATCAATTAAGACAATGTCGCATGTCATAATCAATCAATCCATTCTACTGGCACTATCAACTTTCCAGTTTTATTGCCGTCGATAAGATGTGAACTTCTCAAAAGTCTAATAATAACTCATAATCCTTCACAAGTTCAAGGATATCAGGAGACACAACTAACCTTAAAAGATTAAGGTCAACGCATAATCTATGCGAGAGAATTTCAAATCAGATACTGACGAAAACATATAACGAATATGAATATATCCCATGTTTTCATAATTTGAGTACGCATTCGAAAGCTCCTCGGATCGTTACCCAGGTCATTCAAATGAAATCAAATCATAAGAAATGATAAGAACGTCAATACATCCAGTCGGGTATCAACACATGGTAATCAGATACTTTTGCTAAGAATCTCACTACGGGATAATTGGACAAGAAAGAATTGTCAATTGTCAAATAAGACAATTTCCACAGATGAGTAAATTCGACTCAGAAGAATAAATACTACAGGCACATATGTAGGTGTCCCTAACACTATGTCCCTATTTTTCACTTCTTGCAGATCTCATAAAATTTAATCTTTCACAATCTTCAAAGAAAATGTAGTGTTTATTTATTAGTTTTATGGTGACTACTAATCAGCCTTGCATGGTCCATTCCAAATTGTATGTAGGCGCGCAACTATATACAATTTCAAGATTAACGATGCAATACTCAGTTCGTCGAAACTTTATCATCATGTTTATAATAAAAACATTTTCATGCTTAATTCTTAAATAAGAATCAAAAATATATTTACAAAGATTTTCTTTGTTATGGAAATAATTAAGTTTCCAAAGCGTCTTATAAACAACTTCATTTTGATATCAATCACTTATAAATCTTACTTTGAATAATCCTTATTGTGATGAAAATTAAATTTTCTCAAAGGATACCGTTTTATCTTTATAAAAACAATGTGTAATCTGCAAAAGAGTGATGAAGAGTTGTTCACCAAGAACTTAACTACAATATGATAGGAAATGAGCTTTAGCCAAATAATCATGGGGTTCATGACCTCGATGGAACTCAAAAGAGAATAATTCAAGACGTAACTCAAATCAAGATGAGTACTTGCTCAATGGTTGCATCACTAATGCGAACATTAGGATGAAGCAATAAAGGATAGATAACATCGATACATGTAGAATTTAGCAATCAGAGGTAGTCTTTTCGTTAATCACAAACAAGTCAAAATTGTACCGTAACACATTACGTGTCACTATGTCATACAATTCTACGAACTCATCCTACCAACTGATGTCACAGTTAAGTTAGGGATTATTTTTAAAAGATACCACAATGAATACTAATCTACAAGAGTCATTAGGTGTTCCACATGTCCCAGAAGATCCATCGGTATCAATTCAGAAGAAGATTTCATCAATTTATTTCTTGGACACTAGGCATCCTCGTTAGTGGACAATGGCCTAGGAACAACCCTTAACACAAACTAACAATCATTTAAAACCTTATAATTCAATCACAGATCTCAACAACTTCCTCTTAACAATCTCATATTCCATACGGGTTAAATTTTACTTTATTCAAGTTCCAATCAATTTTATACTCAATTCGATATCCTACCTCATTTTCCAATACTTTTAATCTTATTATTAGACCTTCAAAGTGCAATAAAAGCTCGACATGAACAACACTTAATTTCCAATCCTATAGCTCTTACAACAACAATTATCAAATGAGTCATTAATATGAAATGACTTGATCATTCAACTAGACTTCTCGGAAAGGTATTAGTGGCATGAGGCTTTTGGGTAATGGTTCCAATGACAACCTCAAGTGCAACATTCACCCTTTCGATTTCAAATTTAAGAATTGGATGACAACGAATCAGATGACATCTTTCTAGGTGGTAATGTTTTGTCAAACTCCACTCTATATGGAAAGATCGTCATGACATCGATATCAGATTTAATCTCACCAATTCTTCTTTAATATCGCAATCAACTAATATCTACGTTTCTACGAATATCAACCATTTGTTGGGATCATAAATATCCACAACTTGGTTTAGATCTAGGATAGCTAGAATTCCTACGAGAATAGCTTCGATTAATTTACTAGGGGATTTAGGGTTCCTTGTGACAATCGACGTCGTATAAATACCTCGTATAAATATTAAAATAATCATCAACAATCATGTAATAAAATTACATCACATATATATAATCCAAGTTATATATATATTAAAATAACACTTCTCAGTCTGGCCTTGTCGGTAACTCGGGAATTCTTCGGCACCGTTATAGTCAAAAGATTATTAGACATTTTTAGAAAAATGTTTATAATTAAAAGATTTTGAAATGTTTTATTCAAAACCTTGGTTTTAAAAATCTTTCGTTCTCTATAACGAGAGCTCTGGTACCAAACTGTAACACCCCCAAATTTATACAACTCAATACAGCGGAAGACTAGTTGGTGTTACGGGATAGCACATTACTCACATCATAGACAACACATAAAAATCGCGTCGTTTATTAATAAAGCATTTCCATTCATAAATATCAAAGTTACATAGGTCCCAAGTCATTACATTTCATACAAAATTTTACAAAGTATTTGAATGGAAAATATTTTTTAAGTGCGGGCCATGAATTCTTGTCGTCTTCCCGAGAATTACCTTCAAGTACCTGAGATAAAACATGTTAAAAGAAAAGGTCAGCGATAACGCCGAGTGAATTCATAGAGTTTAATAAAATCCATCAATATAATATCAGTATAAAATTATTACTGAAAATTATTTTGTACAAATCATTTTAATAGGCCATAAAATAGCCAAAGTCATTTTATACAAATCTGCATCAAAATCATAATATAGGCGTTTGCTTTAAAAATCATTATACGAGCCAATGTCGTAAAAACATCATACAATACGTCTTATGACGTTGTATAAAAATACCGTTATATGAATATGGTTATGAAAACCAAAACACAAACATAATATCAATAGTATGACCCTGTATTGCTAGTCAGGCAATACATCGTAATTCGGAGCATCTAGTAGTATTTCGTTAGTTTGGATTATTATAATCCGCATGACATTGTTACCTTACTAAAACAAACAACGGGTAGCTAACCCGATACTCAATTTTCCCATCTAAAGTAGCGTGTCGTCACAAAGGTCGCGCTATGGAAATCTTCTCATACATAAATTCGCTTACCAATCAATGTGGCACGACGGGGATCAACCGTCAAGGCGCGAACTGGGGTGATCGTCCCCAAATAGTACTATTAAATGCATAAGCGTCTACCAAATCCCGGTAGTTCACAATTCATGCTAATGGGACTTTTAGTGACATAACCTAACTTTAATAATCCATTTAATTTCATCTATCGGGTCCTTTAATCATTTATTGGGTCATACAATCGGGTCATACAATCATTCGGGTCCAAATCTATAAACAAACAATCGGGACAAATGGTGTCCTATTTTATAAAAACTAACATGTTATCTCCCTCGCGGGTTTATAAAACATTTCATAAAAACATTTAAAAGAGTGTGAGGCTATGAACTCACGTTGATATGGGAAGGCGGGTTATCGGCAATTCGGACGTACGGTACGTGCTTCAATCACGGAAACCTAGACAAATAATACTCGTCTTAGATCTTGTCCAATGACTTTATAAAAATAACGATTATGTATACATATGATGATTTTATATATATGATGATCCAGTGGGTTTACATGTTCTCTTTTACTCATTTTAGTGTTTACATATTGGTATCTTCTTACTAGTTTACTAGTTTTACCTATTTACGTGTTTTAAGTCCAATAAACTTATTATACGTTCTTTAGCTTGTATTAATCCATGTTATACTTATATTATCAGTATCTACACTTTACAAGTTGGGCCCAAATGGGTTAAGCCCAATAAGTTCTTTTTATAAGAGTTTAACTTATTTAGTCCAATTATTAGTCCAATATGTTTACTTAGCTCGTTAATGTCCGTATGTCCTATAGTTCGGGTTTTATCGGTTTTTACTTGTTATATATATTTATATATCAGTATATGAGTTTTATAAAGTTTACATTAGACGGGTCCAACCGTCTAAGTTTTACTTAGCAAAAACGTTAATTTTTACGGTAATAGCCGAAAAAGTCGTAAAATCAAGTTTATAGTTTTTATATCTTATAAATATTATTCCATTACCATTTTTATAATTTATCCATTTATTTAACCTTTAACATATTTATATAAATAAAATCCATAAGTTAGTGGGTTTTTATTTTACATTTTATACAATATAATTTTGAGTGCTTATATAATAATAATAAACATTAATTCTCAAAATCTGATTTTTATTTTCATCTTCACCAAAACTGCCATATCTAGAGTTCTGTATGGAGATAGAAGCTCAAATGTTTATCACATAAACTACATGATATGTGCTTCATTTAACTCTTATATAGCTACTGTTGAATCATCCTCTAAGTATTTTCTAAAAATCGTCCAAAACAGTGAACTCAGATTTGTATCTTAAACTTGTTTTGATCATATCTTACTCATTACAATGATTCCATTGCATGGCCAACTCTCACATGTGTAAAATACCCATAGCTTACTGTTTATTCATTAATCTATGCCATTTTTATCAGTTCACCATTTGATTCTTTACTGTTTTATACAGCCAACAAATTTAAGTAAGATTTTAGCCTTGTTTCTTATAGTTTTTCACCTTTTTAAGCATGTTTATCAACAACAAATCCCCACACAATATTTTTAATCATCATTCATCAACATATACATATATATAAGTAAAATAAATACAAGATTACATAATCAAAAATAACAAGAGGATGAGGAGGACAATCTTTATACCACCAAGTTGATGTAGGTTATGATTTGGACATGGATTTTGATGGAGAAACTTGTGGATAACCATGACCATCTTCAAGACCACCATTCTTCATGAACTCCTTGTGGAAAATCAGCCCCAAGACACCATGAAAACTCTTCCTTGGATGTTATAATCACCACCAATCAATAGGGTTTCAAAAGGGCTTCAACATGTGCAAGAATAACATAGGATTTCATGGTTGATTTTTGATCAAAAGTGGTGTTTAGGGTGAGATATGGACGACACATACAAGAGAGTAGAGAGAAAATGTGAAGTTGTTTGCATGAGAAATGGGAGCTAGTGGTAATGGTGAAGTGGTTTTGGTTTGGTGTGTAGCTTTGAAACTAAGCTAAGACATGTGTTAGCTAAGTTATTTACATCTTGACACATCAAGTGTTGAGTTGTTGTGTTGTAACCGGTTTTGAGTGGGGGTGGGACAAGTGTCCCACTTGTCTCATCCCCATTTATTTACGGGTACTCCTCGATTCTAGTTTCCTCGATTTGCGTGCCCTCGGGTCGTTTTACGAAAAACGTTTTTGTAAATTATGAATCAACGTCACAAAACGAATCCAATAAAAATTGTCTCATCAAAAACAGAGTTCGAAAACGTAAATACGTAATCCTAGGGTTTCCGGTTTAGTCGTAAAGGACGTTAAAATAAAATCGTAAGTCCTAATCTCTTCTCGTAAATTTGTGAGTTTATGAACCAACACAAATTTAAAATTCCAAAATAATATTCACGGATAAATTTATTTCCTGAAATGTCGGACTGTCACCAAAACGGTGTATGTAAACGTAAGCACGTAACGTAGAATCCTCCGGTTTAGACGTAGTCGATGCTACTTCAAGACGTAGATCCAATTTCTTCCCAAAAATAAGTGAGTTCATATTATAACATTAAAATAATGTTTTCAATTAAATATTGAGAATAAAAATATCAATCATAAATTGACGGATTGTCACAGTGATCGTGTTTGTTCTTCATCCTTTTGATCCATGAATTCGGTAAATCCTTTTTAAACCTTTTTCTTTTGATTTGATCTTTTATAAATAAAGAACATGTTATGTTTTTATAAAAACCTAATAAATAAACATGGATCTAACATGATTTGGGGTTTAATAAAATTAAAAGTATGTTTTTAAGGGGTGTTTATTTTGGCCGCAGGCTGCACCGAACCCGAAGGGGGTTTCGGTTTGGCTAAGCGACCACCACCGAGACCATATGGTCCCGGTTGGTGAGTGTGGGTCCCACGGCAGCATCAAGGCACGGGGTACCCCGAGTTGGTTCGGGGTACGGTGTCGATTTCATGTCCGGTTCATGGTTTTAATTCTAGATCCGGTTCATGGTGTATGTTTAGTTTTTTTATGTTTTATGATCTTATGTTAAAAATTAAATTAATAAAATGATATGATTAATTTAATAACATGACTTAGGTTATTTAATTATTAATAATCATGAAATTAATTAACCTAAGTATTTTATATTTTAGACTTATAATTAATTAATTATTTAAAAACCATGACTATAATTAATTAATTAACATGACTTAAGTTATATTATTAATATATAATAATACATGTTTTAACCTAAGTATTTAACTTTATTTAATTAAAAACATGTTATACTTTAATTAAATATTTTAACCTATAGTTTAATTTAATTACATGAAATAATTATTAAACTATACATTATATCATATGACTTAGAAAATAATCATGAAAACACTTAGGCTTATATACTTAGCTTATTTAACCAGCTTATTTCTAATTATGGAAACTTTATATTTTTGAAACTTATTTATTTCAGGCAGCAAATCTATTTATGAAAACTTATTTAATTAAGGCAGCTGATCTATTTATGAAAACTTTCTATTTTTAGAAACTTATCTATTTTAAGCAGTAAATCTATTTTTGGAAACTTTCTATTTTTGGAAACTTTCTATTTTTGGAAACTTTCTATTTTTGGAAACTTTCTATTTTTGGTAACTTTCTATTTTTAGAAACTTTCTATTTTAGGAAACCTGCTATTTTTGGAAAGTTACTTATTATTACACAGTAAGTATAATAACACATGAAATACCAGAAATACTTAATCAGATTAAACAGAATATAAGATAAACACGATGTAAGGCTTAAAAACAGTAAAACATGGTAAGAAAACATAAAATAAGCTAAGACATGACATAAAACCAGCTACGTATTTAGTAAGCAGATACTTATTCATGTATGTATTTATGTAGCACTAGTGATTCGGAAGTAGGATTCCTCTCAGTTCATCTTCTTCGTTCACTAGACATAAGGTACGGATTCCCGTCCTTTCAGTATGGACATTCTTTCCTTATTAGGATTCCCCATATGCAGCCAACTGTTTTCCCGTAGTATAATTATGTGTTTGATTGCTTATGTTTAATTAAGATTACCTATAGCCATATACATGCATGACCGGTTTCACCTAGTTATGGAGGTACCATAACCATAACATTAGAGGCACTGATGTTATGACTTCACCACGGCGAAGTGATTGCTCGTGGCGTCCCTTCAGCTTTTGGCCATTTATTTATATTTATCATGTGGGGCATATGGGTGCATCCTAGTTACATGTTTTCAGTCAGGATTTCATGGTGAATGTGGTGTGTGCCTTACATCCTTCACGAGGAGCTGATCCCTCCTACCCAAACCAATATATTAAATTAGAGGCAGCCCCTCTAATTTGCATGATGAGGTCACCCCTCCAAGTATTCATGCACGGTGGATTTTCATGACCTATATTGGCTAATGGTAAAATATGACAAACAGTTTTTATAAGATAAACATAAGACTTTCAAACTATAAACAAGTTTTATCAAGACTTAACCAGGTTACTCGGGACTTAGTTTTCTTCTGCTGTTATATGCTATATGCTTATCCTATTCATGCTTTATTGTACATTCGTGCACTGAGCGTATTTGCTCAGCCGTTTTCCTTTTCTATGTTCCCAAAACGGCAGGTACTCAGGGACGCTCGTAGACACTAAGAGTACGTGCATATGGACTGGAAGCTGTCTAGCCTTCTTTACTTTATGCATTTCCTTTCTTATGATACATTTGCTATGAACATTGTTTAGTCCTTTCCTTTACTATACTATGTTTGTGTGTGATGAGCTTTACTTTTGGACTACCGATGTTTGATTCCGGTATTTTCCTTTTATGGTCAAGTAATGTTTAGACATTTTCCTTGTATGCTTTGATGACACGCCATAATTGCATGTGACATTTCTATTATCAAAATGGGGTGTTACAATTATGGTATCAGAGCCTGGTTTCGACCTGTAGGCTCTCAAATATGACCTATGATTAGTGGGTAGTCACTACGGTCTTCCTAGAACTGACAGTTGTTTTCATGCATTCATCATTTTTAAGCATACATATACATGTCATTGTCACAGATTTTGACTAAGTAATGGTTGGTACAGGACTGGCCCTATTTAGTCGCATGTGTTTTATCGAAACTTTTGGATTTGGGACCGACCCATAGGCGTCCCCTCGCTATGTCTATTGTTTTGGGTGAACTGACCAGAGGCTTTCACTCTCGAGCATACAAAAGTTTTCATAAAACTGCATCATGCATTCATACACAAAATTTTCTTGCATAATTTTTTTTTTCTTGAAATTTTGGTATAATTTTTTTTTCATGTATATATATTTTATGTTTTGATATGTTTAATCATAATTTTTATGTTATACTGTCAGATGGCAAACACAGACAATCTCTGGGCAATGTTTGCAGCTGCTGATGCAGAAATGCAAGACATCCTTCATCAGAACGACGACTATCCTCCCCCGCCTAACATTTTCCCCATGGAAGGAAGGAATCGGCTCATGAGGGAATACTATAACTTTAGACAGCGACCTGACGAAGACAGCAATGACTTCATGCAGCGCTTTCTTCGTTACGCTGGTGTCTTGAGAACAGCTGCAGGCACCACTGAAGAGCAAGCACTACATTTTCGTTGGGATCTTAATCCAAGGATCGCCAATAACTTATCAGGTGCTCCGTTGGATACGGTAGCACAAGTGGCCGATGCAGCACGTAGACTGGAGATGCTGCAGGAGAGAGATTAGTTCGGGGAAGCTGAGAGACCCGACAAGAGGTAAACATTCGAATTCAAGCGGTGATCAATCCGTATTCTTTCCATATATGTCAATTATTCGTCTCTTTAAATGTATCTTCCAGGCAAAAAACTGGGGACCGGTCTCAGCCGGCTACTCAGCAGCAGCCTCATCAGCCCAAGGGAAACGGTCAGACTAACGACCGTTCTGCTACGGATAGGCGTGGCGGTAATGATAATTACCGTAACAACGCTGGACACTCCAACAGCAGCAGGTCCTAATACTTACGCAATTCCTTATGATTTCATGTTATAACTCATATTCTAAAACTTTAGCAAAACTTCTACCAGGAACCATGAAAACGGTAGGGACCAGAAGCAGAGAGGTTCACAGCCTAGCCGTCCAGCTATCACTGGTATTCAATCTTACGATTATCCGCATTGTCCTTTATACCCTATTATCATGTCTTACGTAAAATGTTTTATCAGGTTCCCAGCCAGCCAGAGCACCTACTGGAGGATTTACTCATCCTCTTTGCTCTACTTGCCACCGTAGGCACCCAGGACCATGTCGCTGTAACACTGACGCATGCTTCAAGTGTGGGCTTCCTGTCCATATCATGAAGGATTGCCGTAAGGGCGAGATAGAGGGTACATTGGGACATGCTGATTCCAAGCCACCTCCTACCACCAGGCGTGTCTACATGACATCTCGAGACCAGGACAACAAGTCTACAGGTACCATCACTGGAATCTTGTATATGTATGGTCAAGCTGCATGTGTTCTTTTCGATACGGGTGCTACTCAATCGGTTATTTCTACTGCTTATGCTAAGAACATTAGGATGCTCCCCA
The DNA here is from genome assembly GCA_025667525.1 of Glebionis coronaria. Taxonomy (NCBI): domain Eukaryota; kingdom Viridiplantae; phylum Streptophyta; class Magnoliopsida; order Asterales; family Asteraceae; genus Glebionis; species Glebionis coronaria. The sequence continues at coordinate 179,441,784 of CM046877.1, forward strand.
TGCCACTAGAGAATAGGCTTACTATTTCCACGCCTTTGAGGGACTCTGTATTAATCACCCATGTATACAAGAGTCTTCCCCTAGAATTTGACGATAAGGTTCGACCTGTCGACGCACTTCCGCTGGACATGAATGACTTCGACATGATTTTGGGCATGGATTGGCTATCCAAGCATCATGCTACCATAGAATGTCATTCATATCGAGTTATCTTCGGTGATGTTAATGTACCAGAGTACATTTATAATGGGTTCATACCCGGACGGTCTGTACAAATCACATCTACCCTGCAAGCGCGTGCACTACTGTCACATGGCTGAGAGGGTTATCTAGCTACGGTTCACGACATGGATGCTAAATCTCCATCGATTCAGGATCAACATATAGTGTCAGAGTTCCAAGATGTTTTTCCAGCAGAACTTCCGGGCATACCACCTGCACGAAAAGTGGAATTCAGTATCGAGCTGGTTCCAGGAGCTGAACCAATCTCCAAGGCTCCTTATCGCATGGCTCCCATAGAGCTGAAGGAGTTGAATGATCAACTGCAAGAACTTCTTGAACAAGGTTTCATTCGACCGAGCGCATCTCCATGGGGCGCACCGGTCTTGTTTGTTAAGAAGAAGGACGGCAGTATGCGTCTTTGCATAGACTATCGCGAGCTCAACAAGATTACCATTCGGAATAGATATCCACTGTCACACATTGACGACCTGTTTGACCAACTCCAAGGGGCCAAACACTTCTCCAAGATTGATCTTAGGTCAGGCTATCATCAACTACGGGTCAAGGAGCAGGACATCGCTAAGACTGCCTTTCGTACCCGCTATGGCCACTACGAGTTTGTAGTTATGCCATTCGGCCTGACAAATGCTCCAGTAGTGTTCATGGATTTGATGAACAGAATCTTCCATGAATTTCTGGACAAGTTCGTCATTGTCTTCATCGATGACATCCTGATTTTCTCAAAGTCCAAGGAGGAACACGAAGACCATCTTCGTACAGTACTACAGATTCTTCGCCAGAAGCAGCTGTATGCTAAATTCTCCAAGTGTGAGTTCTGGTTAGACAAGGTGGCATTCTTAGGTCACATTATATCAGCAGAAGGAATCACTATGGATCCAGCGAAGGTTGAGGCCATTACTACGTGGCCAAGGCCGACATCAGCGACGGAAGTCCGCAGTTTCCTAGGCTTAGCTGGCTATTACCGTAGGTTCGTGGAGAACTTTTCCCGCTTAGCACTACCATTGACCAAACTGATGCGGAAAGAGGAGAAATTCGTCTGGACTGAAGAACGAGAGAAGAGCTTTGAAGACCTGAAGCAGAAGCTAGTATCTGCACCTATTCTTACTCTCCCATCTGGTACGGGTGGATTTCAAATCTACAGAGATGCATCGAGGAAGGGACATGGCTGTGTTCTCATGCAACATGGGAAAGTGATCATGTACGCTTCACGGCAGCTTAAGCCTTATGAAGAAAATTACCCCACGCATGACTTGGAACTTGCTGCAGTCGTGTTTGCATTGAAGATACGGAGGCAGTACTTATATGGAGAATCATGTAACATTTTCACGGACCACAAGAGCTTGAAGTATATCTTCACTCAACGTGAATTGAACATGAGGCAGAGGAGATGGTTGGATCTGTTAAAGGATTATGACATTAATCTACAGTATCATCCCGGAAAGGCAAATGTAGTAGCAGATGCTCTTAGCAGGAAGTCCGGAATGATCAGCGGTATTAAAATCGAAGAGGAAATCTTCAGAGACTTGGAGCGACTAGACATCGAGATCATGGTACGTGGACAGCACGGTTACTGGGCTAATCTTAGAGTAGAACCCAAGTTGCTATCTAAGATCAAGGAAGCTCAGAAGGATGACGGAGAAATCTGGGCGATAGTACATAATTTGGAGAAGCAGACAGAATTCAGAGTAGATGCAGATGGTATCGTATGGCAGGGCACGAGACTTTGTGTTCCTGATGACCAAGAACTCCGGGAAGCTTTGTTAGCTGAAGCTCATAGCTCCCCATTCTCTATACATCCTGGTTTGACTAAGATGTACCATGACATCAAGCAGTACTTTTGGTGGAGTGGTATGAAACAGGATGTGGCCACTTACGTCTCCAAATGTCTTACCTGCCAGCATGTTAAGATCGAGCATCAGCGATCTGGCGGTCTCCTTCAACCGTTAGATATCCCAGAGTGGAAGTGGGACAAAATCACCATGGGTTTTGTTACTGGCCTTCCGCCTACCAAGAGGAAGCACGATGCAATTTGGGTTATCGTTGATCGACTTACCAAATCAGCTCATTTCTTACCGATCCGCAAGGAAGATCCCGTAAGTAAACTCGCAGATACGTACACAAGAGAGATCATGAGACTCCACAGTGAACCATCCAGCATCGTCTCAGACAGAGATCCTCGATTCACTTCGCGCTTTTGGAAAAGTCTACAGAAAGCTTGAGGTACACAACTTAAGCTTAGCACGGCTTTTCATCCTCAAACGGACGGACAGTCGGAGCGAACCATTCAGACATTGGAAGATATGTTGAGGTCATGTGCGTTGGAATGGACCGGTGATTGGGACGATTACATCTGTTTGGTGGAGTTTGCATACAACAACAGTTGGCACGCAAGTATCAAGTGTGCTCCATTTGAGATGTTGTATGGCAGAAAGTGTCGCGCCCCAATCTGCTGGGATCAGATTGGCGAGTGAACACTTGAAGGACCATAAATCATAGAGATGACCAATGAGAAGATCGCAGTAGCTAAGCAGAAAATTCAGGAAGCACGGTCACGTCAGAAGAGTTACGCCGATAAGCATCGTAGGGATATACACTTTAACGTAGGAGATCACGTCTTCCTTAAGGTTTCACCGGCACGTGGTGTTAGACGCTTCGGGATTAAAGGGAAGCTCAGTCCTTGTTTCATCAGACCGTCTGATATCATGGAACGAGTCGGTGAAGTATCTTACCGGTTGGCGTTACCTCCGCAGCTTTCGCATGTGCACAATGTGTTTCATGTGTCCTTACTCAGAGGGTACCAGTATCATCCCCTTCACATGGTTCAGTATCCACTGGAACAGATACGTGAAGATCTCACTTTCATAGAAGAACCCGAACGAGTTCTTGACAGACAAGAACGAGTCATGAGAAGGAAGACGATTCCATTCGTCAAAATTCTATGGAGGGATCATACCGAGCGGGAAGCCACTTGGGAAACAGAGGAGTCTATCCGGGCTTCTTACCCTCATTTCATATTTTGAATTCGGGTATGTTCTTCTTTTCAGTTTACTTTATCTATAATTCGGGGACGAATTATTCTTTTTAGGGGGAAGAGTTGTAAAACCCGCGTGCTTTAACCATGAATAGTACTGTAACACCCCACTTGGATAAATGGACCGTTACGTGTATTTATGGCGTGTCATCAAAGCATAAGGTAAATGTCCTAGAACATTAACTGACCATAAAGGAAATACCGGAATCAAACTTCGGCAATCCAAACATAAGCCCAAAACATGAAAATGAAATACTGAAAGAAAGGACTAAACAATGTCCAAATAAGCAGAATAATGTAAGTGCATAAAATAAGGAGTCTGTATAGCTTCCATTCCAAATGCACACGCTCTTAGAATCCTAAAAGCGTCCTGGTGTACCTGCCGTTAGAACATGAAAAGAACTACGGCTGAGCATAACGCTCAGTGAACGGATATAAAGCATGATAAGAATATACTGAATGAAACAGGCGATAGAATACAGAAACTGTAAGACTGATATGAAATATGGGGTAGAACTCTGCATAAAATCTGAGCAATCTGATTCATATATACTGATACTGAAATATAACTATTAATTCTGAAAACATGCATTTACTGTATTTTATTTGCCAGAGCTTATATAGGTCACGTGCTGTAACAACCGTGCATGAATAACTGGAGGGGTGACCTCGTCATGCTGTAGAGGGGTGACCTCTAAATAACTGTGCTGGGTGGAGGGATCAGCTCCAATGTGAAGGATGTAGAGCACACACCACATTCACCCTGATAACATGAAACACTTATAAGCCTAGGATGCATCCATACGCCCCACTAAAACATACATATAAAAATGGCCAACTGAACATGAGTGGGACGATGCAGGATATCACTCTCCTGCATGTGAGTCACGACACCGGTGCCTCTAGTGCCGTGGTTACGGTACCTCCGTAACTAGTACATAAACTGGTCGTGCTTGTATATAATGCTCAGGCAATTTATTTCGTTATTAACATGATTACTAATAAACTAAACATATACTGGGGAAAACATTTGGCGGAAGACGGGGAATCCTAATCATGCATAGAAGGGAAGTCCTTACTGAAAGGACGGAAATCCGTACCTCGTGTCCAGAAATGAAATAAGACAGAAAGCTGAAAGATCGACTCTGACTTCACGGATACTACATAAATTAACGGACGTGTAAATAAGTCGACTGATTACTGTTCTAAACTTTAATCTGTGTTTATCTTCCATTCTGATAAATCTGATTAAGTATCTTTGGTATTCCATGTGTTATTATGCTTACTGAACAATATTAAGTAACTTACCAAAATTAGCAGGTTTCCTAAAATAGAAAGTTACCAAAAATAGAAAGTTACCAAAATAGTTATAAACTGGCTAAATAGGTTAATAAATAAGCTTAAGTGTTTACTGATTAATATTCTAAGTCATAAAGATATAATGTATAGTTTATTGGTTATTACATGTCATTTAAATAAACTATAGGTTAAATGCATTTAACTTAATATAATGTGATTTAATTAAATAAAGATATAATGCACTCGTAATAATAAGTCGGGTTTTAGTAATTTTATTTACCTTGAAAATAATATACATGTTACGGCTAATTACTTGTAAAGATGAAAACCCGTAACCATGTATTATTTATCAAAAGCATCGAAACCGAATCCCGTGTCTTACTAATTTAAAAGGTGAGACTCGTGTTATGTATTTAAATAAATCGAACCAACCAACCCCTTAATATCTTTTAAAACTGGTAGCCAAACACCCTTAATTTCTGCTTATTAAACTCACTGCCAAACACCCCCTACATTAACCACCACTTAAACATGTTTTTAATAACCCTTTTAAATTCAGATTTAATATCAATTTAAAAGAAGAATAAATAAAACGAATTTAGGTTTTTACCTCATGTTTCGTTTTAGGGTTTAGGGTACTTAAAACAAACGAATGAAATCTTCATTCCTCGCGGATCGTGCAGCCATGTTTCTCCTTTTTTTTCTTTGTGTAGGTCGCGGCAGGGAAGAGAGGAGAGAAGGATATGTGGCGGCTTGATTTGATTTCTAGGGTTTCTGTATGTTTGTATGTGTCGGCCTAGAAAGGAAAAAAATACTCTCCCGTTTGTTTTATTTCCTTCACACGGGCTTGGCCCAGATCACGAGTTGCGGCGCAAGACCCACCAGTTGCGGCGCAACAGATGAAGGGCTACAGACCATGGTGCTGCGGATCACAAGTTGCGGCGCATGACACATGAGTTGCGGCGCAATTTAAGGGCCTACGGATCATGGTGTTGCGGATCAAGAGTTGCGGCGCAAGACACATGAATTGCGGCGCAACAGATGCTGCTGGCAAATATCCCGCGTAAAATAATAATAAACCGCGTATTTATAAATTCTCGATTTAAAATACGGGTTTTACAATTCTTCCCCTCTAAAAATAATAATTCGTCCCCGAATTAAAATGCGGCGTACTGGGCTTTACAATTCTTCCCCTCTAAAAGGAGAAATTCGTCCTCGAATTAACGATGATAAGCTGATGAAGTTATAAGAACTGAAGAACACGTAGACTGAAAAGACAATTAAGCTGAAGGATAAATTGTCTTCTAATTAAGACATAATGCTGCTGTTAGGTATAAACCTGACATGACTGAAATTATCATGTAACGTGACATGGCTTAAGAGAACATGGAACGTGACATGACTGAAAGAACATAACTGGATTTTTTTCGAAGGCAAGGGAATGAGAGATCCGGATGGACTCCTCCGTTTCGAGTGGCCTCCCGCTCGAAACGTTTCCTTTAAAGGTCTAACATACTAAATAAAATCTTGGTCCTGTTGACCCTGTCCTGATGATGCTGACTGGTTTCTGGTTCCATACTTAAGATGGATTTTCTGAATTTGATAGACTGAATAACTATAGCATGTACGATATATGAAGCAGTACGTACAATTATCCTGAAAAGATAATATTTATATCTCTGAGTAAGCTGTTAAGAATATATATTGGGACGAACTACGTGAACAATTGTGAACATGCTAAGTGAGCAATTGTGAACGTGGTTCGTAATTATATGAGGAGCGCTGGTATGGAATTAGAATATGATACGCGAATCATACTATGAACGTGATACTAGAACATATCATGAACATAGGCTGACTGAGGAATGAATGCCAAATGATACGGCCTGAGATGTGAAACGTCTGCCTGGTTATGGAGTAGTTGTGCTAAACTTGAGTCTAATTTCTCAAGCTTTCTGTAACCGTACCCGGTAATAAACTGAGAGACGTGTATCGTGAAATGGCACACGAACTTGAACGTGAACAACGTTATGAACGCTAACGTGAGCTTAAATCAGGAGATAGCATAGAAGATGAACTGATCAGCATCATACTGCGAATGAGACGTAAACGGGAACGTGAGAATAAACATGAACTTAAAGTAGACGTAAACATACACTTGATCGTGAACGTGGATTCTGTCTGATATGATGGTCAATGGAATGCCTGAAATCGTACGATTTACTGCTAAATTTTAAAATTTCTGCAGATCTGCTACTACGTGATCCTTTCGGATGAAAGAACGCGCAGGCTGATTACATGATTGACGATAACTTAGATAGCATCATAATTTCTCTGAGTCTGTGGTAAATTGATTACAATCTCTATGGAGTCTTGTCTCTTTTCGGTCTAGAGTTTCTACTTGTAGTGATAGCATGTCGGTGTTCTATCTTGAACCTGCTGTAGGTCAGGCATCTAGATATGAACATAGTTGCATTAATGTGTGATGCGGATTCTATCAGTGTTTGTCTGGGATTATGGAACATTCTGGTGGAAATCTTGTTGAATAGTCATAGAAGAATTTCTAGTGATGACTGTCGGCAATTTCTACGGTAGCAGTCAATTGAGTTCTAGAAATTTTATACTACGTTCATAGTCGTCAGTCGGGACCATCAGGTGATGGCCTTCACCTTCGCAGGATTGTCTGGAATTTCTTTCTGTTGAAATAGGGTGGTTCAGATATGCTACCTTGTTCATCTGAAACATACATCTAGAAAGCTTGCGTATATAATTTTCTCCTATCGGAGAATCTGCGGGGTCGTGAAAAGATGATTCCCATGTCCTTCTCTAGAATTTAGGAGATCAAAATCTTGTCAATGAATGTACTGCCAAATTTGTCTGAGAATTCAAGGAAAATTTATTCATACATTTTCATACTATAGTTGGAGCATTAGGGAGCTCAGAAGTAAAATTCAAAAATTTTTAGAGTGGCTATAATATGTGTAACAACGGTCTGAAGATCATCATGTTCTTCCCTCATCACTGATGGTAGCATGATCTTGAATTTTTCTGGAAGAATGTTTAAGACACCTCGTAGTAGGTCAATTAAACTTTCTATTCGTGGAATGAATATCGATTTGGAATGGTGATCTGATAAATTTTTCGATGGGGCGCTAGGGCGAATAAAGCCTAGTTTTGGTAACTCTTGCAGCAATTGCTGCAACTCTTTTAATCGTAGCTAGAGCCCTGTAATAAAGAGTTTTGAAAACAGGTTCTGTTCTTGAGGCAAGCTCGATGTTAAATTATGTCTCGTGGGTAGGCATGAATTTCTGGAACACCTTCTGGAATGACATCTGGAAATTTTTGGATAATCTGCTGGTCATGGATTCGAGGAATTTCAGAAGTGAATTTATAACTGATAGCCAAAAGTCTTCGTAACTATGTATTGGTAAGTCACGCGCTCGTAAGGAAGAAACAGCTTGTACTGATTTTTCTGGCAAAATATATAATGAATATATTTGGAATTTAATAAGACGGATCTCGTCGTTAACTGAATGGAAAACTTTAATAAATATGGTGGTACTGTTGAGTCCTTTCTGGGTGAGAGGCAGATAACTACCTGGTTTGAGATAAAGCTGACATAGGGATACATGAAGTGGACATGGGGACTTTTCACTGAATGGGTTCGTCTGTAACCTCACAGAGTGAATACTGCGTGTTTAACCTGAATAACAATCTGGTGGTGGTGACTGAATTTTAATGACCTGATATATGCGTGGCATAATAGAATGAGTATACCCTTTTCTGAAAGATACCCTGAATCACTGAGGGTCTTGCTTGGAACATACTGGAATTAGGAGCTTGGACTCGTACTCTGAGAAGATATTCGTATGACGTGTATCATGACTGGTGCCCTGATATGTGTCTTCCGAATTGATACCTGGGAACTATGTCTTGACTGATGTCTTGGCACGTGTTTTAATAGATGAATATGAACAAGGCTGGAAAATTTTGGTAACTGCTAGGATTGGCGGACCGGTTAGACTGCTGACCTCTGTATTGCTGGTCACGTCCGTTCCGGAGTTCCGATGGTTACTGACTGATTAATTATAAGCACGGTGGTTGTCACTACTACTTGCCTGTCAATTTATGACGGTCATTATCATGACCGTGATTCATGTGACTATTCTGCTGAGTGGCCGGCTGGGTTCCGGTTCTCACTCTTCTGACAGAAAGATTAGCTGAGTGATGCGTGACATCTAATTGAGGAGGTAAAAACATAAAGAAGAATGGCAGTGTCTGATGGTTGAATTTATTCTTGTCCGTAATTTCAAATTTATAGTTTTCGTCCTCGTTCCGCGGCGTCAGCATCTTGAGAAATCTCCAAGGTTCAGCAGCATCAGTATCAGTGTGGTCTTCAGAGTGTTAGCAGCATCAGCATCTGGTAAAATCTTCAACTCACGAGCAGCATCAGCACCTGGTAGAATATCGACAAGTGGAAACGTCCGCGATGTTTAAGGATCGATTAGTAATATCTATGGAGTAGGGTACCTGGAGTACACCTGGGCTACTGTACATGAAGTACACAAAGAATACTGCACATGGAGCATATATGAGACACTGTACCTGGAGTACCCGTGAAATATTATACATGGAGTATAACTGAGACACTGTACATGGGGTACATATGGAATACTGTACATGGAGCTGGTGGAAATTTTATGGGATGATCGATACTGGTGTCGCTTGTCTGACATTATCAAAGAAATAAATTGATTTAAACGGTAGTAAACTGAACTGAAACGGTTAACATGATAGGCTGATAATTTCTGCGCAGACTTAATGTTGGTTGTATAGAGGCTAAAAAGTATGATTAAATGGAGTTTCATCAATGTTCAGTATGAAGACGGAAGGCATGATTGATAAAGGCCAGAACATGATTTATCATGAAATAGGATTTTATTGTAATCCTTCTATATTTTAGCCTGAAGGCATCATTACCTTGCTGAAAACATAATCCTCGTAAGGGGACGTGAAACTGAATCATCATGTAGATGACTTCAACGTGAGGGTATGAAAATTTAATTGTTACAAGGAACACAAACAAATCAAATCAACTGAGGTGTAATATCAACTGATGTGGACGGCTATGGTTCAATCCACGTACTTCAAGGAAGGAAACATGAGACTAAGTATGGGTTATTCTGATTCGATCCATACTTGTCAAAATTTTTCTGAGAACTGTCATGTATAGAAATTTATAATCTGGTATTAAATATGGATGGCTGTAGTCCAATCCATACTTGTCAAAATTTATAAAATGTCATGATATGACAAATGTGAACAACTATGGATCAGTTCACAAAACAACATTTGACTGAAGAACATGAAATTTGACTTGAGAAATGGTGAACGTTTATGGTTGGTTCACCAAGTGCTATTTGACTGAAAACATGAATCTGTCATAAGTAAGGGTAAACGCCTATGGTCAGTTTACCAATACAAAATCTGAACGGGCAAGGGTGAACGCCTATGGGTCGGTCAGGGACGAAGCCAGGACGAAATATGACCGGGTGCACAAATTTTTTAAACCGTAATATAACATGTGTAAGTAATGAATTAAAACGAAGGGTAGAAACACGTTCCAATTGACTGGGTGCATTTTAGATGCATTTAGAAAAAATCGATGTTTTCTTTATAAATTAACACTACACAGAAAAAATCCATAGGGGTCACGGGCACCCGCGGGAACCCCCCTAGCTCCGTCCCTGGGGTCGGTTCACCAAAACAAAATTCGAATGAAAAGCACATGCGACTAAATATGGCCAGTCCTGTACCAACCTTTTACTTAGTCAAAAACTTTAAGAAAACGACTGATAATTGAAGAAAACTGACAGATTAGTGCATGAGAAACATGAAAGATAACAACGCCAAAATCTGGAAAGTTCCTGGTGACTACCCACTAGTCACAGGTCAAGTTTTAGAGCCTACAGGTCGAACCTTGCGCTCTGATACCATAATTGTAACACCCCACTTGGATAAATGGACCGTTACGTGTATTTATGGCGTGTCATCAAAGCATAAGGTAAATGTCCTAGAACATTAACTGACCATAAAGGAAATACCGGAATCAAACTTCGGCAATCCAAACATAAGCCCAAAACATGAAAATGAAATACTGAAAGAAAGGACTAAACAATGTCCAAATAAGCAGAATAATGTAAGTGCATAAAATAAGGAGTCTGTATAGCTTCCATTCCAAATGCACACGCTCTTAGAATCCTAAAAGCGTCCTGGTGTACCTGCCGTTAGAACATGAAAAGAACTACGGCTGAGCATAACGCTCAGTGAACGGATATAAAGCATGATAAGAATATACTGAATGAAACAGGCGATAGAATACATAAACTGTAAGACTGATATGAAATATGGGGTAGAACTCTGCATAAAATCTGAGCAATCTGATTCATATATACTGATACTGAAATATAACTATTAATTCTGAAAACATGCATTTACTGTATTTTATTTGCCAGAGCTTATATAGGTCACGTGCTGTAACAACCGTGCATGAATAACTGGAGGGGTGACCTCGTCATGCTGTAGAGGGGTGACCTCTAAATAACTGTGCTGGGTGGAGGGATCAGCTCCAATGTGAAGGATGTAGAGCACACACCACATTCACCCTGATAACATGAAACACTTATAAGCCTAGGATGCATCCATACGCCCCACTAAAACATACATATAAAAATGGCCAACTGAACATGAGTGGGACGATGCAGGATATCACTCTCCTGCATGTGAGTCACGACACCGGTGCCTCTAGTGCCGTGGTTACGGTACCTCCGTAACTAGTACATAAACTGGTCGTGCTTGTATATAATGCTCAGGCAATTTATTTCGTTATTAACATGATTACTAATAAACTAAACATATACTGGGGAAAACATTTGGCGGAAGACGGGGAATCCTAATCATGCATAGAAGGGAAGTCCTTACTGAAAGGACGGAAATCCGTACCTCGTGTCCAGAAATGAAATAAGACAGAAAGCTGAAAGATCGACTCTGACTTCACGGATACTACATAAATTAACGGACGTGTAAATAAGTCGACTGATTACTGTTCTAAACTTTAATCTGTGTTTATCTTCCATTCTGATAAATCTGATTAAGTATCTTTGGTATTCCATGTGTTATTATGCTTACTGAACAATATTAAGTAACTTACCAAAATTAGCAGGTTTCCTAAAATAGAAAGTTACCAAAAATAGAAAGTTACCAAAATAGTTATAAACTGGCTAAATAGGTTAATAAATAAGCTTAAGTGTTTACTGATTAATATTCTAAGTCATAAAGATATAATGTATAGTTTATTGGTTATTACATGTCATTTAAATAAACTATAGGTTAAATGCATTTAACTTAATATAATGTGATTTAATTAAATAAAGATATAATGCACTCGTAATAATAAGTCGGGTTTTAGTAATTTTATTTACCTTGAAAATAATATACATGTTACGGCTAATTACTTGTAAAGATGAAAACCCGTAACCATGTATTATTTATCAAAAGCATCGAAACCGAATCCCGTGTCTTACTAATTTAAAAGGTGAGACTCGTGTTATGTATTTAAATAAATCGAACCAACCAACCCCTTAATATCTTTTAAAACTGGTAGCCAAACACCCTTAATTTCTGCTTATTAAACTCACTGCCAAACGCCCCCTACATTAACCACCACTTAAACATGTTTTTAATAACCCTTTTAAATTCAAATTTAATATCAATTTAAAAGAAGAATAAATAAAACGAATTTAGGTTTTTACCTCATGTTTCGTTTTAGGGTTTAGGGTACTTAAAACAAACGAATGAAATCTTCATTCCTCGCGGATCGTGCAGCCATGTTTCTCCTTTTTTTTTCTTTGTGTAGGTCGCGGCAGGGAAGAGAGGAGAGAAGGATATGTGGCGGCTTGATTTGATTTCTAGGGTTTCTGTATGTTTGTATGTGTCGGCCTAGAAAGGAAAAAAATACTCTCCCGTTTGTTTTATTTCCTTCACACGGGCTTGGCCCAGATCACGAGTTGCGGCGCAAGACCCACCAGTTGCGGCGCAACAGATGAAGGGCTACAGACCATGGTGCTGCGGATCACAAGTTGCGGCGCATGACACATGAGTTGCGGCGCAATTTAAGGGCCTACGGATCATGGTGTTGCGGATCAAGAGTTGCGGCGCAAGACACATGAATTGCGGCGCAACAGATGCTGCTGGCAAATATCCCGCGTAAAATAATAATAAACCGCGTATTTATAAATTCTCGATTTAAAATACGGGTTTTACAAGTACCCTTAATATCGTACGTACTAGATTTAAACTTTCCTAATATAGCATGATTACGATTACGTGTTAGGATTTTACGTATTACGTACGTGTTAGAACATGATAAGTATTTACTACGCACGAGCACTTAATAATTATTTGATAATAATTAATCACGAACATGCGATCATGAAATCATGAACGTAATTAAAACACGAACTATTATTAATTACGTATATATATTTATTACGAGCGTAATTAAATATATTAGATCACGGTATTTACGTAACGAGAACACTTAAAACGCGAACACAAATAATCACGAACGTGTAACTTATCATCGAGACACGGAAAAAGGTACGGGTACCCCAAGTGGGGCCCCCTACCCGCGGCTACTAGGACAAATAGGCCAAGCCCATTTGTAAAATTTACTAAAGGGGGTTAATAATTTCGACACTACTCATTTTTTTTCATTCACAGAAGATTTAAGAAAAAACCTAAAACCCTCCTTCCTTGTTCTTTTTGTGCCGCCACCCTACTAACACCACAAGGAGGTGGTTGTTGATCTTGGGTCTTGGAAAATTAGTTGGTGATCGTGTTTGTTCTTCATCCTTTTGATCCACGAATTCGGTAAATCCTTTTTAAACCTTTTTCTTTTGATTTGATCTTTTATAAATCAAGAACATGTTATGTTTTTATAAAAACCTAATAAATAAACATGGATCTAACATGATTTGGGGTTTAATAAAATCAAAAGTATGTTTTTAAGGGGTGTTTGTTTTGGCCGCAGGCTGCACCGAACCCGAAGGGGGTTTCGGTTTGGCCAACCGACCACCACCGAGACCATATGGTCCCGGTTGGTGAGTGTGGGTCCCATGGAAGCATCAAGGCACGGGGTACCCCGAGTTGGTTCGGGGTACGGTGTCGATTTCATGTCTGGTTCATGGTTTTGATTCTAGATCCGGTTCATGGTGTATGTTTAGTTTTTTTATGTTTTATGATCTTATGTTAAAAATTAAATTAATAAAATGATATGATTAATTTAATAACATGACTTAGGTTATTTAATTATTAATAATCATGAAATTAATTAACCTAAGTATTTTATATTTTAGACTTATAATTAATTAATTATTTAAAAACCATGACTATAATTAATTAATTAACATGACTTAGGTTATATTATTAATATATAATAATACATGTTTTAACCTAAGTATTTAACTTTATTTAATTAAAAACATGTTATACTTTAATTAAATATTTTAACCTATAATTTAATTTAATTACATGAAATAATTATTAAACTATACATTATATCATATGCCTTAGAAAATAATCATGAAAACACTTAGGCTTATATACTTAGCTTATTTAACCAGCTTATTTTTAATTATGGAAACTTTCTATTTTTAGAAACTTATTTATTTCAAGCAGCGAATCTATTAATGGAAACTTATTTAATTAAGACAGCTGATCTATTTATGGAAACTTTCTATTTTTAGAAACTTATCTATTTTAAGCAGTAAATCTATTTTTGGAAACTTTCTATTTTTGGAAAATTTCTATTTTTGGAAACTTTCTATTTTTGGAAACTTTCTATTTTTGGTAACTTTCTATTTTTGGAAACTTTCTATTTTAGGAAACCTGCTATTTTTGGAAAGTTACTTATTATTACACAGTAAGTATAATAACACATGAAATACCAGAAATACTTAATCAGATTAAACAGAATATAAGATAAACACGATGTAAGGCTTAAAAACAGTAAAACATGGTAAGAAAACATAAAATAAGCTAAGACATGACATAAAACCAGCTACGTATTTTGTAAGCAGATACTTATTCATGTATGTATTTATGTAGCACTAGTGATTCGGAAGTAGGATTCCTCTCAGTTCATCTTCTTCGTTCACTGGACATAAGGTACGGATTCCCGTCCTTTCAGTATGGACATTCTTTCCTTATTAAGATTCCCCGTATGCAGCCAACTGTTTTCCCGTAGTATAAGTTATGTGTTTGATTGCTTATGTTTAATTAAGATTACCTATAGCCATATACATGCATGACCAGTTTCACCTAGTTATGGAGGTACCATAACCATAACATTAGAGGCACTGATGTTATGACTTCACCACGGCGGAGTGATTGCTCGTGGCGTCCCTTCAGCTTTTGGCCATTTATTTATATTTATCATGTGGGGCGTATGGGTGCATCCTAGTTACATGTTTTCAGTCAGGATTTCATGATGAATGTGGTGTATGCCTTGCATCCTTCACGAGGAGCTGATCCCTCCTACCCAAACCAGTATATTAAATTTGAGGCGGCCCCTCTAATTTGCATGATGAGGTCACCCCTCCAAGTATTCATGCACGGTGGATTTTCATGACTTATATTTGCTAATGGTAAAATATGACAAACAGTTTTTATAAGATAAACATAAGACTTTCAAACTATAAACCAGTTTTATCAAGACTTAACCAGGTTACTCGGGACTTAGTTTTCTTCCACTGTTATATGTTATATGCTTATCCTATTCATGCTTTATTGGACATCCGTGCACTGAGCGTATTTGCTCAGCCGTTTTCTTTTTCTATGTTCCCAAAACGGCAGGTACTCAGGGACGCTCGTAGACACTAAGAGTACGTGTATATGGACTGGAAGCTGTCTAGCCTTCTTTACTTTATGCGTTTCCTTTATTATGATACATTTGCTATGGACATTGTTTAGTCCTTTCCTTTACTATACTATGTTTGTGTGTGATGAGCTTTACTTTTGGACTACCGATGTTTGATTCCGGTATTTTCCTTTTATGGTCAAGTAATGTTTAGACATTTTCCTTGTATGCTTTGATGACACGCCATAATTGCATGTGACATTTCCATTATCAAAATGGGGTGTTACAGTCGTTGTCGACCGTTTGACCTAGTCTGCACGTTTACTTCCATCCACAAGGATTACGCAGTTAGCATAATTGCTGAAAATGTACAGCAGAGGATCGTACTATTACACGATACTCCATCAGCGATCAGTTCAGATAGAGATTTATGTTCAAATTCACATTCACGTTTACATCTCATTCTGGAAAGGATTGTAGAAAGCTTGGGAACCCACACTCAAGTTTAGCATAACTTTCCATCCTCAGACAGACGTTTCACGTCTCATCTTGTATCGTTTGGCATTAACTCCTCAGTTATCACACGTTCACGATATGTTTCACGTATCACGTTCACCATATGTTTCATATATCACATTCACCGTATGTTCAGGTATCACGTTCAAAATTGTTCACGTATCACGTTCACAATTGTTCACGTACTACGTTCATAATATGTCTCACGTATCATTGCTCAGAGGTTACTAGTATTATTTTTGCTACGTCATTTCGTATAGTATCGCTTCGTGTATCTTTGCACGCTATTTCTTATCCACTCGATCAGATTAGTGAGGATGTATCTTACGTTGAGGAACCATACTCTATTTTAATTGTCAAATAGGGACATCAGGAAACAGACTGTTTCTTTCATCAAGATCCTTTGGAGGAACCATCCCGAGCGGGTAGCCACTTGGGAAACGGTGGAGTCAATTCGAAGTTCTTACCCTCATTTCCTTCCATTTCTGAGTATTTCCTTTTCAGCCGTATCGTGTTTCTAATTCGAGGATGAATTATTCTTTTTAGAGAAGAGTTGTAAAACCCGCTTAAAAATACCATTTAATTAAAACTTTTATTATTTAAATAATGCACGATAAGTATTTACGTATATTTAATACGACACGACAAGATACGACACGGAACTAAAAGTTATGGATTCACGACAAGCAATAAAGTAGATTTAATTTACAACACGTAAAGTATAAAATTAATTCACGACAAGTGATTACGTATAATATTAAATAAGGCATGACAAGATATAATATAAACTTAAATTACGAGTTTACGATACACAAGACTACAAAACATGTCACGAAATTCATAAGTAAAACGGGCTTCATATTTACTAATAAACCTTACAAGAACATATAGGGCCCAAGCCCGGCCCACTAACCAATAAACTAGACAAAACACATCTCTTTCTTTTGATTTTTACAAGTTACAAAAATATTGAGAAACCCTAGTTGGAGCAAGGTAGCCGCCGGCCTAAAAGAAACAAGGGAGAAGAAAGATTTTAGTTTTCGATCTTAAACATTTCGTGTGGTCTCACGTTACTCATCCTTTAAATCTCATTCATTTCGTTATGCTTTAAACATTTTCCTTATTTCATTTTATGAGCAAATCAGGTATGAATTAAATTAAATGAATGAAACACATGTTATTGTATAATTAAAACAAGTATAAAATCAGGTTTGGTTTTGTTTTAATGTCACGGAAACCGAGAACCCAACATGTGGTTCTCTCGGTGGCTGCTGCGGCTAACCAGCTGCAACCCTTAAAGGGTCACGGTGGCTGGTGGATTGCTTCCGGTGGGACAGAAACAACAAACAGCAACAGCCAGCGGCTGTTGTGGCTTGGCAGTGGTAACAACAGGGGCCGTAGTGGCAGTCGAAGCCACAACTTCGGTGGACTAGCAGCCGAGACTTAGAAGTCTCGATGTGGTCTTTGTGATTCGTGAAACCGAGACTTTAGGTCTTGGTGGGCTATTATTTTTAGGGCTCGGATAGACCATAAGACAAAACGGTGTGTTTGGATTGTTATGGTAACCGGTTTATTATTAATTGGGTTTTATTAAAATAATATGGGTTAATTCAAACATGTACTTATTAAATTAACCGACTTATTTACGACTTAATTTACTTAATTAACACGGGCTTATTTTATGTGACTTAATTAAAGACTATTTATTAAGAATCAAGACTTAGGTTATAATTAATTATAATCCACGAACTACTAATATTTATAATTAATCATGATTCATGACACAATACTATTAAATATATGATATATTATTAATTAATAATCCAAGTATAAAACACGATATAATATTAATTAATAATTATTTATAAATTATGATATATGAGAGTTATGAATTAAAAAGGGACTTATTAATATGATAAGTACTAGCCGGCTACCCGCGCAATGCGGCGGTGGCCGACGGGTAGCCGGTGACTAATTTCGTGGATTTGGTTAAACCTAGAAACCACCATTACAAAAAACGAACATCTTTTCTGGACACAACGACCACAGTTTTTTCGGCACCTCAAAGTCGGCGACAACGCGTGGTGATTGAGAAAGAGAGATGGTTTTGTTTTTCATATTTTACATATGTGTTTTAAGATTCTTTGAGACTTTATATAATGGAAATTTAGTTATTTTTATAAAGTGGTTAGACGATGTGCTTTAAAAATGCTTTTATAGATTAAGTTACAAACATTTAAATTTTCCGTTAAAAAATTATACTTAAAACATTAAATTATTTGTTATAACTTCTAATTATTCTTAAAAACAATTAAATTTTCCGTTACAAAATTGTATCCAGTTACAATTATTTATAGATTTTTAGTATGCATTAACTTTTTAATAAAAAATAATGCTTTCCATTATAAGAAATGTTTGAGGCTTAATTTTTAAGACTTCTAATTTTAGAAAAGGGGTTAAATGTTTTATATATTAGTATAGATAATTGACCATGACTTATAATAATTGACTTATTTAATATACGTATTAAATCATGATTTATAAAACGAGCTTATTCGACGAACAAGAAAATATTACTTATGTATATTTAACGATCTTATTACTATTTATGGAAACTTACTATTTTTAGAAACTTACTATTTATGGAAACTTATTATTTTTGGAAAGTTACTATATATGGAAACCTTCTATTTTTGGAAAGTTACTATATATAGAAACCTGTTATTTTTTGAAAGTTACTATGTATGAAAACCTGCTATTTTTGGAAAGTTACTAATTATGGAAATACCAAGTATAATAATACAAGAAACATGTAATACACTAATCAAGAACACATGAACGTATAATATAAGAAATCTCTACTATATATTAAAAGAAAACACCTTCTGTTTATAGAAATGTTACAAAATCAACTTATTTTTTGTAATGCTTCATGTACAAATCAACATAGCTTGAAAATTGAAAATTAAAATAATAATATCATTTAATACTCATTATTAAAATAATCAATACATAATATTAAAATTAATTAATACATAAATTAATATTAATATTATAACTAATTAATACATATTAAATAATACACATTAAAAATATAATTAATACACCTGTTACTTAGAAATACTATTGTATATTCATATTGTACAAAAATTAAAAGCATACAAAATCGTACATATTGTCTACCTAAAATGATGAGGTTCAACTAGAACCGGAGTCACAGTCGGCCCAACTAGCAAAAAAAACATCAGAAGATGAACCGGACAGGACCCACCGAACAGATAAAAGCGGCACGGTTAAATTAATCTACTTTTTTTGAACAAAACACATAAATCTATATATATAAGAGATTGTACTCTCTCTCCAAAAGTTTAAGTAGTACAACGTTACAAGGTTTCAGTACAAACTTTTACAACACAAAAATTTTATAAATTTATTTAGTGGGCAATAAACATTAAATGATAAAATTAATACAAATTAATACCCAACATGTACAAATAATTATTGTTATAAATTATAATTTTTTAGAGAAAATTTTTTAAATTGTTCACTAATGTAAGTTTAATATCAAATTTTTATGTTTGATTTTGAACCTCTCAATTTTTTTTCTTCATAAATTTGCATTTTTGAAGACATATATCTTCGATGTATGCGTTTTAGTACAAATTTAGTGAAATATTGATGATTTTGCTAATGGATTCAAATAAATTATACACATCAAAGTAGGAAGATTTTAAGGTCATTATGATGTATGAAACGTGTAAACATATAAATTAACAAGATTTTCTATATTTATATGTTATATAATATTGCGACGAATGTTACACAGATTTACAAATACCTTTCACCATCAATCATCACAATCCCGTAATACTATTTCTATATGAAATGGTTTGCTATTTCTCAAAGTTATCCCAATTTAAAGTTATCATCATTATTAATAAATATAACTATAAAACATCGCGCTTGCAGAATTTTAGTTTCAGGGTAGCCGTAGCCGCAACGCGCGGGTACCCTGCTAGTACAAGATAAAACATGAACAAGTAATTTATACACAAACAAGCAACTTATACATGTCCTTTATCATGTAGCTTACGTGAAGTCGTAGTAGTACTTTTTCCGCCATTCCATCTTTCACCGATTACTAGACATAAGGTACGGATATCCCGTCCTTCAGTAAGGACATCTTTTCTATGTATGCTTAGGATTCCCCGTTTTCTATGCCATATGATTTCCCCAGTTTTAAAATCATAAAAACTTTTCATTGTTTGCTATGCTATCATTTTAAATCACCCGAGCTATATATGCATGACCATGACTTACATGACCACCTAGTTATGGAGGTACCATAACCATGACACATGAGGTACCTGTGTCATGACTCTTCCGCGACGAGAGTGATTTCTCGCGGCGTCCCTCCACGTTCAGGTTGACCATTATTATTATTATTATTATTATTTTATTTTTTTATTTTTTTATTTTTTATATTATTATTATTATTATTATTATTATTATTATTATTATTATTATCATTATTATTATTATTATTTTATTTTTTTATTTTTTTATATAAACCATCACTTTTATTAGAAACAAAAAGGGGTTTACAACAAATTGGATGGGAGACGAGATACTATCTGCGCTCCCACCCCTTTAGCAATGGTAAAACCTATTTTATGAAAAATATGTACAGCAGCGCGCGCTCCAATGTCTTGAGCCTTTGAAAATCTCTGAATCCGCTTCAGCAACGCAACTGCATCTTCCTGTAACTCCCCTAAAGAAGAAAAGGAGAAAGGAAGAAACCCATATCTCAGAGCTGCACACTTAGCCAAATACTTGCATCGTTTACGTTGTGCAACATCAATCACAGCTCGGCCAGGTACAAAGTCATTCATCCCCGTACGAGTCAAAGGAGAAGAACCAGTCAGATCAACACACACATCTTTACCTCCATCCCAGGAATAAAACAAAATATCTGCCAGACGTAGGACATTATAAGGTCCACCATCTAATCCAATATTAACTTCCTTTCCGACAGATATCCCTGAACGGTAACATATTTTAGCAAGAGTATCACGAACCAAATTGTGACGATTCTTAATCCCAACGATGCCAGCACACGATACGGCATGATCCCCAAATATATCCCCATCAAAAACCCTAGAACAAGCTGAACAGGGCTTCAAAACAGAGAACAAGGGAATACCTAAGCGATAGCACAAAACACATCGATAAGACCTCCCATTCATAGTCTGACCTAATCCGGGGATAGGAACCGTCCTAAGCCAGTCAGACGTATGATCCTCCCTCTGAGATGCCCATAAAGCCAACTGACGAGCAGATAAAGCGAAAGTGGATTCAACATTCTTAATAACCCGAGCAAAATATATATCTGCCATTTTCTTCATGAGTTTGGGGGTAGCGACCTCACTAGAATTACTTAGAAAATCAATCTCCATAACCGAGTTAAACACACGTACGGCATCATCAAACTGGAGTCCATAAGATCTAATATCAGTGTGTTGAAGTAACTTAGACTGTAAATCAGCTGACTGTAACCGAGAAGCAAGAAAAGCATAATGCAATACGTCACCCGCAGAATAAACACCCAACCCTCCAAAGGAAAAGGGCAACGTAGCAAGTCTCCACTGCCAATCACCAAATCCCGGTCCAGAAGCAACAGCGATACGCTCCAAAGAAGAACGGAGTGCCAAATCAAAAGAACTTTGGGCAGACTTGAAAGCACAAGGTGAACAAGTACGCATAGCAAAATATAACTTGGAAATACCGGCACATGAACGAAGAAGCAGCAACTCACATTGGGGGTCATTAATTTTGGCCACTGCATCCATAAGCTCAATAGTCTTAACCGCACGCTTCAACACAAGCTTATTACAAAAATCAAGATCTACACTCGCAGGCCCCCCCAAGTAACTTAACACCACTCGTAGGTCGAGCAATATTATCAGGGAACACACCAATAAACTTGCTGCGAGGATCCTCGGTCGGCCAAAAAACTTCAGTCTTATCAATATTCAGATGCAGTCCATACACTGGACCCTCCTCCATGATGCACTCCAAAACTTTCCCCACAACCAAAGTATCCCCAATAATAGTGCCATCATCCAAATACCAGGCATGTAGAGAAAGAGAGAAGGAGTCCCGAATCTTACATATCAATGGTTGAAGTACAAGAGCAAAGAGTAACGGACCAAGAGGGTCACCCTGCTGTACCCCCTGACATGACCTTAATACATGTTCCCCGTAATACAACCTTGCTGGACTAGAATAACAAAACTCCACCCAAGACGAGATAGAGGGACAACGAAGACGAACCTCTCGCAACATAACCTCTCGATCAACCAAATTGAAAGCATTTTTAAAGTCCACAAGTAACATCGACAAACCGACATCATCACCATATCTCTCAAGAAAACGATTCACAGCATGAAGAATAGCCTCACTCCCTCTCGACACTCCCACCCCAAACTGCAAATCACCAAAATACCCATCCAAAGAAGGACCAACCTCATAAGCACATACCTTGGAAACAAGCCGTCTCCAAATAGTACCAACAGCAATGTGACGAATCCCACCACCTGGCTTAACCAACGGAGTGAGGCTAGCACTGGCGATAAACTCACCCACCACCTTGGGACACTGCCCATCAAGAAAAAGGTTCACGACTTGGGTGATAGAAGAAACTAACTCATCAGAAATAGCAACCGAGGAACCACTCAAACAATCTAAAAGGTGTTGGGCTCGCAACCCATCCCGCCCACAAGACGTGCCACGGGGAAAACTCTTGATCATGTCAAGAACCCTAGATCGAGAAGCAACCAGGAGATGATGGTTAAGGGAAATATCTGGCTGTGGTTCCCTATTGATCGTTAGACTCAATGGTTATGAACCATTATATCTAGGTTGATCATCGTTCATATGATAACATAGCGGAAAAGAACAATGATCATAACAAGGTGTTTAGGCACAAGAACATGAATTAAAACAATAGGGATGTTCATTATATTAATAACAAACATCCACTAGACGTGTATACATTGAATCCCACGTCTAGTGCGACACACACTTTAGGTTTACATTGTGAATGAATAATATGAATAAAAACCTACGTATGTTTTCTTTATATACTAGAAAACATAGCTTACAAAGAAAGCTAATAATAAGACAACTAAATCTTCTATTATTCTGTGATAATATCTTCTACAAGTTTGTCCACCAGCTTGTAGAATTCTTCATTGTCAGATTTAGTCCTTGTCTTTTGTGTTTTGACTTATCAACTCAATAAATCGACCCAACAATCTTCCCCTAGTTGATGATGTCAAAACACTCCTCTTAAGCATGAATCCTTTGTATGTAGTACATGATCTCCAAGAAGCTTCCCCTTAAGTATAGCACATATTCTTCCCCTTTTTGACACATCAATAGGGAATATGTGAAAGTATGCAATCTTGTAGATTCTCCAAAAGTAGGCTCTGTGTAATGATCCTGAAGAAAAATAAATAAAGTATTCTTGATGTAGAAGTAAAATATCCCAAACTTATGTTCCATGTCTTGTTTATCCATGTGATGAAGAACTTATACCAGATTGAAAAAAATATAAGTAGACCTCGATCCCTTGTCAATATTCTCATCCTTTGTGAGACACTGAGCACGATAATGTAACTCCTTCAAGTGTTTATGACAAGTCTTCGTCACCAACTATGTAAGCACGAACAAGTTACCTTTAAAGTCAGTGGCTGGAAGTCCATGACTTTAAGATATGATAGAACACAAACTCGCGAAAAATCTTCTTCAATCATCAAACTTACCATAAGAATTCTTCCCCTTAAGTCAACATCTCTTCATGACGATTTTAATGGAATCACATCTTCATACCATATGTAAAAGTATTTGGATGGATAACTCTTTCACAAGGCTATCCCGATTACATAGTTTAAATATCCATCAAATTCCCACGAATAATTGCTAACTCGCTTTAAAATCATTAATCCATTTAAAAATATCCGAGCCATAAATATCAACTTGATATTCTATATTAAAACGGAGATTCCATGTACCTTTGTGTGTATATCCCTCCTTTTTGTGTGCTTAAAACGTACCCATTTTCTCAAACAGCAGCAAACAGTGTGTTGTCCAATAACCAATTCTGTCCAATATCTTCATCAGATGCATTGTCCGATATCGGATGACACTTATCAGCGTTGAAATAGCATATATCGGACAACACTGTCAACTTGACAGTGTTGACTTATTCCTGTCAGCGTCAAACTTCCTTTTGTCAGCGTCTACGTAAGCTTTGTCAGCGTCCACATTTTTTCAGCATAAAAAACGTACTCTGTCAACGTTGCATTCTTTCTTGTCAACGTTGAATATCAACATTACCTTTTCAACCTTAAACAAGTGATAAAGCTTCTTTAATCCTATACTCGCACGCCCATAGTAACCATGTGAATAGATCGTGTGAATACACTTTTATTTCACCAATTAGCAGCAAGCATCATATGATGCTTTCGTGTGAACACAAATCTTAACCAATCAGAAACTAACCACCGTGTGAACACTAATATCTTCCACCAATGAGAAACAAAGGGCTTGTATCCCCACGTGAGCAACTATGGACAAGCATGTAGAGAATTTGAATCAACAATATCAGTAACATAACGTATACATATTGTTCTTCCTTGGCTGTGTGAATGCAAATCCTTCTCCAATAATAAAACGAGCACCATGTGAACATGTATTGAAGTCTCGATATCACAGTAATAACATAACCGTAGCACTTTTTCCTTCACTCAATCTAGGGTTTATATTATTTGAGCATCAAAACCCTAATTAGGGTTTGTGAATAACCTTAGATCGTGTATCTTCACACGTTTTAACAGCCACGAACATCATAACATACTGCTTTCTAGATAGATCTAGGGTTTGAGAAACCCTAGGTCATGATTTCATGTGAAAAAGCAAGAACATCATTACCTTAATCAGTGAACTTCGACCTTGAATAACTTCTTCCTTAGGGCTTAGATCGAAGATGGCTCCGGTGAGATTCAAGACACGTGTGCCAAGAATCTATAGTTCAAAAATCACGAAGATCCAACGGTTAACGAAGGAGAGATCGTGTTTTGAACATGGCGGTCCACAGAAAACTGCATTCATCCTGCTGCTGACTTTGACGCTTAATAACTTTTGCCTGGGGATAAAACTCGACAATCCCTCCGGGGGATGTTTAGATCTATGTATGTAGAACACACATATAAAATTTCGTGACGATCCAACGGTTCAATCAAAAGTTATGACCTTCTGAATACTGCTGCGCACACAAAAACGTCCAGAAAAATCCATACGAATTTTTCTTCTCTTCACCATACACGAACACCTCGTCGGACCTAGATATCAAGAGCCTTAGGCTCTGATACCAATTGTGGTTCCCTATTGATCGTTAGACTCAATGGTTATGAACCATTATATCTAGGTTGATCATCGTTCATATGATAACATAGCGGAAAAGAACAATGATCATAACAAGGTGTTTAGGCACAAGAACATGAATTAAAACAATAGGGATGTTCATTATATTAATAACAAACATCCACTAGACGTGTATACATTGAATCCCACGTCTAGTGCGACACACACTTTAGGTTTACATTGTGAATGAATAATATGAATAAAAACCTACGTATGTTTTCTTTATATACTAGAAAACATAGCTTACAAAGAAAGCTAATAATAAGACAACTAAATCTTCTATTATTCTGTGATAATATCTTCTACAAGTTTGTCCACCAGCTTGTAGAATTCTTCATTGTCAGATTTAGTCCTTGTCTTTTGTGTTTTGACTTATCAACTCAATAAATCGACCCAACACTGGCAAAGAAGGAGCATGAACAAAAGGATGTTTATTTTTTAGGTCTTCAAGAGTAGTATCATTATAAGGAGCCACACCAGATGAGGAAAGAACTCTAACAGCAGAATAATGCCCATCAGAAATCTTCCATCTACACTGCTTAATATTCTGCTCAACCAACCCACTATCCTCACTAAGAACATCAGACAAAGCGGGGGAAGGTTCAGCCAAACACTCTCTAAGAAGCTGTAAACTACCATCAAACGTCTCCCAAGAACGAAGAGCATTAATAATATACTCCTCTTGCTTTTGACTCTTGATAACGGACCTACACTCCAGATTACTTCTCGGACGAAAGGTTTTAAGCAGACAAAGAGGCAAAACAAGCAAACGAACCCAAGAAGATATGTCATCAGGCTTGTTAACCACCCTGTCAATGGCCCCTTTCAAAGCGCGAGAAAAACCCAAACGACACTTTGGAGGGATAGATTTAACAGTACGCAACCCTTTTGAAAATAATCTATCAAGAGTCCCCAAATCAAAACCACAAAGCAAGTCACGAACTTCAGCACCACCACTAACAAGATGCAAAGTACATGATGGAACGGGAGGCTTAGGGAGGTCATAAAGAACAAAGTGAACAATACCATCACCACAATCAGGAGGTGATACGAAATCCGAACCCTTACCATGCCGACACTTAGACCGAAACGTGTGCGTAGTGAAACAACCGCCACATAACCAAATCCCCATACTCTTAAAAGTCAACTCAGCCCTCTAATAAACAACCAAATTGGATAGAATGGAATGTTTGGTACAAGCTAGCGCATCGCCTCTAAAATGTTTATCACGAAGATGAATAATCAAAGACGACTTAGTAAGCCCATTCCCACTACCATCTTGACACCCGTTAAGATCAACAAACGGGCAATGGAACCGAACAACCGCCATGACACCACCAAACCAAATCTAAAACGAACACAACTAGTTACCACACGCCAACCGCCAATCAACCAAGCAACTCCAAGCCGCGAACAAAACAACCACCCTCCCCTAATCTATAGCGAACACCACCAGACGTCACAACCAACCTGCTACAACAATCAACACACTGCTCGAAACCAACTGAACCTGATCACAAACCAACCGCTCAAAACCACAAAATGAAACGTACCACTACTAGACAACCCAACAGTACACACCAACAAAACACCGACCAAATCTCGATCAAAACTCGAAGTACTAACCCACAACGTGCAAACGCTACAAAAGTACTAACCTACTAAAAAACCCACCACAGCAGGAGTACTAACCCACAACACGCTAACAAAACCCAGACCTAAAGCTAAACAATACCCCGCTAATCAACACAACTATCCAAAATACCAACCCAACAGTAAACCTGCACACCGAAACCTAACTCCAACAACCGAAAACCCACAACCAAAGCAACAACAAAAGGCAACCCGAATAAGACGAACATAACAAACCCACAACCAAAACAGTCAAACTACTAAAAAGATCGTGTGTTACTGCTAATCAATGAATCGTGAAAGATAAAAAGATGAAGAACAGAAATGTGAGAAAGATAAGGTTGTGAAAAAGGATCGTAATAAGAAAAGGGGAACGCAATACGGTGAAGAACAGAAATGGTGGATTGGTGATGAAGGAGATGAAGGTAGCAGGTTACTGGTGGGTTGCGTGAAAGGACAGGGATGATGCGACAGGGATGATGTGACAGGGGAAGGGTAGCGTGAATCGCCCACACACGTGAAAGGACAGGGATTATTGTTAATAATGATACGGTTATGGTGGAGGAGATGATGATACGGTTATGGTGGAGGAGATGATGCACCAGTGAAGGGGATGGAGATACGGTTATGGTGGAGGAGATGGTGGAGGAGATACGGTTATGGTGGATGGAGATGATACGGTTTGTTGTTAACAATAATCCCTGGTATTGTGGAGGAGATGACAGGGATTATTATTATTATTATTATTATTATTTTATTATACCATCACTTTTATTAGAAACAAAAAGGGATTTACAACAAATTGGATGGGAGTCGAGATACTATATGCGCTCCCACCCCTTTTGCAATGGTAAAACCTATTCTATGAAAAATATGTACAGCAGCGCGCGCTCCAATGTCTTGAGCCTTTGAAAATCTCTGAATCCGCTTCAGCAACGCAACTGCATCTTCCTGTAACTCCCTTAAAGAAGAAAAGGAGAAAGGAAGAAACCCATATCCGAGAGCTGCACACTTAGCCAAATACTTGCATCGTTTACGTTGTGCAGCATCAATCACAGCTCGACCAGGTACAAAGTCATTCATCCCCGTACGAGTCAAAGGAGAAGAACCAGTCAGATCAACACACACATCTTTACCTCCATCCCAGGAATAAAACAAAATATCTGCCGGACGTAGGACATTATCAGGTCCACCATCTAATCCAATATTAACTTCCTTTCCGACAGATATCCCTGAACGGTAACATATGTCAGCAAGAGTATCACGAACCAAATTGTGATGATGCTTAATCCCAACGATGCCAGCACACGATACGGCATGATCCCCAAATATATCCCCATCAAAAACCCTAGAACAAGCTGTACAGGGCTTCAAAACAGAGAACAAGGGAATACCTAAGCGATAGCACAAAACACATCGATAAGACCTCCCATTCATAGTCTGACCTAATCCGGGGATAGGAACCGTCCTAAGCCAGTCAGACGTATGATCCTCCCTCTGAGATGCCCATAAAGCCAACTGACGAGCAGATAAAGCTAAAGTGGATTCAACATTCTTAATAACCCGAGCAAAATATATATCTGCCATTTTCTTCATGAGTTTGGGGGTAGCGACCTCACTAGAATTACTTAGAAAATCAATCTCCATAACCGAGTTAAACACACGTAAGGCATCATCAAACTAGAGTCCATAAGATCTAATATCAGTGTGTTGAAGTAACTTAGACTGCAAATCAACTGACTGTAACCGAGAAGCAAGAAAAACATAATGCAATACATCACCCGCAGAATTAGCACCCAACCTCCAAAGGAAAATGGCAACGTAGCAAGTCTCCACTGCCAATCACCAAATCTCGGTCCAGAAGCAACAACGATACGCTCCAAAGAAGAACGGAGTGCCAAATCAAAAGAACTTTGGGCAGACTTAAAAGCACAAGTTGAACAAATACGCATAGCAAAATATAACTTGGAAATACCGGCACATGAACGAAGAAGCAACAACTCACATTGAGGGTCATTAATTTTGGCCACAGCATCCATAAGCTCAATAGTCTTAACCACACGCTTCAACACAAGCTGACTACAAAAAACAAGATCTACATTGAGGGTCATTAATTATTATTATTATAATTATTATTATTATTATTATTATTATTATTATTATTATTATTATGTGGGGCGTATGGGTGCATCCTAAGGTACATGGTTATTGGTTTAGTGTGTGCTCCACACTCCATCACATTAGAGCTGATCCCTCCACCCAAACTATTATTTATTAGTGGCCACCCCTCTAATTGCATGACGAGGTCACCCCTCTATGTATTCATGCACGTTGTTGATATGTTATGACTAATATAGGCTCATTGGCATTTAAATTATATTGCATGCATAAAACTCAAAACTTTTCAGTTATGCTTTGTTTATAAAACATCTTCCAGCTTTTCTAGGACATACACATTTTCCGTTGTTATCATTGTTTATTACTCATTTTCAGTTATTCTTATCATGCCATTATATCCGTTCACCGAGCGTATTGGTCATCCGTATCTTCTTTTTCATGTCCCACACAACAAGTACCGAAAGACGATAATGGGCATCGCGAGTATGTGCTTAGGAGGAGAGCTGCCTTAGTTTTCTTTCCCTATGAATTTTAATACATATGCTTTAGTTGGACATATGTTTGTCCTTGAGCCTTCTCTATTTGTTATTTATGTTGTGTTTATGTGGAGAGCCGATGTTTGATTCCGGCTTTTCTGTTACCCTTTTATGTCTTTATGACGTTATGCCTTTATTATGTTTTGATGACAAGCCTACCAAACCAAGGAGCGTGTTTCTACTCCGACCTTCATTCTCTTACCACCCTTGAAAACACTAACATACCTAGGGATGCTTGTTATATTACTAGATTAGATGACAAGGATCTAGTTAAAGCTACCCTCTTCAAACCCTAAGTTGATGATACTCGTCTTTCAAACACAAAGAAACTTATCCACAAATACCCATACGGTATGGAAGTTAAAGAGCTTAAAGCTAAATATGAGAAATGCGAAAGGATTTTGCGATGCAATGTTATGTGTTTGGTAGGTAACAAAGACCACATCGATGCATGTGAAAGTTACATGTTATATTGTCTTGAAACGGAAAAAACTTTTAATCTTTCTTACTATATTGAAAATCGGATGTCTCATATCTGAAGTCTACCCACTTCCGTTCTTCCATATGGTATGTTGTTCACTGGCCTCTATCACTCGATATCAGCTATCCCTCCAAGCCCTAGTGGACGTCAAGGAATATATCACCTTCTTGATCGGGTTATGACCTCAATCAGTGATCAAAAGGTAACAAGGCCCTTAGCTACCCAATCTAGAGGTAAAGGAGAAAGGATACAACATTCGGCTAGTTCCTCATCCTCGGGTAGTGAAAATGACGGTCTCCCTAGCTCTAGGCAACCCCCTTTAGACTATCTTAATAGATGACCCAAAATCCCAAATGCCTCCGCCGATTTCAAACAAACCAAAGGAATATTCAAATGTCTCGGAAGATTTCTCACCATGATGGAGAAGAAGAAAGGGAAGTGAAGTTTGGTAGAACGAATGGGTACACATGGGCTTTTGTTTTTAAAGTTCAAAACAATGGTGTCATGTAAAACACTTCAACACTTATGTTTGTGTTTCTTTTCTTGTCACGCTAACCTTTTTTCAGTGATTGATGCTAGGATACTCAGAATGTTTTTTGTTGGAAATACGTTTTACGTATTAAGAAGGATCGGTCACTCCAACGATACTTCATGTAATAGCTCGTAGTTTAGTTAACACTCTTTATTAAACAAACAAAGCCAAGCCTAGCCTACAACATGTGTAGGCCGGCCCAACAATGTAAGCCCAAGCCCATCACAAGGCTTGGGTATATAAACCCTCTCCTTTGATGGAGAGGGGTGTGGTTTCATATTTTTTCACATAGTAAACATTTCTTTCTCTCTCTAGCTTTGTGTGAAATCCACCATCTCTCTATCTCTTTCTCTCTCTAGAAACATAAGCAAGATTTACAATCCAACAAATGGTATCAAGAGCCATGGGATGATTGTATTGTTCATGTGTTTGTGTTCTTGATTATCTCGCCATTTTTGATCCATTTTCACACGTCCAAATTTTTTTTTTGTGTTTTTGATGGTTTTTCTTGATACAAATCTTCTACATAGTTGTGGTAGGGATTTGGTATAGTTACTTTGGCTAAAAACACAAAATTTTTGGGTGTTTTGATCATTTTTTGGCTTAAAATCACGAATTGGTTGAGTTTTGTCTGAGAAAAGTGGAAATTATTCCGATCTGGTCAAATCGGAAAAGGGTTTATATATTCCAATCTGTATTCCGATTGGTAAAGTATTCCTATTGGTAAAGTATTCCGATTGGTAAGGATTCCGATTGGTAAAGTATTCCGATTGGTAAGGTATTCCGATTGGTAAAGTATTCCGATTGGCAAGGATTCCGATTGGTAAGGATTCCGACAGGGCTTTCCGATTGGCAAGTATTCCGATAGGAGGATTAGTTTAACATTCCGATTGGTTAGTATTCCGACCGGGTTTCAGATTGGTAAGTATTCCGACAGGTTTCCGATAATTAAGTATTCCGATTAGGTTTTCCGATAACTCATTCCGATCATCATTCCGATCACTATTCCGATCACTATTCCGATAACAAAATTATTCCTTAAAAAATGTGTAATTTTGTCTTGGAACTTTTGGTTTATTGAGAACATATTTTAGGGGATTTTAACATTGTTTCTCGACTTCAACTCACAACAACAAACACATTTACTTTCTTTCATTGATCGATCAAAGTTTGTAAATCTTAACTTATTAAAATGGAGTACACATCTCTTACGGATAAGTCCATCCTCTCGGGTACGGATAATCGTCCACCAATGTTGGTGAAGACTATGTATGAGGAATGGGCTTCCCGAATGGAACTTTATATGTTGAACAAGGAGAATGGACATCTCATTTGGGCATCGGTGCTCAATGGACCATTAGATTATGGTACTGTGACGGAAGGTACAACTACTCGTCCTCGCACAACGGGTGAATTGACTGGAGATATGAAGATTCAAGACAAATGTGATAAGTATGCTACAAACATCATTCTCCAAGCCCTTCCTCCAGATGTCTACAAACTCGTCAGCAAACATAAAGTTGCCAAAGAGTTATGGGATAGAATTCGTGTTCTCATGCAAGGCACCTCGTTAACTAAACAAGAACGAGAGTGTAAGCTTTATGATACTTTTGATAAGTTTTCCTATGTGCCAGGGGAGACTCTCAATGATTACTATTTGAGATTTACCCTATTGTTGAATGAGCTCAATATCTATGGCATGACAATTCCTACCTTTCAATTGAACACCAAGTATTTGAACACTCTTCCTTCAGAATGGAAAAAATACGTGACGGATGTTAAATTGACTAAGGACTTGCATAACACCAATGTGGATCAACTTCAAGCCTTTCTTCAACAACACGAATGCCATGTGATCGAGGCTCGGTTGTCTACACCTCAAGTTCATGATCCACTTGCAATGTATGCTTCTCAACAAAACATGGCTTATACTTATCAGCAACCATCATACTTGCAGCAGACACCACCACACAACTATCAGCAACCACAGCAACCATCTTATCCACCACTAGTGATGCCACAACAAGCATTTCAACAAGGTGTTCATCAACAATCTTTTCCACAGCAACCACCATATCAGACATCACCATCACAAGCCAACACATCTCCATTGGGCTATACTCCTCAGCAAGGATATTTTCCAATTGAAGCACAACCAGCACAAGCTTTCTACTCTAATGAACTTCAACCAATCGAAGCACCGGTCTTTACACCAAATGATACGCCAGCTGATGTTCTAAACCATCTCACAGCCTACTTGTCAAAACTTGTTGCAACTAGAGGATTTCCACCAACAAACAATCAGCTCCGTACCTCATCAAATCCTCGACAACAAGCCACTGTTCAAGATGGTCAAGTGATGGTGCAACCTATTCAGGGAAGGCAAAATTCATATGGACCTCCTACAAGGACTGGGAACAATCAAACTGTGAATTCTCAAGCTAATGGAAATGGAAGTCCTAGTGGTCCTAAAAAGGTTGTGACTTGCTACAATTGCCGAGGACAAGGTCATATGGCTAGGGAATGCACTCAGCCGAAAAGGAGGAGGGATGATGCATGGTTTCGTGAGAAGATGTATTTGGTTGATGCTCAGTCTAAGGGGAAGATTTTGGATTCAGAGGAGTTAGCATTTCTTGCAGACCCAGGGGCAGCAGATACTGAAGGCATTGCAGTCGTCTCCACTTCTAATGCAGCTTATCAAGCGGACGATCTTGATGCATGCGATTCGGATTGTGATGACATTCACTCTGCCCAAGTTGCTCTCGTTGCTAATCTCTCTCACTACGGTTCTGATGTCATCAGTGAGGTACCAACCACATCTAATAATATTGATGATAACCAACATCAAGTTGGGCATGAAAATGACAACCTTGAACAGCATTCGGGAACTAGTAACTCAAATGATGTGGTACCCAATCCTACACATTTGAGTGAACCTCAACCAAATGCTACGACGGGTATGGAATCTCATGCTCAACATGATTTGGTCATGGTACCTAAACATATTATTGATCAAATGCATATGGCCCTCAGACAATCCGTAGATACGAATTCCACCCTAACTGCTGAGCTTGCGTTGCATAAAGAAAAGGTCAAAACTTTTGAAATGGTCCCTCAAGAAGAAAAAATAACATGTTCTGAATTTGACCAATTTCGTTTTGAAAAGATTGAACACTTGAAAGAAATAGAATCATTAAAAGCTAATCTTTCTAATGAATTAAAAGCAAAAGAGTCGGTTGTCAATGATTTTCAGAAACTTAAAATGGATTTCGAAACTCTCGAGTCTAAAAAGTTTGAATCAGAAATTAATGCTACCAAACTTCTTAAATTCAAGGAACAACAGCTTTTAAAACAATACGCTTCCACAGAAAAGGTTCATCTTTTAACTAAATCATTTCAAGAATTCGAACTTAAGCGTCTTCAAGATTTACCACCTAATCCCGGTTATGCAAAACAAGCTCGGGAATATATTCCCGGTCTTTATGATATGACCATAATTGGCAAATCGAAAGAAGCACCTTTTGTTCGTAGTACTGAGGAGACACAATCACTTGGGGATGAAACTCATTCTAAAATGCTTTCAAAATACCATACAATTGATTATGATCAACATAACAAAGATCAATTTTCGAAAAAGACATGCATTCGCTTACAAAAGGAATTAGCAGAATTAACAGTTCTTGTGCCTCAAAGTTTGTCAAATGAAAACCTTCCTAGTACGTCTCCTACACTCGTCAAAAAGGATTTAACGAAGTTAATTCCACCGGTAAGTAAGGCGTCCGTTAACTTAAATACGGTTCACCAACACTTAGCCGATTTTGACAAGGTCATTTTGGAACGTACGACGGCCACGGCCATAACGGAAGGTGAATGGAACTTTGAGCACACTAGAGCTGCGTTTCGAGATGAAATTGTTCCGTTTGTAAAGAATGTTAAAGCTTGTCTTCGTAATATTGATCAAGATTTGTTTTTGGAAATAGAAGAAGTTAGACGTGTTTTCAATGAAATGGAAGATGCTTATGAAAACAGTTTACTTGAAATAGAACGGGTTTCACGCCATAATGATCTGCTTCTGAATCAAGTGATGTCTCATGATATAGTTTCTGTCTGTGTGAATACAAGTGTTGATAATGATTCTATTGTGCATAATGTTGAATCTGTGGATAATGTGGTAGATAGTACTTGTCACGAATCTGACGCTGAATTTTTAAAGCTTCAAGATTCATATTCTTCGCTTTCAAAACGTTTTGATGAGATTCAAACACATTGTATTTCGCTTGAATGCAAGCAACAATTTATTCAAGAAATCTTTGAAACGTCATTCGAAGGTGTTAATATCGATGATGCAAACTTTGAAAAGAATTTTCGATTGAATTTACAATCAAAACAGCGTCAGCCAAGTGACAAGGTTGCTAAGTCTTTGCCGATAGCCATAGAGAAATCTAAGGAGAATAAATGTGTGAACGTACTTGAGGCCGCTGAGAATTTTAAACTTGATCTAGATAATCGAGTTTCCAAGATTTTGTCCAAAGTTGATAACTTAAAATAGAAAAATACACGACTCTTCGATTCAGTAAAGCCCGCATGTGTTGATACCACTGCACAGAATCAATCATTGATTGAACAATTGAATCGAAAGTCGGTGGAAATATCTGATTTGAGGGAACAAATTTGTGATAAGAATATGGTCTTGGCTGAGTTAAAGGAAACACTTCGAACTCTAAAAGGTAAGAATGTTGTGGATAACGCAGCCACTATCTCAGTATCGTCCTCTAGTGCAATCAAAAGGAACCTTATAGCCGTCACACCACTTAACAAGGGCCCTAGGACTAAACAATCTCAAACTTTGGTCACTAAAGATAAGGCGGAATCAAAACCAGCTTCTAATATTCCCGTGTTGCCTTCTACAGGAGTAAGCACCACTACTAAGGCTCAAAGATCTAAGCTTAAGAGAAACAAGAAGAATGATAGGATCTTGCCCCCATCTAGTAGTCAAGTGAAGAAGAAAGTAGAAGCCCATCCTAGGAATGTTATTTCTGTTTTGAATAAAAAGAATCATGTAGCTAAACCTAAAGGCTCTGCGGTTGTGCAGCGTTCTAAGCCTACTGTGAATTCTAATTTGAAATGTTGGAATTGCAATAAATGTATGTTTTCTAGTCGTCATGATTCTTGCCTTATTGACCATGTGAATGAGATGTATGCCCGAAAAAATGGATTAGAATGGAAACCGACTGGGAAAGTGTTAACCCAAGTTGGCTGGATGTGGCGTCCCACTGGTAGAACTTTCACTATAGTAGGAAATATGTGCCCTTTAACTAGGATTACTCCCACAGAAGTGAAGAAAGCGTGCCCTTTAACTAGGAGTACCAAGGCTACCAAAACACAAGCGTGTCCTTTAACTAGGAACACCAACACTACTGTAGGAACAAAGTGCCCTTTAAATAGGTCTACTCCCACTGTAGTGCCCGCGAATAATCTAAAACCTAAGAAAGTTGGAACAGTAAAACCTGTTAGTGCTAAAACTCACATTAGAAAACGTAGGAAATCTAAGGATCTCAAAAATGTTAGCAATTCTGATAATTCAATATCTGTATCTGCTAACACTCCGGAACCAATAGTTTCCAATGCATTGTCTACTGTTGTTATTGAAAACAGGTGGTCCAAATTGTTCTCTGGTATTTGGACTCTGGTTGCTCCAAGCATAAGACCGGAGATCGCTCTCAGCTCAGAAATTTCGTCAGCAAGTTTCTTGGTACGGTTCGATTTGGTAATGATCATATTGCAAAGATAATGGGTTATGGTGAATATCATATTGGGAATGTTATAATTTCAAGAGTGTATTACGTGGAAGGTCTTGGTCACAACTTATTTTCTGTGGGACAATTTTGTGATGCAAACCTAGAAGTTGCTTTTCGAGAGCATACCTGCTTCATTCGTAATTTGGAAGGGGTTGATTTATTGAAAGGTACTCGAGGGAATAATTTGTATACTTTGTCTCTACAAGACATGATGGCCGCTTCTCCCGTATGTCTTCTCTCCAAAGCATCGAAGACTAAGTCATGGTTATGGCATCGACGGTTATCTCATCTTAACTTTGACGCTATTAATCACTTGGCGAAAAACGAACTTGTTCGTGGTCTTCCTAAACTATCATTTCACAAGGATCATTTGTGTTCCGCGTGTACAATGGGGAAAAGCACTAAGAAATCTTACAAACCCAAGACGGAAGACACCAACCAAGAGAAACTTTATCTTTTGCATATGGATCTTTGTGGGCCAATGCGTGTTGAAAGTCTTAGTGGCAATAAGTACATCCTCGTTATTGTCGATGATTACTCTCGGTTTACATGGGTGAAATTTTTGAAAGCAAAAAATGAGGCACCTAAATTCATCATCGGATTTCTCAAGATGATTCAAGTGCGTCTCAACACTACTGTCCGACGCATTCGTACAGATAATGGAACCAAATTTGTGAATCAAATCTTGCGTGATTATTATGAAGAAGTTGGAATATCTCATGAAACATCCGTTGCTCGCACTCCACAACAAAACGGTGTCGTTGAAAGGCGAAATCGCACACTTATGGAAGCTGCTCGAACGATGTTAATTTACGCAAAGGCTCCATTGTTTTTATGGGCAGAAGCAGTATCTACAGCAGTGTACACCCAAAACCGGTCACTAATTCGCAAACGCCATGGTAAAACACCTTATGAGCTTCTCCATGGAAAAGTACCAGATTTATCATATCTTCATGTATTTGGTTCTCTTTGCTATCCAAATAATGATGGTGACAATTTGGGAAAACTTCAACCAAAGGCTGATATTGGTATTTTCATTGGTTACGCGCCCTCAAAGAAGGCATACCGAATCTACAACCGTAACTCTCGCAAGATCCTCGAAACTATGAATGTTGATTTTGATGAGCTGACAGCAATGGCTTCTGAGCAAAGCAGCTCTAAACCCGCACTTCATGAAATGGGACCCAGTAATATTAGTTCTGGTCTTGTCCCAAACAACCCTACTTCATCATCATTTACACCACCTACTAGGAAGGAATGGGATACGTTGTTTCAACCGTTCTTTAATGAATTCTTTACTTCTCCAAGTATTGTTGCTCCAGAACCTGAAGTAATAGCTCCGGTAACCGAAGTTGTCGCTCCAGCAACCGTTGCACAATCAGATACATCTGCACCAACAATTGGTCAAGATATACCTTCAACAAGTAATTCTCAACCAACACATGTTTCAACTACCCATGTCATGCCTATTGATGATGAAGAGGATGATGATGATCACGATTTGGAATTCGCTCAAATGCGTGAACTTCCATTCTTTGGTGTATCTATTCCCGACCCTAATCAAGCCGGGTCGTCCACCTCAGAGGAAGCTCCTTCTACAGTTTACTCCAATCCACGGATTCGTGAACATGACAGCAAGTGGACAAAGGATCATCCTATCGATTCTATTATTGGTGACCCTAATCGTCCAGTATCCACACGAAGTCAGTTACAAGAAAGTGCACTGTTTTGTCACTTTGATGCTTTTCTCACTGAAGTTGAACCTAAGACATGGCAACAAGCTTTTACTCAATCTTGTTGGATAGAAGCTATGCAAGAAGAACTTAACGAATTCATACGTCTTGATGTTTGGGAACTTGTCCCATGCCCGGATCAAGTGCAGTTACTCACTTTGAAATGGGTTTACAAGGTGAAACTCGATGAGTTAGGCGGCATATTGAAGAACAAAGCTCGTCTAGTAGCTCGTGGATACAAGCAATTATTGGGCATCGACTTTATGGAATCCTTTGCACCTGTTGCCCGTTTGGAAGCTATTAGACTATTCCTCGCTTATGCAGCCCATATGAATATGGTCGTCTATCAGATGGATGTGAAGACGGCATTTCTTAATGGTGAACTCAAGGAAGAGGTCTATGTTCAACAACCGGATGGTTTTGTGAATCCTAATTATCCTAATCATGTGTACAAGCTTAAGAAGGCTCTCTATGGGTTGAAGCAAGCTCCTCGCGCATGGTATGATCTTTTGTCACAATTCCTCATTACGCAAGGTTTCGCTAAAGGCAAGGTGGATCCCATGCTGTTCATTCAGAAACGAGGTAAAGATATGATTATGGTACAAATATATGTTGATGATATTATATTTGCAGCCTCGACCCAAACCTTATCGGATGAGTTTGGGACACTCATGTCTTCCAAGTTTAAGATGTCAATGATGGGCAAGGTATCATTCTTCTTAGGTCTTCAGATATCTCAGAGTCCCAGAGGCATCTTTATCAATCAATCTAAGTATGCCCTTGAATCGCTTAAGAAGTATAAGATGGAATCTTGCGACCCCGTGGATACTCCAATGGTGGAACGAACTAAGCTTGATGCAGATCCACATGGAGTTGCCGTTGATCCGACACTTTATCGTGGAATGATCGGTACTCTTCTGTATATCACAGCCAGTCGACTTGATCTTCAGTTTGCTATATGTATGTGTGCCAGGTATCAAACTAGGCCTACTGAGTTACACTTAGCTACTGTTAAAAGGATCTTTTGATATCTTAAAGGAACCATTAATCAGGGACTTTGGTATTCGAAGGACTCTTCTATTGCACTAATGGCATATGCAGATGCGGATCACGCGGGTTGTCAAGATACAAGGCTTAGCACGAGTGGAACTTTGCAACTACTAGGAGATCGATTAATCAGTTGGGCATCGAAAAGGCAGAAAAGCGCTGCAATTTCAAGTACGGAAGCAGAATACATAGCTATGTCCGGTTGCTGTGCTCAAATTCTTTGGATGAGATCACAATTAACCGACTATGGTCTAGGTTTCAACAAGATTCCGATGTACTGCGACAACAAAAGTGCAATTGCCTTATGCTGCAACAATGTTCAATTCTCCCGGTCGAAGCATATTGACATTCGCTACCACTTCATCAAGGAGCAAGTGGAAAATGGAGTAATCGAGCTTTACTTTGTCCGATCTGAGTATCATTTGGCGGATATTTTCACGAAGGCTTTAGATCGCGCTCGAATTGAATTTTTGGCCGACAAGCTAGGAATGAGAACCTTCTCGCCTGAGACTCTTAAGGAACTAGCAGATGAAGCGAAAGAATAGTGGTGGTAAAACTATTCTCCGTATCCTTGGTGATCATTTGTATATATTGATTATATTTTTATCCTCAAAAGCAAAATACAAAAATATAAAACCATATAAAAACCATAAAAATTGAAAAATTCAGAAAAATCCAAAAATATTTTTACTTTATTTTTCAAAGGCATGTCTTTTGGTACGATAATATTTACGGCCTTAGAAATGTTGATTAATATCGACACTGCACCATAAATAGAGTTCGTATAAAAGTTGTAAATATTTCATAAAACATGCCCTTATGGCTTGTAGTTATTTCAGACTGCAACCCGGTTTTCACATTAAAGTCAAGTATTTCTTATGAAAGCTTTGGCTCACAACGGGAATTAATTTTCTCGGGCAAGGTTTACTTTAAAACCTTGTAAGGGATCAAGTTGACTTTATAACTTGGTCTAACATAAATCAATGTACGTTTCAGTGCATTTATTTGTTAAAACAAGAGAAGTCTTGTTTTTATGAAGCCATCATCTCTACAACCATAGCAATCTACAATTGGTATCTACATACTCGACGATGTGACTACTCAACCGACGACTACAGCTCTTTCAATAGAACACGGGTCAACAATTGAGGGGGAGCAATTGTCAAGCATTCAGAATCTTCGATGCCGAACGTGTCAAGTTCACAAGTTGGTGTCAAGACAACAATACCAATCGTACATGTGGTGTCAAGAGATGACTTCAGACGTGATGAGGCGACCAACATATGCTGCCAAGAACCATTTGATCTTATCATATGATGTTCTCATCTATCAGGTCCAACCTTGTCAATTCTTTTTTAATATGGTGAATATGTGATCATGTTACTAATCGGTATCATATCTCATACATTTGATACCATGAAGATAAAACGGACTCACATTTTTCTTCCCAAAACCTTTGTTAAAACTTCATTAAATCAATTGATATTAAAAACATCGATTGGGTTAATATTTTTAATATGGGGGAGAAAATGTGATTTAATATGGGATATTATCACAAATGGTTTGAATTAATGTGCTGGCTCATCCCGACATGTGCGAAATGTTTTCGAATATCGTGGCATATGTTAAGGGGGAGCAAAACGGTTTTGCATATCAAAATAGATTGTCATGGTGACATTTACTTACCCAAAACCCATTTATTTCACGACGATGAAGATTGTGGTGACATAAGGATGGTAGGATAGGTTAAGTCCTATGATTCTTCCAGAACCGGAGGAATCTTCCCAAGGACATTCCATAACTAGAAATAGTAGTCCTTAGGAAAGTTGGAGAAAGATTGTGAACGTAGCTGAATGCCGACCAAGTACTTAAGTTAGCACTGGAACAATCACAACAAGGTGCTAGTGATGACGTATTGGTAAGCATTGAAGGGGTTGAAGAATGAAAAAGAATTGTAAAGATAAAGGGTGTAAAGAAAGAAGCCCTCCTTACAACCTTAGGCAGAAACCGGGTCAATACATATGCTATTAAGATCATTGTTTAATGATTCTTGATATTGAAGACAGACATCATGGACCCAGTGATGCAATGCACAACCCATCCCAGCTAACTCAGATATCTCTTAAAAGATATTTGTTTTAATCACACGGAGACAACATGTTATCTATCGATTTATTCACTCCGAATAAATTGGTATTGAAAAGGTGGCACTCCTCTCCAGCCTCCGATCACAAAAATCCAAAATGCACGATCGAGTCTAGAGCCATTTGAGATCATCAAATATCTCATTAGGACACACTTTCATATTTCCTTGCTTCTTCACACACTGTGAAAAGTAAGAAAGATTTTAAGAGTCCTACGCAAAATCTTCATGATCTTGCCTGAACATCCGAGTAATACGAAAGTATTTACAAGGAAGATGGAAATCCTTCTTGAGCGAACATCAAGAAGCTCATGGTAGGTGACTTGTGCGATTCTTTATGAATCAAACTTGTGATAACTGGAAAGCAACAGCTGTTTAATTCTTAACTGAATTTAAACACGTTCCAGGCCTCTACGCAATATCTTAGTGATCTTGCCAGAACACTCAGAGTGATAACTTAGTGTTCACAGTGATGAGTGGAAATCCTTCTAGTGTTAACCTCAAACAGCACTTGGTAGGTAACTTGCAAGATTCTATACGAATCAAGCTCGTGACAACTGGAAAGCAACGATGGTGCGGTTCTTAATTGAATTTCACTTGTTCCAGGAACATGAATTGACGGCTTCAAATCATGCGGATATTATTATCCAAATGATTCACTCTTTACGTTTGCAGTCAGCTTTGGACGGTCGAGTAAAGAGAACGGGTTTACCCGCGAAATCCTGTCAGGAAGTTACTTAATTGAAACTATCCGTCACGGGTACGATATCTAATATCGTCCAACGGTCTTCACCGACCGGAGGTAAAATGCTACCGAATTAGAATGAAATGTTCAAAGCCATTTCGTTCGTGTCTACTTATGTTGCGGCATTTGAAGACGGTGGCGTTGCGGGATCCAAGAAGAAGTCGTCCCCGCATGCTTATACTTTATGCACTTAATATCTCATCTAATTCAAGAAAGCCTAAAAGTTAAGTCTTCCGCTGTTTCAAACTCTGAAGCTTTCAAGAATTACGAAGGTATAAGTATGTGGGACGTGAGGTCACGAAGAGGCAAAGATCACAAGTGATGGATGCACGAGATCAAGGCAAGAGATTGATGATCAAAGATTGATATCAAAGATCACATCAGCATGTTCACCAGAAAAGAAAAAGAAAAAGAAAGACGAAGACTACGAGCTCAAGACAAGCATAGTATGCTAGGTTTATTTTATTATTGTAACTTGGGTAAAGCCCTTGTTTGGAGTGACCTCCCTTAGGGGGAGATTGTTGGAAATACGTTTTACGTATTAAGAAGGATCGGTCACTCCAACGATACTTCATGTAATAGCTCGTAGTTTAGTTAACACTCTTTATTAAACAAAAAAGCCAAGCCTAGCCTACAACATGTGTAGGCCGGCCCAACAATGTAAGCCCAAGCCCATCACAAGGCTTGGGTATATAAACCCTCTCCTTTGATGGAGAGGGGTGTGGTTTCATATTTTTTCACATAGTAAACATTTCTTTCTCTCTCTAGCTTTGTGTGAAATCCACCATCTCTTTATCTCTTTCTCTCTCTAGAAACATAAGCAAGATTTACAATCCAACATTTTGCATGATACATGGATTATTGGTCACGTTTGGAAAATCACGACTTGGAATGCAAAAGGTACATTC
The DNA here is from genome assembly GCA_025667525.1 of Glebionis coronaria. Lineage (NCBI taxonomy): Eukaryota > Viridiplantae > Streptophyta > Magnoliopsida > Asterales > Asteraceae > Glebionis > Glebionis coronaria. Next base: position 179,484,950 of record CM046877.1, read on the forward strand.
ACTTAACTCTAAACGTCAATCTACAACCAAACTTGTGTGAAAAAACAATAATCATCATTACCAATCTTAAAAACTTCATGTCACGAGTCAAAAATCCTCCATCTCCTCCTTCTCAAATTTTCTGGTCACAGACGGGTACGTAACCCGTCGTACCCCTCCTCTTTGGGTCCGTCCGGGTCCGTGTAATTCCCTCCAAAATAAAATTTTCAAAAATTGACCAGTTTCTTGGCGGAACCCTGCCCAAAGGGTCCGCCCAGTTCCGTCATGCCTACAGATGTATGCAAAACCTCATCATTATCTCCCATAAGTTTTCTCATTAACCTAAACACTCTTCCTTCTCTCATTTGTGAGTGTTGATTTCCTAGATTTTTATTATGTTGTTTGTACTCGATTCAATTCGAATTGATCACGGTTTAGGGTGGAATAATTGATGTTGGTCACGAAAAAGGGGGAGCTGATTATCTATATCTACTAAAATGAGTTAAGACAAATGACAAATATAATATAAAAAGAGATTAAACAAATTTAAGGCTAATTAAAAAGTAAATTTAAAGATAAAATAAAACAAGACAATTTAAAATTAAACTTGACAAAAATGGTGGGAAGGGAATAAAATTTGAAAAATTATCTAAGTAAAATAACCAAAACTATACTCGGATCGCAACCTACGATCGCACTCTCAATCGTTGCAAATGATCGTACTCTATGATCGTAGTCACGGATCACACCAAGAGATCGCAGCCAGCGATCGTAACAATCGATCGTAGCCTAGATCGTAAATTGGATAATAGTGCCCTGATCGCAACCAACGATCTCAACCACGATCGCAGCTCAGATCGGAGCCTAGATCGCAATAAGGGATGGTGACAAACAATCGTAACCAAGTGATCGCAACCTGGATCACAACAACGATCGCAACTTGGATCGTAGTTGTGGATCGTAGTTTGGATCACGATCTATGATCGCAGTTTCTGATCGCAAGTAGAAACCCTTGGGTTTATGCGATTCACGAAACTCGATCGGAACAAGTAAACCCTTGCAAGTATTATGATGGAATGTAAAATGACAATAAGCAGAACCGAATAAGCACTTTTTAATAAGCACTAACCAAAACTTGACCAAATAAATAATGGAAATAACTAAATAAGCACGAATAAGAAACTTTCAAAACACTAAATAAGCAAGATTTATAAAATAAACTTTAAAAAGATTAAATTTTTAAAAACTTTTAAATGAAAATAAGCTAAACATGAAATAAGCAAAAATCGCAATAAGCTAAAACCTTAATTCGTATAGAAACATTGATAAGAACAAAAAGATGAAGTACTTAAATCAAATAAGCATCAAGATGAAACAAGATACATACTTTGAACCGAATCAAAATCAAGATTAAAACAAGACAGGTAGGATAAGATAGATTATGAAAAGCTTTTAATTAAAGATAAAGATTCGACTACAAGATTAATGTGAAAGCTTAAAACTTGAAAGAAAATGAAAGAAATCTAGAGAGAGAAAGTAGAATCACCTACTTCTCTCTAAAGATATGAACTACTAAAAATAAAAATGACTAACTCCCTTCCTAATGACATAAGGAAGGCATTTATAGGAAGAAATGGAAGGAATGTTGTTTTCTTCTCTCTTTCTCGTCTTTTAAATTCTTCGTCTTTTTCGACTTTGTCTCGGGATTAGTCGAATGATAAAATGAACTTGTCTTCTAATTTTCTTCTTTTAGTGGACTTGGTTCTTCGACTACGTTAAACTTCCATCTTTATGACTTCTTCTTCGCTAAATCTTCAGAATAGGCCTTTGACTTCCGTTCTTCTTTCATTTTTGATCTTTTGACTTCGTCTTTTGTTTTTTTCTTCGATAAAAGCCCGTGAAAGCCCGTGTTTTCTCCTTTTTTTCATATTTTTGTCCTAAAACATAATAAAAACACAAACCGCGCATAATTCCGACTTTTACGACATAAAATACACGTTTTGGTCTCGTTTTTATTATAATTAAGTGGTAAAAGGATAAGTGTTTTCACACTTATTAAATCCCCTACACTTGACCATTGCAATGCCCTCATGCAATGCATTAGTTTCAAATCATGATTTACATTTTCCATCATAGTTAACTCATCTTGTCCTTTATTAAATACTATACACTTAAGGAAACTAAAAAGATAGAAAATAACAAAATACTAGAAGGAGGAACAAGTAAAGAGATCGAAGACTTACATTAGGGCTTTGGTTGTCATGAATGTTTATCACCCTCAAGTTTCACGTTCCCCAAACCAAGCTTAAAAACGAGATCATTGTTATTATAAGTTAGTAAGCTAACACTCACTGATGTGGCTCAATTATTCACTTAGACTCCCTTATTCCTAGGTGTATCTCTTATATTTTATTGTTGTCTTGAATGATTGATTGTAGTGTTTTACCACACCTTTAGGAAAAGGAGGGTAAATAGTGGTAAGTATCGAACAAATGGCTTTAGGAAAAATCAAGTGTTAATGACCCTTGATGGTGTGAAAGTTCGTTTCCCAAGGAGGTATATGTGTGTGAGAAATTTGTTAAATGTTTGTGATTAATGATTGGTTTAGAAGGGGATTAGAATAGAAGATGACGAAGACGTAAAAATAAAAATTAACAAAAGAAAAATCACTACTAGAAAGTTAAAACGTAGAACCTTAAAAATCACCAAAATAAAAATAAATTCTAAAAATTACCAAAAATTCACCAAAAATCAAAAATAATAAACTAAGAGTTTACCAATGATCAAAACTTTTTCAAACCTTTTAAATAATTAAATATTCAATTTTTAAATGCTAATTAAAGCCCTAAAAATCAAATAAATTATCAAAAAGCCCAAATAAAGATTTTTAAATTGGTAAACCTCTAAAATGACCTAAAAAGATTAAAAACTATTTTTAGAAATTTTAAAATTAATAAAAACTATTTAAAATGATTTAAAAACTATTAAAACTTAAAATAATTATAAAAATTAATCTAAAAGAGATAAAATTGTTCTAAAAGTTGCTAAATTCCTATTTTAATGTAATAAACCTAAGAAAAATGTAAAAATTGGAAAATGTGAAATTTTAAAAATAATAATAAAATAATAATAAAATATTATTAAAAATCCAAAAATTATAAAAAATTCTAAAAACTTGCAAACTAGTTTATTTTAACCTAATTAATCAGAAAATCAAAGTGAAATTACCAAAATACCCCTAATGGGCCCTCAAATGGGCCAAATCCAAAAACAGTCAACCTAAATGGGCCTTTGGGCCCAAAAAGTCAAACTTGGCCCAATTGACTTGGAAAAGCCCTATCTGACTTAAAATTCAATTCTAAGAACAAAACTCTAAAGGCCCAAAAGCTGAATATGAGCTTATCACAGCTTATTAAACACAAAGCTTATTTTTATTGGGCTTTTCAGCCCATTAAGCCATAAGCTAATGCCATAAGCTCTAATTTGACTCACAACCCTCTTTTAGGATGCTTAAGAGATCTGTCAAAAGAAATTTCCAAAAAGCACACTCAATAAGCCAGAAAATAGAAAAGCAAAAATCCACAAAACGACAAAATAGTCGTTTTTGAGAAATAATGCACCTCAGGACTTGATTCAACTTGCAAAAGCTTTCAAATGGACTCAATAAGCAATATCAATCAACAAAAATCCAATAAGCACAAACAATAAGCCAGAATAAGCACAAATGAACTTATGTAAAAGTCAAAGGAGTTGGTTTTCTAGTCAAACCTAAAAGTCAACAACCCAAATGCTCCAGTATGAACAAATAGGTCAAAATATGAGCACCTAGTACAAAAACAAAGTTGTTGCTGGTTAAAATAAGCTATTATAGCTTATTGATAAGCTGAACCCAATTTAACACTATCAGTGGTAACCAGCAGGGGAAAGGAGTTCCCACTGCTTTGACTATTTGACCAAGCTTATATGAGAGTTCTGGTTTGATTCAATTGGAAACAAAGGCACCCTTGTGATCAATGAATCACAAGGAGTCAATAGCAACAATAAAATCACAAAATGGTTCACACAATAAGCCACAATAAGCCAAACAGTTACCAGATATGCACCAGATAGGGAAATAAGCAGTTAAGCACTTAATAAGCAGATTTAAGCAGAATAAGCCAACCAAACTTAACAGGATGCATACACAAGCTATATAAACTAAGAACAAACACAAAGTAACAAGAATCAAACACTGAATCAAAGTAATCAACAAGATCAAAGCACAAAATGTTTCTGATGAACAATGAACAAATGCAGAAACAAGTTTGCTGATATACTTGACACTTGATCCAATTTCAAGCCTCAAATCCTTCTTCCCTGGTGTGATTAACTATGATTTAGCACTTGTTAGCCCTAGCCTATGCTTAGATCTAGGTGTCCTCAAAATCCTAGCTAATTTTACCAAGTATTTAAGATTTTATAGCCAAATAATGAATCTATGTATTCAAAACCACAAAACCTGCAAACAGATGAACATAAGCACCTAAATAACAGATACCAACACTTGCTTACACAAAACAAACACTTAGCAAACCACAAATCCAACTTATGCAGTAATCCCAAACACCCTTTTAAAACTTGATTTCACAAATTTTCGAAGGCTTATGAAGATTCAACCCACAAATCAGATCAATAACACCTCAATAACATCAAAACAAACCAAATCAACAATATTCAATCACAATAACACAGATTCAAGCATAAATCCACAAAAATCACAAATAATCAGAAACTTTAAAGACAAAATGAAAAGGGAAGAAGATGCAAACCTCCAAGACCTACATCCAGGCCTTGGATTGTTTGAGCTGAGGTACTAGCAAAACAAGTACCAACTTCCAAGCTGTTAAGAAGAACAAACCACAAGGTGAGATCAAAAATAATGCCAACTTCTGATTTTTGATGCACAAGCTTTATCACTTAAAACCTTGCCTCAAAAACCTTCAAACAAGATAATGGAACTCAGATTTTAGCTTCTCAAACACCAAACTTTTATAAATAACATATTAGAACTCAAAATTTTTAAGAAATTCAAACTTTATTTCATAAAAAGGAATTACAAAGATTAAAAGCTAAAATCTGGAACAAAGCTCTCTCACAGGTTGAGGAGTCTTTATATAGGCAAATGCCAAGGCTAGCACTATTCACAAACCCTAGATGTGAAATTCCCTAAATGCCCTAAGTCCTTGAGTGCGTTTGTTGTTGATGAGCTGTCCAAAGTGATCTTGGACGTTCATTTCAGCTTTGATATGAAGCAATGATCCTTGGCTGTTGATTTTGCCACATAGGATGACTTGGAGAGGAGGGTGTGATGTGATAGGTGGACGGGTGAATGGGTGGGACCCCTTTGGTGAGTGGAGATGAGGGTTTTTGGTGTGGGATAGGTTTCTGGGCATGTGAATCAAGCATGTGCCTGGGTAATTTGTTTTTACCCTTTGTTTTAAGTGAAGTGGTAACTGGGTTCTTGGGGTGAATAGTAAACCTTTTGATCCGATATTAGGGGGAGTGAAAGTTGTTTG